>CM041783.1:115894505-116495119 GCA_023374045.1 Limonium bicolor
AGATGAGCTACCTCCCACATCGATTGGGGAAGAGCACGAAGTGTACCTTATAGGTCCATGGATACCTCTCCCTTGTCTGAGGCCTTTTGGGGTGAAACCCAAGAGCAAAACCGTGCGGCCAGTGCGCCAAAGTGGATAATATCACACATGTGGGACCCTGGGCTGTTACACATAATACTACAATACTCCACAAAGAATACATACACACATTTCAATACATACAAGGAAGACAATACAAGTCAACCAATCATACTTAGCTTCACCGAATTACGCTTATACAATACATACACAATGCTTGTTAGCTTCATTTACCCAGCCGGGTTAATCGGGTGGTCATTACTCTTTTACTCAAGGTCAATGACTTACACTAGCCAAGACCATTACTCACACAATACTTTACTTACTTACTTACTTACTCAGGTCAAGTCATGGTGAACTCCGGGCAGGGACTACACTGTCCCACCACCAGGCTTTACTGTGGCTCACCAATCTAGGATGCTACCCATTTAAGGGGTTTGGTCCATAGAAAGGATTCAGGCCAGGAATCGGATCCAACCTCTTGTGTCTCCTCGTCCTCACACGTGGCCAAAACTATATCGGACTTCTACTCATTCCAATTTATTGATCGATAAGGAAAGTCGGTAGAAGAATCGAGATTGTTAGCAATATCTATATAGGAGTAAATAAGTTAATAACAAATAAATTAATGAATCAACAATTTGAAATAGAAGAACATGGGTAACCGTTGTAACAAGATAAGGAGGAGAATAAAATATCTAGGAAGTTAATTAATTAACATTTATTTGGAAGGAAGTAATTTAAAAATAAATAGGAATATTGGAAATGATCAAGTTTAATAGAAGGGAAAATAATCACGTTAAAACGGATAAGTCAAAATGCTAGTAATATAATTATTGAGAGAGGAATGATGAGAGTTAATAAAAAATATATTAAGTAGTCAATTAGGATTTGAACTGTTGAAATCAAATAACTACAAGGAGAAAGTCAAATTGAATTTGAACTCTAAGTATTTAAAATTAATAAGTTTGGAAGGAAAATTCTAGAATGGTATCTTGAAGTTTAAATAACATAATGAAGTTAGGAGGATGAAATAATAGTTAAATAGTATAATATCTGAAGTATATCTAAAGTCTATTAAGGCCAAAACGTTACAAATAATTGTATCTATTTAAAGGATAAAGATTAATTTAGGAATGGATGTCATTTTAATTCCCTGGGCCACCTTAACTAACCTCGGACATATTATTCATGCTATATACTATACTATTCCTAACTTGCAAATTCCCGGGTATTTCATCTCATCCCCCTTAGAAGGAAGCTTCGCCCTCGAAGCTAAAAACTCATCCATAAGGCGAAAAAACTCCTAAACTAGATACTGACTTGAGTGGTTACCTGATCGAAGAGCTGTGGGTACTTCTTCCTCATGTCCTCCTCTACTTCCCATGTAGCCTCTTCCGTCCCATGATTTGACCATAAGACCTTGACCATGCGGATGGACTTCAATCGGGTCTCTCTGGTCTTAGTATCCGTCACTCTAATGGGATACTCCTCACAGGATAGGTTCTTGAAATACCCCGTAATTAAAAATAGTGATTAATTAGGCTAATAAGTAATTTAGATGTTTAATTATGTCTAAATAATCATGAGGGGAGAAATCCCGAAGAAAACGGATCCTTAAAACGGATTAAAAACACAAACGAACCTTAAAGCGCGTTTTTCGAGGAAATCGGGAAAACGTGACTTTAAGCGGGTCAAATAGACTCGTAATTATTTTGGTCAACCAAATAGTCATTAATAAACATTAGTGAAGGTCTAGAGCCAATAAAATCAATTAAACGAGAAAATAGTAAAAACTGTAAAAAATGGGAACTTGTGGGGTGAGAGCGTAAGTAAACTAAACTAATGTGTCCACTATTGCAAATAAAATTTCAAAACCCATAAGACGGCTGTGTGTGAGCCGATTTCCTTTCCCCCTCACACTCCCTTAATTGTTCCTTATATGCAAAAGACAAAACAAATAAAAAGCAAAAAGTAACAACTTACTTTATTCACTTTCTCTTCTACTCCCTCATTTCCCCATGCTAACTAATAAGACGGCTGTGTGTGAGCCGATTTCCTTTCCCCCATGCTACGTACTGCACCCCCTCTCTTTCTCTGAATTTCTTTCTTCTCCAATGGCCCAACAATGGCGATTTGGAAGAACCACACAACCTTCCACTTCTTTCCTCTTGTTAACTACCATTGAAATCCTCTCATCAAGGAGAACACCTCTCTCTTTCCCAAATTCGAAAACAAGCAACTTCATCTCCATGGGTGTTCTTGGTTGTAACACCCCGTCCAAAGCCAATCGTGGTTATCGCAAAACTTAACACTTAAACGAATTCGTCGCAGCGGAAATAACAAACACTGGGACCTTGCCACGGTCTGATCGTAGAATATACCGGCCTTATCGATTTACAACACTTATCTAAAATAAACAACCGACCAAAACACCACCAACCATAACACCACCAACCAACCGAGTTTAAGTATCTAAGTCATAGCCACAAACTTACATCAGTTTCAATATAAACAGACGGGAGCACAGGCGCAACCCGTGTTCAAAATAAACAACCCATCCTAAGTCTAACTGTTCCTACTCTCGTGGAGTGAATTCATGGGCCTCTTACCTGCAAGTGCAAAAACAGCCCCCAAAGGGGGTCAGCACGAATGCTGGTACTCCCTCTCATGGCCTCCAAGCTAACAGGGCTATGACGACTAATTGTCGATAGCATGGAAATTGATTAAGTACACAAGCATGATATGAAGTGCTATTGAAATACACCAAACCTTGATATGTTGTTAAACATTTAAAATATGGTATGTAAAGGCTAAAAAGTGCCTTAGAAACATCAGTGGACAATTTAAACCATAGTAAAATGTAATAAAACAATAAGATACAGTTTGAGCAAAAACATGCTCTAAGCTAGGAGTGAACTTGGTTAGGACCCCAAAGAGCCTACCAAGACTTAATAATATTCAATTATGATTTAATAAGGCTAATTAAGCCCTTAGGAAACTTTGGTAGACAGTTAAACCAAACAAAACACAAGAAAATACCTTAAAGTCAATAAGAGCAAAAATGTGTTCTAAGCTTGGGATAAATTTGTATAAGACCTAATGGTCCTACCTATACCTTATAAGTATGTTAATGAACATATTAAATCAATTACCAAAGAAAACCAAGCTTGAAAACAAGTTAAAACACAAAAAGTGCTTTAAGGAGTCTTAAAGCACATTTTTGAAAAATTGTCTTGTAAATGAGTTTTGAATGGCTAAATGTCCATCATTACTCTTTAATTAACATGTGTACTATATAGTATCACATTTGGAAGTCTATATCAATGGGAAATCAAAAATTTCACAAATATGTGCCTTAGTTTGTGAATAGTAACCAAAATGTGCAAATTTATAACATAAGTCAATATAAGTAAGTTTGTTGGTCAACAAATACTATTATACCCCTAGGTAGAGATGGGGGCCGGTTTTTATCATGGTGAGTCACCAACATGTAAAAGAAATCAATTAAAGAAAGGAAGGAAAAGTAAGTAAAAGAAGAAAGTTACTTTATAACATAAATATCTTCCAAAAGCAAAACTTATCTTCATTTCTCCCTTCCTCCTTCATTTCCCACATCTTCAAGCTCCCTTCCTCCCTTCCATTTACGATTTGCTATAGTTCCACACAAGAACTCCATCTTTGAATGCTTGTAACTCCTAGCTCCATGGTCCAAATTCAATTTCAAGACCACCATTCTTCTAGTTGGAGCAAGCTCTACACATCTATCTTTTCAAATCTTCAAAAGCCTCATTTCGGTGCCAAGGAGATTCACCATTGATGGAGCTTGACTTCATCTGTTCACACCTTATTGTTCTCTTTTGCTTCAAGGTAAGGAAACACAAAGAAAAACCAAGTTTCCTCTCATTTTGTACATGTCCGAAAATTCACCATTAATGGTGTCTTCTCTTGTTCTTCCATAGCTTCATTTCAATCTTCAAAGGGTTTGGAGGAGTCCTCTCTTGATGCTTATTCAATCTCTCTTCCAATTCCAAGGTAAAACAATTACCTTAATGTGTTAAGACAATATATGTGCCTAGGGTTTACAATGAGATGAAGCATAATGCTTGAATACTCATTCTATTATTTGTACATTGTTTAGAAGTTGACAAACAACCAAACATCCTTACCGGTTTTACAAGAAAACAAGAAAGAAGTTTGTGAGGAAAAAGAGGTAAACAAACTATCTCAATGTAGTTTAATGCCTTAGTAAAATGAGATTGATTTGCTTAATAAAATACCTAAGGAGCCAAAGGTGAATGACCTAGAAAATGCTCTCAAGGGAACTATTAAGGGGTATATGTGATGTTGAGTGTATTTGCAGGTTAAAGGCAATATACTATGTGGAAATTCAGTGTTTAAGGTTTATGCAATTTAAGGGCCTAAGTGCCAAGCAATTTAAGTTTATGCACTATATTGTGATGTAGTGTAGTTTAAGGATTTAGATGTGTGTAAAGAACATTCTTTGTGAAGATGAGTGTCTTGGATGGTAAAAGGAGGAAAAACAATATGTTTGTGTGTAAGGAATGTGCATTAACTGATTAAGTGTTTTTGGTTGTGAAAGAGTGAAAACCTAAGTGTTTGTGTGTGAGAATACTCTTGGTGGATTTTAGGTGTTCTTGAATGTCTAATGGTGAAAGCTATGTGCTTGGGTATAGAAACGTGCTAGAAGAA
This sequence comes from Limonium bicolor, assembly GCA_023374045.1. Classification (NCBI taxonomy): domain Eukaryota; kingdom Viridiplantae; phylum Streptophyta; class Magnoliopsida; order Caryophyllales; family Plumbaginaceae; genus Limonium; species Limonium bicolor. The sequence continues at coordinate 115,899,297 of CM041783.1, forward strand.
CCCATGTACAAATTTAGATAATGTATAAGAAGTTCTAAGTGTTTAAAAAGAGTTTTGGTGAGTTTGGAAGTGCTGAGAATGGTTAAGTGTTCAACTAGTGGAAGAAGCATGCATTATGGTGTTTAAAGATGTAAAAAGGGCTTTGGCAATGTTCTAGAGGATTTAGAATGCAAAAGATGCTTGGGAGATGATGTTGTAGTGATGAGGAAACATTATTGGCATAGTGGTTATCATAGGTATGGAACACCACTTAGAAACCTAAGGAGAATATCATAAGTGTTAGGAATTTCGGTATGAAATGAGTAAGTGATTAAGGAGAGAGAAAATGAGTTTTATGGATGTTGTATGAGGGTGTGAGTGTACCAAATGATGTTAGGAAACATTATGAGGCTTTTGGAGAAGTTTGGTGAAAAATGGTTAAGTGTTTAAAGGCTTAGAAAATGAGTGTTTTGGCTTGTCCGAACATCCGTCCGGACATGGACGTTCGGACAGGCCCTGTTGCGTAAGAGTTCTCAGAGTCTCGAACTGTGTCCGAACTTCGGAAGTCCGGACACAGGTTCGGACAGATGAGATTCTACTTTGAATTTTCCTCGACCCATGTCCGAACTTCCGAAGTCCGGACACAAGTTCGGACATGCATCTGTTTTCAGTATTAAGTCACGGCTTGTGTCCGAACTTGGGAAGTCCGGACACAAGTTCGGACATGCCACTGTTTTGGCAAAAATTGTTGTTTAAGGTTAGGAAAAGTTGCCTAAAAATGGTGATTATTAAGTAATGATGTTATAAGAATGTTAAGGACATGTTAAGTGAGTTATAATGACAATTTAGTGGGGGAAAGGTTGTATTAAAATGTAAAAGTAAAACAAGTTAAAAAGTGAAGTTATGTAACTAAGTTAACGGGGAAAAGTTATAAGCATTAGACTTTAAACAATCATGTTACCCCGATGTTAATAAAAATACATGTAATGTTATTTGTTGTTCGAGAATTGCTCGGGGAACATAAGTGGACATGATAAAGTGAACTCCGGTGACAGGTATGGTTTTCTTGCAACCTGTGTCCTACAAGATTACACCGGCTTGTATGCCAATGTGTTTTTCTGTGTGTTGCCACATTATAAGATAAATCATGAAACGAGTTTACATTCGTTATTGTTGTTGTATGTTTACGTGCCGATACCGGTAACCTCGAATGCGCTTGAAGGGCTAGTTAACCACTATTAGGTAAACGTAAGAGAACGGTATCCGGTGATAACGTTTCCGACCTAAGGAACGTTCTGACCACGGCTATGCGTGAGTTAGTCATGTGATGTTTGTGTGTGATGTTTGTGTGTGAATGTATGACTCTCCCTTCCCTTGTGTGTGTCTAACAAGACTTAACCTAATGTTGTGATTGTTTAATTAAGTTCAATGTTGAACTTCTAACAAGTGCTAATTGGGGAAGTAAGGAGTCCGGTCTGTTCCGGCCACGCGTGTGAGTATGGGGGTCGTTGTCATATCAGGTTCGATCCTCTCTGTATGTTATGGTTGTTTTCCAATTTGGTTTCTAACCTTCCCTTTAGCTTAACCAAGGCTATTTTACTGACTCACGTCGGGCCACAGGGGCATACTATGTTATGTTTGTTCGGTGTGCTTGGATCACTATATCCGAGACACCTTGTGTTAAGTTATCCGTTCATTTAACGAGACGGTAACGAGTTATGTAATGAGCTTATCACGAGACTGACAACATTCTCTAGGCTACAAGTGAACTGACTATGTTTGGGCCGGTTCATAAAAGGGAACCGTACCCGTTATGTTATGTATTGTTGTTATGATGCAATATCTTTTGCGATGTTATTATGTGCACGTTGAAACGTGAAAAGTGTTGTTATGTGTTGTTATGTGATGAATCTTATATGTTGTAAAATGTGGAGTATGTGGATCGTGGAAATGAATCCCAGTTTGTGATAAGAGGCGTTTAAGGATAACCCGATTAATGGGTAGTTGTCGTCTATTAAGGAAGTAGCTCCATTAGAGGAGAAACACTCTAGGGGTAATGAATACCATGAGTGACTTATCAAATGAGGATGTGTTATCTGTTTGTTGAGCCCCTTGAGGCGAAATGTTATGTGTTGTGTGTTTACAGTTGCATGCATGATTTAAATATAATCAACCGCATGCTAAGACGACAATTAGTTTTGCATGGCCCGGTAGCATGCGGGCTGCGGGATTACCATACCAGCAAAGGTGCTGAGCCCCTTGGGGGCCACCCTTTCTCTTCTTTTCCTATTTCAGGTACAAGGAGCTGGAAGCCGTTCGAGAGTAGGACGGGGTAGTCGTTGTACATGGGTAATCACTTAAGTTGTATATATGCAGTAGGTGTAGTAAGACCGAAATTGTTATCGGCATCAGTTTGTAAATACTCGGTACAGTTGGAAGGTATGTGTATGTTTGTTGTTAATGGAAAGGGATAATAATGTGTAGTCGCTCGGGAATCTAGTCCATCAGACCGGTACAATGTTTATGTAATGGCCTTGTTAGCCACGTGGGTGGTTAACGGCGTGTAACACCAACGAGTTAAGTAATGTGAAGTAGTATATTTCCACTGCAGAATGTTGTTGGATGGGGTGTTACAGCTATAAACAACAATCCACAGATGAACATACATAGTTCACACACAATGAACGACACAAGCGTTCCCTTATCAAGAGGGTTAGTAACCCCCCTCCTTAGACCTGATTTCCTTAACCTCAGTTCCTTATCTTACCTTAGTCTTAACCTTATCTTAATCTCAGTATACAAACCGTTCCTAGAAGGAAATGGTTGTAGCTTAATCTCAAACCTAGGATTTAGGTGATCCTACCGCACCATCTTAATGCCACCTACCTTGGACGGGAGTCCAGTGTAGCTGAGCCGGCAACTGACCCTAGGCAACAAGTCCGAAGACAAGTCCTTAAGCGGAGGGCGGATCTGATTCAGATACCGTCCCCCTTTCCTTAGCATGCATGACCGGAGTCAGTCCCTGGTTTCCTCACTCAAGTTCCAGTTAGTAAAAATCTTACACACCATGTGTTAGTTAAACCTTAACGGGTACTTACCAACACTTACCAATACTTAACTCTTATCCTTAACTCAGTAAGTACTAAACTTAGTTAGTAACAATCTCAAGTCTCGTGGGTTAGTGTAAAGAAAACACATACACAACAAGAACAAATATAACCGGTTGCATGCTTTATCTTGTCTTAGTCATAGCAATTAAACAGATAGCACACAAGCCGAGGGACACCTCGTTAGCAAGCAAGTCACAAGAAAGATTGTACGTTTCCGTCGACTGTCGTTGTTAACCTTCTCCGGGGTCCCAATTCACAAACCTAAAACATTGATTCATTCTTAGGCCATTAGTTATTTGCACCTTACTTAACTCACTTAGTCCCTAAAGATTCCCATTCAATACCCTCTTAAGTCTTTGCCACTTAACCATATAAACTTAACTTTAAACATTAAAGTTTATACTTAACTTAGCTTAATTCCTTACGTTCTTAGGTTCCTAATCATTATTACCCTACCAATGGCATACCCTAATACCAATTATCATCCTTAGAATTTAAAATTTCTTTTTTTTTGTGTTTTAGGCTCGACTGAACTTACCGACCGACCTTACCCAAGGTTGCTCCATTCCAGAACATATTACCGTTTGAAAATTCTACCCCGACCGACCTTGCAAGTCCGGTCCCCAAGGTCCATTCCCGAGAGTTTTCCCCGTGGGAAATTTAAGCCCGACCGAACTTGCCAAGTCCGGTCCCAAGTTCGGTCGATTCCAGAGACCAATTCCAGTACAAAATTCTAGGCATGACCGACCTTGTAAGTCCGGTCCCAAGGTCGGTCCATTCCAGAGACTTAATTCGTACACAAAATACAAGCCCGACCGAGCTTGTAAGTCCGGTCCCCAAGCCCGGTTGGTTCCAAAAACTTTTTCCGGTAGTGTAAACTGAGCTCGACCGACCTTGCAGGTCCGGTCCCTAAGGTCGGTCGGCTCCAGAACCTTGTTTCTAAATTCCCATTTGACTCCAAACTTCTCCTCTTACATCCTACTATGTTCTAACCTCATTTGGGCACCTCAAATACACCTTAGGCCTTCCACTAAACACATTAAATCACCCACCAACATCCACCTTAGTCATTATGCATTTTTCCTTGTAAACTTGCCAACACTTGTAATGTTTTTCACTAGGTTTCTATGTGGTGGTTCATACCTAATATAACCACTATGCCAAATGCTTCCTCACCACTATAAAATCATCTCCCAAGCATCTTTCACCATCTAAAACTCCTTTATGCAACTACTTAAAGTTTCTACATAAGTTTATGCCTCCTTCATCCAACACATTATTTCTTTTCTACTAGTTTACCAATGTTTGCCTAAGTCCTAAATACACTAATACATTCACTTGATTCCTAAATCCTTCATGATCATGTCTAGGTAATTCTAACTCATTATACACCTTAAACTCACCCTTTTTCATCAAGAAAACCTCTAAAACTTCCTAGTACTTCCTTAGTCATGAAATCTCCTTAGAACATCTTAAACACTTAGGTTCTTCACTAAATTTTGCCATGGGTTCTCTAGAATATTGTTACACCCAAAGACTTGGTTTTTCACCATCAAACAACCAAGATCACTCAAATTCTCATTACATCACCTTAACACACAATTTACACCAAAACTACATCACATCATCATATAGTGTATAAACTTAAAATGCTTGGCACTTAGGCCCTTAAATGACAATAATCTTAACCACTGAATTTCCACATATATTTGCCTTTAACCTGCAAATACACATAACAAGGCTCCCATTGAGATAAAATGCTTCTTGTAATTCATCTCAACATTGTTTGACTATCTCTTTTCTCATTGGCTCCTTTGTCATAAGTTCTCAAACATAGTCATTGTTTCTCCTAAGTTATATATAGCCCTTTTCTAATGTAAACTCTACACTAAACTCATCACATATCTAAATCCCATTCCCTTAAACAATAAAACACCTTAAGGTAAGTAATTTACCTTGTTCTTTTACAAGCTCACAAACTTTCCTCCTTAGACTTTTCCTTGAACAATCTCGGTCACCAACCAAGTTCTCCTTGTTAATGTTCTAACCAATATACAATGACTCCAATGAGTGCTAGATAATACATTAACCCTAAGGAACAAACCCTAGGTTAAAATGCGTTTTAAGGTATTAAATTGATTGTTTTACCTTGGTTTCTCAAGACAAGCTTGGATATGAAGCAAGAAGGACCTCCTTTATCCTTTGGATAGTTGAAAACAATCTAGAACAAGGCATAAAAATGGAACCCCATGAGTGATAATTTTTGGACATGGAGAGAAAGTGATGGAAACCTAGATTTTCTTACATATTCTTTACCTTAAGAGGATGGAGAAGCTAATGGAGTCTCCAAGCTTGAGTGTCCTCCTCTAATGGCGGTTTGCCTTGGCTCGAAAATGAGACTCTTCAAGTTTTGAAAAGATAGGAAGAAAGAGCTTGAGCTAACTAAGAGATATATGTGCTTGGTTTTGATTTTGGAGCTTAAATGAGCAAGATGTGGGCAAATGAAGATGGGGCTAGCATGGAGGTTGCTTCTTACGTGAGAGAGAAGAAAGAGAGCAAGGGAAATCGATGGAGAAGATGAAGAATGAAGAAAGGAGGAGAGAGATGGCATATAAGATATTTGATTCCTTAAAAGCAAATAGTAACAAGTTACTTTTCTCTTTTTCTTCTAACATTAATTGGCCACTCTTGGTGACTCACACCCTTAGAAAACCGGCCCCCTTCATTAATTATGCTGGTCATGGTCTTGTTTGACCAATTAATTAGACTTAATTGATTAAAGACTAAACTAGGCACTATTTGGTTACTATTCACAAACTAGTGCACATAATTGTGAAATTTTTGATTTCCCATTAATTTAGACTTCCTAATGTGATACTAATTAGTACACAAGTTAATTAAGGAGTAATCATGGGCATTTAGCCACTTAAAACCCCTTTCTAAGACAATTTTTCAAAAATGTGCTTTAAGACTCCTTAAAGCACATTTTGTGTTTTAACTTGTTTTCAAGCTTGGTTTTCTTTGGTAATTGGTTTAAGATGACCTTTAGGATATTACTAAGGTCTTAGAATGATATTTGGGTGCTCACCCAAGTCTCTCCAAGCTTAGAGCACGTTTTTGCTTAAACTGCTCTTTTGGTGTTTCCTTATGTTTTCTTTGATTAAAATGGTTTCTTAATGTTTCTAAGGCATTATTTTGCCTTCTTATACCCTAGTTTTTCACTTAAACACCATATCTAAGTTTGGGGTATTTCATTGGTTTTGAAGACAAAGACCACCATTAGAAGCCCCTTCTTCACCTCATTGGTCTAAGGTAAAAAGAAATCCAAAAATACTACCCTTTCTTGCTCCTATTTGCAAAATGAAGATTTCTAAGTTTTGAGTTCCTATTCCTTTTGTTCCCAGCCGATTTTGGCTTCCCTTGTAGTGTAGAAATCTTGCTCTTGTGCTGCTCTAAACTCCATCTCATCACTTGCAAGGTAATGTATTCTTAAACCCTTAAACTTACCTTAAAGCTGTAAAGATAATTAAAGGTAAGTGGAATTGAAATGGTGGTATGTAATGGGCTGTAGCTTTAGAGATTTAAATCTCCATAACCGGTGGGAAGAGTGGAAAGGAAAGGAAGAAGGAAGAAAGAAAGAAGAAGGAAAGAAAAGCTAGAAAGAAATCAAGGTAAATTAAGCTCACCTTGTGTAGTCTTGTAAATGCTTCATGTAACAGATTTTAGTAGCTTTTAAATGTGTATTGAAAATAGTATTGAGTGGTAGTGTAATGTGTAAGAGAATCCAAATGTTTTAAAGCTTCAAAAGTTAATGAAAAACTTGTATAAAGCTTAAGAAAGGAAATGGTGAATGTGCAGGAATTTTAGGAGTGTTTAGTATTAGTGTTGGAAAGCTATATATTGATGTTGTTGATAAACAGGTGAATTGGGTAACAATGTGTGAATAAAACATGTGGTGAGAATGTAAAAATATAGGGGAGACCATGTCAAATTTTACCTAGAACTAGAACACTTAAGAACTAGAAACTAGGTAGAAAACATATTCTTGAAACAGATTTTTAAGGAGTTTGGTAGTGGGTAGGTTAGGAGAGATGGATAATGCATTATAAGCCTTAGGAATGACATTAGAGGAGGGAGCTATAGATGGAGGAAGTGAGAACCAAAATCTGTAGCAAAACACAACTAGGAAATTAATGTAAGTGCTGGAATGAAAACTTAGAAAAATATGTGAGTGAATTAGTATAAGAAGGAGTAATAGGTTAGTAATGGATTTAGACATGTTTAGGAGACTAATTAGGTGCTTAAATATGTGGGATTAAGTGTAGGAACAATGGGGAATTAATTGGGCAAGTTTTGGATTGTAACAGATGAAGAAATTGCAAAATATGTAACAAACAGCAGCAGGTCCGGGACTTGGTCCCTGGCTAAAGACCCAGACCATGCTGATATAAAAGCCGAGAGTTGGAGTAATGGAGTGGTCCGGGACTTAGGTCTCGTACAAGGACCCGGACCACCCCAACAAAATAGGCCGAGAGTTTTTCCAATGCCAGGTCAGGGACTTACCTCATGTAGAGGACCCGGACCATAATTAAATTCCACCCAAGAGTTTGCAAGGCTTTAGGTCTGGGACTTTACATATGTACAAGGACCTGGACCATAAATAAAATCAGTTTGAGAGTTGTGACCACAGGGTGGTCCAGGACTTAAGACCCGGACAAGGTCCCGGACCAACCCAAACTTTTAAAAATAAGCTTATAAAATGGCTTTTAAGGAAAGGTAATGAATGGAAATGATGGTATAAGATAATTAAGACATGATTAATGAGGTTTAAAGGTTATTAAGAGTATAAACAAGTTTTAAAAGTAATAAAGAGTAAGTAAACCATGTGTAAGTGTAAGAATTGTAAAGACATAGTAAGTATGAGTTAAGAAAATTAAGAGATTAACGAGTTAAGTTAATTATATTTAAATTAATCACTCGATCGTATGTATGTCATAGGACTTGGATTGTGAACACCAAAGAAAAGTCGGTTACAAGTACAACGGTGAACGGTATGAACTTCTCATGCCCTGTATGCTACCTTGGCTACTCTGATTTGTGTGTTTGTGTGCTAATTGATCACCTAATAGGATAAACGCATGAATCGGAACTATTATGCTTATCTGTGATACATGATATTGTTCCTTGTTGAATATTATCTTTAAATTATAGTTTGTATAATTCATGAAATGTATGGATGATAATGAAGTGTGTGTATGATTGATGTATTGTGTGGTACCGAATGACATTGTGATGGACTTCTAACTAATTCCTAAAGAGCTAACCAATCTAACATAATAAATTGGTAAATTTGAATGAGTAGAAGTCCGGTATAGTTTCGGCCACGCGTGAGGAGGCGGAGACACAAGAGGTTGGATCCAATTTCTGGCTTTAATCTTTTCCACGGCCCAAACCCCTTAAATGGGTAGCATCCTGGATAAGAGAGCCACCTAAAGCCTAGTGGTGGGACGGTGTAGTCCCTACCCGGAGATCATACCGACTTAACATGAGTAAAAGTAAGTAAGTAAGAATAAGTAAATGAGTATGGAAAAGTAAGTAAGTAAAGTATGAGCATGTTTGTGTAAGTATTGTGAAATGAGTAAAAGAGTAATAAACATCCGATTAACCCGGATGTGTAATTGGCTAACCCATGAGAGGGTAAGTGTGGTGTATGCTATGTGTTACTGTTTGGCTTGTGAATTGTATTGTGTATGATTGTGTGGTATATGTAAAGCACGTTAATAACGAATCGCATGTATAGTCGACCTTAAATAGTCGGTGTACCCTAGTTAGCACGCGGTATATGCGAAGTTTATATGCAGCTTTTTGCTGAGCCCCTTGGGGCACTGTTTTTAATATTTTACAGGTGCTCGTGAAGGGTGAAGACTTGGTTGAGATCATGATGACTCCTTTTGATGTAATTAACAGACTATGAATGGTGTACTAAGTTGTACACGGCTATAGGCCTTTTTTGGTAGCCGGTGTACCATGGGGTACACCCTTTTGGATACTGTGGGAATTATAACTTGGTATAGATGAGTAGTTTGTTTAAACTCATTATTTTTGGAAGCTAGTGAAAGGATGTAATCGAATACACTTGAATACTAGGTAATCAAGTTTGTAAGTATATGATATTTCATATTTGGAAAGTTATGTAGTAGCTCGGTATTATTTAGACATCAGACCGTTACTGTAAGTAGTGTAAGTCTAGCTAGCCGTATGGGCGGTTAGCGGCGTTGAAATACCCCAAACTTAGATATGGTGTTTAAATGATAAACTAAGTTATAAGGAGGCTAAATAATGCCTTAGAAACATTAAGAAACATTTCTAATCAAAGAAAACATAAGGAAACACCAAAAGAGCAGTTTAAGCAAAAACGTGCTCTAAGCTTGGAGAGACTTGGGTGAGTACCCAAATATTGTTCTAAGACCTTAGTAATATCCTAATGGTCATTTTAAATCAATTAACAAAGAAAACCAAGCTTGAAAACAAGTTAATACACAAAATGTGCTTTAAGGAGTCTTAAAGCACATTTTTGAAATATTGTCTTGTAAATGGGTTTTGAGTGGCCAAATGTCCATCATTACTCTTTAATTAACATGTGTACTAATTAGTATCACATTAGGAAGTCTAAATCACTGGGAAATCAAAAATTTCACAAATATGTGCCTTGGTTAGTGAATAGTAACTAAATAGTGCTAGTTTAAGATATTAGTCAAAGTAAGTCAATTTAGTTTATTTAGTTGTTCAAACAAGACCATGACTAGCTTAATTAAAGGGGGTGGCCGATTTTTAAGGTGATGATTCACCACATGAGCAAATAAGAAAGGAAATTATAAGATAAAGTAAAAACTACTATTTACTTTAAACATAAATATCTCACTTTACTTACCTCTCTCCTCACCTCTTCATTCTCTCTTGTTCCCACCGGTTTTGAGTTGCTCTCTCCCTTCTCCATTGACGTGAAGAGCAGCCCCATGCTAGCTTCAACTTCCTTTGCACACATCTTGCTCATTTTAGCTCCAAAACCAAAACAAATTACATATTCTTCTTAGTTAGCTCAAGCTCTTTCTTTCTATCTTTTCAAAACTTCAAGAGCTCCATTTTGGTGCCAAGCCAAACCACCATTAGAGGAGGAAACTCAAGCTTGGAGACTCCATTGGCTTCTCCATTCTCTTAAGGTAAAGAAAGTGTAAGAAAATCTAGGTTTCCATCACTTTTCTTCATGACCGAAAATACATGCTCATGAGGCTTCATTTTAATGCCTTGTTCTAGCTTGTTTTCTACTCTTCAAAGGATTGAGGAGGTCCTTCTTGCTTCATATCCAAGCTTGTCTTGAGAAACCAAGGTAAAACAATCAATTCAATACCTTAAAACACATTTTTGACCTAGGTTTTATTCCTTAAGGTTAGTGTATTGTTTAGTGCTCATTAGAGTCGTTGGATATTGTTGAGAACATTGGCAAGGAGATATATATTGGTGACCGAGATTACTCAAGGGAAATCTAAGAGGAAAAGTTTGTGAAGCTTGCGAAAGAACAAGGTAAATTACTTACCTTAAGGTGTTTTATTGTTTAAGGGAATGGGATTTAGATATGTTATGAGTTTAGTGTAGAGTTTACATTAGAAAAGGGCTATATATAACCTAGGAGAAACAATGATTATGTTTGAGAACTTGTAACTAAGGAGCCAATGAGAAAAGAGATAGTCAAACAATGTTGAGATAAATTACAAGAAGCATTTTATTTCAATGGGAGCCTTGTTGTGTGTATTTGCAGGTTAAAGGCAAATATATGTTGAAATTCAGTGGTTAAGATTATTGTCATTTAAGGGCCTAAGTGCCAAGCATTTTTAAGTTTATCCACTATATGATGATGTGGTGTAGTTTTAGAGTAAATTGTGTGTTAAGGTGTTGTGATGAGAATTTGAGTGATCTTGGTTGTTTGATGGAGAAAAACCAAGTGTTTGGATGTAACTATATACTAGAGTACCCATGGCAAAATTTAGAGGAGAACCTAAGTGTTTGAGATGTTCTAAGGAGATTTCATGACTAAGGAAGTACTAGGAAGTTCTAAAGGTTGTCTTGATGAAAAAGGGTGAGATTAAGGTGCTTAAATGACTTATAATGACTTAGGAATCACTATGAAGGATTTAGTAATCAAAAGAATGTACTTGGGTATTTAGGACTTAGGTAAATGTTGATAAAAGAAGCTAGGGAACTTTAGTAAGTTTGATGTAAAAGAGCATAAAACTTTTAGATGGTTTAGGTAGAAACTAGAGTTTAGAATTTAAGGAAGGCTTGGGAAATGTAATAGGGGTGGAAAGTAGTGTATATGGTGTGGTCAAGTTCTTAAGGAGGGAATCTTTGGTTAGTAGAAGTTCTAGGTGAAAGGTATGTTGAAAATGTAGTAAAGAAATAAGTGTTAAGTGTTGGTAGTTGTTATAAGAATTGAGTAAATGGTTGGAATGATCTTTGGAGATTATTTTAATGAGTATGGAGGATGATTTAAGGTGGGTTTACGGGTCTAAATGATGTTAGAACACATTGGAAGGCTTGAGGAAAAGTTTAGTGAAGATTTGACAATGTTTGGGCATGTTCTGGTGGCGTCCGACCCAAGTTTGGGTCGGACGGCCTCTGTTAGACGTCAGTGAATGGTTCTGGAACGGTCCGACCCAAAGGATTTGGGTCGGACATGGGTCAGACGGGTGTGTTTTAAAGGACGGTTAAATTTCTAGAGTGGTCCGACCCAGTTTGTTGGGTCGGACATGGGTCAGACAGATGAGGTTTAGAAGACGGAAAATTTCTGGAATGGTCCGACCCAGTTGGTTGGGTCAGACGTGGGTCGGACAAGTGGAGTTATTGCAAACCCGAAAGTTACTGGAAGGCTCTGACCCAGTGGGTTGGGTCGGACAGTGGGTCGGACGACCCTTAACACTTAAAAAAAAAAGAAATTTTGAATTCTAAGGATGATAATTGGTAATAAGGTATACCATTGGTAGGGTAGTAATGATTAGGACCCTAAGAACCTAAGGGATTAAGTTAAGTTAAGTTAAGTAAAAACCATAATGTTTAAAGTTATGTTTATAAGGTTAAGTGGTAGGGATTTAAGAGGGTATCGAATGAGAATCTTTAGGGACTAAGTGAGTTAAGTAAGGTGCAAATAACTAATGGCCTAAAAATGAATCAATGTTTTAGGTTTGTGAATTGGGACCCCGGAGAAGGTTAAACAAACGACAGACGACGGTGAACGGTACAATCTTTCTTGAGATCTGCTTGCTAACGAGGTGTCCCTCGGCTTGTGTGCTATCTGTTTACTTGCTATGACTAAGACAAGATAAAGCATGCAACCGATTATATTTGTCCTCGATGTGTATGTGTTTTCTTTACACTAACCCACGAGACTTGGGATTGTTACTAACCAAGTTTAGTACTTACTGAGTTAAGAATAAGAGTTAAGTATTGGTGATTGTTGGTTAATACCCGTTAAGGTTTGACTAACACATGGTGTTTAAGATTTTTACTAACTGGAACTTGAGTGAGGAAACCCGGGACTGACTCCGGTCATGCATGCTAAGGAAAGGGGGACGGTATCTGAATCAGATCCGCCCTCCGCTTAAGGACTTGTCTTCGGACTTGTAGCCTAGGGCCGGTTGCCGGCTCAGCTACGCTGGACTCCCGTCCAGGGTAGGTGGCATTAAAATGGTGCGGTAGGATCACCTAAATCCTAGGTTTGAGATTAAGCTACAACCATTCCCTTCTAGGAACGGTTTGTATACTGAGATAAAGCTAAGGTTAAGATTGAGGTAAGATAAGGAACTAAGGTTAAGGAAATCAGGACTGAGGAGGGGGTTACTAACCCGCTTGATAAGGGAACGCTTGTGTCGTTCATTGAGTGTGAGCTATGTATGTTCATCTGTGGTTTGTTGTTATTGCACTTCATATCATGCATGTGTACTTAATCAATTTCCATGCTATCGACAATTTGTCGTCGTGGCCCCGTTAGCTTGGGGGCCATGAGAGGGAGTACCAGCATTCATGCTGACCCCCTTTGGGGGCTGTTTTTACACTTGCAGGTAAGAGGCCCATGAAGACGCACCACGAGAGTAGGAGCGGTTAGACTTAGGATGGGTTGTTTATTTTGAGTACGGGTTGCGCTTGTGCTCCCGTCTGTTTATATTGAAACTGATGTAAGATTGTTATTATGACTTAGTACTTATGCTCAGATGGTTGGTGGTATTTTGGTTGGTGGTGATTGGTCGGTTGTTCATTTTGGATAAGTGTTGTAATATTATAAGGCCGGTATGTTCTAACGATCAGACCGTGGCAAGGTCCAGGTGTTTGATATTTCCGCTGCGATGATTTTGATTAAGCGTTAAGTTTTGCAATAACCACGATTATCTTTGGATGGGGTGTTACAAAAAGTGGTATCAAAGCGTAGTTACGCTCTGATCAAGAAATACCGGACATGAGTAACCACCGATTTAGGATATAAGTTAAGAAATAAGTGACGGGTTAAGGGTGTGAGAAGTTTAAGTGAGTAGAGTCAGATGACCACTATTAAGTGTGGATCGTCTTGACCGTCTACGGACGTTATAAATTCGTTAACCGAAACAGTGGTGGATACGAATCTAATGTGAGTTATGCTTGTTCAGATGTCAGGAAGGAGAAGCCGAGGTCGTGGTCGAGGCGACGAGACTGAGATACCGGAGGGGCAGACGATCGCGGAGATCGTAGCTGCCGCATTAGGGCACATGGGCTATCAGCCTGGTGTGGGTGCACCACCTCCACCGCCACAACCTCGGGAACCAAATTGGGTGAAGAGCCTTGCAGATCTTCGACCCATACACTTTAAAGGGGAGACCGATCCCGCCAAGCTCGAGGCGTACATCTCCGAGCTGGAGACCGCCTTTGAGACCCTTGACGTCCCTGCTGGGATCAAGGTGTGTCTGGCTGCATTCTATCTGAAGGGGGCGGCAGGCGATTGGTGGAAGCTGGTGAGGGCCGAGCATGTGGCCAATCCAGAGTTCGGCTGGGAGCAGTACACCGCCTTGCTACGAGCAAAGTACTACCCCGCCCATGTCCAGACGAAGAAGCGCTTGCAGTTGGATGCGCTTAAGCAGACCGACAAGATGACGGTGGACGAGTATTACTCAGAGTTCACCGCCTTGCTCCGTCTTCTGCCAGGTGTTGGATATTTAGACCAGATCCTGGTGGATCGCTTCTATGGCGGGCTTAGCCATCGACTCCGCTACGGCATGGGGCTGACGAGTTACACTACCTTGCAGGTAATAAGAATGGTTGAGATTTGAGTAAGTAAATGAGTAAGATTTAGATTATGGAAAAATAAGAGTGACTAATACTGTGGAAAGCAGGAGTGCTATCATGCCGCTGCTAAGGTTGAGATAACCGTCCAGCTGAGGGACGAGGGGAATGCTAAGAGAAAGAATGCTGGTAAGAGCACGGAGAGCCAAGGGCAAGGTGGGTACAAGAAACAGAAGTACCAGCCTCAGGACCAGAAAAATCAGAACCAAAAGGGGAAGGAGGAAAAGGAGAAGGCTCCGGAAGATCCATTGAAGTTGACGTACGCTTATGCAACTAAACCCCTGCGCTCTAGGGCGCCAAAGGGTAAGGAGATTGGTATTGAGAGAGTTAAGAGACAAGTAGTAACCGTTTGAGATGTGAATACTAATATTATGAATGATCAGGATCTGAGACTGAGAAGGGAGCCGGTGGTGGCTACCAGCGACGCTACATCTATAGGTGGTGTCACAAGGACCACCCCGGGCTCAATTGCAAGGGGGATAAGGTGGAGTGCAACTATTGTGGGGTATACGGACACCGAGCATATGAGTGCTTCCGGAACCCCGCTAGTAGAGCCTATAGGCCCGATACTAGGGGCAAGGGCAAGACCGATCAGGGAGCTGGATCTGACGGTCAGAGGAAGGTGCAGCAAGCTGCAGACAAGAACCCACGGGTGACCCAGAAGTCGGGACCCACACTACACTTGGTGGACCGGGACGATGAGCCTAAACCCTCGTCGAGGCCAGGTATCGCTATAACCACTTAGTAATAAAATTGCCTGCTTACCGCATTATCATGCATGTTTGGTGAATTATTGAGTTAAGTAAGAATGAGATGAGATTAGAACTTAAGTAAGATATAACCTACTACCACTTTAGGAAGCTTCAACATCTGCTATCCAATACCATCTACACCTAACCCGGAGCACACCGACATCGAAACCATAGACTTTCCAGCCGAACAATGTCAGGTTCTCCGCCCAGGTATGATTCTATTAAGGGGATACCTGACACCCGAAGCGCAAAAAGCCATCATCAGGAAATGCGGTCAACTAGGAATGGGACCGGGAGGTTTTTACACACCGGAGTACCCAGGGGGAGCAAGGATGAAATTAAAAATGATGAGCTTAGGCAAGGATTGGAATCCGTATGCCAAGAATTACCAAACCACGAGGATGCAAGATAGAGTCTCACCACCGGGAATACCCGAAGAGTTCCATCCAGTTATTACACAAGTCGTGGAAATCGCTCAGTAGTTGGAAGCTGAACCGATTCCAGACATTCAGGCAGACATTTGCATTGTAAACTTCTATGAGAAGGATGGGCGACTTGGACTACACCAGGATAAGGACGAGACAACGGAGTCTCTCGAAAGAGGGATACCCGTAGTGTCTTGGTCCATTGGGGATGATGCAGAGTTTTTGTACGGCGAGCAGAAGCGTGCGGACCGTGCGAATAAGTTGGTACTTAAGTCAGGAGATGTATTAATTATGGGAGGAAATCAAGGATGTTATACCATGGGATTAAGAGAATCAAGCTGAATACATCACCATCAGCAGTAATTAATGCGACGCATATGAGACCTGGGAGATTAAACCTAACCTTTAGACAATATTAGCCATGTAATGTTAGAATGAGATGAGGAATGAGATGTAAGATTAAATCTCATGTTGTAAACAGGATGGTTATGAATAAAATAACAGTGTTGTTCATATGAATTGTTACGACTCTTGTTATGCCATCAATACTCATGAAGGTTGTGAACACAATTAGGTTATGGACTCGGTACGGAAGGTGCGCTAAGCATATTTACAGAGGCACAGGCCGACGCCAGCGGTACTATCCTCACCGGCACCTTTCCGATTAATGGGATTGAGGCATCAGTTCTCTTCGACTCAGGGGCCTCGCATACCTTTGTCTCGGCATCATTCGCGAGCAGGTTGGGGCTAGACGCTGATGAGCTACCCGACTTCACGGTTACGCTCCCGTCTAAGGAGAACGTTCGTTGCACTCATCATTACCGAGGAGCCGCTGTCAGAATTAAGGGGGAAGATTTTCCAGTCAGTTTTATTGAGTTCAGTGAGCTAGGATTTGATGTTATCTTCGGGATGAACTGGTTGGAGCGGCACAAGGGACGTATCCTCTGCGCCGAGCATAGATTGCTGCTCGGGAGTCCGTTTGGGGTAACAATATCATACCGCCAGAGGCCCAGAGAGCCTTCGACTAAGATCATCACCGCCATGGCAATGTATAAGGAATTGAGGAGAAAAGAAAAAGTGTACCTCTGCTATGTACAGGACATAGAGAGAGACCCCGAGTTCGACCCCGACTTACCGGTAGTGTCGGAGTTCCCCGACTTATTTCCACGGGAACTGCCCGGCATGCCACCCACTCGGGAGGTAGAGTTCACCATTGAGCTGCTACCTGGTACCGGACCGATAGATAGCCAAGGCACCATACCGCATGGCTCCGGCAGAAATGAATGAATTGAAAGAACAGTTGAAAGATTTGTTGGATAAGGGATTTATAAGACCAAGTGTGTCACCATGGGGAGCGCCAGTCCTCTTCGTGAAGAAGAAGGATGGTAGTCTCCGCCTCTGCATCGACTACAGAGAGCTATATGCAGTAACAGTGAAGAATAAGTACCCACTACCCCGCATTGACGATTTGTTCGATCAGTTGAAGGGAGCATCTGTGTTCTCCAAGATTGATCTCAGATAGGGGTATCATCAGATAGCCATTAAGGAGGGAGACATTGAGAAGACGGCATTCTGGACATGATACGGCCACTATGAGTTTACAGTGATGCCATTCGGTTTGTCGAATGCACCGGCGAAGTTTATGGATCTGATGAACCGCTTGTTCCGGGAGCAGCTGGACAAGTCGGTTGTGGTGTTTATTGATGACATTTTGATATACTCGAAATCTAAGGTTGAACATGAGGAACATCTGAGGAGAGTATTGGAAATATTGAGGGAGAACCAGCTATATGCTAAGTTCTCCAAATGTGAGTTTTGGCTTGACCAGGTCTCTTTCCTAGGTCATGTCATCTCGGATGCTGGGATGTCAGTGGATCCAGCAAAGATTGATTCCGTACGTACTTGGCCAAGACCGAAGACTGTTACCGACATCCGGAGATTTCTCGGTCTGGCAGGTTACTACAGGAGGTTTGTTAGGGATTTCAGCAAGGTCGCCAAGCCAATGACCAGTCTGATGAAGAAAGATGCACCGTTCTTGTGGACGACTGACTGTGAGAAAGCATTTCAGAGCTTGAAGGGCTCACTGGCCACTGCACCGGTTCTGACCATTCCAGACGGTACAGAGGGCTTTGAGGTTTATTGTGATGCATCCGGCAGAGGGCTAGGTTGCGTGCTCATGCAACATGGCAAGGTGGTGGCATATGCCTCACGCCAATTGAAGAAACATGAGGAGAACTACCCCACACATGATTTGGAGCTGGGAGCTGTTGTCTTTGCTTTGAAGATATGGCGCCACTACTTATACGGGGTTAGTGTGACAATCTACACCGATCATAAGAGCTTAAGATATATATTTACTCAGAAGGAGTTGAATCTCAGACAGAGGTGATGGTTAGAGTTCTTGAAAGACTATGACATTGACCTCCAATACAAAGAGGGAAAGGCCAATGTTGTAGCAGACGCCCTGAGCCGTCGAGCACACTCACTCCATTCACTAGTCTCTTTCTCCAGCTTGGTTGATGAGGTGCGAGAGGCTCAGAGGACAAATGAGTACATGAGAGAGGTCAGACAGAAGCTGACAGATGGTACCTTTGAGAGTCAGAAATATGACTTCAGACTTCACGACGTTGATCTGATCAGACTTAAGGGCCGGTTATGCATACCACGGGGCAACACGGATCTGAAAGATCGTATACTTAGAGAATCACACTGTTCTTCAGTTTCCATCCATCCGGGAGCCTCTGAGATGTATAAAGACATGAAGAGATACTTCTGGTGGTCAGGGATGAAGACAGATGTTACCGAGTTCGTCTTGAGGTATCTCACGTGCAAGAAGGTAAAATTCGAGCACTGACGACCGTGCGGAATGGTACAGTCGATGCTAGTTCCAGAGTGGAAGTTCCATGATATCTCCATGGACTTTGTAGTTGGACTTCCACCTGCTAGGGGAGGTCTCAACATGATATGGGTGGTGGTGGATCGCCTTACCAAAGTAGCCCGATTCATACCGATGAAGGATACTTGGAAGGTGACCAAATTAGCTGAGTTGTTTGAGAAAGAAATAATGAGACATCACGGGATACCATAGACCATAGTGTCAGATAGAGATACCAGATTCCTTTCGAGGTACTGAAGAGCTACCAGAGAAGAGTTGGGTACAGAACTGAAGTTGAGTACCGCGTTCCATCCTCAGACAGATGGTCAGACTAAGCGTACCATTCAGACACTCGAGGACATGTTGAGGGCATGTGCCTTAGACTTCCAGGGCAGTTGGATTGACAGACTACATCTGATCGAGTTTTCATACAACAACAGCTATCACGCTTCGATCAAGATGGCACCTTTTCAAGCATTGTACGGTAGACCATGTCGTACACCGCTCTGCTGGGATGAATCGAGTGAGACGGTCATTATAGGACCAGAGTACTTAGAGCAAGTTAAGGCTGAAGTTCAGCAAATCAGGGAGAACATGAAAGCTGCTCAAGATAGGCAGAAGTCGTATGCTGATGTTCGACGACGGGACCTGGAGTTCGCAGTGGGCGACCAGGTATTTCTGCGAGTTTCACCGATGAAGGGTGTATTCAGGTTTGAGCAGAAGGGCAAATTAAGCCTGAAGTTTGTTGGTCCTTATGAGATTACGGAGCGGGTGGGCCCGGTTGCTTACAGATTGAATCTACCTGCTGAACTGGGTAAAGTGCATGATGTTTTCCATGTCTCACAGCTAAAGAAATACATGCACCACCCCTCCCATGTGTTAGAACCTGAGAGGTTGACTTTAGAACCAAATATGAGATATGTGGAGACTCCTCAGAGAATCTTGGACAGTAAGACTAGGGACACTCACCATAAGTCTGTGCGACTGGTGAAGGTTCTCTGGTCTAACCAGGATGTCGAAGAGGCCACGTGGGAATTAGAGGATAAGATGAGGGCGAAGTACCCTTCTTTGTTTACTGACTAGATCGTCTGTATAGGGTACGGGGCGTACCGCTTTTAAGGGGGGTAGAGCTTCCTCGCTTTTGAGTTAGGAAACAAACTTGTTGTCGTTTGTTTGGTTGTTTAAGATGTGAATTTGTGTAAGTTGCTACACTTTGGTGTTAAGTTTGAGTTATGTATAATACTTATGTATTTTATTTGAGATTGACCTTTGAGTCTTGAGATGTGTGAATGTGAATATAAGATGTGGTGTTAAGATTAAGGGAATTGAGTACCGTGAATGGTTAAGCATATATGTGAACTTTGGGGACAAAGTTCTATTAAGGGGGGTAGATTGAAATACCCCAAACATAGATATGGTGTTTAAATGATTTTAAGTTATAAGGAGGCTAAATAATGCCTTAGAAACATTAAGAAACATTTCAAATCAAAGAAAACATAAGGAAACACCAAAAGAGCAGTTTAAGCAAAAACGTGCTCTAAGCTTGGAGAGACTTGGGTGAGTACCCAAATATTGTTCTAAGACTTTAGTAATATCCTAATGGTCATTTTAAATCAATTAACAAAGAAAACTAAGCTTGAAAACAAGTTAAAACACAAAATGTGCTTTAAGGAGTCTTAAAGCACATTTTTGAAATATTGTCTTGCAAATGGGTTTTGAGTGGCCAAATGTCCATCATTACTCTTTAATTAACATGTGTACTAATTAGTATCACATTAGGAAGTCTAAATCACTGGGAAATCAAAAATTTCACAAATATGTGCCTTGGTTAGTGAATAGTAACTAAATAGTGCTAGTTTAAGATAATAGTCAAAGTAAGTCAATTTAGTTTATTTAGTTGGTCAAACAAGACCATGACTAGCTTAATTAAAGGGGGTGGCCGATTTTTAAGGTGATGATTCACCACATGAGCAAATAAGAAAGGAAATTATAAGATAAAGTAAAAACTACTATTTACTTTATACATAAATATCTCACTTTACTTACCTCTCTCCTCACCTCTTCATTTTCTCTTGTTCCCACCGGTTTTGAGTTGCTCTCTCCCTTCTCCATTGACGTGAAGAGCAGCCCCATGCTAGCTTCAACTTCCTTTGCACACATCTTGCTCATTTTTGCTCCAAAACCAAAACAAATTACATATTCTTCTTAGTTAGCTCAAGCTCTTTCTTTCTATCTTTTCAAAACTTCAAGAGCTCCATTTTGGTGCCAAACCAAACCACCATTAGAGGAGGAAACTCAAGCTTGGAGACTCTATTGGCTTCTCCATTCTCTTAAGGTAAAGAAAGTGTAAGAAAATCTAGGTTTCCATCACTTTTCTTCATGACCGAAAATACATGCTCATGAGGCTTCATTTTAATGCCTTTTTCTAGCTTGTTTTTTACTCTTCAAAGGATTGAGGAGGTCCTTCTTGCTTCATATCCAAGCTTGTCTTGAGAAACCAAGGTAAAACAACCAATTCAATACCTTAAAACACATTTTTGACCTAGGTTTATTCCTTAGGTTAGTGTGTTGTTTAGTGCTCATTAGAGTCATTGGATATTGTTTAGAACATTGGCAAGGAGATTATATTGGTGACCGAGATTGCTCAAGGAAATCTAAGAGGAAAGTTTGTGAAGCTTGCGAAAGAACAAGGTAAATTACTTACCTTAAGGTGTTTTATTGTTTAAGGGAATGGGATTTAGATATGTGATGAGTTTAGTGTAGAGTTTACATTAGAAAAGGGCTATATATAACCTAGGAGAAACAATGATTATGTTTGAGAACGTGTAACTAAGGAGCCAATGAGAAAAGAGATAGTCAAACAATGTTGAGATGAATTACAAGAAGCATTTTATTTCAATGGGAGCCTTGTTGTGTGTATTCGCAGGTTAAAGGCAAATATATGTGGAAATTCAGTGGTTAAGATTATTGTCATTTAAGGGCCTAAGTGCCAAGCATTTTTAAGTTTATACACTATATGATGATGTGGTGTAGTTTTAGTGTAAATTGTGTGTTAAGGTGTTGTGATGAGAATTTGAGTGATCTTGGTTGTTTGATGGTGACAAACCAAGTGTTTGGATGTAACTATATACTAGAGTACCCATGGCAAAATTTAGAGGAGAACCTAAGTGTTTGAGATGTTCTAAGGAGATTTCATGACTAAGGAAGTACTAGGAAGTTCTAAAGGTTGTCTTGATGAAAAAGGGTGAGATTAAGGTGCTTAAATGACTTATAATGACTTAGGGATCACTATGAAGGATTTAGGAATCAAAAGAATGTACTTGGGTATTTAGGACTTAGGTAAATGTTGATAAAAGAAGCTAGGGAACTTTAGTAAGTTTGATGTAAAAGAGCATAAAACTTTTAGATGGTTTAGGTAGAAAATAGAGTTTAGAATTTAAGGAAGGCTTGGGAAATGTAATAGGGGTGGAAAGTAGTGTATATGGTGTTGTCAAGTTCTTAAGGAGGGAATCTTTGGTTAGTAGAAGTTCTAGGTGAAAGGTATGTTGAAAATGTAGTAAAGAAATAAGTGTTAAGTGTTGGTAGTTGTTATAAGAATTGAGTAAATGGTTGGAATGATCTTTGGAGGTTATTTTAATGAGTATGGAGGATGATTTAAGGTGGGTTTACGGGTCTAAATGATGTTAGAACACATTGGAAGGCTTGAGGAAAAGTTTAGTGAAGATTTGACAATGTTTGGGCATGTTCTGGTGGCGTCCGACCCAAGTTTGGGTCGGACGGCCTCTGTTAGACGCCAGTGAATGGTTCTGGAACGGTCCGACCCAGAGGATTTGGGTCGGACATGGGTCGGATGGGTGTTTTAAAGGACGGTTAAATTTCTAGAGTGGTCCGACCCAGTTTGTTGGGTCGGACATGGGTCGGACAGATGAGGTTTAGAAGACGGAAAATTTTTGGAATGGTCCGACCCAGTTGGTTGGGTCGGACGTGGGTCGGACAAGTAGAGTTATTGCAAACCCGAAAGTTACTGGAAGGGTCCGACCCAGTGGGTTGGGTCGGACGGTGGGTCGGACGACCTTTAACACTTAAAAAAAAAGAAATTTTGAATTCTAAGGATGATAATTGGTAATAAGGTTTGCCATTGGTAGGGTAGTAATGATTAGGACCCTAAGAACCTAAGGGATTAAGTTAAGTTAATTAAAAACCATAATGTTTAAAGTTAAGTTTATAAGGTTAAGTGGTAGGGATTTAAGAGGGTATCGAATGGGAATCTTTAGGGACTAAGTGAGTTAAGTAAGGTGCAAATAACTAATGGCCTAAAAATGAATCAATGTTTTAGGTTTGTGAATTGGGACCCCGGAGAAGGTTAAACAAACGACAGACGACGGTGAACGGTACAATCTTTCTTGTGACCTGCTTGCTAACGAGGTGTCCCTCGGCTTGTGTGCTATCTGTTTACTTGCTATGACTAAGACAAGATAAAGCATGCAACCGGTTATATTTGTCCTTGATGTGTATGTGTTTTCTTTACACTAACCCACGAGACTTGGGATTGTAACTAACCAAGTTTAGTACATACTAAGTTAAAAATAAGAGTTAAGTATTGGTGATTGTTGGTTAATACCCGTTAAGGTTTAACTAACACATGGTGTTTAAGATTTTTACTAACTGGAACTTGAGTGAGGAAACCCGGGACTGACTCCGGTCATGCATGCTAAGGAAAGGGGGACGGTATCTGAATCAGATCCACCCTCCGCTTAAGGACTTGTCTTTGGACTTGTAGCCTAGGGCCGGTTGCTGGCTCAGCTACACTGGACTCCTGTCCAGGGTAGGTGGCATTAAGATGGTGCGGTAGGATCACCTAAATCCTAGGTTTGAGATTAAGCTACAACCATTCCCTTCTAGGAACGGTTTGTATACTGAGAATAAGCTAAGGTTATGATTGAGGTAAGATAAGGAACTGAGGTTAAGGAAATCAGGACTGAGGAGGGGGTTACTAACCCGCTTGATAAGGGAACGTCTGTGTCGTTCATTGAGTGTGAGCTATGTATGTTCATCTGTGGTTTGTTGTTATTTCACTTCATATCATGCTTGTGTACTTAATCAATTTCCATGCTATCGACAATTACTCGTCGTAGCCCCGTTAGCTTGGGGGCCATGAGAGGGAGTACCAGCATTCGTGCTGACCCCCTTTGGGGGCTATTTTACACTTGCAGGTAAGAGGCCCATGAAGACGCACCACGAGAGTAGGAGCGGTTAGACTTAGGATGGGTTGTTTATTTTGAGTACGGGCTGCGCTTGTGCTCCCTCTGTTTATATTGAAACTGATGTAAGGTTGTGATTATGACTTAGTACTTATGCTTGGATGGTTGGTGGTATTTTGGTTGGTGGTGATTGGTCGGTTGTTCATTTTGGATAAGTGTTGTAATATTATAAGGCTGGTATGTTCTAACGATCAGACCGTGGCAAGGTCCAGGTGTTTGATATTTCCACTGCGACGATTTCGATTAAGCGTTAAGTTTAGCAATAACCATGATTGGCTTTGGATGGGGTGTTACAGGCGTTGTGCCACCCGCCGTAGAAGTAGTAATTCAGCTGCGAGTAGTAGTATAATTAGGATGATTAGACGGTAAGTAAGGGATTAGCGGTAGGGGTGTTACAGTTCTGCTCTAGCTTAACACCCTGGATTTTATCTCAAAATATAGCTTATGAAAACACAAATCTAACGACGTAAATGGCATTAAAAACGGACTTAAAACGAGTCCTAAAAGTGAAAAACAACGTTGGTCCAAACTTGTGTCCGGACATTAAAAGCTCGGACACAAGCCGAGAAGATTGAACTGCGGAAAGCCATTTGTCCGAACTTGTGTCCGGACTTTGAAGTTCGGACACAAGTCGAACCTTAAAACTCTGGAAACCCTTACGCGTGTCCGAACAACGGTCCAGACTTGCAAGTTCGGACGTAGGTCGAGACTTGCCAGTCGGACCCGTCCTTGCATACTGTCCGAACTTTGGAGTTCGGACAGAGGTTCGGACACGACCAAAACACTGAATCCTCTAATTCTCTTCGGGGCATGTCCGAACATTGATTTCCGGATGGACGTTCGGACATGTCTCGGGATGGGTTTCCAGAAATGTGACAGAACCACAGAATCCACCAAAAACTCCATAAAAGTAATGTTAGTAGATAGTGAATCTTTTAGCAACACTTAAAGCAGTAAACTCCACAAGAACACCACGAAAACAACACCCAGTTTTGCTTATCAAGGATTTCTAAATCATCAAAAGTGAACGTTTGAATAATACACCAAAACAAAACCTTAATTGCAGCGGAAATCAAATTCGTCTAAGGTATTACCGCCACACCCAAACTCCGTGGGTGCTCAGGCTAAACGAACTAAATAAACATCAAGAACAAATGTTAACTCAACTTATGCGGCAGCCAAAATAAATATCCAAAGTGTAAAATCTTAAAGAACGACACAACAACTTTTAAATGTTGTAATTCAAACATTGCCTCAATAACTCATAATTCCTAAACTATGTGATTTCGCCGTCCCGATCCACACACTTAGTCATCCGTACCTGCGATCATAAAACATAGAGAAAAACATAGACAATCTACTTGCCCTACCTCAATCTGTAAAATAAATTTTAGAAACTCATTTGCCATTTGTCGATTAGGTGAGAATGGTTTTGTGAACATCAGAGGAACTTCCATAATCCACAAAAACATCAAAAACACATTAGGGAGCTTTCAACAGGAGATCACCACAATACCAAATAAGGGGTCACATATGGGACCCCAAACAATGGGACAGTC
This sequence comes from Limonium bicolor, assembly GCA_023374045.1. Classification (NCBI taxonomy): domain Eukaryota; kingdom Viridiplantae; phylum Streptophyta; class Magnoliopsida; order Caryophyllales; family Plumbaginaceae; genus Limonium; species Limonium bicolor. The sequence goes on from CM041783.1 coordinate 115,924,619, forward strand.
ACCTATGGGACCGTCAAACAACCACCTCACCCTAAGTCCTTAAGTGTGCACACCCCCTATGAGACAGCAGTAACATAGAGTATATCAAAGGGCTTCACTGCAACAGTGTGTGCAGCGCAAATATTAACAATCATGGGGAGCACCTATGGGCTCCCAAACAATAAGATACATCGTGCGAAAAGACTCCTAAAATCCATAACCAAAATTCCACAGCACAAACCAATACTTCCAATTCCAAAAGTTGGGAACAATCCCCAATTTTCTAAGCCACAACTGAGAATCCTCGAACTCAACAAAATCTTTTCCAATGTTTCGCAAAACAGTAGTCCAACAACAGTGAGCATAGAATTTACCTAGGACAACCAAATCCCTCAAGTGCCCAAGTGCTCCGGACTATTGATAGCGCTCGTCGTTGTAATCGGCGTCCAACAATCCACTAACTGGCACTAGGGAATTGATTAGACCTCGACGAACTAGCGTAAAATCACCAAGAGTTAGGAGAGGAAGAGCGTGAACATTTGGTGTAGTGTATAAACGCAGGAACGACGTAATGGGGATGAAAAGGGATAAGGAAACCGATGTTTTAAATAGAAAAATAATGGCAAAACAAGGAGGATTATAATTAATTCGATAAATAAAAGTCTATGTTTAAGGAGAGAAGATATTAAATATCCAAAAGAGAAATTCTATTGCTAGTATTGTAAATGTTTAAAAGGTATAGATATTATTAATCGATAAGGAAAGTCGGCAGAAGAATCAGGATTGTAAGCAATATCTATATAGGAGTAAATAAGTTAATAACAAATAAATTAATGAATTAACAATTTGAAATAGAAGAACATGGGTAAGCGTTGTAACAAGATAAGGAAGGGGAATAAAATATCTAGGAAGTTAATTAAATAACATTTATTTGGAAGGAGGTAATTAAAAAATAAATAGGTATATTGTAAATGATCTAAAAGTTTAACAGAAGGGAAAACAATCACGTTAAAAAGGATAAGTCAAAGTGCTAGTAATACAATTATTGAGAGAGGAATGAGGAGAGTTAATAAATAATATATCTAGTGATCAATTAAGATTTGAACACTTGAAATCAAATAACTACAAGGAGAAAGTCAAATTGAATTTGAATTCTAAGTATTTAAAATTAATAAGTTAGGAGGATGAAATAATAATTAAATAGTATAATATCTGAAGTATATCTAAAGTCTATTAAGGCCAAAACGTTACAAATAATTGTATCTATTTTAAGGAGAAAGATTAATTTAGGAATGGATGTTGTTTTAATTCCCTGGGCCACCTTAACTAACCTCGGACATATTATTCATGCTATATACTATACTATTCCTAACTTGCAAATTCCCGGGTATTTCATCTCATCCCCCTTAGATGGAAGCTTCGCCCTCGAAGCTAAAAACTCATTCATAAGGCGAAAAAACTACTAGACTAGATACTGACTTGATTGGTTACCTGATCGAAGAGTTGTGGGAACTTCTTCCTCATCTCCTCCTCTACTTCCAACGTAGCCTCTTCCGTCCCATGATTTGACCATAAGACTATGACCATGCGGATGGACTTCGATCGGGTCTCTTTGGTCTTGGTATCCATCACTCTAATGGGATACTCTTCATAGGATAGGTTCTACTATAGCTTAACACCCTAGAATTTATCTCAAATGATAGCTTATGAAAACACAAATCTAACGACGCAAACGGCATTAAAAACGGACTTCAAACGAGTCCTAAAAGTGAAAAACAATGTTGGTCCGAACTTATGTCCGGACATTAAAAGCTCGGACACAAGCCGAGAAGATTGAACTGCGGAAAGCCATTTGTCCGAATTTGTGTCCAGACTTTGAAGTTTGGACACAAGTCGAACCTTAAAACTCTGGTAACCCTTACGAGCGTCCAAACAACGGTCCGGACTTGCAAGTTCGGACGTAGGTCGAGACTTGCAAGTCGGACTCGTCCTCGCATACTGTCCGAACTTTGGAGTTCGGACAGAAGTTTGGACATGACCAAAACACTGAATCCTCCAATTCTCTTCGGGGCATGTCCGAACATTGATGTCTGGATGGACGTTCGGACATGTCCCGGGATGGGTTTCCAGAAATGAGACAGAACCACAGAATCCACCAAAAACTCCATAAAAGTAATGTTAGCAGATAGTGAATCTTTTAGCAACACTTAAAGCAGTAAACTCTACAAGAAGACAACGAAAAGAACACCCAGTTTTGCTTATCACGGATTTCTAAATTATCAAAAGTGAACTTTTGAATAATACACCAAAACAAAACCTCAATTGTAGCACAAATCAAATTCTTCCAGGGTATTACCGCCACACCCAAACTCCGTGGGTGCTCAGGCTAAACGAACTAAATAAACATCAAGATTAAATGTTAACTCAACTTATGCGGAAGCCAAAATAAATATCCAAAGTGTAAAATCTTAAAGAACGACACAACAACTTTTAAATGTTGTAATTCAAACATTGCCTCAATAACTCATAATTCCAAAACTATGTGATTTTGCCGTCCCGATCCACTCACTTAGTCATCCGTACCTGTGATCGTAAAACATAGACAAAAACACAGAAAGGATCGCACAAATTAGAAAAAATGAGTAAAAACTACCTCAATCTGTAAAATAAATTTTAGAAACTCATTTGCCATTTGTCATTCAAGTGAGAATGATTTAGTGAACAACAGAGGAACTTCCAAAATCCACAAAAACATCCAAAACACGGTAGAGAGCTTTCAACAGGAGATCACCACAATACCAAATACGGGGCACATATAGGACCCCAAGCAATGGGACAGTCACCTATGGGACCGTCAAACATCCACCTCACCCTAAGTCCTTAAGTGTACACACCCCCTATGAGACAACAGTATCATAGAGTATGTCAAAGGGCTTAACTACAACAGTGTGTGCAGCGCAAATATTAACTATCATGGGGAGCACCTATGGGCTCCCAAACAATAAGATACATCCTGCAAAAAGACTCCCAAAATCTAGAACCAAAATTCCACAGCACAAACCAACACTTCCAATTCCAAAAGTTGGGAACAATCCCCAATTTTCCAAAACACAACTGAGAATCCTCGAACTCAACAAAACCTTTTCCAAATTTACGTAAAACAGAAGTCCAAAAACATTGAGCATATAATTTACCTGGGACAACCAAATCCCTCAAGAGCCCAAGTGCTCCGGATTATCGATAGCGCTCATCGATGTAATCGGCATCCAACATTCCACTAACTGGCACCAGGGAATTGGTTAGACCTTGACGGAACTAGCGTGAAATCACCAAGAGTTAGGAGAGGAAGAGCGTGAAAATTTGGTGTAAAGTATAAACACAGGAACGGCGTAATGAGGATGAAGAGCGATGAGGAAACCGATGTTTTAAATAGAAAAATAATGGCAAAACAAGGAGGAGTATAATTAATTCAATAAATAAAAGTCTATGTTTAAGGAGAGAAGATAATAAATATCCAAAAGGGAAATTCTATTACTAGTATTGCAAATATTTAAAAGGTATAGAAATTATTGAACGATAAGGAAAGTCGGCAGAAGAATCGAGTTTGTGAAACACCCTAGAAAATCATAGTTTCAAAATATACATTCATTGCTCGATTACATGCACTTGTAGTTGTAAAGGAATAACTAGTTTGTGTTATTCTTTTTATTCATAGTAAAATCTTAGATACTACCTAGAATATTATAAAATATAAGCTAATTATTTTGGACCATATAATGTTGGGAAGGGAGTTAGTAGGTTCATGTTAAAATGTGTATTTGTTACAACCAAATGTATTTTCAACCAAGCTAACAGCACTAGTTATACTTATTACATGATTAATTAGTTATTTGTTTTCTTATGATTATTATTTACTTTATAATAATGTTTACCAGCCTGTTAGCCGACCTACCTTGTTAGTATCTCACGTACACATAAGCAATAGAACAATTTAGGAAGTCACCCCCCATATATTCACATTACCGATTTATTCCTCGGTAAACAATTAATACTTTGTCATTATGTAAACATTCATTCCTACTTAGTCAGCAAATGTGTGGCCTTATCTAAATTAGCCAACCATTTCAGCCAATAAGAATAAAACAACGACATGTGATACATGTCACTAAATTAGACTTAACGTGGTGAATGGATAATTAATCTCCTTTTCTATACAAGCTGTTAACGCCAGCCATTCTCCCCCTTACATGAAATCCTTTCTCTTGTCCTCTTCTTCACTCTCGTGGAATTCTAAGTAGTTGAAGGAAATCAAGGAAAAAAATTTAAACAGCGACAGAATTACTACCGTGAGCAAATAAATGATGTTGGAGCTGCTACAATCGGTTGCTTCTTTCTTTTTTTTTCTTTCCATCATCTTGCGCTTACATACAACAATTAGGTAGTAGTATTAGTGAGCTGATATAGATTGGAAAAAAATATTACCGTAAGTAGATGGTTATACCGAGAGCAAAGCTGGAGGGTTGGAGCTGCTGTTCTTGCGCCATCCTCAAGAATTAACAAAACATGTCTAGAAGGAGACAGGTAGCTCTCATGTACAACCAAAATGTTAAAATCTAGTTTCCTGAGTGGTTGTTTTCGGTTTCTGGACGTACTAACCCTTGTTGTTCTTCTTTGATTTTTTTATTCTGAGTTCTTAATATTATAGAATCTATCTATTCCTGTTTACTCCATATAGATCGTGGCAAAAAAAAAACACTGGTGGTAGGAAAATGAGTACGTAAAGAGTAATTATAGGAAGAAGAATGTATTTTAAGGATTTCTTTGTATAACCTATAAACTATGCAAGTGTAATAGCTTAACTTTACCGTGTTCTTGTTGTATTTAATTAGGTTGTTATGTTGTTTAAAAGGGGTAGATAATTAGGTAAAGCATAGAGAAAGTTTATTAAACTTTCTTGACTGAACGGATGAACATGTTTGTTACAAATATTGTTTTGGGTAACCGGTTGGAAATGTTTTTGGATGATTTTACTTCCTTATGTTTAAATAGATTACCGTAGCTTACATGAACTGAGTTAGGCTGGATAAAAAAAACCTAGATTGGATTAACTTAGTGAACACTAACCTGAATATAAAAGGTATATATTGGGTTTACAACGGAACATGTAAATAGTTACGATGAAAAATATAATTGTCGTAAAATAGTATATATATTTGAACTTGAATTGGTCCTGTCCAGCCCGTTAGTTGCTGATTAACTAGGTAGTATTAACATGTATTACGTGTGCATGGAGGTAGGAAAGGGGTGGTTAAATCCCTAGGCTAGTTACTAAGGGAATCGGTTGCAAAACTTTAAACGTCATTGTTATAGTTTTGTACAGTCAAGTGCAGTATTACTTGGATGAGTTAAATATTTATGTATTCAAGATCAATGAGGTTTATAATAACTATATGAAGTTGATTGACAATTTGGTTTGGTTAAACTCAACGAACTTGCTCAAATATACATTTGTGCATAAATTGTTACAGCGATAAATTGTAAATGCTGATATTGTGTTATTTTGGTTTAATAAATATTATAGCTGGTTGTACTGACATATTATGATGTTATAAATTATATTTTGTTAACTTGAAGTAATGGATGAGGCAAGGAATTGCCTAACCAATTGGTAAAGTGTTTATGGAATATTTACTCCTAACATTGTACTAGAGTTTATTGTTATTGCTCCTACCAACATATTGGAGCTGAGCCATCATGATCTACTCTATAGGCTGATGATCTATAGGGGGTGTGCACACTTAAGGACATGGGGTGAGGTGGGTTATCTTATCTGAGGGGTCGAGAGTGTTAGTGCCCTATGTCGGAAGACTGATTGCCCGAGGACAGTGGAAAGTATTTAGTGGTGAAAGAAATTGTACCTACAGTGAACTGTGGAACTCGTTGCTTTACTTGTTGACATGAGTATTTGTTGCTATTTTGGAATATTCATTTATGAGCTTTAAGATAATGTAAGTAACTCAGGTGTTTCCTTGGTTTCGTGTGTTAACCCTGTTATGAATATGTCATTTATTGTTGTGCTGCTCGGGTGCATAAGTTTTATAAAGATAAAACGTATTTTACAGGTTGTAGTGGGAGTTACTCAATTTACTGATTTGCAACTGCAACCTTTTCTTGTATGTATGAATTTTATGGTTGCAGATCCCTAACTCTGCCTAGATGGCACTATATTATGTGGAGGAGAAGGTGGTCAGCCACTTCCTGAATGTATACCTAGTGGAGGACATCATTTTGAGGGAAGGGGTACAGGTGGTGGTAGTTAGGAAGGTTACTTGTCTTGTTCTGAGTTACCATAGGCTACAAACACAAGCCCGGATGCGCGTTCTTCCTGTAGAGGAAGTACGGAGGAGGTTTCCAAACTTTAACAGGGATCTTAGATAATATATTAGCCACCTCTATGTTTTTGATGTAAGCTAGGAAGTGATGTAAGACAGTAGTCAACTTTTGGAAAGGTTTAAGTATATGTAGTTTTTGGAGAATGTAGAAGCTAGTAAGAATGTTAGACGTTTACAAGTATGTTTGTACGTGGAAGTTCTACCATAATGTATATATATATGAAGTTACAAGTTGATGAGTTAAAGGGGAAAGATTTTCAAGGAATGTTTCTTTAGCCTTAGCAATCACTAGTGAGTGGTTGTGGCGGTAGCATCCCGATTAGGAAGTTTATGGTCTTCCGCTGTATTATTCCGAAATTTTATAAGCCTGATTTTTGGGGGTGTTACAAGTTGGTATCAGAACAATAGGATATAAATTAAGTTGAGGGATAAGTAAATATTGTCTGGATACTTGTGTGTGAATGTTGATTGAGTGTTTGAATGATTTGATTGTTTATGAACATGTGACTAATGAATATGTGCATGTAGAATGGAGAGCCTTCCAACCCAGGGAGGGCGGCTGAAAGAGGCCAGCTTGAAACCTTACGAGAATTAGCTCTTAGTATGGGTAAGATATTAGAAAAACAAGAAGAAAGAGCTGAGGTTCCCAAAGACTTTTCCAGAAGGATTGCCGCGATGAAACCAGGTACCTTTCCTGGAGTAGAGGTTCCTATAATTCTAGAAGATTGGATCAGAGAATTTGAAAAGGTATTTGATGTGGTGGAATGCCCTGAAGATAAGAAGGTTATTGGGGTAGTTTACTACTTCCGGGGAGAAGCTGATTTGTGGTGGTGCTCAGAGAAAAACAGGTTGGGTGGACAACTAGATTTTGGCTGGTATGGACTGAAAGAAGCGATGAGAAGGAGGTTTTATCCACAGCATGTTAGTATGCAAAAATATCATGAGTTTCTTGACTTGAAGCAACTATTAGATGATGTGAAGACATACCATTCCAAATTTGTAGAGCTGGCCAGATTTGCTGCAAACCTTGTGCCTGATGAAGCTGCCAAGGTACAACGATTTATAGGAGGTCTGAATTGGGGATTACAAGAAGATCTGAGTGTTATTCCAGTGCTTACCTTACAAGAAGCATATGAGAAAGCTGCGAACTTATACCGCGTGCAACAGAGAAGGAAGGAGGCACACTTGAGCTTAAAAAGGAAGTTTGAGTTAAATCGAGGAGGTGATAATGTGGATAAACGAGGAAAATATGAAGGGAATCAGAGAGGGGGTAAGAAGCCGTGGGTTAAGCCAAGTTACCATGGGCAAGGTAGCAATACAAATGATACAAGTAAGAAGGAAAGATATTACTTCTGCAGACAATGTTCAAGAAACCATCTGGGAGTAGATTGTGAAGGAAAGCTGGTGAGGTGCTATAACTGTGGTATTTTAGGCCATAGAGCCTATGAGTGCAGGAAAAGAAAGGAAGGTGGAGGTGGACATGGTGGGAATGGCAGTCAGGGTTCTGGGCAAGCTAACAACCAGAACACCAATAGAGGTAACAACAATCAAGCTGGAGGGCAGAACATTGATTACAATGGTGCAAGAAGCAATTCTAATGTCCAAGGAGGTGTTGGAGAAATATGTGACTACTTCTTCAACCTAGGCAGTGTACCTAATCGTTTTGCGGGATAGTGAAATTGTGGGGTGTCGAACTCTTGGGGACCTTGCTGTGGTTTAACTGATAGTGCAATTTAATCGAGAATTATAATTAGACTACTGAACAGAAACTTATCATTTTTTGAGAGAAATTGTGGTTTAGAACTTAGTGTAAACAAAACAGTAAAAAGAACAATTAATTAAAACAGATTAATAAAAGCAGTTATGAAACTCTTTGTTTTTAAGGAAGCACCCCGGGTTGTTCTGCTCACCTATTTTACTCAATTATATTATTGTAGACTTCCCCACTTTTAGCAATAAACTCAAGAATCTTAATTAGTTTATTGACCGTTCCCTGTCTAATAAACCCTGATTAATTTAAACAACAAGCGCAATCCCTTGTTCAAGTCATTAAGAAATTAATCGCATTATTAACAATTCCTATTGGAGACTGGTTAACCTATAGGTGAAAACTCACTTCTAGTCGTTAACCTGCTTTGACTTCTCTTGTCTAGAATCTTGTCTCAGCACTGCATTTTGACAAGAAACTACAAATATCACTTTAATAAATGGCCTAAATATTAGAGCGCATTAAGGAGGAGAATCAAAATATTCCTTGAACAGATTTTATTAGAAAGTCTACGTAACACAGTTTAGTAAAATAAGCTTGCTTCTCAACCCGGGAGCTAAGGTTTTTACTCAGACATAATTATACAAACAGACGTCGTAAGCACGACAACCATTAAAACAAAGCACAGTTAAAGAAAAGAAAGAGCTCTCTGCATTCGTACGCACTGTATGGAATTTTGTGGAAGAAGTGTGATTTTGGGAGAGAACGTGAATATTACAGAGAGTTACTTCGGGCAAATGTGCGCAGGTTTTTCTGATGAAGTGGTAGTGTTTATATAGAGGAGAGGAAGAAGAAGAAAACAGAAGAAGAGCTGGAGCATGCGTGCTAGTGGATTAACAAGATAAGGGAGGTAGATGGATTGGGTTTACAGAACGCGTGAGGATTTTCAGGACTGTCGGCAGCCCCTTATCTTGTTGTCTGTAGGTGCCGCAACAAAGACCGAAGAAGAAAACTGTTTCGCGTCGAATTCAGTCTCGTCCACCCCTGTGTCCGCCCTTCTGTCCGCCTAAAACTCACACGGATGTCTCTGCGTCCTCGCCTCCGTCCGCCCAGAACTCACGCGGACACAGCTGATGTCCGCGCCTCTGTCTTCCGTCCGCGCCTCTGTCCGCCCAGAATCATGCGGACGCCTCTGTTGTGTCCGCGCCTCTGTCTTCCGTCCGCGCCTCTGTCTGCCTAATGCTCATGCGGACACAATGAGTATGTTCTCTATTTTTACGCGATCTTCAACCGGCTCCAGATTCTTCGTTACAAGTCCGTTTTACTTGCCGTTTGTTGCGTTGGAAAGCTTATGAAATAAACTATTTGATTCCAACACTTTTTCCTATATTTGATACATAAAATATATCAGTCCATATCAAGACATAAATCTTAGGAAAAACATACGATAAGTGAGAAATATTATCCTGAAAGTGAGTAAGTATAGGGTAAATTAAACCCTTAAATGTCTATGTATTTCTCACTTATCAAACTCCCCCATACTTATTTTTTGCTTGTCCTCAAGCAAATCTTTCTGACATAATGTTTAAACAAGTTAGACAGACAATAATCAAGTAAGGAGGGCACAGAAAAGGTAATTGCCAATCTTTTCAGATTTTAAAAGGGTACTAATAACAATAATTTTATTAGATATATTTCTCTATTTCTGAGAATAACTCTGTAGTCCTACAAAAGAAAGAGAAGCAATACCATGAGAATTCTGCTTTTAACCCAGAGCCAATCCACCATTTTCTTTCATATTTCCTTGAACGACAAGGGGCATGAAGTAAAATCTTATTCCATTATATCTTTCAATGCCACATACTCATGATCCATAATGACGATTTTTTCATTTTGGTACAGAATGCACAGATACTTCTATTTTGAAGTTCTTTTTTCTTTCACCTCAGACTTTTCTCTCCACCCTTGTAGCGATTTTGGGTCTACTATCCCATATACCGAGTACCTTAGGTAGCCGGGTGATGAAGCACCCCTAAGAACTTAATAACCGAGTGGACGAGGCCTGTTTAGGATCAGAATATGCCTGTTTGGATCAGAGGAGTACCTTGCCTTGTTCTTTTTCCACCGTTTCATTCCAATTCAAATCCAGGCTCAAAATCAAAACAAAATTCAAATGATAATTTCCTCAGAAAATTTTTTGAGTAAGGAGCAGAGTTTTTTTTTGTGTGTGTACCCTTTAAACCTGTTAATACCAGCATTACTCCCTCTATGGCTCCTTCTTTGACTATTAATCACTTAACAAATTTAAACACAGTGTCGAAAAAGAAAACTTAAGAGCAAGCTTTTGATTATTATCTCTCCCCCACACTTGAACCAAAGCAATGCCCTCATTGCATAGAAAGAATTAAAATAACAGGGCATGCAAACTACCTGGGTAATGATCAAAAAGCATGGTAATAAGAGATATTTAAATTTAAAGAGCAAGGTATGGATAGTGTACTCCCCTAATTTCATGCAGAATATGTAGAGTAGCTCCCCCACACTTGAGTTCAGCTGTCAGAATGTGCAAGATGTACCTGGAATAAATATTCTAAACAGCCAGAAGAACTCAAGTTAATTCTCCTCGTTCTTTCTTCTTTCTTTTTATTTCACTCTCTTTTTTTTGGCATAAGTAAAATACAGAATATAAACACAATACAGATTAAAAATATAGATAGTAGGGTGCCTCCTACCAAGCTGCCCATCTTTAAGGTCTTTGGCTAGACCGTACCTCATTGATTCAAGTTGTAACTGGTTCTTTGAAAAGAAGCGCAGAAGCTTCTTCGTTATCCAACGTGTTTCCCATATATAACTTGATACGAGCTCCATTGACTTTAAATGATCCACCCTTCTTATTGTCCAATTCCACCGCTCCATAAGGGGAGATAGATATTATTTTAAATGGTCCAGACCAGAAGGATTTTAACTTACCTGGGAAGAAATTAAGTCTGGAATTATAAAGGAGGACATAATCTCCCACTTTGAAATCTCGCTTGGCAATCATCTTAACGTGCCAACGCTTGGTCTTCTCCTTATAAATCACTGCATTTTCATATGAGTTGTACCTTAGTTCTTCCAGTTCTATCAACTGAAACTTTCTTTTTTCACCGGCTTGTTGTAGATCGAAGTTCAACACCTTTAGAGCCCAATAAGATTTATGCTCTAATTCCACAGGCAGGTGACATGCCTTCCCAAAAACTAGTTTGTAGGGAGACACGCCGATAGGTGTTTTGAAGGCAGTACGGTACGCCCAGAGTGCATCATCCAATTTAATGGACCAATCCTTTCGAGAAGAGCTCACCGTCTTCTGTAGAATCCATTTTAGCTCTCTATTTGTTATCTCTGCCTGACCATTCATTTGAGGATGGTATGGTAGAGCAGCCTTATGTCGCACTCCATATTTCTTCAAGAGAGCATCAAACTGGCGATTGCAGAAGTGAGATCCACCATCGCTGATTATTGCTCTAACACCGAATCGACTGAAAATGTTCTTCTTTATGAACTTCATCACAACTTTACCATCATTAGTAGAGCAAGCAAGGGCTTCCGCCCATTTAGAGACATAATCGACTGCTACTAAGATGTATAAATTTCCAAAAGAATTTGGGAAGGGTCCCATAAAATCAATCCCCCAAACATCAAATAATTCGACTTCTAGCATATTGTTCAAGGGTAGTTCATTACGGCGAGAAATATTACCTTGCCTTTGACACCGATCACAAGTAGATACAAAGGCATGACAGTCTTTGTGAAGGGTGTTCCAATAGAAACCGGATTCAAGTACCTTTGCAGCTGTACGGGTTGCACCGTGATGTCCACCGGTTTCTCTAGAATGGCAATGTAGAAGAATATTTCTGATCTCCGTTTCTGGGACACATCTTCTGATAATACCATCTGCACAGATTTTGAAAAGAAATGGATCATCCCATAAATAATGTTTGACAATAGAAAAGAACCTTTTTCTCTGCTGATAAGTCATATCAGCTGGGATGATCTTTGTAGCCAGATAATTTGCAATATCGGCAAACCAAGGGTCTCTTGCCGTTTGAATTGTGAAAACTGCCTCGTCCGGGAAAAATTCATTGATGGGTCTCGTCTCTGGTCCCTCCATTCTTGATAAGTGGTCAGCCACATTCTGGATACCTCTCTTATCCCTTATCTCGATGTCGAATTCTTGTAAGAGAAGTATCCATCTATCAATCTTGGTTTTGCATCTGCTTTGGCAAATAAATACTTGAGGCAGAATGATCAGTATGAATAATGACCTTACTACCCAATAAATATGAACGGAATTTATCCAAAGCGAAGACGACTGCCAGTAATTCTTTTTCGGTGGTGGCATAATTTTTCTGAGCATCATTTAAAGTGCGGCTTGCATAATAAATTACTCTCAGAACCTTATCCAATTTCTGGCACAGAACAGCACCCACCGCATAATCACTGGCGTCACACATAATTTCAAAAGGTTGTGACCAGTCTGGTGATACAACAATAGGAGCAGAGACACGTTTTTCTTTCAACAAATTAAAAGCTGCTAAACATTCATCAGAAAAATGAAATTTAGCATCTTTTGTCAGTAAAGTGCAGAGAGGCTTAGAAATCTTGGAAAAGTTTTTAATGAATCGTCTGTAAAAACCTGTATGTCCAAGAAAACTTCGGATACCTCTGACAGTAGTAGGAGGGGGAAGTTTTTCTATTACCTCAATTTTAGTGCGGTCCACCTCAATACCTTTGGAAGACACATTATGTCCTAGCACGATCCCTTCACGAACCATGAAGTGACATTTTCCCAGTTCAGGACTAGATTTGTGTCTTCACACCTGGCCAAAATAAGATCAAGATTCTCCAGGCAAGTATCAAATGTCGAACCAAAGACAGAGAAGTCATCCATAAAGACTTCTATACATTTTTCAATGTAATCAGAGAAAATAGCCATCATGCACCGTTGAAAAGTAGCTGGTGCATTACATAATCCAAACGGCATTCTTTTATAAGCGTATGTTCCATAAGGACAGGTAAAAGTAGTTTTATCCTGATCTTCTGGAGCAATTGGGATCTGAAAGTATCCTGAATAGCCATCTAGAAAACAATAATAGTCCTGACCTGCTAACCTTTCCAGCATTTGGTCAATAAAAGGTAAGGGAAAGTGATCCTTACGTGTGGCAGTATTCAATTTCCTGTAGTCTATACAGACTCTCCAACCGGTAGTGGTGCGTTGAGGAATCAACTCACCTTTCTCGTTGGGAACTACAGTTATTCCGCCCTTCTTGGGTACCACCTGCACTGGGCTTACCCATTTGCTGTCTGAAATTGGATAGATAATGCCAGCGTCAAGTAGTTTTATTACCTCTTTCTTGACCACCTCTTTAAGAACGGGGTTGAGACGCCTCTGTGGTTGTGCTAAAGCCCTGAAATCATCTTCCATGTAAATTCGATGAGAGCACAGAGATGGGCTTATTCCTTTGATATCCGCTATTGACCAACCGATAGCGGTTTTATGACGGCGTAGCACCCCTAAAAGTTCCCTCCTGCACATCTGTCAATTTAGAAGAATAATAACTGGTAGATCAGATGGCTTTTTTAGAAAGGCGTATTTTAAATGAGGAGGAAGAGGTTTCATTTCGACTGTAGGTGCTTTTTCGATGGATGGCTTGGGTCTGTCTACGTTTCGTTCTACTGGCTCGAATCTTTGTCGGTAGGAAGGGAAATATGGCTTATGTTTGTTTAACTCTTCAGCCATGAAAGCAATATCGGGATTTTCGTTCTCAGCTTCACAAGATTCCATAAGACATCTTTCCAAAATTGTTTCTTCATCTCTGCTGAAGAACGTCTCCTGTACTAAAGAGTCAATAGTGTCAATAGAAAAACAAATTTGTGTATCAGAAGGATGCTTCATGTTCCGGGTCATGTCGAAAACTACCTGCTCATCATGAAGCCTTAAAATTATTTTTCCTCCTTCAACATCAATTAAAGTTCTCGCAGTTCTCATAAAAGGTCTACCTAAGATTAGTGGGACATCTTTATCTTCCTCAATGCCTATAACAATGAAATCAGCGGGGAAAATAAACTTGCCAACAGAAACCACTAAATCTTCAATTTTTCCTTCGGGGTGAATTATGGAACGAGCTAGTTGGAGCTGAACAGGAGTAGGAGAGCATTGACCTATGCCCAATTTCTTGAATATAGATAAAGGCATTAAGTTAATACTTGCGCCTAAATCGCATAACCCGTTACACAATTTATGTCTTCAATTGCGCAAGGAATGATAGGGAGACCTGGATCTCCCAACTTCGGTGGTAGCTTCTTTAAGAGTACTGCAGAAACTCTTTCGGTTAGTTTCACCGTGTCATTCCTGTAAAGATCGCCTGTTAGACAAGATATCTTTCATAAATTTTGCATAAATAGGCATTTGTGTTAAGGCATCAGAAAAAGGAATATTAATAGTTAATTTCTTAAAAATGTTAAGAAATTTTCCAAATTGGTCGTCCAAATTCTTTTCTTTAATCTGTCAGGAAATGGGATTGGAATATCATATGAAACCTGTGACGGTTTAATAGTAAGGGATGCAGGAGACTCCTTCTCCTTGGAAATTGTTACGTCTTCTTTGTCAGATTTTTGTTCATTAGATTTCTCCTCAGTTTCAGGGGCATCGGATACCAGCTCTTTCCCGCTCCTTAGGGTTATTGATTTTGCATGCTCCCTGGGATTTGGATCCGTCTGGCTCGGGAGTGACCCTGCTGGTCTTTGAGCCAACTGTTGGGAAATCTGACCTATCTGTCTTTCCAAATTCGTGGTTATGGTAGCCTGATCAGCAACTTTGGCTTCTATCTCAGAAAATTTTGAATTTATCCTGACCTTGTTTCAGAAGCTGATTCATCATGCCTTTTAATTCGCCCATGTCTCCTTGTGAGTTGGTTGGCTGTTCCTGTTGTCGGTTGTACTGCGGTTGTCGGTTTTGGTTAAAACCTTGGTTACTCGATTGTGGGTCATAATCTCCATGGTTGTTGATTGCTCCTCCAATTGTTTTGGTTGTAGGAGTTCGGATAAGGATTTGGTGGTCTGTTGTTAATCAGACTTACCTCCTCAAGGGTCCTGTTGCAACCTGACCATCACAGTCTGTGGTTTCATGAGCTCCTCCACAGTTTTCGCAACAGGGAGTCAGATATGGGGAAGTGGCTACTGTTTTCACAGCTTTTTGTTGTGGTTGACTAAGAGTTAGTTTCTCCACAACTTTTGTGAGTGCAGCTAGTTGAGCAGACACATGATCCTGCGGGGGAATACTGTAGATACCGGTTTCTTTCTTTACTTCACCTCTCCCCTTATTTTTACACCATTGTCTGGTGCTGGCGGTCATCTGGTCCAGTAGATCAACTGCTTCTTCTCCGGTCATTTTCATAAAATTTCCTCCAGATGAGGAACTTAGCAACAATTTGTTAGAATCATTTAAGCCTCTAAAGAATGATAAAACAAGCTCCTGGCTACTCATTCCGTGATGTGGGCATAATATCTGTAATTCTTTGAATCTATCCCACGAATCATAGAGAGATTCACCTGGTTCTTGACAGAAGTTTGTGATCTCAGCAATTTTTCTCTTGTTTTGGACGGGGGATAGTATTTGCCAGAAATTTGTTTGCTAACTCAGCCCAACTGTGGATGTTGCTGGGTTGTAAACTTCTCAGCCACCTGGAGGCGCCATCTTTCAATGAATAGGGGAACAATTGCAGACGGATGCGTTCGTTCAGACTTCCTGTTTTGTTAAAAGTGTTACAAAAATCAAGAAATGCAGATATATGGTGTGGAGCATCATCTGAATCTAGCCCGCTGTATTGGCCCTGGTGGTAGAGTGTGGTAATGAAACTGGTTTTGAATTGCCAGGCATCTAGTTCAGCCTGAGTGACCTGAGGAAGGACAATAGCAGAAGGCCTCCCTTCAACTGACGGTTGCTGGTCTGGCAGAGAGTTTGTCGAGTTGCCATCTCTACACGTTGTTGTCGTCTTTCTCTGTGGAGAAATCTTTCAATCTCAGGTTCAAAATCGTTTTGAGGACTACCTGCAGATCGAGTACGACGCATATATAGGAACAACTAAAGTGTTAATGTAAGGAGTTAGTATACTGGAAATTATAAGTTAGTTACTGAAATTAAATGACAGAAACTTTAAAGGACAGAAATTATAAGTTAGTATAAGGACAGAAATTTGAAGTTAGTAGTTAAGGACATAAATTATAAGTTAGTAGTTAGTTTACAGAAATAAACTGACAGAAATTTAAATGTTAAGGACAATGGAAATTAAATGTTAAGGACAATGGAAATTAAATGACTGAAAAATAAATGACAATAAAATAAAGAGTTAGTAATTAGATGTTAGAAATTAGATGTCCGATGTCCGATATCCGTAGTTAGATAGTTAAATAGAAAATTTAATAAAATTGAAAACTGTCAGTTAACCGTGCCGGAGGTCCCCGGCAACTGCGCCAAAAACTTGTTGGAGAAATATGTGACTACTTCTTCAACCTAGGCAGTGTACCTAATCGTTTAGCGGGATAGTGGAATTGTGGGGTGTCGAACTCTTGGGGACCTTGCTGTGGTTTAACTGATAGTGCAATTTAATTGAGAATTCTAATTAGACTACTGAACAGAAACTTATCATTTTTTGAGAGAAATTGTGGTTTAGAACTTAGTGTAACAAAACAGTAAAAAGAACAATTAATTAAAACAGATTAAAATAGCAGTTATGAAACTCTTTTGTTTTTAAGGAAGCACCCCGGGTTGTTCTGCTCACCTATTTTACTCAATTATATTATTGTAGACTTCCCCACTTTAGCAATAAACTCAAGAATCTTAATTAGTTTATTGATTCCCTGTCTAATAAACCCTGATTAATTTAAACAACAAGCGCAATCCTTGTTCAAGTTATTAATAAATTAATCACATTATTAACAATTCCTATTGGAGACTGGTTAACCTATAGGTGAAAACTCACTTCTAGTCGTTAACCTGCTTTGACTTCTCTTGTCTAGAATCTTGTCTCAGCACTGCATTTTGACAAGAAACTACAAATATCACTTTAATAAATGGCCTAAATATTAAGCGCATTAAGGAGGAGAATCAAAATATTGCTTGAACAGATTTTATTAGAAAGTTTACGTAACACAGTTTAGTAAAATAAGCTTGCTTCTCAACCCGGGAGCTAAGGTTTTTACTCAGACATAATTATACAAACAGACGTCGTAAGCACGACAACCATTAAAACAAAGCACAGTTAAAGAAAAGAAAGAGCTCTCTGCATTCGTACGCACTGTATGGAATTTTGTGGAAGAAGTGTGATTTGGGAGAGAACGTGAATATTACAGAGAGTTACTTCGGGCAAAGTGCGAGGTTTTTCTGATGAAGTGGTAGTGTTTATATAGAGGAGAGGAAGAAGAAGAAAACAGAAGAAGAGCTGGAGCATGCGTGCTAGTGGATTAACAAGATAAGGGAGGTAGATGGATTGGGTTTACAGAACGCGTGAGGATTTTCAGGACTGTCGGCAGCCCCTTATCTTGTTGTCTGTAGGCGCCGCAACGAAGACCGAAGAAGAAAACTGTTTCGCGTCGAATTCAGTCTCGTCCACCCCTGTGTCCGCCCTTCTGTCCGCCTAAAACTCACGTGGACGTCTCTGCGTCCTCGCCTCCGTCCGCCCAGAACTCACGCGGACACAGCTGATGTCCACGCCTCTGTCTGCCTAATGCTCATGCGGACACAATGAGTATGTTCTCTATTTTTACG
Source organism: Limonium bicolor (assembly GCA_023374045.1). Lineage (NCBI taxonomy): Eukaryota > Viridiplantae > Streptophyta > Magnoliopsida > Caryophyllales > Plumbaginaceae > Limonium > Limonium bicolor. The sequence goes on from CM041783.1 coordinate 115,942,503, forward strand.
CGATCTTCAACCGGCTCCAGATTCTTCGTTATAAGTCCGTTTTACTCGCCGTTTGTTGCGTTGGAAAGCTTATGAAATAAACTATTTGATTCCAACACTTTTTCCTATATTTGATACATAAAATATATCAGTCCATATCAAGACATAAATCTTAGGAAAAACATACGATAAGTGAGAAATATTATCCTGAAAGTGAGTAAGTATAGGGTAAATTAAACCCTTAAATGTCTATGTATTTCTCACTTATCAGGAGTTAACCCAGGGAAACAACCACAAGGTAACAGAGGAGGAATCCAAAGAAGAGGAAACAACAACCAAGGCCACATAAATGTCATAAGCAAGACTGAAGCAGAACTAGAGGGGAAAGTGATTACAGGTACCTTTTCAGTCCATGGTACCAATGCTACAGTGTTATTTGATTCTGGTGCTTCGTGTTCTTTTATGTCCTCAGAATTTGTGAAGAAAGTTGGAATTGTGCCGAATGCTAGTATTGACTTTAATGTATCTACTCCAACAGGAAAGATAGTTAAATGTGATAAAAAGATTGAGGGAGTGAAACTGAGTATAGGGGGTAGTGAGCTTGAAGTGGATGTAGTGGAATTCGGGTTAAAAGATTTTGATATTATCTTGGGGATGGACTAGTTAAGTAAGAATAAAGGGCGAGTAGATTATGAAAAGAAAAGAGTAAGTTTGGTTGGGAAAAAGGGGAAAAGAGTGTCACACAAAAGTGAGGGAGTTAAAATGAGGTGAAGTTAGTCTCACCCGTGAGACTGTGGAAAGATATTAGGAAAGGAAATCAGACATTCTTGTGCTATATACGAGAGGAAAATATTTGTGCTGCATCAGCTCAGGAGGTTATTTAAGGAATTGAGATTCTCTCGGTAGTAAAGGAATTTCCCGACGTGTTTTCAGAGGAGATTCCAGGTATGCCTCCAGATCGGGAAGTGGAATTTACAATTGATTTGGTACCAGGGACGACACCAATTTCCAAGCATCCATATAGAATGGCGCCCAATGAAATGCAAGAGTTGAAGGAACAGCTAGGAGAACTGCTTAACAAGGGGTATATTCAACCAACTGTGTCACCATGGGGAGCTCCAGTGTTGTTTGTTAAAAAGAAAGATGGAAGCATGCGTCTCTGCATCGACTACAGAGAACTGAACAATGTTACAATTAAGAACAAATACCCACTCCCGAGAATCGACGACCTTTTTGATCAACTTCAGGGAGCAAATGTATTTTCAAAGATTGATTTAAGGTCCGGGTATCATCAACTGAAGGTGGCGGATAAAGATATACCAAAGACAGCTTTTTGTACAAGGTATGGTCACTACGAGTTTACAGTTATGCCATTTGGATTGACCAACGCACCAGCAGTATTCATGGACCTGATGAATCGAGTTTTCAGTCCGTTTCTGGAGAAGTTTGTCATACTTTTTATCGATGATATTCTTGTATACTCGAGTAGTAAGGTAGCACATGAGCAGCATCTACGCCAAGTATTACAGATATTGTGAGAAAAGAAATTGTATGCTAAATTGTCAAAATGTGAATTCTGGTTGGAGCAAGTGTCGTTCCTTGGACATGTTGTTACTAATGATGGAATTTCAGTGGATCCGTAAAAAATTCAAGCAGTAAAGGATTGGCCAAGGCCTACAACAGTCAAGGAGGTACACAGTTTTCTGGGTCTAGCAGGATATTACAAAAAATTTGTAAAAGATTTTGCGAAGATTTCACGATCGCTTACGAATCTGATGATGAAGGTTGTACCATTTCGATGGGATGAGAGTTATGAACAAGCCTTCCAACAACAGAAACAAAGACTGACATCAGCACCGATACTTGTGTTACCTTGTGGCGTGGAAGGGTTCGAAGTATACAGTGATGCATCCAAATACGGCCTAGGATGTGTATTAATGCAACATGGTAAGGTAATAGCATATGCCTCAAGGCAATTAAAGGAACATGAATCGAGATACCCCACACACGACCTGGAGCTTGCAGCTATTGTTTTGCACTAAAGATTTGGAGACACTATCTGTTTGGTACTTCTTGCAAAATATACACTGATCACAAGAGTCTGAAATACATTTTCACACAAAAAGAGTTGAATGTGAGACAGAGAAGATGGTTGGAACTTATTAAAGATTATGACTTGGAAATTATGTACCATGAGGGCAAGGAAAATGTAGTGGCAGACGCGTTAAGTCGGAAGAAAAGCCATGCTGAGAAAGCCAACTGGATATTGCATGATGAGTTAGTAAATGACATGAAGAGATTGCAATTGGAGGTGGTAGAGCAAGGTGTGGAAGCCAGGGAAGTTGAGTTGTGCAATATGAGTTTGTATCCTGATATTCACAAGGAAATATTGGAACATCAACAAAAGGATGTTAAACTGAGGAAAATAAAAGAGAAGGTGGAGAAAAGGGAAGCGTCAGATTTTACGATAAAAAAGGATGGAAGTTTAAGGTTTCGGGGCTGATGGTGTGTGCCAGACCAATGCACAGATGTCAAAATAAAGTTGATGAACGAAGCTCACAATTCTAGCTATTTGATTCACCCTGGAGGGGATAAATTATACAAAGACATCAAGAAATATTATTGGTGGCCAGGCATGAAGAAAGAGATAGCGGAACACGTGGCCAAGTGTTTGACGTGCCAGAAGGTTAAATTCGAGCACAAGAAAACACCAGGTATGTTGCAACCTCTGGATATACCGAATTGGAAATGGGATTCTGTATGAAATACCCCAAACCTTGGTATGTTTGGTTAAACATTAAAACATGATTTATTAAGACTAAAAAAGAGTCTTAGAAACCTTGGTAAACAATTTAAACAAAAGGAAACCACAATATGCGTTAAAGTCAGAAGAGCCAAAATGGTCTCTAAGCTTGGGATAAACTTGAGTAAGACCTAATGAGCTTACCAACCTCATTATATACTAATGAACATATTAAACCAATTACCAAAAAACCAAGCTTGAAAACAAGTTAAAACACAAAATGTGCTTTAAGAAGTCTTAAAGCACATTTTTGAAAAATTGTCTTGTAAATGAGTTTTGAGTGGCTAAAGTCCATCATTACTCTTAATATATATGTGTACTATATAGTATCACATTTGGGTGGCTATATTAATGGGAATCAAAAATTTCACTTCTAAGTGCCTGTATAGGTGAATAGTGATTTTTACAAGCTATTTTGTAGCATATGTGGTATAAGTGATTAAATTGACAAAGAAGACTATATTACCCTCATATTAATAAGGGGGCCGGTTTTTATATGTGTGGTGACTCACCACTCTCTAGTTAAGGTAATAAGTAATTAAAACAAACTAAGTAAAACTACTTTTTACTTTATACTACAATATCTTCTTAAAAGTAATTCCTATCTTCATCTTTCATTTCTTTCCTTCACTCACACGGTTTCCCACCCTTCTTCTTCCTTCTTCCTTGTTCTCTCTCGGTAATACTACTACCACCATGGAAGTTCCAACTTTGACCACTTGCTAAACCTAGCTCACTTGTCCAAATCAAAAACAAAGACCACCAATCTCTTCCTCTCATCAAGCTCTTCATTCCTATCTTCTTAAAAATCCAAGAGCTCCATTTCGGTGCCAAGGTGTTCCACCTTGAAGGAGCTTGAGCTTGGATTTCTACATATTATTACTCTCCTTTGCTTCTAGGTAAGGAACTCAAAACAAAATCAAGTTCCTCCTTGCTTTTGTCATGTCCGAAAATACACATTGATATAGCTCATTGTGTGACCTTGTCCTAGCTTCATTTCAACCCTTCATGGACTAGGTGGAGTCCTCTCTTGCTAAATATTCAAACTCCCTTCAAAGATCAAGGTAAAACAACTACATTAATGTTTTTGAAACAATGTCAAATTAGGGTTTACAATGAGATGAAGCTCAAGCTTGAATACTCATTATGGTGTTTGTATATTGTCTAGAACTTGACAAGGAACCAAATACCATACGGTTTTGTGAGGAATCAAGAAGGAAGTGTTTTGGGAAAAAGAGGTAAATCTACTAACTTAAATGTTGTTTTAATGCCTTAGGAGAAACGAGCTTATAAATGCTTATTAAAACTACCTAAAGAGCAAATGGTGAATGACTTAGTAAAGTGTTCTCAAGAGACTAGTAAAGGGCATATGTGTGTTGAGTGTATTTGCAGGTTAAAGGCATATATTGTGGAAATTCAGTGTTTATGATTTAAGCACTTTAAGGGCCTAAGAGCCATGCATTTTAAGGGCCTAAGTGCCATGCAATTTATATTGTGCACTATATTGTAATGTGGTGTAATTTGGTGAAATTGTGTATGAGAGTGTTCTTGGTGATTTTATGTTCTTGTGTGTTTAAGGAGAAGGTAAAGTGTTTAGGCTTAGTAATGTTCTAAGGGAACCCATGTCAAAATTTAGGTAAGAAGCAAGAAGTTTAAGTGTTTACATGAGGATTGGTGAGTTAGAAAATGTAGGAAATGAATAAGTTCATGATGTTTTAAAGGAATTTTGATGAACTAGAGTACTCTAGAATGTAATAAGGACTTAGACATGATCTTGAGATTTAGTAGGTACCAAAGTCACTTTGGGACTAGGTAAATACCTAGGCAAACCTTGGTAAAATAAGGAGAAGTGTACACTAGGAAAAGAGTTTCAAGAAGGAGATAAGGAATTAGTGGTGAGAGATTGCTTGGGAGATGATGTTAAGTTAAGGAGAAAGCAATTTGGGATAGTAGTTCATAGGTATGAAACACCGCTTGGAAACTAGGAGAAAATGTTGTAAGTGTTAGGAATTTTGTGAAGGACTAAGTAAAGGCTTAAGGAATTAGAAAATGAGTTTTATATGAGTGTTTAAGGATGTCTTAAGGTGTGTTTAAAGTGCCCAAATGAGGTTAGGGGTATTAGGTTATATGGGGTGAAGTTTGGAGTCGAATGTAAAAAGGAAAAACAAAGGTCTGGGGCAGACCGAACTTGCGACCGAACTTGCAAGTTCGGTCGAGCCCAGTTTACCCTGCGAGAATTGGCTTCTGGAAAAGACCGACCTTGGGGACCGGACTTGCAAGGTCGGTCGGGCCTGTATTTTGAGTACGGATTGACTTACTGGAAAAGGCCGACTTGGGGACCGGACATGGTAAGTTCGGTCGGGCTGATTTACAAAGGGAGAAACTTTCTGGAAAAGGCCGAACATAGGACCGGACTTGGTAAGTTTCGGTCGGGCTAAATTTACAAAGGGGAGAAACTCTCGGGAGACCGAACATAGACCGGACTTGGTAAGTTCGGTCGGAGTAGAATTTTTAACGGCAATGTATTCTGGAATCGACCGAACTTGGGTAAGTTCGGTCGGCAAGGTCGGTCGGACCTAAACTTGTAAAAAAAAAAACAGAAAATGTGACTTATGTAGCTAACCCTAGGGTGTATAATGAAGGTAACCTAGGGTGAGAGAATTAAAACATGTCATACAATCATGTTGAATACTTAGTAAGTGTGAAGTTAAATAGATATTAACCGACATTACTAATGCGTATAGGATTCTCTCAAGGTGGGAACGAAACAAGGCAAGGACCAAGGTATGGTTTTCTTGCAGTCTGTTGCCTAACGGTTTACAACCGGCTTGGTGTTATTTGTTTTTGGGTGTTTACGACCTTATAAGATTAAGGCATGAAAAGAGTTTACAGTTGTTATATTATGTGTTGGTTATTATGACTCCTTTCCCTTGTGTGCTAACAAGACCTAAATGTTGCTTGTATGTGACTTAACAAATGTCGTGTGTTCATTACAGTGCTAACCGGGGGAGTGAGATCCGGTTGTTCCGGCCACGCGTGTGATGGATGGGGGTCGATATCATATCCGGTTCGGCTCTCTTGGTGTATGTATAGGTGGTATTCCAATTTGGTTTCTACCTTCCCTTAGCTTATCCAAAGCTAGTTACTGACTCACGTCGGGCCATAGGGGCATACGTATGTTATTTCGGAGTGCTCGGGATTACTATATCCGACACACCTTTGGTATAAGTTAACCGTTCTATATAACCGGACGGTAACGAGGATGGTAACGAGCTTAACATGGGGTTGGTAAAAACCCCTAGGCTCTCATGGTATTCTAACTATGGTGGAAGGTTCCTTGTGAGGACCAAGTTTATGGTGTTATGTATTGATGTTGTGATGCTATGCAATTTCCCTTGCTATGCTATGGTATATATGTATATATATGTTGGTTGTTCTAAATTGAATGCCATGTTATTATGACAATTGGTTGCGCGTATCCCGTTAGTCGATGGGCTGCGCGTTAGCCATACCAGCAAAGGTGCTGACCCCCTCGGGGGCCCCATATTTTTATTGCAGGATGAGGATCGAAGAGGCAGAGTGGCTCTAGGTCCTAGTTTGTTGATATACTTTTGGATAGATAGGTTGTTGAGCCCGGGACGCGCCTGTGCTCCCGAGGCGTTATATTTTGATGCCGTTGTTATACAGTGTGAGATGATTATGGTTTGGAGATGTATTGTAAATTAAATACTCGGTATGGTTGGTTATGTTTATATATGGATGTTAGTTACTATGCTCGGGAGTCTGATCATCAGACCGATACACTTGTATTTATTCTGCCTAGTTAACCACGTGGGTGGTTAACGGCGTTGTAACACCAAAGCGATAGTTATTATTTGGTTGGTTATTTCCGCTGCGACTTCGGTAGATGATAGGAGCGTTGTAGGGGTGTTACAAAAAGTGGTATCAGAGCGAAGTATCGCTCTGATGACTAGAATACCGAGCTTAGGAATATACCGAGTTAGGAAACCTAACTACAGTTACCTAAGTGAGCGGACTTGGAAAGGTTAACCACTAACTAAGTGTGGAATTACCTGGTTGTCGGGAAGATGCTATAACCATTGGACCGATAAGTGTGCAAGCATAATGCTAATGAATATTCATATGAATTCAGATGTCAGGTAGACCGCGAGGTCGAGGCCGCGGACGCGGTACTGGAGATATGGGTGACCAGGGCGATGATACTACGGCCCAGACTATGGCTGAGGCAGTTGCAGCCGCCGTAGCCCAGATGGTACCCCAGTTGGTTGCTGCTATACAGCAAGGGCAACAGCCCGGAGTTCAGCCACCGCCACCACCGCCACGAGAGACCAATTGGGTCAAGGCGCTGGCTGATCTGAGACCGCCATCATTTCATGGGGAGACCGATCCCCGTAAGCTAGAGGCGTACATCTCCGAGTTGGAGACCGCCTACGAGACTTTGGCCGTACCTGCTGAGGCTAAGGTCCGACTTGCCGCCTACTACTTGAAGGGGTCGGCACAGAGTTGGTGGAAACTGGTGAGGGAGGACAGGATGACTGATCCTGAGTTTGGATGGAGGGAGTACACGGCTCTGCTGCGAGCCAAGTATTACCCGGTGCATGTGCAGGAGGCCAAGCGCCTCGAGTTGGATAGTCTGAAGCAGGGGGATAAGATGTCGGTTGATGACTACTACACCGCATTCACCGGCCTTATCCACTTTTACCGGACTTGGGGTACTCGAACCGGGTGTTGGTGAACCGGTTCTACAATGGACTGAGCCACCGTCTCCGCTATGGGATGGGGCCAGCTGAGTATACCACCTTGCAGGTAATTAGAGTACCTTGTTGTGAATCCATTTATACCGTGAGTGAATGTTAATGTGAGTTGGTAAGTTGTTTTGCGGGGCGTGACTGACATCCTAAAATACAGGAGTGCTATCATGCCGCTGCAAAGGTTGAAATTACCGTCCGTCTGAGGGACGAGGAAAATGCGCACAAGCGCAAGGCCACCAACGAGGGCCAGAATCAGCAAGGGTATGGGGGAGGGAAGAAGAAGAAACCCTACCCTCAGCCCCAGAAGGGCCAGTACCAGGGTGACAAGGGCCAAGCCCAGACCACCACAGCTGATGAGCCACTGAAGCTCACGTACGCGTATGCGGCGAAGCCTCTACGCTCCTACCCGCCTAAGGGTAATTACTTAACCATGTGTATCTAGTTGAGGTGTATGTTGTTGAGGTGGGAAGTGAGTATTGATTGTGTGTTGTTATAGCAGCTAGCTCGGGTTCTGGACCGGAGCGCCACTTTTACTGTAAGTGGTGCAATGGAGACCACCCCGGCAAAGACTGCAAGGGGAATGGTGTGAGGTGCCGCCACTGCCAGAAGATGGGGCACCGTGAGTTTGAGTGTTGGACGAATCCCAATGGCAGAAACTATAAGCCAAAGGGGCAGTGGAAGGGTAACACTACCACGACCACTGAAGGCCCGAAGGCGATTACTCAGCAGACTTCTGACAAGAAGTACACTGAATCCCAGAAGGGGAAGGCTACGGGGTCCGGCAAGGCCACCCTGAATGTGGTGGACCGGTCTGAGGCACCAGGATCCTCTTCGAGACCAGGTACCGCCTAAACTGATAATGAAAAAGTGATTGCTTACCGCATTTCATGCATGAGTGTTAGCAAGTCTAAGGGTATAAACATATAAGTAAAGAGTTAGAACATAATGTGGAAAACACCTAAATTAGGCAAATTGAAACTTAGGAACCTTCAATATCTGCTATCCAATCCCACCCGCACCAAACCCTGAAGAAACCGCCATCAACATCACCGACTTTCCATTGGAGCAATGTCAGGTTATCCAGCCAGGTATGATACTCTTAAATGGATACCTGACACCGGAAGCACAAATCCACATCATCAGACGATGCGACGAACTTGGAGCAAAACCAGGAGGGTTCTACACACCCGAATACCCGAACGGAGCAAGGATGCAATTGAAGATGATGTGCATGGGTAAGGACTGGAACCCTTACACCAAGTCATATCAAGAAGTACGAGCTGAAGATGGAGCAACAGTAGCAAGCATACCAGAGGAGTTCCACGCGGTCGTTAACCACGCCGTGGGAATTGCTCAGCAAGTTGAGACGGAATCAATTCCAAGTGTAAAGCAGATTATGCATTGTAAACTTCTACCAGAAAGGTGGACGGTTAGGTATGCACCAAGACAAGGACGAGTCACCCGAGTCTCTAAGTAAGGGAGTACCCGTGGTGTCTTGGTCCATTGGTGATACCGCTGTGTTTGTATGGCGAGCAGAAGCGTGCTGATCTCGCAAAGAAGCTACTTCTGAAATCGGGGGATGTATTAATCATGGGTGGGCAATCAAGGATGCTATACCATGGCATCAGAAAGATCAAACTGAATACCGCACCGTCGGCAGTGATCAATGCCACACACATGAAACCTGGACGTTTAAATTTGACTTTCAGGCAGTTTTGAGCCTTGTGTAATCATGTAACCAGTGTATTAAGAGTGAGTTGATCATGGACAGTATAGCCAATGATGGTGTAAAGAGTGTTAATGAATAAAGGAATGTTGTTTTGGAGTGTATCAACGTGTTGTTACCCAATACTTATTAGTTTGCCAATGAATTAGGCTGTGCACTCGGAACGGGAGGTATACTGAGTGTCTGCAATAAGGCAGAAGCCGGCAAGAGCGGCACAATCCTCACCGGTACCTTTCCAGTGAATGGCGTGGATGCATCGATCTTGTTCGACTCTGGAGCCTCACACACCACGCTATCATTTGCGAAGAGGCTGGGGTTAGATGGTGAAGAGATGCCAGACTTCGTGGTCACTCTCCCGTCGAAAGAGCAGATCAGATGTACCCGCTACTACCGAGATGCTTTGTTCGAATCATGGATGAGGAGTTTCCGATCGACTTGATAGAGTTCGACGGACTAGGTTTTGATGTGATTGTCGGGATGAACTGGTTGGAGCGGTACAAGGGTAGAATCCTATGTGCCGAGCATCGACTGCTTCTTAGGAGTCCATCTGGGGTTACTATATCTTACCGCCAGAGGCCCAGGGAGCCTTCGACACAGATCATCACCGCCATGGCCATGTATCGTGAGTTACGACGGGGAAATGATGTATACCTCTGCTATGTCCAGGACATAGAGAGAGACCCTGAGTTTAGCCCAGATGTGCCGGTAGTGTCGGAGTTTCCTGATGTATTTCCTAAGGAACTGCCGGGCATGCCGCCAGCACGAGAGGTTGAGTTTGAGATTGATCTAGTTCCGGGCACCGGACCCATTGCGAAAGCACCTTACCGTATGGCTCCAGCAGAGATGACAGAGCTCAAGGAGCAGCTGCGAGACCTACTCGACAAGGGCTTTATCCGCCCTAGTGTGTCACCATGGGGAGCGCCGGTCCTCTTCGTGAAGAAGAAGGACGGTAGCCTCCGCCTATGTATTGATTATCGGGAGCTGAATGCTGTTACGGTGAAGAACCGTTACCCCTTACCACGCATCGACGATCTATTTGATCAGCTTAGGGGAGCATCAGTATTCTCCAAGATAGACCTACGTTCCGGATATCACCAGATTGCCATCCGTGACAGTGATATCGAAAAGACAGCTTTCAGAACTAGGTATGGGCACTATGAGTTCACCGTTATGCCGTTTGGCTTATCAAATGCACCAGCAAAGTTCATGGACTTAATGAACCGTTTGTTCCAAGATCAGTTGGACAAATCAGTGGTAGTCTTCATCGATGACATACTTGTGTATTCGAAATCGAGAGGTGAGCATGAAAGCCACCTGAGAGATGTATTGCAGACGTTGAGAAAGAATCAGCTGTATGCTAAATTTTCTAAGTGTGAATTTTGGTTGAACCAAGTATCATTCCTTGGACATGTGATTTCTGAGGCCGGGATCGCTGTTGATCCGGCAAAGATAGATGCAGTGCGCACCTGGCCTAGGCCGAAGACAGTTACCGACATCAGGAGCTTCCTCGGTCTGGCAGGTTACTATAGGAGATTTGTGAAGGACTTCTCCAGTCTCGAAGCCGATGACTTCCTTGATGAAAAAGGATGCACCATTCGAGTGGACAGTCGACTGTGAGAGAGCTTTCACGAGTCTCAAGGATGCTCTGACATCTGCACCGGTTCTGACACTACCAGACGGTCCAGATGGTTTTGAGGTCTATTGCGACGCATCAGGCAGGGGTATGGGTTGTGTGTTGATGCAACACGGGAAGGTCGTGGCTTACGCCTCCCGACAGCTGAAGAAGCATGAGGAGAACTACCCTACCCACGACTTAGAATTGGGGGCCATTGTCTTCGCACTGAAGATATGGCGACATCACTTGTATGGGGTAAGTGTGACGATTTATTCTGACCACAAGAGCTTGAAATACTTGTTCACTCAGAAAGAGTTGAACATGAGGCAGAGAAGGTGGGTTGAATTCTTGAATGATTATGATATCGATTTACAGTATAAGGAGGGTAAGGCAAATGTGGTAGCTGACGCATTGAGTCGCCGAGCACACTCTCTCCATTCGCTAGTCTCTCATACTGGCTTGGTTGAAGAGGTGCGGAGTGCTCAGATGACGGATCAGTACATGATGGAGATCAGACAGAAGCTTATTGATGGCACATTCGAGGGTCAGAAGTATGACTTCAGACTCCACGATGATGACCTGATTAGGCTTAATGGCAGATTGTGTATACCCAGGAGTAGCGCTGAGCTGAAGGAGCGCATATTGAGTGAATCCCATTGTTCTACTACTTCGATTCACCCCGGAGCTTCAAAGATGTATAAAGGTATGAAAAGATATTTGGTGGGCTGGAATGAAAAAGGATGTAATGACTATGTATTGAGGTGTCTCACTTGTCAGAAGGTCAAGTTTGAGCACCGACGGCCTGGTGGTATGGTGCAGCCAATGCCAGTGCCGGAGTGGAAGTTCCATGACATATCTATGGACTTCGTGGTAGGGCTTCCGCCTACAAGGGGAGGTCTAAATATGATTTGGGTGGTAGTTGACCGACTGACCAAGGTGTCTCGATTCATTCCGATGAAGGACACCTGGAAAGTGGCAAGATTGGCAGAATTATTCGATAAAGAGATTGTTAGACATCATGGTGTACCAAAGACGATAGTATCTGACAGAGATACCAGATTCTTATCCAGATATTGGAAGTCTACACGAGAGGCACTTGGTACTGAACTGAAATTGAGCACGGCGTTTCACCCCCAGACCGATGGTCAGAGTGAGCGCACTATACAGACACTTGAGGATATGCTACGTGCATGTGCACTTGACTTTCAGACCAGCTGGATTGATAAGTTACATCTGATCGAGTTTAGCTACAACAACAGTTATCATGCATCGATCAAGATGTCTCCCTTCCAGGCATTGTACGGTAGACCATGCCGCACACCATTATGCTGGGATGAATCGAGTGAGACGGTCATTATAGGACCAGAGTATCTTGAGCAAGTTCAGGCAGAAGTTCGCCAGATCAGGGCTAATATGAAAGCAGCTCAGGATAGACAGAAGTCGTACGCAGATGTGCGCCGACGTGACCTGGAGTTCGCCGTGGGCGATCAGGTATTTTTAGAGTATCCCCCATGAAGGGAGTATTCCGTTTTGGTCAGAAGGGCAAGTTGAGCCCGAAATATGTAGGTCCTTATGTTGTGACGGAGCGGATCGGCCCGGTAGCTTATACTTGACTTGATCTACCCGCCGAGCTGGGCAAGGTACATGATGTATTTCATGTGTCCCAGCTGAAGAATATATGTCTCATCCGTCTCATGTGCTTCAGCCGGAAAGGCTAACCTTAGAGCCGACCATGCGATCAGTGGAGACTCCGGTACGGATTCTGGATACTAAGACTCGAGACACTCGCCATAAGTCCGTGAGACTGGTGAAGGTCCTCTGGTCTAACCAGGACGTTGAGGAGGCCACTTGGGAGCTGGAAGAAAAGATGAAGGCGAAGCACCCGTCATTGTTTGCTTCTTAGTGTTTATATGTATAGGGTACGGGGCGTACCCCTTTTAAGGGGGGTAGAGCCGTTTCGGTTATGGTTGTGTACGACATGTATATGTATACATTGTCTATGATTGTTACAGACCTTTGTGTCTGAATGGTATTATATGGTTTGGACCTCGAGTCCGTTGTGGTATTGTGTGGATTGGACCTTGAGTCCGTTGTGGTGTAAGAATGATGGTAAGGTTGGTAATGATGGTTGGAAGTATTGTTTTTATAAATGTTCCCCGTGTTCTAATAGTAAGATATGTGGGAAGTATGAACTTTGGGGACAAAGTTCTTTTAAGGGGGGTAGATTGAAATACCCCAAACCTTGGTATGTTGGTTAAACATTAAAACATGATTTATTAAGACTAAAAAGAGTCTTAGAAACCTTGGTAAACAAATTTAAACAAAAGGAAACACAAATATGCTTTAAAGTCAATAAGAGCCAAAATGTGCTCTAAGCTTGGGATAAACTTGAGTAAGACCTAATGAGCTTACCAAGACCTCATTTATATACTAATGAACATATTAAACCAATTACCAAAGAAAACCAAGCTTGAAAACAAGTTAAAACACAAAATGTGCTTTAAGAAGTCTTAAAGCACATTTTTGAAAAATTGTCTTGTAAATGAGTTTTGAGTGGCTAAATGTCCATCATTACTCTTAAATATATATGTGTACTATATAGTATCACATTTGGGTGGCTATATTAATGGGAAATCAAAAATTTCACTTCTAAGTGCCTTGTATAGGTGAATAGTGATTTTTACAAGCTATTTTGTAACATATGTGGTATAAGTGATTAAATTGACAAAAGACTATATTACCCTCATATTAATAAGGGGGCCGGTTTTTATATGTGTGGTGACTCACCACTCTCTAGTTAAGGTAATAAGTAATTAAAACAAACTAAGTAAAACTACTTTTTACTTTATACTACAAATATCTTCTTAAAAGTAATTCCTATCTTCATTCTCTCATTTCTTTCCTTCACTCACACGGTTTCCCACCCTTCTTCTTCCTTCTTCCTTGTTCTCTCTCGGTAATACTACTACCACCATGGAAGTTCCAACTTTGACCACTTGCTAAACCTAGCTCACTTGTCCAAATCAAAAACAAAGACCACCAATCTCTTCCTCTCATCAAGCTCTTCATTCCTATCTTCTTAAAACTCCAAGAGCTCCATTTCGGTGCCAAGGTGTTCCACCATTGAAGGAGCTTGAGCTTGGATTTCTACATATTATTACTCTCCTTTGCTTCTAGGTAAGGAATCTCAAAAAAAATCAAGTTCCTCCTTGTTTTTGTCATGTCCGAAACACATACTATAGCTCATTGTGTGACCTTGTCCTAGCTTCATTTCAACTCTTCATGGACTAGGTGGAGTCCTCTCTGCTAGATATTCAAACTCCCTTCAAAGATCAAGGTAAACAACTACATTAATGTTTTTGAAACAATGTCAAATTAGGGTTTACAATGAGTGAAGCTCAAAGCTTGAATACTCATTATGGTTTGTATATTGTCTAGAACTTGACAAGGAACCAAAATACCATACGGTTTTGTAAGGAATCAAGAAGGAGTTTTTGGGAAAAGAGGTAAATCTACTAACTTAAATGTTTGTTTAATGCCTTAGAAAAGAGCTTATAAATGCTTATTAAAACTACCTAAAGAGCAAATGGTGAATGACTTAGTAAAGTGTTCTCAAGAGACTAGTAAAGGGCATATGTGTGTTGAGTGTATTTGCAGGTTAAAGGCATATATATTGTGGAAATTCAGTGTTTATGATTTAAGCACTTTAAGGCCTAAGAGCCATGCATTTTAAGGGCCTAAGTGCCATGCAATTTATATTGTGCACTATATTGTAATGTGGTGTAAATTTGGTGAAATTGTGTATGAGAGTGTTCTTGGTGATTTTAGATGTTCTTGTGTGTTTAAAGGAGAAGGTAAAGTGTTTAGGCTTAGTAATGTTCTAAGGGAACCCATGTCAAAATTTAGGTAAGAAGCAAGTTTTAAGTGTTACATGAGGATTGGTGAGTTAGAAAATGTAGGAAATGAATAAGGAGTTCATGATGTTTTAAAGGAATTTTGATGAACTAGGAAGTACTCTAGAATGTAATAAGGACTTAGGCATGATCTTGAGATTTAGTAGGTACCAAAGTCACTTTGGGACTTAGGTAAATACCTAGGCAAACTTTGGTAAAATAAGGAGAAGTGTACACTAGGAAAAGAGTTTCAAGAAGGAGATAAGGAATTAGTGGTGAGAGATGATGCTTGGGAGATGATGTTAAGTTAAGGAGAAAGCAATTTGGGATAGTAGTTATCATAGGTATGAAACACCGCTTGGAAACTAGGAGAATGTTGTAAGTGTTAGGAATTTTGTGAAGGAATAGTAAAGGCTTAAGGAATTAGAAAATGAGTTTTATGAGTGTTTAAGGATGTCTTAAGTGTGTTTAAAGTGCCCAAATGAGGTTAGGGGGTATTAGGTTATATGGGTGAAGTTTGGAGTTGAATGTAAAAAGGAAAACAAAGGTCTGGGGCAGACCGAACTTGCGACCGAACTTGCAAGTTCGGTCGAGCCCAGTTTACCCTGCGAGAATTGGCTTCTGAAAAGACCGACCTTGGGGACCGGACTTGCAAGGTCGGTCGGGCCTGTATTTTGAGTACGGATTGACTTACTGAAAAGGCCGAACTTGGGACCGGACATGGTAAGTTCGGTCGGGCTAAATTTACAAAGGGGAAAACTTTCTGGAAAAGGCCGAACATAGGACCGGACTTGGTAAGTTCGGTCGGGCTAAATTTACAAAGGGGAGAAACTCTCGGGAAAAGACCGAACATAGGACCGGACTTGGTAAGTTCGGTCGGAGTAGAAATTTTTAACGGAAATGTATTCTGGAATCGACCGAACTTGGGTAAGTTCGGTCGACAAGGTCGGTCGGACCTAAACTTGTAAAAAAAAAAAACAAAAGAATGTGACTTATGTAGTTAACCCTAGGGTGTATAATGAAGGTAACCTAGGGTGAGGTAGACATTAAAACATGTCATACAATCATGTTGAATACTTAGTAAGTGTGAAGTTAAATAGATATTAACCGACATTACTAATGTGTATAGGATTCTCTCAAGGTGGGAACGAAACAAGGCAAGGACCAAGGTATGGTTTTCTTGCAGTCTGTTGCCTAACGGTTTACACCGGCTTGGGTGTTGTTTGTTTTTGAGTGTTTACGACCTTATAAGATTAAGGCATGAAAAGAGTTTACAGTTGTTATATATTATGGTGTTGTGTTATTATGACTCCTTTCCCTTGGTGTGTCTAACAAGACCTAAATGTTGCTTGTATGTGACTTAACAAATGTGTTGTCATAACAAGTGCTAACCGGGGGAGTGAGGAGTCCGGTTGTTCCGGCCACGCGTGTGATGGATGGGGGTCGATATCATATCCGGTTCGGCTCTCTTGGTGTATGTATAGGTGGTATTCCAATTTGGTTTCTACCTTCCCTTAGCTTATCCAAAGCTAGTTACTGACTCACGTCGGGCCATAGGGGCATACGTATGTTATTTCGGAGTGCTCGGGATTACTATATCCGACACACCTTTGGTATAAGTTAACCGTTCTATATAACCGGACGGTAACGAGGATGGTAACGAGCTTAACATGGGGTTGGTAAAAACCCCTAGGCTCTCATGGTATACTAACTATGGTGGAAGGTTCCTTGTGAGGACCAAGTTTATGGTGTTATGTATTGATGTTGTGATGCTATGCAATTTCCCTTGCTATGCTATGGTATATATGTATATATATGTTGGTTGTTCTAAAATGAATGCCATGTTATTATGACAATTGGTTGCGCGTATCCCGTTAGTCGATGGGCTGCGCGTTAGCCATACCAGCAAAGGTGCTGACCCCCTCGGGGGCCCCATATTTTTTATTGCAGGATGAGGATCGAAGAGGCTGAGTGGCTCTAGGTCCTAGTTTTTGATATACTTTTGGATAGTAGGTTGTTGAGCCCGGGACGCGCCTGTGCTCCCGAGGCGTTATATTTTGATGCCGTTGTTATACGGTGTGAGATGATTATGGTTTGGAGATGTATTGTAAATTAAATACTCGGTATGGTTGGTTATGTTTATATATGGATGTTAGTTACTATGCTCGGGAGTCTGATCATCAGACCGATACACTTGTATTTATTCTGCCTAGTTAACCACGTGGGTGGTTAACGGCGTTGTAACACCAAAGCGATAGTTATTATTTGGTTGGTTATTTCCGCTGCGACTTCGGTAGATGATAGGAGCGTTGTAGGGGTGTTACACTGTATCCATGGATTTTATAAGTGGGCTGCCAGTTACAAAAGGAGGCATGGATCTGATCTGGGTAGTGGTTGATAGGTTAACTAAGACTGCCAGGTTTATACCAATGATGAAAACATGGTCAATGGAATAATTAGTTGATACTTATGTTAGAAATGTGGTGAAATACCATGGAGTGCCGTTAGAGATCATGTCGATAGAGATTCAAGGTTTATTTCATGATTTTGGCAAGAATTTCAAAAGGCTATGGGAACAAAGCTGAATCTTAGTACGGCGTATCATCCACAAACAGACGATCAAACTGAGAGAACAATCCAAACTTTAGAAGATATGATGAGAGCTTGTGTATTGGACTATCATGGGTCGTGGGTGGACAAGCTACATTTAATTGAATTCTCCTACAACAACAGTTATCACGCAAGTATAAAGTAGCACCGTACGAAGCTTTATATGGGAGGAAATGCAGAACCCCACTATGTTGGAATGATTCAGGAGAACTAGTAATAGTTGGACCACAACTAACAGAAGAGATGAGTCAACAAGTTAAGAATATTCAGTAGAAAATGAAAGCTGCACAAGATAGACAGAAATCATACGCAGATTTGCACAGAAGGCCAGTGGGGTTTCAGCAAGGTGATAAAGTGTTCTTAAAGATATCACCGACCAGAAGTGTAGTACGATTCGGTAAGAAGGGAAAACTAGCTCCAAAGTATATTGAACCTTACGAGGTATTGGAGAAAGTAGGCAAGGTAGCTTACAGGTTAGCATTACCGATGGAATTAGAACAAGTACACAATGTTTTCCATGTCTTACAGTTAATGAGATACATCCCAGATGAGGGTCATGTGTTACTAACAGAAGAGGTGGAGTTAGAACCAAACCTATCGTATGTTGAGCAACCAATTAGGATAATAGATCATAAGTTAAGAGAAACCAGGGGGAGATCAGTGGAATCATCACGGAATCCAAGAAGCCACATGGGAGCTCGAGAGTAAAATGAGGGAACAACATCCAGACTTATATAGTCAAGGTTAGTTATTAAGTTGCAGGAGAAACTTTTCTTTTAAGGAGGGGAGAGCTTAAGGCAAAAGTGGGATAGTAATCGTATTTGACCATAAATGGAAATTGCTATATAATTGCTTGATCATAGGTGTTTGACCTATTGTGTTGATTTACTTGGTAAGTGTGCTTGGTATATTTTAAAATCCCGGATATGTGCGTCTTTGGATGTTTCCTGGAATTGTTATTCCTTTAGAAATCACTCAATACAAGGAATTTACTTAATTACTTCTGGATGGATAGAAATTAACATAGGTTGCTTGTTTTTTTGTAATGTTGCTGAATCATTTATGATTAGATAGCTTCGAGGACGAAGCTTTATTTAAGGAGGGGAGGATGAAACACCCTCGAAAATCATAGTTACAAAATATACATTCATTGCTCGTTTACATGCACTTGTAGTTGTAAAGGAATAACTAGTTTGTGTTATTCTTTTTATTCATTGTAAAATCTTAGATACTAGCTAGAATATTATAAAATATAAGCTAATTATTTTGGACCATATAATGTTGGGAAGGGAGTTAGTAGGTTCATGTTAAAATGTGTTTTTGTTACAACGAAATGTATTTTCAACCAAGTTAACAGCACTAGTTATACTTATTACATGATTAATTAGTTATTTGTTTTCTTATGATTATTATTTACTTTATAATAATGTTTACCAGCCTGTTAGCCGACCTACCTTGTTAGTATCTCACGTACACATAAGCAATAGAACAATTTAGGAAGTCACCCCCCATATATTCACATTACCGATTTATTCCTCGGTAAACAATTAATACTTTGTCAATATGTAAACATCCATTCCTACTTAGTCAGCAGATGTGTGGCATTATCTAAATTAGCCAACCATTTCAGCCAATAAGAATAAAACAACGACATGTGATACATGTCACTAAATTAGACTTACCGTGGTGAATGGATAATTAATCTTCTTTTCTATACAAGCTGTTAACGCTAGCCATTCTCCCCCTTACATGAAATCCTTTCTCTTGTCCTCTTCTTCACTCTCGTGCAATTCCAAGTAGTTGAAGGAAATCGAGGAAAAAAATTTAAACAGCGACAGAAGTACTAACTTGAGCAAATAAGTGATGTTGGAGCTGCTACAATCGGTTGCTTCTTTCTTTTTTTCTTTCCATCATCTTACGCTTACATACAGCAATTAGGTAGTAGTATTAGTGAGCTGGTATAGATTGGAAAAAAAATATTACCGTAAGAAGCTGGTTATACACTAGTGGAAAAAATGTTTTATACCACGGCTAAAAAGGGTCTTATAATTTAGCCGTGTTATATGCGAGCGACACATATACTTTAGACTTTATAACACGGCTTCAAGCCGTGTTATAAAGTCGAGTATATGACACGGCTAGTCGAGTATATGACACGGCGAGCCGAGTTATAAATCTTCTTTTACGTGCCAAAAACTTTAAGGTTTTTATAACACGCCTTAAGAAAGCCGTGTTATATAATCCTGTTTATAACACGGCTACTAAATGAGCCATGTTTATAGTTCCTGTACCCGCCAAAACCAAAGCGTTTTATAACACAGTTGTCCTTTAGCGTGGTATAAAATCTAGTTATATAACACGGCTAAAGCACTAGCCGTGTCATATAATCCTATTTTATACCACGGCTACAGTATAGCCGTGTTATAAAACTCTTTCATTACGAAGCTTTATAACACGCTTAGTGCTTAGCCGTGTTATAAAGTTACAGTTTTTTTTTAATATTTTTTTCATTTTTGCTTCTGTTCCACACATTTGACAGATCATATCTGTATAACATTCACTTAAGACATCCCAATGTCATATCACAAACAACTAGACCATCTATAGAGGTCATATACCTTATAATTCTCAACAAAATGCACATTTACAAAAGTCTACTCAAATTTCATCCACATATCAACACCTCATTCCAATATCAACACCTCATTCCAAATATCACACTCATTCCAATATCAAAGTCTCAACAAAGCTTTCACTTATCTACTATTCTAAAGATTATACAATTCCTACAAGTGCTTAAGTAAAATAATGCTAGTCTTCTCTTACAAAATCTTGTTGTTTCTTGGTATAGGTATGTGGTTGGTAGTCAAAATATTGATGCACCTACAGAAAGAAACAAAAGTTATTGTTAGAATATGAGAGACTTTTTAAATGCTACAACTTGAAAGATACAAGATTCACAACCCGTTCAAAGAAATAACATATCTCATCATATTACAAAGCAAAGCCTTTCCACATATGTCACAAGGCCTCAACATTTCAAAAAGCAATTGAAGTTTACAAAGCAGCAGTAGTTCCAAATCTGTAACAGCAGTATACGACACATTTTTATAAACATTGTCGAGTTGAACTATACTATCTACGTTTAATGAAACGATAGCAGCAGCAATTCAAAAGCATAGATGAAAAAAATACAAGTTTATGAGTTATTTCAAATTGCAAAAACTATATAATATTCCTCTCTTATTAAGTTCATAGGAAACACATTTAATGACCAATGTACTGTAAAATTCAAGCCAAAACTGTCCATAAACAACAACTCACATCAAGTTGATTAATCAACCAGATTATGCACTTTTTATCAGCCAAGTGTAGTGGAAAATGGGAGTTTAAAACTGTTTTATAGGATAAGTACTCTGCATCTATTATTAGGAGGGGAGTATGTACTACGCTACAGATCCCAAAACAAGGGAGTATGTACTATGCTACCAGATCCTTAAAGTTAATACATCAACAAAAAAAAATGAAAGAAACCCCATCTGTCAAGAATAACCGATAACTTGCTGCAGTTCTGAAATCTTGTGTTCTGTGTATTAACTTCTCCTGAAAAATTTAGACTTTATGTATAACCTTGTAACAGATAGCTTAAGAGGGGGTGTGATGGTTAACAATAAACCCAAGCCAATGCTAATGCACCAATCTAAACTGCATATTCAATTAAGAAGAATTGGGAGTCGAATTGGTGAACAAAGAAATGAAATAGAACAGGGAAAACCAGATTAGTGTTTAAGTGCTTCAGATTTTCTGAGATTTCTATTTCTGTGTACAGAATTTTCAGGGAGGGTGCCTAGGTGATCTTGGGTCTAATTTGAATTTAAAACTAGTAACACAGTCAGTTACCTAGGCAGTCAGATTGAGGGAGAGTTGAAGGTCTGAATTGAAATAGTTAGAAGAAGCCAAAGAAGGCAGGTTAGTTTTGTTTCTGGTATTCAGTTCCATCTGTTCAGGATATGTAATACAGTGGGGAATTTAATAGAGTTGCTCTAGGTTGTGCTGGGTTGGGAATATGCTAGTACACCTAGCTACATAGAGGGATACTTGAGACAGATAAAAAAAAAGAGAGAGGACAGGTTAATAACCAACAGAACAAAAACAAAAGAGAAGTTATCAGATTTTGTGTGTAGTTTTTTTTTCATTTCTGAGATTCTCGGTTTCAGTATAAAATGTTGCAGTAGGAATAACAGTATTGCTTGGGTTTTCCTTTGAGTTGAAACATGCTAGGACACTGAACTAAGTAAGTAAAAGCTTAGAGATAAAATGAAAGGCAGATTAATAGCAAATAGAAAAAAAAAATAGAAGAGAAGGTAGCAGTTGGTGTTTCAGGGTTCTTCAGTTTCTCTAGTTCTGTGTGAATGAGTTTCAGCAGAATTACCAGTGTGTTTGAGGTTAAAACCTTGTTAAAACACTTACCTCAACAACTAGACAATGTGGGAGAGATTGAGAGACAGGTTTTTGAACAAGCAGAAAGTAAAACATCAACAGAAAATGTATATCAGTATAAGAAGGTTCTATTTGAGTTAGCAGTGCTGTGTTGGATCTGGTTTGGGTTTAAGATCCTGCCAAGACTCTTAATTAGTGGGGTAAACACTTGGGGTGAAAATAGAAGTCAAACTAAAGGACCGAAAAGAAAGATAGAAGTGAGGGTACTAGTTCTAGGTGGCTGTTTTAGTATCGATTTCAGCAGCTCCTGTATAACTGAAGTGCAGATAGGTCAAGGGTGTTGGGGTAGTCTAATAATGAACTTAAAGCCTAACTAAAACACATAACAAGGAAGCCAAACAAATTGGGAGAAGTGAAAGGCAGTTTAAAGAACAGGAAAATAAAAGTAGATTTATAAGTTATGACTTCAGATTCGGCAATTGCAGTCTGCTGTATCTTTCAGGAGTTTAAGCATGTTGTTGGGGAGCTGTGGAGCTTATTACAGCTAAAACTAAGATAAAACACTAAGAGAGTGTACACATTTGGAAGAACAGAAACCAGCTTAGGCGAGTAAAACTGAAGCTAACTAAGGTAAGCAACAGGATGGGGTGTTTCCTGTTTTCTGTTGCCTGCTTCAATTTCTGAAGTTTTGATCCTTCTGTATGCCTCAGTTACAGAGGGCTATAGGGAGTGTTAGTGAGTGGTTCAAGAGTTTAAAACCGTGCTAAATCATTTAACTAAGTGAGCAAGCATTTTGGGAAAAAATACTGTAAGTCAAAACAGAAAAACCGATAAAAGAAAAACCGTGCTAAATCCCAAAACAAGGGAGTATGTACTATGCTACCAGATCCCAAAACTGTCCATAAACAACAACTCACATCAAGTTGATTAATCAACCAGATTATGCACTTTTTATCAGCCAAGTGTAGTGGAAAATGGGAGTTTAAAACTGTTTGTACTTCTTGTTCACTTTATGTTCAGAAGAAATAGAGGCCATTATAAGCATATAGTTGCATACTGACAATCATTAATATCTACTGTCACCCTCCATTTATCACCCCAGACCCAGATTGTAAGTCATTATTTTGATAATTCTCTAACACCAACATGCATCCAATTCATTGCGTGAAATTTTGTTCAATACTGAATACCCTATTCGTTAATTACTAACCTCTTGGATGACTTCTCTAGCAATTGCAGTAGCATCTGTGACATCATCAAGGCCACTGTATATCATTATTGAAATTGTATCTCCATATATCACCTGTATGGTATATGAGACTAGGCATTTAAGAACTCTAAAAAATAGAGCAAACAGACAAAGAAACAGAAAAAGATAGTAAACGACAAGTACCTCCAAGTTCAAATTGTTCTGTACTAGATCCACGGTGCTTTGCAAAATCTCCTGCCCTTGTAAAAGAATCACTGTCTCAGTCAACAAAATATCCATTAGGGAACGTATGTCGCACGGTTGGACATTAATCGTTATTTGTAACACCCCAACTCAATCCAAATGTGGTCTCGCAACTTAACAGCATATATATATACATGTCACAGCGGAATTCTTTACAATCCAGGACCTTGCCACGGTCTGACTACAGAATATACCGAACATTAGTCTAACAACCTTAACCATTTACATAACCTTCTTACAACCCCCTCACATCCTATACATCTTACTAACTCAGGTTGCCATACGAGTGTACATGCACAACTCGTAGGCCACACTAAACCCTTAACCGCTGTATCCTCTTCTTACTCTTGCGACGATCGCTTCCTGATGTACCTGTGTAGTAAAAACAGCCCCCAAAGGGGGTCAGCACGAATGCTGGTACGATCCTCTCATGGCCCCCAAGCTAACGTGGCTACGACGACTAATTGTCGATAGCATGGAGGTTGATTAGATGCACAACATAATAGAAAGTGCAATAAACAACAAGCCACATATGAACAATCAAAGTTCAAACACAATGAACGACTTAAAAGCGTTCCCTTAATTAGTGAGTTAATCATTTAACTCCTTAAGTAATGTTTCCTCTTAATCTTAGTCCAATCTTATCTTACCTCAATCTTAATCCTTATCTCAGTCTTAGAATACAAACCATTCTTTAAATAAAAATGGTTGTATCTTATCTCAAACCTTAACTCAGTCTTATCTCAGTTCTTATCTCAATTAAGTCAACCGTTCTTTAATTAGAATGGTTGTTCCTTAATTCATTGTTTATCTTGTCGGGTCCAGTAACCCTAACCAATGAGTTATCAGCTCCATTGGTTTACATAAACAA
The DNA here is from genome assembly GCA_023374045.1 of Limonium bicolor. Lineage (NCBI taxonomy): Eukaryota > Viridiplantae > Streptophyta > Magnoliopsida > Caryophyllales > Plumbaginaceae > Limonium > Limonium bicolor. Next base: position 115,966,665 of record CM041783.1, read on the forward strand.
TATTTGTTAGAATTAGTTGGGCATTTAGGTAGATCCCACCACACCATCTCAGTATGCCTCCCTCCTAAAACAAGAAGTCCGAGGAGGTCGAGTCTATATGTTGACTCTAGGCGACGAGTCCGAGGACAAGTCATATTTGGAAGACGGTATTTGATAAGGATACCGACTTCCCCCAATACACATGTGCCGGTACCATTCCGGATTCCTCACTCCCCCCAAGTTCCAGTTAGTAGAAGTCTCAATGTTAACGTTTGTTAGTTAACCTCTCTCGGTTACTAATAAAACGATATTCGGGAGTGTTCCTTAATCTCACACAATTGTTTACTAAACATTAGTTAGTAAGTTCTCAAGGTAAGTTGTGTTAGTTTTCAAACATCACACAACAATACAATAGACATAATATTTCGGTCGCATGCTTTATCTTGTTTAGTGGGCACACAAAAACAAATAGCACACAAGCCGAGGGACACCTCGTTAGCAAGCAGGTCACAAGAAGAACTGTACCGTTCACCGTTGGTCGTTCGGTCGCTTACTCTCCTCCGGAGTCCAAATTCTCAAACCCTAAAACATTCACCAAATTGGGTGGTTAATTACTTTTAATTAACCTAGCTTACTTAATCACTAATGATTTCCAACTAAGTACCTCTAAGTCATTGTAGTTTAAGCTTAACCTCTTATGTTACTTATTTCTCATTTTACCTCACACTTGTTCACACCTCCAATATCCTTAAAACTCCACCAAACAACTCTTAACAACCTTATAATAACATTCCCCAACAAGCCCCCTTCATTTACCTCTTGAAAAGCACACTTTCTTTGTATTTTTGCCTGGTCCGGGACATGGTCCGGACCTAAGGTCCCGGACCAATGGCTGTCCTTAGTCTCGGCCTTATTTTAGCTATGGTCCGGGACTTGGTACTTACCCAAGGTCCCGGACCAACCCCTGGGTACATTCTCGGCCTGATTTTAGTGCTGGTCCGGGACTTTATCCAAGGACTAAGTCCCGGACCGCATCTTAAACTGTCAAATTTTACAGTTTTGAACCTCTTTCCACACTTGTTCTTTTGTCCAAACTTCTTCTAATCTCTTCCCATGTATTAACACATGTTCCAACACCATTTTAGCACTTAAAATCCTCCTAACTCATGGATCAACTCACCTCTAAATTCCTTGATCATTATTCAAGTTCTTACCAAACTCTTAACACTTATAACTTAATTCCTTACATTTCCAACATGTAAACTTTGTCTAAAGCTTCAACTATCCAAAGTGTTTCTTCACAACTATCTCAAGTACTCCTCAAGCATCATCATGCACAACCCATTTGCTTTACTCACACTTCCCAAAGCTATATGTACTCTAGCACATGCCTACAAGTCATTATACCTTATTTTCCTTCAAAGTTTGTACAAGTTTCCTAGATTCCCTCACTATGGTTTTGGTGCTTTAAATTAACCAGTTGGATCCCCTAGTCCCTCTTAGGCATCCACACCTCTTTTACATTCCTAGTCTTTTCCTTGACAATTTACAACATTCTCTTACACTTTTCTCTTCCCTCTCCAAGTCCACTCATTGTCATCTAACTAAAACCTTATTAGTCCACTACTAGCATCACCACCACTTTCACAAACTTCCCAAAACTCTTATTGTTTTACTCTCTAGTTCATAACTAATTCATCTCAAAACATTATACATCATTTCCTTAAAACTTATGCACAAGTCTTACATTCCTCATATCATGATTTTGGTGTGTTTAATACACTCACCAATCCTCTAATTCCTCCTAGACATCTCTAGGTCATTCTAAACCTCAAGAACTCCTTAGTTAACTCATTTCCACCCAATTTTGTTTTCATGCTCCCTAGTAAACCCTAGGGCATATTAGCTCACCACTACCACTTAAACACTTTGTTTTCTACTCAAATTTTGCCATAGCACCTCTAGCATCATAGCATGCCCAAACACATTATTTTCCTCATTTAACCATTTCACACACCTCAAGTTCTTTCTCATCATATCTCATCACCCAAACCAACTCATTCACAACAAACTCAATATATTGCAATAATCTTAAATTGCATAGCACTAAGGCTCTTAAATGACATGGCTCTTAGGCCCTTAAATGACTTAAACTTAAACACTGAATTTCCCACATATGTAAGCTTTCAACCTGCAAATACACTCATCAATCTCATAGTAGTTATAATGCTCTTAAAATCCACCTTAACCTTATATTACTAACTCATTCTCATTAGCTCCTTAATCACAAGTTCATAAGCTTGTTTAAGTTCTTTTTCCTTAGGTTATATAACCCAATACACAATGTAAGCTCTAAGCCACATGGGTATTTATCTAAAACTCATTCCTTAATCTTAAACCACCATTAGGTAAGCATTTTACCTTGTTTTCTCAAGCTTATCTTAATCTCCTCCTTAGGCCTTCTTCTTGCATAGATCTCGGCCACCACTTAAATTCCCCTTGCCAATGTTCTAATCAATATTCAAGGACTCATATGAGTACTAAACAATGCACTAACCTCAAGGAATAAAAACCTAGGTTAGAAATGTGTTCTAAGGCATAAAAGTGGATGATTACCTTTGAAGTCTCAAGGTAGACTTTGGCATTGAATGAAATAGGACATCCACTAGTCCTTGGTGAATAAATCAAGCTAGAACAAGGCATAAAAACAAGGCCCCATGAGTAGAAATTTTCGGCCATGTAGAAGAAATGGTGGAAACTTGATTTTTCTTACATATTCTTTACCTTAAGAGAATGGAGAAGCTAATGAGCTCTTCAAACTTGATTTTCCTCCATCAATGAAGTTTCCTCATGGCACCAAAATGGAGCTTTGAAAGATTTGAAAAGATAGAAAGATAGGTCTTGACCTAACTAAGAATAATATGTGTTTAGTTTTTGATTTGGAGCTAAAATGAGTAAGTTGTTGCCAAAGCAAGGTGAAGCAACAATGGAGGCTGCTTGGAACGGTTTGGAACAGAGGAAAAGAAGAGAAGAACCGTGGAAGAAGAAGAGAAATGAAGAAGAGAGGAGAGAGGTAGACTAATATAAGGTAGTTGCTTTTATAAAGCAAATAGTAACTTTTCTCACTTTACTCTTCTTTTCCTTCTCATTTGATGACTCATGTGGTGACTCCCCACATCAAAACCGGCCCCCTCTATTAAATGGAGATATTTATGGTCTTGGTTGACCATCTTATTGACTTATGTTGACTTATGACTTAACTAGCACTAAATAGTTACTATTCACTAATCAAGGCATATAATCGGGAAATTTTTGATTTCTCATTGATTTAGACCTCCTAATGTGATACTAATTAGTACACATGTTGATTAAAGAGTAATGATGGACATTTAGCCACTCAAAACTCAATTCTAAGACAATTTCTCAAAAATGTGCTTTAAGACTTCTTAAAGCACATTTTGTGTTTTAACTTGTTTTCAAGCTTGGTTTTCTTTGCTAACTGATTTAAAATGACCATTAGGATATTACTAAGGTCTTATCATGATATTTGGCTACTCACCCAAGTCTCTCCAAGCTTAGAGCACGTTTTTGCCCTGATTGCCTTTAAGGCACTTTCTTGTGTTTTCCTTGGTTTAAATTGTCTACCAATCTTTCTAAGGCATATTTTAGCCTTACTACATCATGATTTGATGTTTACTTAGCATACTTAGGTTTGGGGTATTTCAATCTACCCCCCTTAAAAGGACTTTGTCCCCAAAGTTCCTATGCATCTTTTCTCATTAGAATACATGTGTCACCACATTCCTCAGATCATATAGATCATACTTCTGTATACTTAATCTCATTAGATCATTAGATCCGCCACATTCTTATACTTAAATATCACACAACATGCTTAAGCATGTGTAGCACTCAAAATTCCTCTTGTTCCTTTTTGATGATTAAAACATTCACATAACTTCCAACGTATTCTCCCATGTCACCGGTCCGTAGACAATGGCTCATTCGTCCTCGTCACCATGGGCCAGAATACAAAACACGCTGCTCTCCCCATGTCACCGGTCCGAAGACAAAGGCTCGTGCGTCCTCGACTTCATGGGCGAGACTCAGTAAAAAGGTAATCCTTTTTACGAGGTCATGTGAGGAATAATTCCTCTAATTAAAAATACAATCAACTCCAATTCCATTTTACCCTAAGGCCTCTATCCTTAGTGTGATTTAATTGTGACCACTGGTAGGGAGTTTCAGGAATTATCCAACCCTGATGTGATCAGCATCAGTGTAGAACTATCCTTCCACCCCAATTTGTGTTCGGTTTCCCTTGATCCCTAGAAAATCAAGTTCCACCTCCCACGTCATTTTCAAACATCCAAATAATTCACTCATGTCCAATTTTCTATCTTTTTAGTTCTTCTAATCATAATCAATACATCTCCAAAGTGTGGACCCAGTCCATCAAACATTCCCGATGCATCTCTTAGTAATTACCTCAAGACTTAAATTCCTACTAAGTTCTATAACTGTCCCATACCAATTCTCACCATCTTATATCTCATAGCATTACAATTTCCTTCCTCATATTCATATCAAATTGTATCTCATAATGTTATCTTATTCTTATCTCACACATAGTCTCATATCGACTCATACCTCATATATTCCTTATTTCTTAAGTCTCCTTAATCCTCTTCCTTAATTCTCTTAACTTGTACTCACACCGGAGTTAACAAGATAGGTACTTAATATGTATGGTATTCACATCTTCTGTGTGCAATAACCATGATTTATCTCAAAATGTTTATGTAAAACATATTCTCAAGTTATTTTGTGCTATGCACACCGTAGTTTATGTACTCAGTACACAAACATACGCTAAGCGGTTTTCGCTCTACCCCCCTTAAAATGGATTACGCCCACGTAATCAACATTATATCATCCTTGAACATAAGTTCAAGATGTCTAATTCTTACCAAGCATTCTAGCTTCCACGTCATCTATCTTACTTATAATTCGATCAGAAATGGCTTAGTCTCTGTATCGAGGATTCTTAACGGTACTTATACCGTTTCCTTAACTTAGTTTGGTCTAATCTCAAAGGTAGTGGTCTGCTAGCTTCCGTTGCACCACTCTGATAATCTTAGGCCTAATTGTCTCAATGGACACGTGTTATCTTTATATATACACGGCCTTAATGAGTTGTAACTAGTCTATCCATTCTCCTTGAAGATCTTACGCTCATACTCTTAGTATTTTCTCGAAAGTCTAAATCGTTCTCTCCAACTGACCTTTGGTCTGAGGATGATTCTTAGTCTGAAACTACTGTTTAGTGCATATTGCGCTTTACAGTTTTAATCCCTTACATCTTAAGGCATGTTTAATGTCTGTACTTAACAATCCGTGCTCTTCGCACTTCATAGTCCTTAATTATTTGTTCTCTGGTTCCTCTGTGTTGCTAGTTCAACTGAGCTCTTCTCTTCGACTGTTTGTGGTAGTAGCTGCTCTCGTGTGATCTTGCATCGTTGTCCGTGGTACGGAGTCGACTACCTCCCGTGTTCCTTACACTACTCGTCTACATGCATGGGGTACCTTACTGGTACATTACTACTTACCCAACTAACTCATAAATGAGCGTGTCAGGCCTGCAAGCCCCTGTGGGGTGCAGTCGTCCCACGTCTCGTTTTAGTAAACTCATAGTGTCCGTCACACGTTTAGCTATTGCTAATTATGAAGTATTCTGTTGTCGATCTCCTCTTTCATTGTTCCATGATAACATTTATTGTTCTTTTGAAGTTAATCAAGGGAAGTCCATTTACTGTGTTCTTGGGTATTGTATGCTCTAGCTCTTTCTGTATCCCGCACTGATTCGGTCTCTTAATAATTGAGGTCTCTTTCCGTAGAGCCTCTTATCTTGTTTCTCATATTTATGCTACTAGGAATGCACTTCCAGTTCCTTAAGGAATGGATGGTGTGCTTCCTGCGAAATCTTACCTAACCCGGTCCAGACTGCTGGCATCAACGCTCAGTTCGTCTACCATCTTATTTTCTTACTTATGCTAATCTTAACTCATGAATCTAATTGCCTCAGTGTCAATATTTGACGGCTCATTCATAATGGTCGCCTTACCGCGCACCATGACTTAATCCACCTTTCTAACTATTGTACTCACGACCACTACTACCGTGGTAGTTGGTCTTTACCATGTTGCCCATTAATGGTGCAATCTCTTACTCACTTATTCTAATGTCTTAACTTATACTCAATCCCTTCTTGGTGTAAACACACTGGAAGTTCTTTCATTCCGGTATTGGCGGTTGTCGTACCGTGTTGTAAAATAGTTGGCTCTTGATATGAAGGTGTTATCTACCATGTAGTTTAACTGGTTACTGAAGAAGTCGTCCGCTGAATCACAAGCTCTTCTGAGCATTGTTTAATTGACGTGCCATAATGTGCAGTCACAATGTTTATCTCTGCCCATACTAATTCTTACATCCTGGGTGTTGGATATGGGGTCTATCTGTGCCACCTTCATTATTACTCAAGTGTATCTGGTATGTTCTAAGGTAATCTCAAGGTTCATAGTTTCCATTTTCTAAATAAAGTTTACTTCATCTCTAACAAGTGAAAGCCCTTTTTTGAGGGGTTCATTCCCACTCTTGGCCTCACAACAAGGAGAGGTATCCCCACCCTAAAAGGCGTGGTTCGTTCTCCGCTCCCGTCCTTAGCATTATCTCAATATTCTCATTGGTACCCTTTCTTGGTATTGTTTTTCCCAATCTAAATTATAGGTTTGGTAACCGTTCATATCTACAAATTGTAGTCTCTCATGGCTTAAACAAGCTCTCTTATAATTTACTGCGCCTCGGGCTCTGATGTGGTTAACATCCTTGGCTCGTAGGCTCTTAATGCTTAATGTCTCAGTTCATTATTTGTACTCTTACTCATCTGCAGGTTATCCTCATAAACTTCTGGTCCGTTGAACACCATCCACCGTTTGGTTACCTACTAAATGTAGTATCGGGTTTCATGGTAAGTTGATGCATCCTGCTTCCTGCTATGGAAGTTACTCAGGTGATATGAGGTTACTTAATGTCTTTGACAATGCTGTCATTCTACTAGACTTCTGTCTTTTAATAGTCAAGGTTAGGCCCGTATTAGGCGTTTGTCTTACGTGTCCAAGTTGGATATCATCCTGTCGTCTTATACTTCCATCTCAACGCTTCGTTCAACCTCTGTTGATTACACCACCCTTTGATGATCAATCATACTTGGGTGTTAATGAGTTAGACGAACAGTACTAGCTGTCATTCATCAGTTTGTTCGGCTCGACTATGCCCACTCTGTGGGGGTAGTCCTCTGAGCTTTCCTTTTTCCAGGGTTGTACGACTTTAATCCTTAGTAGGTTATAGCTTACGTTTATTTCTTTTATCCTTGTTTTCTGGGTTTTCCAACATCTTCATTGAAGAATGTTGTTATCTGCAAGTTTTAACGGTCTCAATGGCATCTTACAACACATCCATTGTATATCATTGCTTATATAGTGTTTTTGCTCGCATTTCCGAGTGATCTCTTAGGTTTTCCTCGTGGAGTTTAAGGTTGGTGTTCTTACCGTACTGTCGGTTGTTGTTGTAGTGGGTTGTACCGTTGCTAATATTTATATGGTTTAGTATTATGTCCAAGCTCAGCTCCCTGCTGGCTGATGTGTCGGTTCATCTCATCATGGTTAGGCCGTCAGGCCCTTCCAAGGTCCTATTTTTTTTTGTGTTCTTATGGGTTTACCATCCAGCATTAATATGCGTTTCAACTGTAGCGTCCTCCTATTTCGCCTTGATGGCTTTACGAGTGGCTTAACCGTGGTAGCACTTGCTATGGCAAGTGCGCCATGTAGGATGGGTTGTTGGTACAAGGTACATCGGTAGTGACACTTCCTTCTAATTTCCATGTAATTGGTAGTCCTCGGGACTCCTTCGATAATCTCTTATTTTGGATAACCGTCCATCCGGCAGTTTCCTTGTTGTTTGACAGTACTGTCATCTAATAGGGCGTTCCTCTTTCTGAGGGAAACCCTTAATATTTTCTTATGTCTTAATCCTCATGCTTTGTATTATCCCACTGTTATGCTCACTCGGACCGCTATCCGGTACTCATGTCTCTTATAATTTCCTTATCCATTGCACGCGTAGTGCTTTCCTTACCATTGGTATCGCGGGTTATTTCGACTGCGTAGCATGTCGACCCATGTTGCCGGTAATTTCCGTTCCCCTACTGATAGTATTCCATAGGTAGCGCTTGTTTCTCTGTTGCGCTCCATTGAAAATCTCCAAGTTCTCCATAACTGTTGTGCAACAAGATGTTCCTCGTACTGCTTATTGTTAGCTAACTGCCAGATCGGGTTTCCCCGAGTAAGAGAAGGCTTTCTTCTCTCTGGCGTTTGTCCAACACATTTAGGGTTAGGGATGTGGAGGGCGGGCCTAGGTACTATGGATATCCGGTAAACACCGGGAAGTCCTGGCTGACGCACCTCACACTCTATCTCTTAACCCTTAACCCGTAACTCAATCTCAACCTCAATATCCTCCTAAGTTCGGTATTTCTTGTCTTCAGAGCGTAACTACGCTCTGATACCACTTTTTGTAACACCTCAACTCAATCCAAATGTGGTCTCGCAACTTAACAGCATATATATATACATGTCACAGCGGAATTCTTTACAATCCAGGACCTTGCCACGGTCTGACTACAGAATATACCGAACATTAGTCTAACAACCTTAACCATTTACATAACCTTCTTACAACCCCCTCACATCCTATACATCTTACTAACTCAGGTTGCCATACGAGTGTACATGCACAACTCGTAGGCCACACTAAACCCTTAACCGCTGTATCCTCTTCTTACTCTTGCGACGATCGCTTCCTGATGTACCTGTGTAGTAAAAACAGCCCCCAAAGGGGGTCAGCACGAATGCTGGTACGATCCTCTCATGGCCCCCAAGCTAACGTGGCTACGACGACTAATTGTCGATAGCATGGAGGTTGATTAGATGCACAACATAATAGAAAGTGCAATAAACAACAAGCCACATATGAACAATCAAAGTTCAAACACAATGAACGACTTAAAAGCGTTCCCTTTATTAGTGAGTTAATCATTTAACTCCTTAAGTAATGTTTCCTCTTAATCTTAGTCCAATCTTATCTTACCTCAATCTTAATCCTTATCTCAGTCTTAGAATACAAACCATTCTTTAAAAAAAATGGTTGTATCTTATCTCAAACCTTAACTCAGTCTTATCTCAGTTCTTATCTCAATTAAGTCAACCGTTCTTTAATTAGAATGGTTGTTCCTTAATTCATTGTTTATCTTGTCGGGTCCAGTAACCCTAACCAATGAGTTATCAGCTCCATTGGTTTACATAAACAATATTTGTTAGAATTAGTTGGGCATTTAGGTAGACCACCACACCATCTCAGTATGCCTCCCTCCTAAAACAAGAAGTCCGAGGAGGTCGAGTCTATATGTTGACTCTAGGCGACGAGTCCGAGGACAAGTCATATTTGGAAGACGGTATTTGATAAGGATACCGACTTCCCCCAATACACATGTGCCGGTACCATTCCGGATTCCTCACTCCCCCCAAGTTCCAGTTAGTAGAAGTCTCAATGTTAACGTTTGTTAGTTAACCTCTCTCGGTTACTAATAAAACGATATTCGGGAGTGTTCCTTAATCTCACACAATTGTTTACTAAACATTAGTTAGTAAGTTCTCAAGGTAAGTTGTGTTAGTTTTCAAACATCACACAACAATACAATAGACATAATATTTCGGTCGCATGCTTTATCTTGTTTAGTGGGCACACAAAAACAAATAGCACACAAGCCGAGGGACACCTCGTTAGCAAGCAGGTCACAAGAAGAACTGTACCGTTCACCGTTGGTCGTTCGGTCGCTTACTCTCCTCCGGAGTCCAAATTCTCAAACCCTAAAGCATTCACCAAATTGGGTGGTTAATTACTTTTAATTAACCTAGCTTACTTAATCACTAATGATTTCCAACTAAGTACCTCTAAGTCATTGTAGTTTAAGCTTAACCTCTTATGTTACTTATTTCTCATTTTACCTCACACTTGTTCACACCTCCAATATCCTTAAAACTCCACCAAACAACTCTTAACAGCCTTATAATAACATTCCCCAACAAGCCCCCTTCATTTACCTCTTGAAAAGCACACTTTCTTTGTATTTTTGCCTGGTCCGGGACATGGTCCGGACCTAAGGTCCCGGACCAATGGCTGTCCTTAGTCTCGGCCTTATTTTAGCTATGGTCCGGGACTTGGTACTTACCCAAGGTCCCGGACCAACCCCTGGGTACATTCTCGGCCTGATTTTAGTGCTGGTCCGGGACTTTATCCAAGGACTAAGTCCCGGACCGCATCTTAAACTGTCAAATTTTACAGTTTTGAACCTCTTTCCACACTTGTTCTTTTGTCCAAACTTCTTCTAATCTCTTCCCATGTATTAACACATGTTCCAACACCATTTTAGCACTTAAAATCCTCCTAACTCATGGATCAACTCACCTCTAAATTCCTTGATCATTATTCAAGTTCTTACCAAACTCTTAACACTTATAACTTAATTCCTTACATTTCCAACATGTAAACTTTGTCTAAAGCTTCAACTATCCAAAGTGTTTCTTCACAACTATCTCAAGTACTCCTCAAGCATCATCATGCACAACCCATTTGCTTTACTCACACTTCCCAAAGCTATATGTACTCTAGCACATGCCTACAAGTCATTATACCTTATTTTCCTTCAAAGTTTGTACAAGTTTCCTAGATTCCCTCACTATGGTTTTGGTGCTTTAAATTAACCAGTTGGATCCCCTAGTCCCTCTTAGGCATCCACACCTCTTTTACATTCCTAGTCTTTTCCTTGACAATTTACAACATTCTCTTACACTTTTCTCTTCCCTCTCCAAGTCCACTCATTGTCATCTAACTAAAACCTTATTAGTCCACTACTAGCATCACCACCACTTTCACAAACTTCCCAAAACTCTTATTGTTTTACTCTCTAGTTCATAACTAATTCATCTCAAAACATTATACATCATTTCCTTAAAACTTATGCACAAGTCTTACATTCCTCATATCATGATTTTGGTGTGTTTAATACACTCACCAATCCTCTAATTCCTCCTAGACATCTCTAGGTCATTCTAAACCTCAAGAACTCCTTAGTTAACTCATTTCCACCCAATTTTGTTTTCATGCTCCCTAGTAAACCCTAGGGCATATTAGCTCACCACTACCACTTAAACACTTTGTTTTCTACTCAAATTTTGCCATAGCACCTCTAGCATCATAGCATGCCCAAACACATTATTTTCCTCATTTAACCATTTCACACACCTCAAGTTCTTTCTCATCATATCTCATCACCCAAACCAACTCATTCACAACAAACTCAATTATTGCAATAATCTTAAATTGCATAGCACTAAGGCTCTTAAATGACATGGCTCTTAGGCCCTTAAATGACTTAAACTTAAACACTGAATTTCCCACATATGTAAGCTTTCAACCTGCAAATACACTCATCAATCTCATAGTAGTTATAATGCTCTTAAAATCCACCTTAACCTTATATTACTAACTCATTCTCATTAGCTCCTTAATCACAAGTTCATAAGCTTGTTTAAGTTCTTTTTCCTTAGGTTATATAACCCAATACACAATGTAAGCTCTAAGCCACATGGGTATTTATCTAAAACTCATTCCTTAATCTTAAACCACCATTAGGTAAGCATTTTACCTTGTTTTCTCAAGCTTATCTTAATCTCCTCCTTAGGCCTTCTTCTTGCATAGATCTCGGCCACCACTTAAATTCCCCTTGCCAATGTTCTAATCAATATTCAAGGACTCATATGAGTACTAAACAATGCACTAACCTCAAGGAATAAAAACCTAGGTTAGAAATGTGTTCTAAGGCATAAAAGTGGATGATTACCTTTGAAGTCTCAAGGTAGACTTTGGCATTGAATGAAATAGGACATCCACTAGTCCTTGGTGAATAAATCAAGCTAGAACAAGGCATAAAAACAAGGCCCCATGAGTAGAAATTTTCGGCCATGTAGAAGAAATGGTGGAAACTTGATTTTTCTTACATATTCTTTACCTTAAGAGAATGGAGAAGCTAATGAGCTCTTCAAACTTGATTTTCCTCCATCAATGAAGTTTCCTCATGGCACCAAAATGGAGCTTTGAAAGATTTGAAAAGATAGAAAGATAGGTCTTGACCTAACTAAGAATAATATGTGTTTAGTTTTTGATTTGGAGCTAAAATGAGTAAGTTGTTGCCAAAGCAAGGTGAAGCAACAATGGAGGCTGCTTGGAACGGTTTGGAACAGAGGAAAAGAAGAGAAGAACCGTGGAAGAAGAAGAGAAATGAAGAAGAGAGGAGAGAGGTAGACTAATATAAGGTAGTTGCTTTTATAAAGCAAATAGTAACTTTTCTCACTTTACTCTTCTTTTCCTTCTCATTTGATGACTCATGTGGTGACTCCCCACATCAAAACCGGCCCCCTCTATTAAATGGAGATATTTATGGTCTTGGTTGACCATCTTATTGACTTATGTTGACTTATGACTTAACTAGCACTAAATAGTTACTATTCACTAATCAAGGCACATAATCGGGAAATTTTTGATTTCTCATTGATTTAGACCTCCTAATGTGATACTAATTAGTACACATGTTGATTAAAGAGTAATGATGGACATTTAGCCACTCAAAACTCAATTCTAAGACAATTTCTCAAAAATGTGCTTTAAGACTTCTTAAAGCACATTTTGTGTTTTAACTTGTTTTCAAGCTTGGTTTTCTTTGCTAACTGATTTAAAATGACCATTAGGATATTACTAAGGTCTTATCATGATATTTGGGTACTCACCCAAGTCTCTCCAAGCTTAGAGCACGTTTTTGCCCTGATTGCCTTTAAGGCACTTTCTTGTGTTTTCCTTGGTTTAAATTGTCTACCAATCTTTCTAAGGCATATTTTAGCCTTACTACATCATGATTTGATGTTTACTTAGCATACTTAGGTTTGGGGTATTTCATTATTGATAGTAACAATAATAGTTGTCTTACTTGAGATGTAATATAATCTGCAAGAAGCTTTGATAAAATCTGGAATCGGAAAACCCCAAGCATTCATACATACTGCATTGGGGGATAGGAGGTTATATTAAGATGACAAGATGGAGAATTATGAAGCCAACACACAGAGTTATTTGATAAATTGTTCCCGGAGAAAACATATTACCTATTTGCAGTCAGCTTCAGGGCTTGCTGCTGTATGTCATACTAACAAGCCTTAAGACCCGACGCCTTTTTCAGTTAAGATTTAGCTGCTCTCATTCGATCAACTAAAAATTTCAGCAACTGAAGCAGATAAAGGAAAAAAATATTTGGAAGAGCGAAAAGTGCAGAAGGATAATCTCAAACCAAGTGACAACTTAACCATAATACCTCAGGTAGCACTTCAGTTTTCTCACAAGACCGTAAACATGGAGCTAGACCATCAGATGACCTCTAAGCAGTTGTGAAGCAGATGTTATACTCCTGTTAGTGACATACTCTTTTGCTTGCTTCTAAACAAAAACTGAATTCAACAAGTGAATGTTTTAGATTGATTAACGGAATAAAAAAATAAAGCAGCACCGACAACCATCAAAACCTGCCCAGCAGAGGCTCAAAAATGGCAGTACTTACTTTCATACACTATCTGAAGAACGGTTGTTCTCTAGTAGTTTGAGACAGATGTCAAGAGCTTGAGCCATATTCTCCTGATATTAAACAACATACAGCTACCATTACAACTAGTCTAATACAATTCAATGACCTATGTTAGTGTGTACATATACAAAACCTATAATAGGTTTAATTAGAAAATATTCAACCCATCAGTGATTGTGCAAAAGTTAATCCAGTTTTAACCTCTGTAGAAGAGAATGAAAGTAGCCAGCTTGAAGATGTTTTGTTCAATAGCAAGCAAAAGCCTTAAACGTAAGTAGAAATTAATTCACTATACTGGGCGTGATCAGAACAGATGCGAATTTATTGAAAACGGATATGGCTACCTCATCTTTCAGCATGCTGTCAATAGTCACAAGAATAAAACCATTAGCTGGCAGTAAGTTTGATAAGTGTCCAAATGAGCATGTTTTATAGGTGTATTTCATATTTATTATTAGCACTTTTCTTGCTCATTTCTCCACTTCGGTTAGTTTTCCTCTAGTTTATGTTTTATTATTATCTCACAAATTTATTGGTTTAACATGAGGAAAACCAAGCTGGAAGTAAAGTAGACGAAGAGACGAACACATAGACGCAAACGGCTCAGAAAACGGAGTCCAAACAAAGAATCTAGAGCCGGTCAAAATTCGTAGAAGAAATAAGCCTGTACGTCGTGAAAACAGGCGGACAAGAGACAAGTGCAACCGCCCAAAATGGGGCGGACACTCACACTTGCAACCGCCCATAAAGAGGCGGACAAGAGTAAGGCACAACCGCCTGTTATGTGGCGGACACAACATGAAGAACCGCCTGTTATGTGGCGGACACAACATGAAGAACCGCCAGTTCTTGGGCGGACATGGAAGCGGACAGCAGCAGTTAGTCAGTCGCGCCAGTTTTCTTCTTCGCGTCGACTTCGTCCGTCGACTTGTTTCTGCCATATCCTTCGCCCGTCGACACCTTATTTTCCTCAACTCTGTCCCCTGCAATAAATGAAGCAATCAATGCTTCAATCAATGAAGCAATCAACTGCAAATCCTCTACGCAAGCCTCTTCCCTTCTTCTATAAATAACCATTCACTACAACCTTGTACGAGTGCACGGAGAAAACCAGAAAATCACTCACGCTCATCTCATCTCATTCTCTTCCAGTAAAATACTCTCGTACATCACCACGCACCATTCAGTCCACAGATCTCAAACTCTCCAATTCACTCATTCCACTTACAATAACCTACGTACATGTTCCACTCTTCGATCTCTTCATTTCTCCACTCACTATTCACGTCTCCGTGTTATTATTACGTCCAACCTCTGTCTGACTTATTACCAGTTAATATGTCTGGCTAAGGAGGATTTGCTCCGGGCAAAGGTTTAAATTATGGTTTGTTTAATTATGTAATCAATATTTCTACCGGTTAAAATAAATACAGTTTGTTACGCTTAAAGGTTTCTCTCTCCATTTTAATAAATTACATGAATTTATTAAAATGCTTTCCTAAGTCTATTTTGATCAGACCAGGTGATAAATAGACAGGTTAATTAAGCCGTAAATCTGGAGAAAGCTTATTATGATTTAATAGGTTAGTATTTTCAGATGCAATAATAATTCCTCGAATTTAACGTCCGTTTACATAGTATTGCTCGAACCTTGATTAGACCGAGCATTTTCTGGTAAACGAGTTCTTAAGGGTCTATGACTTAGTCCTTAGGATAATAACAGGAATTTTGCCAAACTAATATCTTAAACCGGTAGAGATAACATAATTAATCAGATTATATAAAACCTGAACCCGGAGTTCCATTTAATTCATCTGCACTCAGTTTTCTAATCTGCTTATTATTTTCTCTAAAACAAGTCAATTAACTTCCCCCCTTTTGTGACAAGCTTAGGAACTATTTTATCTCGCTATAAGTCCCACGGTTTGACCCCGGCCGCTTCTGTCTTCTATACTACTGCGACCGGGTTTTATTTACAGCCCGACGGATATTTTGAGTATTAATTTCTTTGTTTTATCAATTTCACCAGCACTATTCACTCACGATAAATCCATCCTGCAAAATGGCGCCGTTGCCGGGGACTTGATTTAATCTAGTCCCTAAGCCTCGGTTAATTCACCTGTTATATTATAATAATCTGTTAATTTAGTAAAAAAAAATAAAAAAAACTGTTAATCCAATTTCGGACATATAATCTCGGACATCTGACTTGGACATCTAACTTCTGATCTGACTTGGACATCTCACTACTAACTTCTTAATATTATTGTCATTTATTTCTGTCATTTCAATTCCATTGTCCTTTAATATTCCATTGTCTCTAACTACTAACTTATAATTTCTGTCATTTCGTTCCATTGTCATTTCGTTCCATTGTCATTTCAATTTTCTGTCATTTCTTTCCATTGTCCCTAACTACTAACTTTAAATTTCTGTTTACTAATTCCTAACATTTTTATTTTTTCTAACGTATAACCAGTTCTTTTCTCTGTTTTGAGTGGTGAATGCCTTTTACCAGGTCAAACAGCCTACCAGAAAATATTAATAATCACACGGTTGGTTATAATCCAGAGATCGAGAGAACCTTTCTGCGCACCCTAAGGCAGAGACGAACTCAACGAAAAAATACCCACACACAGTGAAGATTCTGACCCAGAAGCTAACATGGCAGCTACACCAGCAACGGTTCGAAATATCAACAGGCCGTCTAACCAAGGACAACAGCCTGCTATCATCCTTCCTCACCTCAGCCCATCCGAATACGATGAGTGGCAGAAGCTAAAGCCATATCATCAGATTCGATGTGTGAAGGAGTTGGGCATGTTTGATGGCACCAGTCCGGACGAAGCCCTGTTACATGTTACAAAATTCTTGCAACATGCCAATAGTCTTACTGCAACCGACGCGGTACTCCAGTATGCAAGATTGTCTTTATTCCCACATAGCCTGACGGGAAACGCGAGCAAGTGGTATCATAGCCTAACACCAAGTACCATTGGTACCTGGGATGACATGGCCACCAAGTTCTACGATAATTCCTACCCCGAACCGAACATTAGAGATGATTGCTGAAATTTATAATTTCAAGCAACCAGGGTCGGAGAATATTTGTGAAACTTGGGATCGCTTCAAAGGTCTACTACTTACTTGTCCTCACCATGGTCTGACGAAAGAACAGTATCACACATGCCCACATAAGCCCTTACCCTCACATCATACCACACATGCCCACATAAGCCTTAACCTCCACACAAACACTCTCAGGCCCGTCACTGGTCTTACCTCCACAAAACATCAGCTCATCTTAATCCAAATCACCATCCAAAATCACACCCCAACCCCAGGCTTGTCATAAATCCTGAACACCAGCAAAAGCTTTCAGCACCACAATGAACACCACACATTTCCATTAGTATCGTGTTCATCCTCTGAGAAAAAAAAATTGCAGGTCTGGAACTCTTAGTCAGGAAATGATTATTTCGCTTTCCTTTCTTAACAGTGTTTTTCTCAAGCATTGCCATGTTTGGCACATTTTCAGCTATTTCTTTGTGCAAATTTTCGGTTTTCGCAAGCACTTCAATTTCACTTTGCAATACTCGGGTAAACCTTGTCATCTCCATGTTTGGAACCTTAACAATTTGATCACAATGACAATCATTTGCATAAAACGTGTTTTGCATCCTCACATCATCAAGCATACTGCATTTGCCTGGTCAAGTTTAGATGGATCTCGGTCTCCATAAGCAACCGAGTAGATTGGGTCTCGGTCTCCATAAGCAACCGAGTAGATTGGGTCTCGGTCTCCATAAGCAACCGAGTAGAATGGATCTCAGTCTCCATAAGCAACTGAGTTAGATGGATCTCGGTCTCCATAAGCAACCGAGTAGAATGGATCTCAGTCTCCATAAGCAACTGAGTAGATTGGGTCTCGGTCTCCATAAGCAACCGAGTAGATTGGGTCTCGGTCTCCATAAGCAACCGGGTAGAATGGATCTCAGTCTCCATAAGCAACTGAGTTAGATGGATCTCGGTCTCCATAAGCAACCGAGTAGAATGGATCTCAGTCTCCATAAGCAACTGAGTAGATTGGGTCTCGGTCTCCATAAGCAACCGGGTAGAATGGATCTCAGTCTCCATAAGCAACCGAGTTAGATGGATCTCGGTCTCCATAAGAAACCGAGTAGATTGGGTCTCAGTCTCCATAAGCAACTGAGTTAGATGGGTCTCGGTCTCCATAAGCAACCGAGTAGAGTGGGTCTCGGTCTCCGTAAGCAACCGAGTAGGATGGATCTCAGTCTCCATAAGCAACTGAGTTAAGATGAGTCTCATCCCTAAACCTTAGGCACACATAAGACCTACCCTACATTCTATCCTTTTAGGCACACATAAGACCTACCCTACATTCAATCCTTTTAGGCACACGTAAGACCTACCCTACATTCTATCCTTTTAGGTACACATAAGACCTACCCTACATTCAATCCTTTTAGGCACACGTAAGACCTACCCTACATTCAAATCCTTTCAGGCACCCATAAGGCCTACCCTACAGGCACCCATAAGACCTCCCTTATTCATTCACTTTAGGCTCGTCATAAGACCTAGCACCATCCTTAGGTTCGTCATAAGACCTGGAGTCATCCCTTTAGGCTCGTAGTAAGACCTAACACCACTCCTTAGCTTACCTGCTTCCATTAAACACATTGCATTCATTTCATTCATTATAGGTAGTTAACGCCTTAGAATAGCTTGACATTATTTCATTCATTATAGGTTGTCAACGCCTTAGAATAGCTTGACATCATTTCATTCATTATAGGTAGTCAACGCCTTAGAATAGCTTGACATCATTTCCACATTTTAGGTTGTCAACGCCTTAGAATCGCTTGACATTATCTCATTTCCACATTTTAGGTTGTCAACGCCTTAGAATCGCTTGACATTATCTCATTTCCACATTTTAGGTTGTCAACGCCTTAGAATCGCTTGACATTATCTCATTTCCACATTTTAGGTTGTCAACGCCTTAGAACCGCTTGACATTGCTTCATTTCACTTTACTTGCAGGCAGTCAACATCTTAGAATAGTTTGACATCATATCATCATTATAGGTAGTCAGCGCCTTGGAATAGCTCGACACAATTTATCAGTTTTCGATAACATGCAGGGTCTTGGAAACATTTGAAATTTTGGGGTATCACTCAAGCATCAACTAGCCTTCTCACTTTCATTACAAAGTCCAGTTGACGGGGGGCAATCTGTTATACCCAAAATTTCAACCCCTCGGAGTAGTCTCTAAGGCATACGTGTTACAAAGGGCAAAATGGTCAAAATGCACCGATGCAGGATTTTCCAAGGACATTCTCGGGATTTTCTATTTTCATATGACTTGTTCATTATCTCCAAACACTTCCAAATATCATAGTCATTATGAAAGGTATTTCATGATTTTCTGATAATATTTATTCTGGAAATTAAGCTTTTAATAAGCTAGTTTCTTTAATAATTAACACATGAAATAACCTCAAAATAGAAATAAAAGGGTTTTCAAAATTAAAATAAAATTGTCACATGGTTAGCATGACTACACACAGTCATAAACCTGAATTTATTTTATTTGGAACCTTATCCCAAAATTTAAAAGAGAAATTCAATCATTTTTGCAATTTTCTCTCTCCTCAGGAAAATACCAAAATCAAAACAAAATGTCATGAAATTTTAACACAGGGTAGAGGATGATTATTAGAGACTAATGCCGTTGGAATTTCGTAATTTCGACTTTCCAATAATAAGTTATGAATTTTGGGAGATTCCAGATTGTGAGATTTTTATCTAATCGGTTATTTATCAAAATAACCCGATTTCAACTCTCAAAATTCCTAAAAATCATTCTTTACCTTCAGTTAAATTTTCATAATTTTTATCGGCTTGCAACATATTTTAAAAAATCAGATTCTCTTAGAGCACAAAATCAAGGTTTTAGATAAAAATTTTGTTCTATCAACTTGGCCATGCTCTTTCTATAAAAGGCCTTCCAAAAAACGACCTAGGGCAAGGTAGATGATCCCCATAGTCAGAAGACACAGCCGTCTACTTGCCTCCCACGTTTTCAACACTCCCAATACCGAAACACTGCAGAAATCACTCCGAAATCACCAAAAACTCATCCTTCCTTCTCCTATTGAACTTCCAAGCACCAAAAACACACAAAACCACCACAAAAACAGAAGAGAAACGTCCTTAACAGCATAAAGAAGGAGGAGTCAGAAGCACAATTCGAAGTCAATCCAAAACCGGCATCAACGAAGCATCAAAAGATCCCCGTTGTGAAGAGTCTCATTAAATCCGAAGGTAAAACAGGTTGAAGCCTTGTTTTTCTGACTTTGTTCAACTTTAACTACTCTGTGTTAAAATCTGGAGTCAAATTGACTTTTTATCGCTTCTGAATTAGCGTTTGTTTTCGCTTCTGCCCAATAACTTGTTTGCTAAGTTTCGTGTTTAATTCGAATTCAAATTGTAAACTTTCAATCACTAACGTGTTTAGAATCTTTCAGGCTACACACCCATAAAATTTGAGCCAAAAACACCTTCAGGAACAGCCCAAACGCCGCTGTCCGAGGGCGGTCCGCACCCACGGACGCTATGTCCGGGGTCCCGGACGCCCTGTCCGAAAGCCGGACGCCCCCGGACGGTGGCGGGATATTTTTTTTTCAAAATTTAGGGTTTTATAAAACATGTCCGGGCCCACGGACGTCCTGTCCGTGGCCCCGGACTTTTCAAAATCTCGTTTCTGTTTAAATTTGACTTTTCTGTGTAATTAAATTAACTAGGGTCCGTGGGTTCGGACATTAGGTCCGTAGCCACGGACGAAAACAAAACTTGACCTAATTCTGCCTCCGAAACCCTAGTTTAGGTATTTTAATTTCCACTTTAATTTTCTGTCAAAAAACGTTAAAAAATAAAAAAACAGAAGCACGCACTTAGGTTAAAACGACTCGTAATAAGCCGTAATTAAACTAAGTAGAGGAGAAACGACTTCTAGGGGTAATGAAAGTAATTGAACCCTAATTAAGTCGAATATCAAGCCCCCGAACCCGAACTCTCCTTTCCTAATTTGATCTAGGTTAAAATTAGGTGGCGACTCATAATAGGTTCCAGTGAGCTAGCTTAGGTTTTAATAATTATTGTTTTATGACATAGTTATTAATCTTAGGTTATAAGTGGACCTAAAACCCGACTAGATCCTAATCAACTTAATCCACATAGGATAGGGTTTAAAATCGAGGCTCACATGTGGATTCTGCTCTGCATCAGGGTTCGGTTTGGGTTAAGGTATTCAGCGTTGTTCGTTCTCTTTCAATTCTGAATTGGAATGTTTCTTCTCGTCTGAATCCTTCCTCTCCAACTTGATTAGGAATCTGATTGTGTTTCATCCCCTCGTCGGTTCTTTTGCTGTTGGATTTCTCTGCGTATCATGGTCGAATTCAGGTATGGATTGTGGGTTCATCTGCGTTGACAGTTTCTGATTCGAGAGTGAGTTCTGATTTTGGTTTGTTCTTCGGTCTGTTCTTTGATTGCGTTGGTTCAGAGTTTGGGAATTTCATTTCCGGTCTGCGTTTGGGTGACTGCTTGGATTTGGGCTCTACTGTTCTGTTGGGATTCATCTGCTAATTTAATCAAGGTAGGTGGCTTATGGATTCGGCTAGTGTGTTCAGCCTTGGGGCGTTTCAAATTCTAGTTTCCAATGTGTGAATTGTCTCTGCGTTGTGTTTATGAATCAGTCCATTTGCATTGTTTTGATAACTACAAACCCCCAAGGTTGTTTTCTATGCTCTACTTCTGTTTTGTTGTGTTTAAACCTCTACTTTGCTGTGAGTTTTGTTTCTGAAACTACACTTTTTGGTATGTCCGAACGTCTATCCGAGCTTTGACGTTTGGACATGCCCTGTTGCATTCTGTATTTTCTAAAGTTTTGACGTGTCTGAACTTCCGTCCGAGCTTCGATGTTCGGACGGGGTGTAAGGACGAGTCTGACTTACAAGTCTCGAATGGTGTCCGAACTTGTAAGTCCGGACAGAAGTTCGGACACACCCTTCTCATTCTTCTGATTTTGCTTCGACCTGTGTCTGAACTTTGTCATTTGGACACCTGTTCGGACTTTGCACGTACTGATTTCCGAAAAGCGTCCGAACATCAGTCCGAGCTTTGATGTTCGGACACCTCTGTCTCTGCCTCTGTTTTAAGGTTCGACTTGTGTCCAAACATTGATGTCCGGACACAAGTTCGGACGAGCTACAGTTTTGACCATAACTTGCTCGTTCGAGCTCCGTTTTGACTTCCGTTTGCGGGGTTGGGTTCCCCTTCTGATTTCCAAGCTATCTATGTGCTTTCTGGTGCCTTTGGTGCGCACATGCTTAATTGTTTTAAGCTTCTGTTTTGGGACCTAGTTATCTCTGTATCTGAACCTTTGGATGGTTGGTCTCGTTGTCTCGTAGCGCGCTATGTAGGATCCTTCTGTTTCATGGGTGTTGTTCCCCATTCTGTTCACAGGTGTTCCACTTATTCTGTTTACAAGTGAGGTTTCCTCGTTCTGTTCACGAGCTGGTTGCTCGTTATGTCTGTATGTTGTGATCAACTAGTGTCCCGCTCTATTTTCTGACTCTCTCTGTATCTGACTCTGTTTAGTCCTTTATTGTATGGACTTATGCTTCTGTTTTCTGACATGTTTATGGACTCCTTACGACTCCTTCTGATTTGATAGTATTCTATAAAATGTTTTGAGCATGCTGGTTGATGAAGTTGGTCATCTACTGGGTATAGTTGTTTGCTCATTCCCCTACTTTATCTAACATTGTAGATTGATCAGCGAGGGTCACTTTGCTCAGCTTCTGTAGTTTAGCTTTTGTTCCGTTTAGTCCATTTGAGACTTTGTATTTGACTTTGAGCCTTTGGGTCTCTTCAGTTAGCTTCCGCTTTTGATATTCGTTTGGTGGGTTTTGTAATAACTTTTGGGATTTTACTACGTCACTTGATTACACTTTATTCAAGTATTCGTTTGGGCCTTGTTTGATTATTTGTTTAAGTTCGTTTATTAGAGCCTTGTGTCATTATATAATAATACGTGGCGTGTAATACCTCTAACTCCTAGGCCAGTGTTCAGGGGTGTTACATTTACTGGTATTAGAGCTCTGGGTTCTAATATGCTGGGATTTTAAGTTAGCCAGTCAGTCAGAAACGTTAGTGCTAGTGTCTGAGTCTAATTGCCTGTTGTTGGACTTTCAGAATGCCGCCAAGAAGGGCTCATGGAAATGTTGTTGATGCTGTTCAGCAGTTTATGACGCAGCTCATGCAGACGATGGCTGTAGGGGGTGGACCAGTTGGAGGAGGACCAGCTGGCGGACCAGGCCCAGCTGGGGCTAATGCGGGAGGCCGAAATGTGAAGGCGCTTCAGGAATTTATGAAGCTGAAGCCCCCTTCCTTCGATGGGGCAGGAGATCCCCAGGAGGCCAGTCATTGGTTGATTGAGGTCGAGGACTTGCTGCGAGTTATGGGCTCAGAGGAGGAGCAGAAGGTGGACTTCGCCAGCTTTCTTTTCAAGGCCGAAGCCAAGGAGTGGTGGAGGTCAGTGATAGGGAAGTTCCCACAGCCTTGGACGTGGGACCAGTTTACCGGGGAGTTCAATAAGCAGTTCTACCCCGACGTGTATAAGGACCAGCGCATTCTGGAGTATAACCGACTACGCCAGGGTCGGGACATGAGCGTGGAGGAGTATGTTCGTAAGTTTATCAGTCTGTATAAGTTCACATCTGAGCCTGATGAGCATAGGAAGGCCAGGAAGTTTGAGAGCGGCTTGAGGCCGGATATTCGCTCTACCGTGATGCCGCTGCGTCACAAGACCTTCAGGGACGTTACTGATGTCGCCCTGTTGGTAGAGGCTGATCTGAAGGGTCACCAGTCTGGGAAGGACCAGAAGAGGAAGCAGAGGTCCAACGACACTAATAGGAGAGATCAGTCTACTTCTCAGAAGAAGCAGTCTACTGGAGACCGAGCTGGAGACCACCTTGGAAGCCGTTCGAGAGATAGAGGTGGTTCGTCTTCGTCAGCTTCTGCTCCGAAGTGCCGGGTCTGCGGCAAGTTTCACCAAGGCCAGGACTGCTACAGGAAGTCAGGAGCCCGCTTCAAGTGTGGATCCTTGGAGCATAGGATCGCTGACTGCCCTCTGGCCGAGAGGAGCAGGGGTAACTCTGGAGGTTGAGTGGGTGAGTCTGCCTCAGGGTTTAGAGATCGCGACCGGGCTGAGCAGAAGAAGCCCCAGGGCCAGGCCAGAGTGTACGCGATGGCTGGAGTGAGAGACCGATCGATTAACAGAGTTGTCACAGGTATTCTCTAGCAATCTTCTCGTTCTGTTTTCTGCTTGTTTGACTCTGGAGCCACCCACTCTTTTATTTCTGCTGAGTTGGTGGGTGAGCTCGGTTTGCCTGTTGTGCCTCTGGGTGTTGAGTTGTGTGTGCATAGGCCATTAGTTAGGGACTCTTCTATGCTTATGAATTCTGTTTGTAAAGATAGTCCTGTGTTAGTCAGAGATAGGACTCTGTGTGCTAACCTCATCCCGATGGAGATGACAAATTTTGATGTGGTTCTGGGTATGGATTGGCTTGCTGCGCACCATGCCCACATTGATTGTGCTGCTTCGCGAGTCACTTTTGAGGAGCCAGGTCAGCTCCACCTAGTTGTAGCAGGAAATGGACTCCCGTGCTCACCGCCAATCATATCAGCTATGCAGGCGTTTCGCTATTTGAGGAAAGGATGCCAGGGATATCTGTGCTACATCCCTGAGGTTCGCAAGGACGCGAAGTTAGAGGAGATTCCCGTGGTCAGAGACTTCCCAGATGTGTTTCAGGACGATGTGCCTGGGCTTCCCCCTGTCAGAGAGGTGGAGTTCTCGATCGAGCTCGCACCTGAGACTCAGCCCATTTCTAAGGCGCCATACCGGATGGCGCCTGCTGAGCTTAAGGAGTTGAAGGTCCAGTTTTAGGAGCTGCTGGACAAGGGCTTCATCCGCCCTAGTGTGTCACCGTGGGGAGCGCCAGTGTTATTTGTTAAGAAGAAGGATGGTAGTAAGCGTTTGTGCATTGACTATAGGGAGCTCAACAAGGTTACCATTAAGAATAGGTATCCTCTCACGCGCATAGATGACTTGTTCGACCAGTTAGCAGGAGATAAGGTGTTTTCGAAGATCGATCTGAGGTCCGGTTATCATCAGCTGAGGATTAAGGCAGATGACGTGCCTAAGTCCGCCTTCAGGACTCGTTATGGACATTACGAGTTCCTAGTGATGCCATTCGGTCTGATGAATGCGCCTTCTGTGTTTATGGATATGATGAACAAAGTCTTTAAGCCATTTCTAGATCAGTTCGTCGTAGTATTTATTGATGATATCTTGGTGTATTTCAAGAGTGTTGAGGAGCACGAGGAGCATTTGAGGACTGTTCTTCAGACTCTAAGGGAGAAGGAGCTGTATGCGAAGGTGAAGAAGTGTGAGTTCAGGTTGGATCAGGTGGTGTTCTTGGGACACGTTGTCTCCAAGGATGGTATCTCCGTGGATCCGGAGAAGATTTGAGCTATTATTGAGTGGGCCAGGCCCACTAGTGTTGTGGAGGGCTTCTCCAAGTTGGTTATTCCTTTGACCCGTCTACTGTAGAAGGATGTGAAGTTCGAGTGGAGTGAGGCCTGTGAGCTGTGTTTCCAGGAGTTGAAGAAGAGGTTGACGTCTACTCCGATTCTAACTCTTCCAGAGGGGACTAAGGGTCTGGAGGTTTTCTGTGATGCGTCCCATAAGGGACTTGGGTGTGTTCTGATGCGGCAGGGGAAAGTAGTAGCGTATAGCTCCCGTCAGCTTAAGCCATACGAGAGGAACTACCCCACCTATGATCTGGAGTTAGTTGCTGTTGTTTTTGCCCTAAAGATTTAGAGGAACTACCTGTATGGAGCAGCGTGCAAGGTGTATACGGACCACAAGAGCCTCAAGTTTCTGTTCACTCAGAAGGAGTTGAACTTGAGGCAGAGGAGGTGGCTAGAGTTGCTACACGATTATGACTTGGAGATCCTCTATCATCCTGGTAGGGCGAATGTGGTTGCTGATGCGCTCAGTAGGAGGGGTCCGTCTGGAGCAGTTTGTGCTTTGCCTGGTGTGCAGAGGTCTGCTCTCGAGTTGTAGCGTATGGATATCTGGGTCGTCCGTCCAGAGAGGTCTGGGATGTTAGCAGCATTGCAGATTCAACCTACCTTGATCGACAGGATCAAGGCCAGTCAGGAGCTCGACGTCGGTTTGTGTAAGATCAGAGATGGGATTACCTCCGGTCAGGAGTCTGAGTTCCGGGTTTCAGAGGATGGCTGCCTGAGGTTCAGAGACCATGGCTGTGTGCCGGCAGATGACGCTTTGAGGCGAGAGATTATGCAGGAGGCTCATGGAGCACCGTACTCGGTACACCCGGGAGGTGTGAAGATGTACCGGGACCTTCGAGAGACATTCTGGTGGAGTAACATGAAGAGGGACATTTCTAACTTTGTATCCAGATGTCGGACCTGTTAGCAGGTCAAAGCCGAGCATCAGAGACCAGCTGGTTTGCTTCAGCCTCTTCCCGTTCCGGAGTGGAAGTGGGAGAGCGTCGGTATGGATTTCGTCATGGGGCTGCCTAAGACTCCAAGAGGGTTCGATGCAATATGGGTAATTGTGGACCGGCTCACGAAGAGTGCTCATTTCTTGCCTATCAGGAAGACCTTCAGTTTACATCGCCTAGCGCAGCTGTATATAGATGAGATAGTGCGTCTGCATGGAGTTCCTGCTTCTATTGTGTCTGACAGAGACCCGCGCTTCGTTTCCAGATTCTGGCAGAGTTTACATCAGGCTATGGGGACGAAATTGTCTTTCAGTTCAGCGTATCATCCTCAGTCAGACGGGCAGACAGAGAGGACAAGCTCAGAGCATGTGTACTTGACTTTGGAGGCGGTTGGGATCAGTACGTTGCCTTGATAGAGTTTGCTTATAATAACAGCTTTCAGACTAGTATCGGGATGGCCCCGTTTGAGGCTTTGTATGGCAGGAGGTGCAGATCACCCATCTGTTGGGATGATCTGAAGGAGAAAGCAGTTGTTGGTCCGGACTTGGTCGAGGATGCTGTGAGTAAGATTCAGTCTATCAGAGAGCGTCTGCTTGTGGCTCAGAGTCATCAGAAGAGCTTCGCCGATCAGAGGAGACGACCTCTAGAGTTTGAGGTGGGCGACCACGTGTACCTGAAGGTGTCTCCAGTTCGAGGAGTTGTTCTGTTTGGGAAGAGAGACAAGCTTAGCCCTCGCTTTGTGGGTCCTTTTGAGATCCAGGAGAGGATCGGACCGGTTGCATACCGTTTAGCTTTGCCACTGTCGTTGGCTGGTGTCCACAGTGTGTTCCACGTGTCTATGCTGAGGAAGTATATTCTGGACCCGTCGCATGTGATTGACTTCAGTCTGCTTCAGTTGAGGGAGGACTTCACCATTGAACCAGCTCCTTCGAGGATTTTAGCTCGGGATGTTCGCAAGCTCAGGAGTAAGACCATGCCCTTGGTGAAGGTGTAGTGGTCGGGTCAGTCCGAGGAAGAGGCGACCTGGAAGGCCGAAAGCGAAGTGTGTTCTATGTTTCCCGCCCTCTTCGAGCAGTAGGTACGTTTTAATTTCGAGGACGAAATTCTTTTAAGGGGGAGGTGATGTTATAACCCAAAGTTCGTTACAATTTTATTTCGTGTAACGTTTTCCTGTGTTGGATTATTTCGCTCAGGACATGGAAGTCCTTATTAAGGAAGTTGGGGACAAGAAGGTCTTTTCCCCCATCCGTTCTATTTTCTGGTGAGATTAATCTCACATTATTTCTCTTCCTATTAATTTAATCCTTTTTCTCTTAATTTCCCTATCTTCTAAACACGTTCTCACGATCTCAGTTACGCTCCTCTTCTCGCTCAGTTGGAAACCCTAAAGCCGTTCCTCTCTCTTCTCTCTCAAAATCTTGTTCTGTTCAACCCCTTCAACTTTGGCTGATTGTGGTGCATCCTCGAGTTCTGCTGTGGATTCTGCTCTGCTGCAGGGTTCGGTTTGGGTTAAGGTATTCAACGCTGTTCGTTCTCTTTCGATTCTGAATTGGAATGTTTCTTCTTGTCTGAATCCTTCCTCTGCAACCTGATTAGGAATCTGATTGTGTTCCATCCCCTCGTCGGTTCTTCTGCTGTTGGATTTCTCTGCGTATCGTGGTCGAATTCAGGTATGGATTATGGATTCATCTACGTTGACAGTTTCTGATTCGAGAGTGAGTTCTGATTTCGGTTTGTTGTTCGGTCTGTTCTTTGATCATGTTGTTTCAGAGTTTGGGAATTGCATTTCCGGTCTATGTTTGGGTGACTGCTTGGATTCGGGCTCTGCTGTTCTGTTGGGATTCATCTGCTAATTTAATCGAGGTAGTTGGCTTATGGATTCGGCTAGGGTGTTCAGCCTTGGGGCGTTTCAGATTCTAGTTTCCAATGTGTGAATTGTCTCTGCGTTGTGTTTATGAATCAGTCCGTTTGCATTGTTTTGATAACTACAAACCCCCAAGGTTGTTTTCTATGATCTACTTCTGTTTTGTTGTGTTTAAACCTCTGCTTTGCTGTGAATTTTGTTTCTGAAACTGCACTTTTTGGTATGTCCGAACGTCCGTCCGAGCTTTGACATTCGGATATGCCCTGTTGCGTTCTGTATTTTCTGAAGTTTTGACGTGTCCGAACTTCCGTCCGAGCTTCGATGTTCGGACGGGGTGCGAGGACGAGTCCGACTTACAAGTCTCGAATGGTGTCCGAACTTGTAAGTCCGGATAGAAGTTCGGACACACCCTTCTCATTCTTCTGATTTTGCTTCGACTTGTGTCTGAACATTGTCATTTGGACACCTGTTCGGACTTTGCATGTACTGATTTTCGAAAAGCGTCCGAACATCAATCCGAGCTGTGATGTTTGGATACCTCTGTCTCTGTGTCTGCCTCTGTTTTAAGGTTCAACTTGTGTCCGAACATTGATGTCTGGACACAAGTTCGGACGAGCTACTGTCCGCACTTTGGAGTTCGGACAGAAGTTCAGACATGACCAAAACACTGAATCCTCCAATTCTCTTCAGCAGATAGTGAATCTTTTAGCAACACTTAAAGCAGTAAACTCCACAAGAACACAACGGAAACAACACCTAGTTTTGCTTATCAAGGATTTTTAAATCATCAAAAGTGAACGTTTGAATAATACACCAAAACAAAACCTCAATTGTAGCGGAAATCAAATTCGTCCATGGTATTACCGCCATGCCCAAACTCTATGGGTGCTCAGGCTAGCGAACTAAATAAACATCAAGAACAAATGTTAACTCGACTTATGCGGAAGCCAAAATAAATATCCAAAGTGTAAAATCTTAAAGAACGACACAACAACTTTTAAATGTTGTAATTCAAACATTGCCTCAATAACTTATAATTCCTAAACTATGTATTTCGCCATCCCGATCCCCACACTTAGTCATCCGTACCTGCAATCATAAAACATAGACAAAAACATAGAAAGGATCGCACAAATCAGAAAAACTGAGTAAAAACTACCTCAATCTATAAAATAAATTTTAGAAACGCATTTGTCATTTGTCAATCAGGTGAGAATGATTTAGTGAACATCAGAGGAACTTCCAGAATCCACAAAAACATCAAAAACACAATAAAGAGATTTCAACAGAAGATCACCACAATACCAAATACGGGGTCACAAATGGGACCCCAAACAATAGGACAGTCACCTATGGGACCGTCAAACAACCACCTCACCCTAAGTTCTTCAGTGTGCACACCCCCTATGAGACAACAGTAACATAGAGTAGATCAAAGTGCTTAACTGCAATAGTGTGTGCAGCGTAAATATTAATAATCATGGGGAGCACCTATGGGCTCCCAACCAATAAGATACATCCTGTGAAAAGACTCCCAAAATCAAGAACCAAAATTCCACAGCACAAACCAATACTTCTAATTCCAAAAGTTAGGAACAATCCCCAATTTTCCAAAACACAACTGATAATCCTCGAACTCAACAAAACCTTTTCCAATGTTTCGCAAAACAGTAGTCCAACAACATTGAGCATAGAATTTACCTGGGACAACCAAATCCCTCAAGAGCCCAAGTGCTCCAGACTATCGATAGCGCTTGTCGATGTAATCGGCGTCCAACAATCCACTAACTGGCACCAGGGAATTGATTAGTCCTCGATGGAACTAGCGTGAAATTACCAAGAGTTTGGAGAGGAAGAGTGTGAAAATTTGGTGTAGAGTATAAACGTAGGAACGGCGCAATGAGGATGAAGAGGGATGAGGAAACCGATGTTTTAAATAGAAAAATAATGGCAAAACAAGGAGGATTATAATTAATTCAATAAATAAAAGTCTATGTTTAAGGAGAGAAAATATTAAATATCCAAAAGAGAAATTATATTGCTAGTATTGCAAATATTTAAAAGGTATAGAAATTATTAATCGATAAGGAAAGTCGGCAGAAGAATCGAGATTGTTAGCAATATCTATATAGGAGTAAATAAGTTAATAACAAATAAATTAATGAATCAATAATTTGAAATAGAAGAACATGGGTAAGCATTGTAACAAGATAAGGAGGGGGAATAAAATATCTAGGAAGTTAACTAATTAACATTTATTTGGAAGGAAGTAATTTAAAAATAAATAGGTATATTGTAAATGATCTAAAAGTTTAACAGAAGGGAAAACAATCACGTTAGAAAGGATAAGTCAAAATGCAAGTAATATAATTG
This sequence comes from Limonium bicolor, assembly GCA_023374045.1. Classification (NCBI taxonomy): domain Eukaryota; kingdom Viridiplantae; phylum Streptophyta; class Magnoliopsida; order Caryophyllales; family Plumbaginaceae; genus Limonium; species Limonium bicolor. The sequence continues at coordinate 115,997,306 of CM041783.1, forward strand.
TTGAGAGAGGAATAAGGAGAGTTAATAAATAATATATTAAGTGGTCAATTAGGATTTGAACTCTTTAAATCAAATAACTACAAGGAGAAAGTCAAATTGAATTTGAACTCTTAAGTATTTAAAATTAATAAGTTTAGAAGGAAAATTCTAGAATGGTATCTTGAAGTTTAAATAACATAATGAAGTTAGGAGGATGAAATAATAGTTAAATAGCATAATATCTGAAGTATATCTAAAGTCTATTAAGGCCAAAACGTTACAAATAATTGTATCTATTTTAAGGAGAAAGATTAATTTAGGAATGGATGTCGTTTTAATTCCCTGGGCCACCTTAACTAACCTCAGACATATTATTCATGCTATATACTATACTATTCCTAACTTGCAAATTCCCGGGTATTTCATCTTATCCCCCTTAGATGGAAGCTTCGCCCTCGAAGCTAAAAACTCATCCATAAGGCGAAAAAACTGCTAAACTAGATACTAACTTGAGTGGTTACCTGATCAATGAGTTGTTGGTACTTCTTCCTCATCTCCTCCTCTACTTCCCACGTAGCCTCTTCCGTCCCATGATTTGACCATAAGACCTTGACATGCGGATGGACTTCGATCGGGTCTCTCTAGTCTTAGTATCCATCACTCTAAAGGGATACTCTTCATAGGATAGGTTCTGCTCAGGCTTAACACCCTGGATTTTATCTCAAAATATAGCTTATGAAAACACAAATCTAACAACGCAAACGACATTAAAAACGGACTTCAAACGAGTCCTAGAAGTGAAAAACAACGTTGGTCCGAACTTGTGTCCGGACATTAAAAGCTCGGACACAAGCCGAGCACATTGAACTGCGGAAAGCCATTTGTCCGAACTTGTGTCCGGATTTTGAAGTTTGGAAACAAGTCGAACCTTAAAACTCCGGAAACCCTTACGTGCGTCCGAACAACGGTCCGGACTTGCAAGTCGGACGTAGGTCAAGACTTGCAAGTCGGACCCGTCCTCGCATATTGTCCGAACTTTGGAGTTCGGACAGAAGTTCGGACACGACCAAAACACTGAATCCTCCAATTCTCTTCGGGGCATGTCCGGACATTGATGACCGGACGGATGTTCGGACATGTCCCGGGATGGGTTTCTAGAAATGTGACAGAACCACATAATCCACCAAAAACTCCATAAAACTAATGTTAGGAGATAGTGAATCTTTTAGCAACACTTAAAGCAGTAAACTCCATAAGAACACAACGAAAACAACACCCAGTTTTGCTTATCAAGGATTTCTAAATAATCAAAAGTGAATGTTTGAATAATCGGATTTCTAAATTATCCTACTACTCGCAGCGGAATTACTACTACTACGGTGGGTAATACAACGCCGCTAACCGCCCCTACGGCTAGCTAGGCTTGCGCTACATACAGTTACGGTCTGATGTCTAAATAATACCGAGCTATTACATTCCATACCAACTACAAAAGATCATATACTTTCATTGCTGGATTATCGAGTATCAATTGCAAATTTAATTACATTCCTTTCCAATCTCCCAAAAAAATGATGAGTTTCTACCAACTACTCATCTATACTATCCCATAGTTCTTTCATTATCCCAAAAGGTTGTACCCCATGGTACACCGGCTAACAAAAGGCTTACAACCGTGTACAACTTAGTACACCATTCACAGTTCATTAATTACAATAAAAAAGGAATCATATTGAGCTCACAAGTCTTCACCCTTCTCGAGGACCTGCAAATATTAAAAACATTGCCCCAAGGGGCTCAGCAAAAAGCTGCATATAAACTTCTCATATACCGCGTGCTAACTAGGGTACGCCGACTATTTAAGGTCGATTGTACATGCGGTTCATTATTATCATACATACATGCTTTACATACATCATACAATCATACACAATACAATACACAATCCAAAATGACAATACAATAGCATACACAACACTTACCTTCGCAAGGGTTAGCCAAATTACACATCCGGGTTAATCGGATGCTTATTACTCTTTTACTCATTACACAACACTTTCTCTTACTTTACTTACTTACTTTACCATACTTGTTTACCCATTCTTAATTACTAACTCTTAGGCATGTTAAGTCGGTATCACCTCCGGGCAGGGACTACACCGTCCCACCACCGGGTTTTACTCGGCTCACCAATCCAGGATGCTACCCATTTAAGGGGTTTAGGCCGTGGACCAGTTAAGAGCCAGGAATTGGAGCCAACCTCTTGTGTCTCCGCCTCCTCACGCGTGGCCGAAACTATATCGGACTTCTACTCATTCCAATTTACCAATTTATTAAGTTAGATTGGTTAGCTTGTTAGGAATCAGTTAGAAGTCCATCACAACTGTATTCGGTCACAGCACAATACATCAAGCATACACACATTCATTATCATCCATACATTTCATGAATTATACAAACTTTGATTTAAAAGAATACACAACAAGGAACAACATCATATTTTCACAAGTAGGCATACTAGTTCCGATTCGTGCATTTATTTTGTTAGGTGATCAATTAGCACAAAAGCACATAAATAAGATTAGCCAAGGTAGCATACGGGGCATGAGAAGTTCATATCGTTCACCGTTGTACTTGTAACCGACTTTCCTCTGGTGTTCACAATCCAAATCCTATGACATACATACGATCGAGTGATTAATATAACTATCATTAACTTAGCTCGATTACTCTTACGTTTCCTAACTCATAGTTACTATGTCATTACAATTCTTACACTTACACTTGGTTTACTTACTCTTCATTACTCTTTAAAACTTATTTATACTCTTAATGATCTTTAAACATCCTTAATTAGGTCCTACTTATCTTATACCATCATTACCATTCACTTCCTTACCTTAAAACCCATTTAATAAACTTAATTTTACAAATTTGGGTTGGTCCGGGACATTGTCCGGGTCTTAAGTCCCGGACCAACATGTGGTCACAACTCTCGGTCAGTTTTCAATTATGGCCCGGGTCCTCATGCTGGACTTGAGTCCCGGACCAGAAGCACCTTAAACTCTCGGACAGATTTTCACACATGGTCCGGGTCCTTGTCCTTATGTCAAGTCCCAGACCAGGAGCCAGCATTACTCTCAAATGGTTTTTGTTAATGGTCCGGGTCCTCTTACATGAGGTAAGTGTCGGACCTGTATTATGGTTAACTCTCCGCTTGTTTTGCAGGGGTGGTCCGGGACCTTGCATGGGACTTAAGTCCCGGACCACCACTTGATCCTTACTCTCGGCTACAAATTCAGCATGGTCCGGGTCCTTGTCCAGGGACTAAGTCCCGGACCAGCTGCTGTATGTTGCAGATTTTGACAATTTCTTTATCTGTTATAAACCAAATCTTGCCCAGTAAATTCGCCATTGTTCCTACACTTAATCCCACATATTTTAGCACCTAATTAGCTTCCTAAACATGCCTAAGTCCATTGCTAACCTATTACTCCTTCTTATACTTATTCACTCATATTTTTCCTTCAATTCCCCTTTCAGCACTTACACTATTTTTCCTAAGTTGCATTTTGCTACAGATTTTGACTCTCACTTTCTCCATCAATAGCTCCCCCTTCTAATGTCATTTCTAAAGATTACAATACTTTATACCCCTCTCCTAAACTACCCACTAACTAGCTCAAATTAAAATCTGTTGCAAGGGCATATTTTTACCTAGTTTCTAGTTCATAAGTATTCTAATTCTAGGTAAATTTTGACATAACCTCCCCTAAATTCTTACATTCTCACCACATCATTTATTCACACCTTGTTAGCCAATTCACCTGTTTTCAACAATCACAAATATACAAAGCTCTCACACATAAATACTAAACATTAACACTCATAAAATCCTGCACTCAACATCTAATTCCCATCTAGGTTTTGACAGTTTTTAAATGTCTTTTAAGCTTCAAAATGGTTTGGTTCCTCTTCCACATTACACTACTACTCATTACCATATACAATATACATTTTAAAGCTACTAAAAATCTGTTACATAAGGCATTTACAAGACTACACAAGTGAGCATAATTTACCTTGTTCTTCTCCTAGTTTTTCTTTTCTTCATCTTTCTTCTTCCTTCTTCCTTTCCTTTCCTCTTTTCCCAACAGATAGGAAGATTCAAAGCTCTAAACTACAGCCCATTACACACCACCATTTAATTCAACTAGCCCTTAAACTATATTAAAGCTTTTAAGGTAAATTTCCACGGTTTAAGAATTCATTACCTTGCAAAGGAGTAGGTGAAGCTTAGAACAGCACAAGAGCAATATTTCTACTCCTCCGAAGATGCCAAAATCGGCTGGGAACAAAAGGAATAGGGACTCACACTTAGAAATTTCTATTTTGCAAATAAGAGTGAGAAAAGGTAATGTTTTTGGATTTCTTTTTACCTTAAACCAAAGAGGTGAAGAACGGGCTTCTAATGGTGGTCTTCAAGCTCCAAAGAAAGAACACCCATGGAGATGAAATTGCTTGTTTTAGAATTTAGAAAAGAGGGAAGTGTTTTCCTTGATGAGAGGAACACAATGGTATAATATTTGTAATTTTTTGGTGAAGGTTAGATGGGTTAACAAGAAGAGAGATGGAGAGAGTTTGTGTTGGTTCTTCAATTCCCCATTGCTGTCGCCCAAGAAGGAAGAAAAGAAATAGAGAGGTGCAGTACATGAGTGAGAGGAGAAATGAGGGAGTAGGAGAGAGAGGGTAGAAAAGGTGAGTTACTTTTGCCTTTTTAATTTGTTTTGTCTTTTGCAAATAAGGAAGGGATTAAGAGAGGGTGAGAGAGGGCAGTAAAATCGGCCCCCTACAGCACACACACACACATTTACATTTTTATTTTCAATAGTGGACACACTAGTTTGGGTTATTTATGTTTTTACCCCATAACTTACCGTTTTTGACAGTTTTTACTATTTTCACGTTTTATTGATTTTATTGGCTCTAGACCTTCACTAATGTTTATTAATGACTATTTAGTTGACCAAAATTGTTACGAGTCTATTTGACCCGCTTAAAGTCGCGTTTCCCCGGTTTCCTCGAAAAACGCGCTTTAAGGTTCATTTGTGTTTTTAATCTATTTTAAGGATCCGTTTTCTTTGGGATTTGTTGCCTCATGATTATTTAGACATGATTAAGCTTCTAATTTACTTATTAGCCTAATTAATCACTATTTTTAATTACGGGGTATTTCAATATACCCCCCTTAAGAAACTTTGCCGTCAAAGTTGCTCAAGGGTTAATAGTTTCATAATTCTACTCATTAGGCAAACCAATTGCCATAATGTGTCTTACTACCACCTATGAGGTGTTTACTTCTTCCACATTGCAAGCATACACAAATCATGCATCATACAGAATTCACATATACAATGCACCATCATTTTCAATTCATACCATCACACAATACACAACTGCAATCCTCAATACACATTACACCAATACATCACACATCATACATACACATCAATAAATTACACACTACACATACATACCAACTACACTCCGCACTACATGTGCCATCACAATATACTACAACTCATACACACTATGCAATGCTCACCCGAAGCAATGCAAAAGCAAAAGGCTCTACCCCCCTTAAAAGGGGGTACACCCCGTACCCGTATCTACTAAATACTAGACTATCTAGTCTATGAATAACTGTGGGTACTTCGCCTTCATGGCGTCTTCTAGCTCCCATGTCGCTTATTCGACACCGTGGTTTGACTATAGGACCTTCACCATTCGTATAGACTTATGGCGAGTGTCTCTGGTCGTCCTGTCAAGGATTCTCACCGGGATTTTGACATATCTCATGGTCGGCTCAATGGATAGTCTCTCGGGCTCTAGGACATGAGAAGGATCAGATATGTACTTCTTGAGTTGTGACACATGAAAAACATCATGGACACGCCCCAAGTCCTCAGGTAATGCCACTAGTAGAAAAAATGTTTTTAATGATGGCGTTTAAACCACGGTTAAGTGGAAAACCGTGGTTTAAAGTTTATAAACCACGGTTTTAATAGAAACCGTCGTTTAAGGTGCATTCCAGAGCGCATATACCATGGTTTTTCCGGAACCGTCGTATATAGGTTAGTTATATACCACGGTTTTCAGGGGAACCGTGGTATATAGTACATGCCGGAGTGAATATACCACGGTTCTTCAAGAACCGTCGTATATAAGGTACCTATATACCACGGTTCCTAGGCAACCGTCATTTATATTGCACATCTTGCTATATTAAACCACGGTTTTTTGATCAACCGTGGTATATAATGGTCCGACCCAGAAGGTTGGGTCGGACATGGGTCGGACGGGTGAGTTTTAGAGGGCAGATAAGTTTCTGGAATGGTCCGACCCAGAAGGTTGGGTCGGACATGGGTCGGACATGGGAGGTTTAGAAGACGGAAATTTCTGGAATGGTCCGACCCAGTTGGTTGGGTTGGACGTGGGTCGGACATGTAGAGTTTTTCAAACCCGAAAGTTACTGGAAGGGTCCGACCCAGAGGGTGGGTCGGACGGTGGGTCGGATGGCCCTTAACACTTAAAAAAAAGAAATTTTGAATTCTAAGGATGATAATTGGTAATAAGGTATACCCTTGGTAGGGTGGTAATGATTAGGACCCTAAGAACTTAAGGGATTAAGTTAAGTTAAGTAAGAACCTTAATGTTAAAAGTTAAGTTTATAAGGATAAGTGGTAAGGACTTAAGAGGGTATTTAATGGGAATCTTTAGGGACTAAGTGAGTTAAGTAAGGTGCAAATAACTAATGGCCTAAAAACGAATCAATGTTTTAGGTTTGTGAATTGGGGACCCCCGGAGAAGGTTAAACAAACAATGATCGACGGTGAACGGTACAATCTTTCTTGTGACCTGCTTGCTAACGAGGTGTCCCCCGGCTTGTGTGCTATCTGTTTAATTGCTATGACTAAAACAAGATAAAGCATGCAACCGGTTATATTTGTTCTCGTTGTGTATGTGTTATCCTTGCACTAACCCGCGAGACTTGAGATTGTTACTAACCAAGTTTAGTACTTACTGAGTTAAGAATAAGAGTTAAGTTTTGGTGGTCGTTGGTTAATGCCCGTTAAGGCTTAGCTAGCACATGATGATTAAGATTTCTACTAACTGGAACTTGAGTGAGGAAACCCGGGACCGAACTCCGGTCATGCATGCTAAGGAAGGGGGACGGTATCTGAATCAGATCTGCCCTCCGCTTAAGGACTTGTCTTCGGACTTGTAGCCTAGGGCCGGTTGCCGGCTCAGCTACGCTGGACTCCCGTCCAGAGTAGGTGGCATTAAGATGGTGCGGTGGGATCACCTAAATCCCAGGTTCGAATTAAGCTACAACCATTCCCTTCCAGGAACGGTTTGTATACTGAGATTAAGTTGAGAATAAGATTAAGGTAAGGTAAGGGACTGAGATTAAGGAAATGAGGACTAAGGAGGGGGTTACTAACCCACTTGATAAGGGAACGCTTGAGTCGTTCATTGTTTGTGAACTATATATGTTCATCTATGGTTATTGTTATTGCACTTCATATCATGCTTGTGTATGTAATCAATTTCCATGCTATCGACAATTAGTCGTCGTAGCCCCGTTAGCTTGGGGGCCATGAGAGGGTGTACAAGCATTCGTGCTGACCCCCTTTGGGGGCTGTTTTTACACTTGCAGGTAAGAGACCCATGAGGACGCACTACGAGAGTAGGAGCGGTTAGACGTAGGACAGGATGTTTATTTTGAGTGCGGGTTGCGCTTGTGCACCCGTCTGTTGATATTTAAACTGATGTAAGGTTGTGGTTATGACTTAGTTACTTGTACTCCGTTGGTTATTGGTATTATGGATGGTGATGATTTTGGGTTGCTATGTTGGTCAGTTGTTGTAATGTAGACTTGGTATACTCTAATGATCAGACCGTGGCAAGGTCCAGGTGTTTATTATTTCCGCTGCAACGAATTCAATTAAGTGTTCAGTTTTGCGATAACCATGATTGGCTTTGGATGGGGTGTTACAATAACCGTACTTAACGGCAGAAGATTGAAGATCCTAACCATAGGATAACTAAATTTACGACACCATGGGGCGACGTGCGTCGCAGTCGGGAGAACCATGTGTAACCAGCAAGAAGGAAAGCACAACCGCACAATGAAGCAAAAGGGCGGAGTAACAAAAACCCGAGACGAGAGAGTCTGCGGACTGCAATGCTTGATAATACCAACAACGGTATACAAACCAACTAAGGAATTAGTCAAGGTTGAATAACTTCAAACCTACAATTCCAAAAGGGCAGTAATACTCGAATGGCATAGCTCCGACGACTATGAGGGAGTGTTTATGAACTTACACCAACAGGACTATGATGTAGCTCCTAAGGATTAGTCAAACCTCGGTAACCACCGTAAGGTCGTAGGAACGAGCAACGAAGCAAGGTACACGGAGTACCTCAAGGATCAGGTAAGCACCCAAATAATTGACAACCTTGTCAAGAACAATAGGAAGTTACTCAGGAGATTGGTCACTAAGATCAAAAGACCCATGGAAGATCTAATATAACCACCAATTCGGATGGAAAGATACCATATCTGGTATACATTAACCTGAAAACCAACCTACCCACGCACTTGCCAAGGCAAGTGCAGCAACTACAGGGCAAATTGGAAGACACTTAACGACTAACTAGTACTTACTAAAGTACCACCATGAAGATGGAAACAATTATAGCATCACTAATCCCAAGAACTTGAAGAATCAAACCTTGGAAAGGCCTAATGGCCTGACCATCGTATTAGTAAACATACCAGTCAGCGAGAAGCTAGTCTTGGTTAAGACCTCAGACATGGCAATGCAACGACGATTTTCTATCAAACTCAAGATTTTATTTCAAAACCCAAAATTTTCTTTTCAAAACCACAGATTTTTAAAACCAAACCAGAGAATCACGGTAAGTTATCATAGAATAATACAAGAGGAGTTGACAATAGAATACTTCACCTAGGCGTGTGACGAGCACTATGAGTGTACCCAAATACGGGATGTGGGACGACCGCACTCCAAAGGAGCTTGTAGGCCTGACAGACCACTTGTGAGTTAGTCGGGTAAGTGGTAACGTACCAATAAGGTACCCCACGCATGTATGCATGTAGTGTACGAAACACAGGAAGTAGTCAGCTCCGTTCTACGGACCATAAGGTAAGTTCAAACCAAAACAGCTGGACACCTCGAATGATCGAAGGAACTCGGATTAACTTACAAGCTAAAGGAGCCAAGAACTCACTCCAGGAGGATGATCATGAGTTATGAAGTGCGAGAAGCACTAGTAATTGAGTAAAGACATTGTATATGTCTCAAGGATATTGAAGCAAGTACATGTAGCTGGAATGGAAACCCAGCCTAAACACAGTAAGGCAATGCCTAACATGAACACGCCAATGTTCAAATGGACAAGATGAAATACCTAGAGTTATTATATAAGGTACCAGAGAATACCGTTCCTCACCGAAGAGGATATCAAGCCGGTCAGAAACATAAGGAAAGTACCCATGGTCTACCCTAAGGACGGGAGATGTTGTGACCCTAAACGGGACAATTTAAGATCTAGAACCGCAATGCGGAGTAAAACAGAGTGTACTCATAAGTTAGCCAAAGGTAATGGCGTACTTGATAACACCCAGGAGCAATCCAAGAAGGGTGTCGAACTAAATGTAATGACGAGAACACACAAGAATTAGCACAAACACCCAGTTAGAATACTGGAGGGATCACACTTTCCAGGGGATACCCTGAATTAATAAATGATACTGATCCATTCCAAGATACTTAAAGGGCATCCAACAGGCGGAAGCGTGATGCGATAATCCTATCATGGAGCCCCGTAACACCTCCAAACCATTTTATTGTATACATGTACTTGCTTCAATGCAAGAAAGATGTTGAACTAACCATAGTAGAAAGTTATCTACAATGGTCATAGTATAACATAAAAGTTGTCACTTATTGTGCATAGAAGTTGTCACTTATTGCTATCATTTGTTTCTTGGAAACAATAAGTGACAGCTTTTATGCACAAAAAGTGACAGCTTATATGTTATACTATAACCATAGTAGAAAGTTTTCTACTACGGTTATAGTATAACAGAAAAGCGGTCACTTATTGTGCATAAAAGCTGTCACTTATTGCTATCATTTGTTAAAGACGCTTAACATGCAAACTGTAACACCCCATCTCTAAATACAATGATCGTCGCCCTAAGTCCATCTCGTACATTAACAACGCAGCAGAAAAGTTCTACTAAATTGGTGTTACCTCCGTTAGTCACCCACGTGACTAACTAGGCCTATTCTCTTAACAAGTCACGGTCTGACAAACCGGATAATTACTCGAGCATCTAAAACATTACAATTCATAAACCACAACTTATATCGAGTATCTCATATCCTAATACATCATACTAACGTCTCATCAATATACTAAATGAGTGTACATGCACAACTCGTGTAACAAATGTAAAAGCAACCCAAAGTACTCTACCCGCTCCCACTCTCAGGTTGAGTCCTCATGTGGCACCTACCTACAAAGTTTAAATCACAGGCCCCAAGGGGCTCAGCACATGACTGGTACAGAAAACGTGCAGCCCACAAGCTAGTAGGGTTACACACGACTACTTTGTCATATACATTCAATTGTTTATTCATACAAATAATAATAAGAAGTACGATAACAAACAACACATATATGTGAAACATTCATAGCTCAAATAAATCAAACATCGTAATGGATGCCCATTAATGAGTAAGTTAGATCCCTAACTCCTGAGGCCTGAGAATTGTTTAGTTCTCGTGTTTGACCATACCTTATAAGTGTCAACCGTTCTCTTAATAGAACTGGTTATTCTCTAACTGAATTGATTATTTTGTCGGGTCAAGGTAACCCTAGCCAATGAGTTATTAGCTCCATTGGTTTAATAAACATTAATTCTTAAGTTATGAGGGGTGTAAGCTTGACCCTCATGCGCCTCCTGAATTTGCCTCCCACCTCGAACTGTTCACTCGAGCTGGTCGGGTTAGTTTGTCGACCCTAGGCGGAAGACAGATCTGATACAGATGCCGACCTCCTATCCTAAACATGCATGACCGGAGTCAGTCCCGGATTCCTCTTCTCCCAAGTTCCAGTTAGCTGTAGTCTCATTGACAATATGTTAGTTAAACCTCTCTCGGTATTAACCAACTAAGAACAGGGAGTATTTATAACCTTATACAATTGTTTACTAAAAATAGTTAATGAACAAGCTCTGAATCAATTCGTGTTAGTGTGCAATGGACACATAATAACAATACAATAAATCGGTTTCATGCTTTATCTTGCTTAGTCGTATCACAATAACACATAGCACACAAACCGAGGTAGACCTCGTTAGCAAACCAGCTACAAGAATCCCATACCTTACACCGGAGACTGGCTAGCTCTTAATCCCTCGTTCTCCTAATCCGCCGACCGCCTCTGACATATCTAGATCTTGTATATTAACCATTAGCTTAATATTTATGCTTGATTTCCTTAGAAATTTTGACAGTAATTTGCTAGAGAAATTGGCTCGAGAATCAAAGGCACTTCTTCGTGGTGTTTCCTGAGAATCTGGGGGATCATGAGCTATGGTTGTAAAGCTCTTGAAAAGAGGATTCCAACGAGCTATCAAGCTTGTGATTTGGAGTTAGGACGAGAAAGTTATGATTTCTACAAGGAAAGGTGTTCTTTAAGGCTAAAAACTAAGAACATTGGAATTGTTTTGTGTTGTTTCTTCAAAGAGAGGATGAGCTATGGCCTTGGAAGCTCTCATTTGACAGGTAAGAGTCTGATTAATGATTCACTAAGGGGACAAGGTGATTTGGCAATTAATGAAAGTCTAAGTAGTTAGAATAGTGAATTTAAAAGCAAATCACACTTGGTGACTCACCCTTGATGTCGGCAGCATAAGGTCTCATTTGACCTGATTCTTTTTTTGTTTTTCCTTGTATTTATGTAACATTTTATGTATTAAACTCGTTCATAATGACTTATACCATGTGTTAGGTATGTTACATGGCCAAAAATGCCTTAAAACGCATTTTATGTGCTTCCGGGTTCACATTGATTATGCAATTTGTTTTGGCTAGTTTAAATGTGTTCTTAGTAAATTTACAACCATTAGATACTTTGTTCATGAAATATCATGTTGCTCATTCCAATTTAAACCAAGTCGTTTAGTGGTTTCTCCTTGACTTTCGTCAGTTTAGTACCGGTTTTTGTGTGGACTTGTATACTTATTTTGTGTGTACACGTAATGGTTCCTATGACCATTTTATTGTTGTTCCCTTATTCCTTATTGGTATTTAGGCTCATTAGCCTTTTAGTTCCATGTATAAATCCTTAAGGCGCATTTTCCTTTAAAGCACATTATTGCGCGCTAAGGTGCGTTTTCTGTTTAAACGCTAACTCCGCTTAATGTGTATTACTAATCTTAGAGGTATTTCACATTTGAAATATTCTTGGTAACTTATTGGTAGTTCCCTTGTTCCTAAAGCATGTTTTGGTGTAAATTGTTGTTTAACACTTCTTCTAATGTTTCTAAGGCACGTTCTAGCCTTAGTATATCCTAATTAGATAGTTCATTGATATATTAAGGTTTGGGGTATTTCAATCTACCCCCCTTAAAAGAACTTTGTCCCCAAAGTTCCTATGTATCTATATCTCTTAGAACACACAGGTAACTTCACACTAAAAGATCATATAGATCAGTCAATATCTGTATAGGCATTCTGACTCATAAGGTCTATCATATATATATATATATATATATATATATATATATATATATATATATATATATATATGTCACACAACATGTCTTTTGCACATTTTAGTAATCAAAATACTCTTTGTATATTCTTTGATGTATACTCCTCAAGTAACCTGTCCGGAGAAAGGTTTTCATGTTCTCGAGTTCATGAGTGAGTAATACAGAAAATACATGTCAACTCCAAATCCACTTTAAGCTACTGCATCTACTCTTAACGTGGTTAATTGTGACCACTTGTAGGGAGTTTCAGGAATCATCCGACCCTGATGTGATCAGCATCAGTGTTGAACTATCCTTTCACCCCAATTTGTGTTCAGTTTTCCCTGATCTGGCCAAGATCAAGTTCTACCTGTAACGACCCCAAAACCACCCTGGTTGAGAGACCGTTACACGCCGCGCGCTTATTACCTAAGACAACGCAAGGCTACACTAGCGAACTCCCAAAACAGAACTGAAACTCATATATTACCAAATAAAAGATTACAACATGTCTTTTCATTACACAGGCGGAAGCCAAACTGAAATACAAGCATAATCCAATTACAAATGGGCACCATGGCCAAACAAACTGAAATACAGAGCTCAAAAGCCAAGACAAAAGTAGAAACTGAATCTCCAAGCGCGAACTAAAACCTGCAAATCAGACGGAGATAGGGGTGAGCAAAACTATTGCTCAGCAGGTGATAAACTTCATCAGCTAAGCATGCTCAAACAAATACTGAACATACATATATATACATATACGAAAGCGCTTAGCCAGAGCAAAATCAGAGACAAAGCGGAAGTCTTTCAAATAGACTGAAGTCTAAAACACAAGGAGCTAAGCGGTGGTCAAAACATACACTTAATAGCATAAGGTAAACTGAAGCTGAAAGCTTGACGAAATCAGAAGCTTAACAAACTCAAAAAGCTTAAACACAATCAGAAGCTTAGCAAAATCAGAAGCGTAGCAAAATCCAGAACTTAGCAGAAGACAGTAAGCACACAGCAGACCGTCTCAAATCAAATACAGATAGAGCAGACGAAGTAGAGCACTTACAAAATCAGAAATCCTCAACAGACAGGAAGCACACAGCAGCCTATCTGAGTTTGCAATCAGACAGAGCAGGCGGCAGCAGTACAAACAAACAGAGGTATCCAAAGGACAGAAAGCACACAACAGTCTGTCAAAACAGCAGAACGGAATCCAAACAGAAGTGGGACACTAGCATTCAAAGCATACAGACAGAACGGGTAATCAACCCGTGAACAGAACGAGGAAACCTCACTCGTAAACAGAACAGGTGGAACACCTATGAACAGAACGGGGAACATCACCCGTGAAGTAGAAGGATATCCTACATAGCGCGCTACGAGATAGCTAAACCAGCCATCCAAAGGTTCAGATACAGAGATACTAGGTCCCAAAACAGAAGCTTTTAGAGCATATCAAAGCCTTATACAGAACAGAACGAAATTCTTTATCACACCAGAGCAGAAAGCATAAGCTTAATCAAAACAGAACAGAGGGCATTACTGAGCGCTAACACCCAAGCCCAAGGTTTAATACAATCAAAAATAGAATTCATAAGCTGAAACAAAAGTCTTAAGCAAAGGCCAATGAAATATGAAAGTCAAAACCAACGTCAGAAGCTGAAACTCACTTTCAGAGCAAATAAGAGTTCAAAGGCTTATCAAAGATTTTAAAATCAAATTACACATATACATGTGCTAAAACATATTTAAACAGATAGTACTCGAAAAGAGGAATCCAACGCCGCAAACGGCACTCAAAACGGAGCTCAGACGAAGAAGTTATGCCAAATACAAAGTCCTGTCTGAACATACGTCCGACCTTGCATGTTCGGACATAAACCGAGAGTCTGAAAATCTGCCGGCGTATGATGTCCGAACTTCAATGTTCGGACCGATGTTCGGACACTGCGAAAACTGCAAAATCGATTACGGAAAACAGCCAGAACCAAGCCATAAATCCCCCACAAAACATACATAACTTATAGTATCAAAATAGCCAATCGAAAACATACATCCACGGGGTTTTAACGCATCAAAAGCACATCAAAATCAACCAAGAAACATCACCAATCAGATAATCAAAGAATTCACATACAGAAACCAAAACGGAACCCCCGTGGGTGAACATACACAACTGAATCCATCTACCACCTACCTGACATCCGTAGCAATGCAATCTCAGAGGACTCTACACATCAGACTCCTCGAATCACCACTCAAACGACCATCCATCGAATTGAACCACTCCCAAAATACAAAATCAAAATCAGAAAAGGGAAAAGGAGACTCAATGGAGAAGAGAACCAAATCTACAACCCAAACCTGACTGACGACTGATAGACGAACAAAATTCCACCAGCAGATCTCCAACGGTTAATAATTGAGAGATAGTTAAAGAAGAGAATGAGTGAAGGGAGGAGAACTTGAACGCGTAGAGAATGTCGAGAGAACCGTCAATGAGAGAGTTGAAGGAAGGGGAATAATTGAACGTGAATTAGAATAAGAGAGAAGGAGGAAATAAAATAGTTTAATATCTCTCTCTCTTAAGAGAATATTAAATAACAACAAGGAAGAAGACAATTGTAACCCTCCTTCCTCAAGCTAGCATATTAACATTAGAAGAATGTCATAGACAATCTAATATAAGATTACAAAATAGCACAAACTCCCTTTGCGAATCAGAAAGGAAATAAAAAAAATCTGGGGCATAACACTACCTCCCACGTCAAATTCAAACATCCAAATAATTATTCATGTAGCATTTTATATATTTTAGTCCTTCTAGTCATAATCATAAATCAATACATCTCCAAATTATGGAACTCAGTCCATCAGTCATTCTTAATTCACCTCTCAACAATTACTTAGAGAATTTAATTCCTACCAGGTTCTATATCGGTCTCATACCGATTCATACCTCATAACATTACCATATTTGGTCTCATATCAATACATATTATAGGGATTTTAATTCCCCTGGAGTTTCTACTCCTCTTTTCCTGAATTCTCGTGCCGAAGTTAACGAGGTCGTCCTCTAATACATCTGGTATTCGCATTTAATTGTGCGTAATAACCACAACCACATAAGGTTGAATGCATGTTTTTATATAACATACGTATCAAACATCACAACTAATTGTATTGTGCTATGCACACTATAGGTTACGTACTCAATACGTGAAATATAGGCTAATCGATTGTACGCTCTACCCCCCTTAAAATGGATTATGCCCACGTAATCAACATTATATCATCCTTGAACATAGATTCAAGATGTTTAGGTGTCATGGAGCATTCTGGCTCCCATGTAGTCTACCTCACATTATGATTGGGTCAGAGGATCTTCACCATGGTAATGGCTTAGTCTCTGTATGAAGGATTCTTATTGGTGTTTATACTAATCTTAAAACTGGTTCAAGTGTAGTCTCTATGGTTCCAAAGTATTTGGTAGATAAGTCATATATTTTATTCGACTGGAAGATGTGAGACACATCCTTCCTTCTTCTCTTTTGTTAGGTATATCAAACCTTTAAGATACGGTCCACTAGCTTCTGCTGCGCGACTCTGATAATCTTGGGGCTTAGTTTGCCCTTCCTATCCTCTCCAATATGTTTACAGCTCCTTTGTATCCTTATAACTTAGGTATATAGTTCTCTTTAATGGACATGTGGTGTCTTTATCTACACACGGTCGTTCATGTTGTTATAGCTTGTCTATCCAGTTCTCTAGAGATCTGATGTTCATGCTCTTATTACACCTTCCAGCGTCTGAATTGTTCCCTACTAACTGACTCTCAATCTGAGATTCCTGTGTAATCTGGACTTACTGTCCAGTGCTTATTGCTCTTCACAGTTCCCTCCAAAAATCTTGAGACATATAAACTATTTATACTTACTAATCAGTGCTCCTCGCACTTCATAATTCATAATTGTTTCCTCCTAGAATGAGTTCTTTGACTCTTTTAATCTCATTGGTTTAACTGAGTTCCTCCTCCTCTATTGTTCACGGTAACTTGTTGTTCTGGTGTGAGTTTGCATCTCTGACTGTCGTACGGAGGAGACTACTTCTCGTGCTCCTTACACTACTCGTTTACATATATGGGGTACCTTACTGATACATTGCTACTTACCCGCCTAACTTATAAATAAGTCCTTCAGGCCACAAGCTCCTTTGGAGTACGGTCGTCCCACATCTCATTTAAGTATACTCGTAGTGTTCGTCACACGCTTGGTTAGCTAATTTGTGAAGTATTCTATTGTCGATCTCCTCTTTCATCATTCCATAATAACGCACATGTCGTTCTTCTTCAACTTAATCAAGGAATATCCATCTACTGGGTTCATAACTACATTATACCTTCTGTATTTGATACGGACTTGATCCCTTAGTAATTTGTGGTCTCTTTCCTTAGAGCTTCTTATCTTATTTCTCATATTGATCCACTAGGAATGCACTTCCAGTCCCTTACGGAATTGACAGTGTGCTTCCTGTGAAATCTTTCATCACATGGTCCAGACTATTGGCGTTACTGCACAGTCTGTCTCCCATTTTATCACCTTACTTATATCAAGGTTTAATTCATAAATCTGAATGCCTTCGTGTCAATATTTGACGGCTTATATATAATGGTTGCTTTACTGTGCACCGTAACTTAATCTACCTGACAGGTATTATTCTCATGGCTTCCACTACCAAAGTAGCTTTAGCTGTCTTATATTGCTCATTGATGGCACAATTGTTCAATTGTTGACTTCAACGTCTGTCTTATTTTCAATCCCTTTAATGGTGTAACCACACGGGGGGTTCTCTAATTTCGATGTTTGGCGGTTGCCGTATCGTGTTGTAAAATGGCTATCTCTTAATATGAAGGTGTTCTGCTTCAATCTCAGGTTTGTAAGTAGGCTAATTTCTCTCACATTCTTTCATCCTTTATGATGTTATTTACCATGTAATTTAACCGGTTACTGAAAAAGTCATCCGTTGAATCACAAGCTCTTTTGAGTGTTAGTCACTTGACGTGTCATACTGCGCACTCACAATGTTTATCTCTGACGATTGCTGATTCTTAAATCCTGGGTGTTGGGTATGAGGTCTATCTCTACAGCCTTCCATATTATTTATTTGTATCTGGAATGTTCTAAGGTAATTTCAGGGTCTATGGTTCCCATTCTCTAATAGAGAGTATTTAATCTCTAAGAAGTGAAAGCCCTTTTTGAGGGGTTCATTCCCACTCAAGGGCTCACAACAAGGAGAGGTATCCCCACCCTAAAAGGAGTGGTTCGTTCTCTACCTCCGTTATTGTATCATCTCACTATTCCATTGGTGCCCTTTCCTGGCAATTCCTCCTCAATTTAGTATAGGTTTTTTTTTAACCACTCGTATGTACGAGTTGTAGTTCACTCATGGCCTATATAAGCCTTTTTTTGCCTGAGCCTCGAGCTCTGGTGTAATTAGCATCCTTGGCTCGTGGGCCCTTAATGCTTGATTAATCTCAAGTGATAGCCGGTGTTCGGGTCACTGTTGTGTTCTTAATCTGTAGACTATCCACATAATTCTCTAAGCTCTGTCAATGTTGGGTCACACCATTGGATGTAATATTGGGTTTCATAATAAGTTGTTGTATCTCGCTTCCTGCTGTGGAAGTTCGCTTAGGTAATCTGATGTTAATCAGTGTCTGTGACAATACCTTCGCTCTCATAGACTTGCGTCTTTTAGCAATTAAGGATTCGTTTTCATTAAGCATCTCCCTTCAGGTGTCTAAGTCGGATATTTACCCTGGCTATCATGTGTTGCCATGTCAATACTTTGTTCAACTGTCGTTGACTACACCACTCGTTAATGACTAATCACACTTGGGTGTTAATGACTTAGGCAAGCAATATTAACCATCGTTTATGGGTCTTTTTCTGCTCAACTATACCAACTATATGGTGTAGTTCTTTTAAGGTTCTCTCTTTTGTGATTGCACGTCTTTGATCCTAGGTAGGTCATTGCTTAAATTTGTTTTCTCTGATTCCGTTTCTGGGGTTTATCAACATCTTCAATGAAGAGTGTTGTTAATGGTATTATTCTGGGAGTTCATCCCATTTTTATTGAAAGTTGTTATGTCCTCCATCTTCATTGTATGTCGTAATACCTTTCTTGTAGGTTATTACTTACATCTGGTCCTCTCGCATTGTTGAGTAATCTCTTCGGTTCCTCCATTCAAGGTTAGGCTTGGTTTTGGGTTGATGTTCTTACTTGTAGTGTCGGTTGTCTGTTGCTGATGCTCACATCGTTTAGTCTCCTGACCAAGTCCAGCTCCCTGCTGACTGGTGTATTGATTTAGTTGTCATGGTTAGGCCGTCAGGCCCTTCCATTGTTTCGCTCTTCAGTCTTAAGGATTTGTAATCCGGTGTTAATATGTATTATACCTGTGGTTTTTACCATTTGGTCTTCACGGCTTCCTTTAAAGCTTCATTGCGGCGGCACTTGCCAAAGCAAGTGCGCCATGCAAGATGGGCTATCGGTACTGTGTACGTCGGCAATGGTACATTCTCCTAAACTCCATGTAGGTGGTAGTCCATGAGACTCCTTCTTTGCCCTTTTTGGCTTTGGTTCATTATTATCTGGGTAGCTTCCTGACTGCTTTTGATTGTATAGTTACTTGTCAGGGTATTCCTCTTCCTGAGGGAACCCCTTTTTCTTTCGCTTTCGCCTTGGTTCTCACTCTCGTTTCCACACCTTCGTCAAGGTAATCGAGTATTGACTCTGCTTAGGCACTACGTCGTAGTCCTATCTTGGAGTATGACTTGCATATGCATTAGTAGTTGTCTGGGCTATTGCAGTTAGGTCTTTGCAACCCCTTTTTTTTTTGTAGGTTCGGAGTTACCCGCTTCATAATTGACTTTTAGGTAGTCCCTATGCTCTTGCGCGGTATTATCCCACTATTATTGCTCCCTTGGACTGTTGTCCAGTGTTTCTGTCACTTCCCTTGTCCTCTTATTGCACTTGTAGTACTTTCCTTCTTACTGGTATGGCGGGGTTATATCGACTACGTAGCATGTCGACCTATGTTGCCGGTAATTATTATTCTCTCATTGGTAGGATTCCGCTGGTAGCGCCTGTTTCAACGTTGCGCTCCAATTGGGACCTTCAAGTCTTGAAAGACTATTGTATAACGAGGTGCTTCTCGTATTGCATAATGCTAAGTAATTGCCAGATCGGGTTTTCCTTAGTAAGAGAAAGCTTGTCTTCTCTCTGGCGTTCATTTCTGGTATCTTAGAACCAGGGGCACGGAGGGCAGGTCAGGTATTATAGATATCCGATACACATCGGGGAATCCTAACTAACGCACCTCTCGCACTAACACTCAACCCTTATCCCAAAGTCTAAAGTTCCTAACTCGGTAATTCCTAAGCTTGGTAATTTCCAGTCATCAGAGCGTAACTACGCTCTGATACCACTTTTTGTAATACCCCATCTCTAAATACAATGATCGTCGCCCTAAGTCCATCTCGTACGTTAACAACGCAGCAGAAAAGTTATACTAAATTAGTGTTACCGCCATTAGTCACCCACGTGACTAACTAGGCCTATTCTCTTAACAAGTCACGGTCTGACTAACCGGATAATTACTCGAGCATCTAAAACATTACAATTCATAAACCACAACTTATACCGAGTATCTCATATCCTAATACATCATACTAACGTCTCATCAATATACTAAACGAGTGTACATGCACAACTCGTGTAACAAATGTAAAAGCAACCCGAAGTACTGTACCCGCTCCCACTCTCAGGTTGAGTCCTCGTGTGGCACCTACCTGCAAAGTTTAAATCACAGGCCCCAAGGGGCTCAGCACATGGCTGGTACAGAAAACGTGCAGCCCACAAGCTAGCAGGGTTACACACGACTACTTTGTCATATACATGCAATTGTTTATTCATACAAATAATAATAAGAAGTACGATAACAAACAACACATTTATGAGAAACATTCACAGCTCAAATAAATCAAACGTCGTAATGGACGCCCATTAATGAGTAAGTTAGATCCCTAACTCCTAAGGCCTGAGAATTGTTTAGTTCTCGTGTTTGACCATACCTTGTAAGTGTCAACCGTTCTCTTAATAGAACTGGTTGTTCTCTAACTGAATTGTTTATTTTGTCGGGTCAAGGTAACCCTAGCCAATGAGTTATTAGGTCCATTGGTTTAATAAACATTAATTCTAAAGTTATGAGGGATGTAGGCTTGACCCTCCTACGCCTCCTGAATTTGCCGACCTCCTATCCTAAACATGCATGACCGGAGTCAGTCCCGGATTCCTCTTCTCTCAAGTTCCAGTTAGCTGAAGTCTCATTGACAATTTGTTAGCTAAACCTCTCTCGGTATTAACCAACTAATAATAGGGAGTATTTACAACCTTATACAATTGTTTACTAAACATAGTTAATGAACAAGCTCTGAATCAATTCGTGTTAGTGTGCAATGGACACATAATAACAATACAATAAATCGGTTTCATGCTTAATCTTGCTTGGTCGTATCACAATAACACATAGCACACAAACCGAGGTAGACCTCATTAGCAAACGAGCTACAAGAATCCCATACCTTACACCTGAGACTGGCTAGCTCTTTATCCCTCGTTCTCCTAATCCGCCGAACGCCTCTGACTTATCTAGATCTTGTATATTAACCATTAGCTTAATATTTAAGCTTGATTTCCTTAGAAATTTTGACAGCAATTTGCTAGAGAAATTGGCTTGAGAATCAAAGGCACTTCTTCGTGGTTTTTCCTGAGAATCTGGGGGCTCATAAGCTATGGTTGTAAATCTCTTGAAAAGAGGATTCGAACGAGCTATCAAGCTTGTGATTTAGAGATAGGACAAGAAAGTTATGATATCTACAAGGAAAGGTGTTCTTTAAGGCTCAAAACTAGGAACATTGGAATTGTTTTGTGTTGTTTCTTCAAAGAGAGGATGAGCCACGACCTTGGAAGCTCTCATTTGATAGGTAAGAGTCTGATTAATTATTCACTAAGGGGACAAGGTGATTTGGAAATTAATGAAAGTCTAAGTAGTTGGAATAGTGAATTTAAAAGCAAATCACACTTGGTGACTCACCCTTGATGTCGGCAGCATAAGGTCTCATTTGACCTGATTCTTTTTTTGTTTTTCCTTGTATTTATGTAACATTTTATGTATTAAACTCGTTCATAATGACTTATACCATGTGTTAGGTATGTTACATAGCCAAAAATTCCTTAAAACACATTTTATGTGCTTCCGGGTTCACATTGATTATGCAATTTGTTTTGGCTAGTTTAAATGTGTTCTTAGTACATTTACAACCTTTAGATACTTTGTTCGTGAAATATCATGTTGCTCATTCCAATTTAAACCAAGTCGTTTAGTGGTTTCTCCTTGACTTTCGTCAGTTTAGTACCGGTTTTTGTGTGGACTTGTATACTGTAGAATCCTACCGCAAGTGTATAATGTGCCTTAGTATACGACTGACGAAGAACAGATAACAGGAATAACCGAAGAACTTAACTGACTTTCACATAAAACATGTATCACACCTGATACAAGTAAAGCACGTACAACCTGCACTTCCTTATGTTCTCACGAGTACAATTACTCAGATCACGTTTAGAAACATCTATCCCTTAACTCCTAGCACCTGAAGTTCTACCCCGTGGATAACTTTAGATCATAAACCCAGATCGATATTACAATGCTGTAAATCGCTTCACATAAGACTCCCTATCTTGTTTCCCGTGTTTCCCACTCGGTTTTTCTAATCCGTAAAACCTTGACCTTTAACCCTAGTCTCTCAACTTGTTTTATAGATATCGAGTTTTTAAGTTACAAGTCATCGTCGAAGATTTTATTTGTCTTTAACAGATAGATAAAATCTTACTTAATATCTTCTATCTTCTTTCTTTGCTCTCTCGGTTTAGGACTGACCGCGTCTTCTGGTATTGGTCTTTTTGTGCTTGTCAGTATGAAACTGAGTTTGCCGATCAAAATAGCATTAACAGTTTCCCCCTTTTTGATGCGGCAAACCATTGAAGTCTTGAACAACTTGGATTGATTCCCCCTGAGTCTTATACTTAGATAGCTTAGCATGAAACCGTTCCCCCTCAATTTCGCGTGTCTTCCAGTTAATTCTGTACTTGGTATAACACTCACAACCTTTCAAGCGTAAAGTGGTTCATGACAATAATTGTAGTAATAACGAAAGAGAGATTTGTAAGCATTAGTGGAAAGACTTAGCATAAGCAATATTCAAGAATGCAGTCAAGCGGAAAATAAGATTGTAGCATTAGTAAATCCAAAATGTGGCTAGTATCACAAAGCTAGTACGTGCTAATCACAATAAAGTTTGAAGTTCGGCCATCCACCACTATTCATGTACCAACACAAAAAAATAAGGACCAAGAGCAGTTCAAAGACTTCCAACACTTCCCCCTTTTGCCTCATCAAAAAAAGAGCAATACCCAACAAATTCAAGAACCAATTACAGTCACAAACAATCATTACAGTTTCTCAGAAGATTCAGAATTTGGCATCGGCATAAGAGTATCTAGCTTATCTTCCAGCCTCGCCAAGTGTGCCATTACCCGCTTCTCCAAAGCCTGCACTGAGTCTAGAACTGACTGAATCAGAGATTGCGGCATTGGATCTTGAACAACCTGCTTCTCAGTCTTGGCGGTGTGTGGCCCTATTTGTTTGAGTTGCCATCCAGACTCGGAGAGTTCCATCCCCATCTTGGAAAGAGTAGCCAAAGCGAGATAGCTCGTTAGTTGAGCAGCGATGGAGAAGGCATCTTCCAGAGAAATCTGATGATACCTGAGCACCTTCATCAGCCAAAACGGATAAGGAATAGATGGCTTGGAGCTGTTAATGACAGTTCTCAGATGGGAAATGATTATCCTAGGCAGAGATAGATGTATCTTCCTATCAAGGCACCACATAACCGCAAGATCCGCTGGTGTAACCTTGTCCCTCATGTCAGACCGTGGAAGAAGGCATTGATAGGTAATCATATGTAACAGACGGGGCAAGATTGCTAAATCCCTCTGTGGGTAGTGCTTGAGTCTAGAACTCACGCGAGACAGGGCAAAGTGATCGACTACCTCGGTATGGGGCACTACCTCAATTTTCGGTGGATTAAATTCAGCCAGTCCATCTAGGGGAACTTCTAACATCATAGTAAGCCATGCAGGTAAAATAATCATTTTCTTGCCAGCAACTTCAGTCTTGAATTCAAAGGGAGATACAAATTACATGTTTTGAATGAATGGAAACAGAAATTCGGGGTAATACACAGTCTCAGACTTAAACAATTTATCCCAACCTTGGAAACGCAAGGCATCTCCTAAAGACTCTAAAGAGTTATTCTCAAGCCAGTCACAGTCTATCAGCTTACCAGGAACAATGTCCGATTCGAGTAGGGCACGACCGAAGACAGGCTTCTGAGGGTAAGCGCGACTTGGATTTTGTGATCGTTCAAGATTGTAAGCCTTTGCCTTAGCTCTGGACAGAAGTTTGCCCACAGACTTCTTGCGCTTCGAAGAGCGGGATTGTTGAGCAGGAGAATCTGCGACCTTGCGCTTTGAGGACGGCGCAGGGGTATGCCCAGTTGTAGATGGCGCTTTCTTGGAGCGATCTCGCAGTCCACGTCTGGTAGTAGTCGTAGGTGGAGATTGGAGGTCCTCTTCTATCGGGGTTGCCGAGGAAGCACTGTCACTGAGGATCGTTGCTTCAGCATTAGGGTTTGGAGAGTCTTCATCGGGAGAAGGTTTTGAGGTAGAATCGGGAATGGACTGTGAAACTTCTTGTTCAGTTGGCTTCTCCATAGCTAGTGGGCGAACATTTTCGTCAACAAGTAGATGTTCGAAGGAATCCATAGCCAGTAGGTGAGAAAATTCGAGTTCGATTTGAGGCAGAGAGAGATGACAGGAAGGAGAATTGCGTTTGTAAAACAGAGAAAGTAGTGAGTGAGAGAAAATGAAGAAAGTATATCAAACGTCTTTAGCAACAGTGAGAGATGATACCATTTTCTTCCCCTTATTATTTTGTTTTAAAAAAAATGGAGCGAAGTGAATGTAAGAGACCGCTACTAAACATACTATCTCAGTTCCAGACTGAGTTTCATACAACACAATGTACCACAATAAGTTAAGTAGTTGAGTGGGGTATCCAAGGAGATCAAATAGTACAACCTACCAAATTGAGAAAGTTTACTCCCCGTGGTTCATGGATATATGCACATATACGGTGGCACACTTGTATTACAGAAAGAGTTCCTCCTTTCTTTCACTTTCCATTGAATCGGCAAGGGGCGAGAAGTACAGTCGTATTCCACTGAACCTTTCATCGCCACAGATTCATGCTCACAGTCTAGTTCTTTAAAACTCCCTCCTTTAGATTTTTTTGTTTTCATGTTACAAACAGGGACTCGACTTTTACTCCTTATCTTTGTAGCAGCGTTGGGTCAACTTGCCCAGAGCAGTTGCTCTTAGGAAGTTAGGTGATAAGGCACCCTTAAAGACTTAATAGCCAGATAAGAGAGGCCAATTCTGTTTTCTCTTTCCTGTTTTGTTTAAATTAGAGTGTTGAGTATCAAACTGTGAGTAGCGGAATCTCTTGCCTTGTTCATACCACCATTCTATCCTTCAAACCAAGTTCATTCATGAATACAAGCATGACACTGTATGTATACTTATGATCCATGTTAAACATCGGAGGGTAAATTTAATTCCCAAAGTATTAAGGCGTATATCTGTTATGATCTCATAAAATGAATAACTACTTGGACAAACACAAAACTAATTAATCACAGAATATGGTAATTGATTATGTAAAAACCCATTAAGAACTGTGATAACAATGTTATGAAACAGATGTCACCATTCTCAACACTAAAAACAACGAGATGAAAAAGAATTACAATGACCTTAGTTTAAAACTGAAATTGTTAAACTGTGGAAAGAAAGAAAGAAAAGAAAAAGAAAACAAATTCTCACTTCGTGACAACCATGCCTATCTCAAACCTAAGTTTCTCGAAGATTTCTCTTGGTAGGGGCTTGGTAAAAATGTCAGCTAACTGCTTGTCTGTCGAACAGTGAAGTAGAATGACGGTACCGTGTTCAACACGATCTCGAATAAAGTGATGACGAATATCTATATGTTTAGACCGTGAGTGATGAACAGGATTCTTTGTAAGCTCAATGGTACTTGTGTTGTCACAATAGATTGAGACGGGTGTAAAAGAGAGGCCATAGTCTTCAAGTTGTCTAAATAGCCACAGGATTTGTGCACAACACGCAGCAGCAGCTACATATTCAGCCTCAGTTGTGGAAAGAGCAACAGATGCTTGTTTCCTTGACGACCATGCTATCAGATTTGATCCAAAGAACTGCGCAGTACCCGTGGTGCTCTTTCTATCAGTAAGAGAGCCTCCAAAGTCAGCATCCGTGTATGCAGCAAAAGTAGGCAGTGATTCTGCAGTGTATAATAAACCAAGTGATGATGTCCCTTGAAGATAACCAAAGATGCGTTTCACGGCCTTGACATGGGGTACTTTTGGATAAGCCTGAAACCGTGCACAGAAACAGACACTTTACATTATATCTGGTCTACTAGCTGTAAGATAGAGCAGTGAACCAATCATTCCTCTATAAACCGTGGGATCCGTGGACTCTGCATCAGGCTCCAGACCTAGTCTGAGAGTGGTAGACATTGGTGTAAGCACCGGCTTGCTCTCATGGAATTTATATTTGGTTAAAAGCTCAAGTGTGTACTTTGTCTGACTGATGAACATTCCATCTGTTGTCTGCCTAATTTGGAGTCCTAGAAAGAAGGTGAGCTCACCCATGTTACTCATTTGAAATTCTTTGGTGATCATAGAAGCAAAGCCTTGTGTCAGACTGGAACTGGTAGAACCAAAAACAATATCATCTACATAGATCTGTACTAACAGCTTGTCTGCCCCGTTTTCTTTGATGAACAACGTGCGATCCACCTTTCCCCGTACAAAATTTTATTGTAGAAGAAAGGATGTTAGCCGCTCATACCAGGCCCTCGGTGCTTAGTTGAGACCATATAGAGCTTTCTTCAATCGAAACACATAAACAGGTTTCTCTGGATCAACAAAACCAGGAGGCTGAGAGACGTATACTTCTTCTTTGAGATTTCCATTCAAGAACGCACACTTCACATCCATTTGATAAAGAGTGAATTTGTGTAATGTGGCAAACGCAATGAGAAGTTGGATAGCCTCAAGGCGAGCAACTGGAGCATAGGTCTCATCAAAGTCCAAACCTTCTTGTTGATTGTAACCTTTGGCCACCGATCGTGCTTTGTTCCTTGAAATGTGTCCTTCTGAATCAAGCTTATTCCTATAGACCCACTTGGTTCCAATAATGTTTTGATCTTTTGGTTTAACAACAAGTTCCCACACATCATTTCGTACAAACTCATTCAGCTCCTCATGCATGGCATTAATCCAGCTCTCATCCTCCAATGCTTCTTTCACAGTTTTAGGTTCTGTTGTGGAAACAAAACCAAAGAAGGCGCAGAAGTTTTGCGTGTAGATCGAGTTCTCACTCCTGTGTCCAAGTCTGACAGAATATTTGTATGTCAATGCCTGGAGCATTCCTAGCCGTCAAGCGATGAGGTGCCTCTGTTGTCTGTCTTTGAGAAGCATTAGTGTCGATTGGTGCAGTCAGAGGCTGTTCTGAGTTCGGAACTGATGGAGGTGATGTCTCGGTTTGAGTCAATTCTTCTTCTGAATCTCCTCCTGAACTATCATCAAGGGAAACGACTCCATCTTTAGCCTGAAACAGATCCTCGATTACTCCTTGACTTGACCTTCCTCCAAAATTGTTCTCATCAAACTTAACATTTGTGGATTCTTCTACCACAAGAGTTCGTTTGTTGAAAACCCGATATGCCTTGCTCTTCATAGCGTAACCAAGGAAAACTCCAATGTCACTCCTCTTATCAAACTTTCCCAATTGATTTTTCCCATTATTATGAATATAACATGTGCAGCAAACACTCTAAGATGTGTAATAGACGGTTTACGACCTTTGAACAATTCGTAAGGAGTCTTAAGCAATATGGGTCGAATAAGAGCTCTGTCGAGTATATAGCAAGCAGAATTGATAGCTTCCCCCAAAAGCTAGATGAAAGCCCACTGCTGTTCAGCATAGTACGAGCCATCTCCTGAAGAGTCCTATTCTTACGTTCTACAACACCATTTTGCTGGGGTGTTCTGGCTGCAGAGTAAGTATGGGTTATTCCAGTATCAGTACAGAACTGAGACATTCTCTGATTAAGGAATTCCGTTCCTTGGTCAGTGCGTATGCACTTTACCGTACTCTCAGTTTGAGTCTGAAGTTGTAAGATCAGGTTTTTGATTTCATTAAAAGCCTGATCCTTGTGATGAAGCAGAATAATCCAAGTATACCTCGAGTAATCATCGACAACCACCAAAACGTATCTCTTTCCAGACTTGCTTCGTACTCTCATAGGCCCCATTAAATCCATGTGAAGTAGATCTAGAACTTTAGTGCTGCTGACCATACCCTTAGATTTGTGTGAAACATGTGTAAGCTTATTCAAAGCGCAATCTTGACAAATCGTGCTGTGATCAAGTCTCTTCTCTGGTAGTCCATGCACTAAACCTTTTATCCTGAGTTTATTGATTAACCGATGATGTGCATGCCCCAGCCTTCGATGCCACAACAATGCATCCTCTTCGTTGACCGTGAGACATGATAAATCACTCTGATCACTAACGTCTACCATGTAGAGATTACCTACTCTACAACCTTGGAGCAAAACTTCCTGTGTTGCCTTGTTACGTATCTGAAAACCGTTAGAATCAAACACAACCTCGGATGGACCCTTATCACAAACTTGTGAAACGCTAAGTAGATCATGACTGAGGCCTTCCACAAGACTAACTTTATCAATGCAATGTTCTTTTCCAATCGTGCCAATTCCGATTATTCTACCTTTCCCATTGTTGCCGAAAGTTACTTTTCCTCCTCGTTGTTCAACTAGAGTGTTGAACTTCCCTCTATCACCACTCATATGTCTTGAACAGCCGCTATCCATCAGCCACCAATTGTTGTATTGTGTAGCTGCTAGTGCCTATGAGCAAGTAATTACTTGTTAGTCTTAGGTAGCCAAACTTGTCTGAATGTGGTTTTCTTTCGATACGAAGAATTGTCTCTGATTTGGTCAGTTCTAGACTGAGAATAGATTCTGGATGTACGAGGGATACGTCTAGAATTTAAGGCTCTACAGAAACCTATACTATGACCATGCTTATGACAAAACTGACAGAAATACTTAGTCCTAGTGTTTTGAGGGCTAGGAGTTTTGCATATGTTTGATGAATTTGATGTTTCTATCCTTTTCTTTCCAATCAACATTTGTGTTAGATCGGCTTTTCCTGTGTACCAAACTGGATTCTGATGGGAATGTATTTCTTTTTCTCTCAAGATTCCTGACAACTTGTTTGTCAAGGTTTCATTTTCTTTTTTCGAATTTTCACAACCTTTCTGAAGAGACCTAAACTCAGTTTGTGCCCATTCAGGTAAACACTCAATCCTTTCTACCAAGGGTTTTACGAACTTTATTTGAGGAATTTCTTTAACTTGGTTTTCCATGACAGGTTCCTTAGGCACCTCTAATTTAGACAACTTAGATTCAAGCAGTTTAATTTTAACAACAGCAGTAGTTAGCAAGTTAAAGATCTCTTTCTTAGATAAGGAATTGAAAGCACTTTCGATGAGTTCAGGACTTACCTCATCTGCCTCAAGAACCTTCTTCCAGTCTTCACTAGCCATCATGCAAAAGTCCTTGTCTGATGCCGCGCTTACTTCTTCATCTTCCTCGACCACGGCCGTCATACACACCTCGGCTGTTTCTTCTGTTTCTGAGTCTGTATCTGAGACGTCTTGCCCCCATGCTGCAGTTGCTACTTCTGTAAACTTCTTGACTTTGTCATGGAAATTTTCTTTCGGTTTTAGTGTGCAATCTTTGACCACATGTCCTGGTTTATTGCACCTAAAGCATATAATCTGGTCTTTCTTGAATTTGGTTTTATCAAATCTAGACCCCGACCCTCGCTTTCCTCCGAATATTTTCCTAATTCCGTTGGCGATCATGGTAATCTCCTCATCCTCATCAGTATTCTCACTTTCCTTCTCTTTTTCATTTGATACTTTCTTGGCCTTCAGTGCCAGGTCCTTGTTCACACCTGGAATTGCCAGTTCCCCTCTCATCTTTCCCTCGTAAACGGTCAGTTCTGAGCCCATCTCTTCAAAAGACAATGTTGACAAATCCTTCGTGTCTCCAACAATGTGGCAAAGTTCAGCCAGTCTTTATCGAGACTATCCAGAAATCTCTCATTCACCACATCATTGTCAAGAGTTACCCCGACAGCCTTGAGCTCACACAAAATCTTGTCAAATCTCTCCAGTGTCTCAGATATGGTCTCACCGTCTGACATCTTGAAGTTATCAAGCTGTCTTTTAAGCTGCTTTCCTTTAGCCTTTTTCACCGAATCAGTTCCCGCATATGCGGTTTTAAGGAATTCCCATACCTTTTAGCGGTGCGCAATCCCAACACCTTTTGTTGGTCTGAGTCTGACAACGATGACATTATGATCCTTCGTGCTTGCCTGTTCTTACTGATCATCTTGTTGTCGTTTTCACTCCAGCTAGCCTTAGGTTTCTCCTTGGTAACTCCGTTCTCCTCGAACTTGGGTTTTAGGTCGCCATCAGTGACTACGTCCCACAATTGTAGATCGATGGATATCAGTTGATCTTCCATCTGTTCACACCAGCTGGTGTAGTTGAACTTTCAACTTTGGAGGCTTAACGCTGTAGGAATTCATCTCGATCTACCCTGAAGAAGTTTCTTCGAAGTGAGGGTAACCTTGCTCTGATACCAATTGTAGAATCCTACCGCAAGTGTATAATGCGCTTTAGTATACGACTGACGAAGAACAGAGAACAGAAATAACCGAAGAACTTAACTGACTTTCACATAAAACATGTATCACACCTGATACAAGTAAAGCACGTACAACCTGCACTTCCTTATGTTCTCACGAGTACAATTACTCAGATCACGTTTAGAAACATCTATCCCTTAACTCCTAGCACCTGAAGTTCTACCCCGTGGATAACTTCAGATCATAAACCCAGATCGATATTACAATGCTGTAAATCGCTTCACATAAGACTCCCTATCTTGTTTCCCTTGTTTCCCACTCGGTTTTTCTAATCCGTAAAACCTTGACCTTTAACCCTAGTCTCTAAACTTGTTTTATAGATATCGAGATTTTAAGTTACAAGTCATCGTCGAAGATTTTATTTATCTTTAACAGATAGATAAAATCTTACTTAATATGTTCTATCTTCTTTCTTTGCTCTCTTGGTTTAGGACTGACCACGTCTTCTGGTATTGGTCTTTTTGTGCTTGTCAGTATGAAACTGAGTTTGCCGATCAAAATAGCATTAACATATACTTATTTTGTGTGTACACGTAATGGTTCCTATGACCATTTTATTGTTGTTCCCTTATTCCTTATTGGTATTTAGGCTCATTAGCCTTTTAGTTCCATGTATAAATGCTTAAGGCACATTTTCCTTTAAAGCACATTTTTGCGCGCTAAGGTGCGTTTTCGGTTTAAACGCTAACTCCGTTTAATGTGTATTACTAATCTTAGAGGTATTTCACATTTGAAATATTCTTGGGAACTTGTTGGTAGTTCCCTAATTTATTTGTGCTCTTTAAAACACCTTTTGCTCTAATTGTTCCTAAAGCATGTTCTGGTTTAAATTGTTGTTTAACACTTCTTCTAATGTTTCTAAGGCACGTTCTAGCCTTAGTATATCCTAATTAGATAGTTCATTAATATATTAAGGTTTGGGGTATTTCACAAACTCAGGGGGAATCCTACTTATGGGGAATCTCTCAATCTTTTTAATTGCCAAGGGAACTTCATATAGTTTTTTTTTAAATGGTACGATGCACCCCATATCAACAGTGGGTGGCTAGTATTCCAATTGACTGCATGCAATCTACAGACATTTATGTCCAAGTGTTTGAAGATTCTGAGACCTATTGATGTTCAAAATTGAAAGAAGATACGAATCCCATCGAAACTGGAGATGGAGAAGTGCCTTTCTTCTCCATCTCCATCCATAAGTCATGAAACTGATCAACTGGGCGATCTGGTACCACTTTATCTTCATATAGTCCCCCATGCCACCATATAATCGACTAAGTTTCCTCTTCTCCTCCTCATATAACTATTCTAGAAAACCGTTTCTTCATTCAAGGGCATGAAGTGGGCCAGTAATTCGTTAATCGTCACCAGACTCTACTTCGTGGTAGCCTCACTTAACTTTTTAGCCAATTTCTTCAACCTCTCTGTTTCTAAGTTCTCATTCATCCTTTCATCTATATCTGCCTCTGTCTCTTTTGTACCATGTTTTTCTTCTTCTGTCTCTTTTGTATCAGTAGAAGAATCATCATGATCGTCGGTACTTTGATCTTTAACAGAGGCAGCAACTGTCTCCATCGGCCAAATTCGTCTGGCTTTTTATCTGATTTTCTCTGTGATGTTTCTGAAGATCAATACCACTCGGTCTCTGTTGATATCGGAATTCCACATTATTCAGCTGTGTCATCCCCAAAGTTGTCAGAGCTGTCCAAGTCTGATTGTTCGATCTACTGAAGCTTCCACAACATATATACTAGTCAGAGGTGACTAAAGGAAAAGGAGAGAAGGAAGGTCGTGAAGGAAAATAAAGTTAGTGGGCCCATCCGAGTTCAATTTTTTTATTACAGGTTGATGACGATCGAAGGTGCATAGGCGTTAGCCAAAAAATGTAGAGGGATACTAAAATAATAACTACAAGGAATTAAGAAGCTATAAGTACTAAAGGTCCCTAATATGGCCAATGGTGGTCATATAGATTTCCAAAACATTAAAGGGTTAATTGGAATGCCTAGCTTGACCGGATAACAAATCTGAGAAGAATGTGAAGGAACATAAAAGTTTGATATTGGTATTGGTAGAAACGTAGATAAACTTCTGGGTGGATATTAAGGTAAAAGAAATATGGGGAAGGGGACATCAGGCAAGCTGACCATGCCGTAATGCTATGTTTTTGTAATTAATTAATACACCATATAGTCATCTAATATTTGCACCCTATGAAATACCCCAAACTTAGATATGGTGTTTAAAGGATAAACCAAGATATAAGAAGGCTAAATAATGCCTTAGAAACATTTCTAATCAAAGAAAACATAAGGAAACACCAAAAGAGCAGTTTAAGTAAAAACGTGCTCTAAACTTGGAGAGACATGGGAGAGTACCCAAATATTGTTCTAAGACCTTAGTAATATCCTAATGGTCATTTTAAGTCAATTACCAAAGAAAACCAAGCTTGAAAACAAGTTAAAACACAAAATGTGCTTTAAGGAGTCTTAAAGCACGTTTTTGAAAAATTGTCTTGTAAATGAGTTTTGAATGGCTAAATGTCCATCATTACTCCTTAATTAATATGTGTACTATATAGTATCACAATTGGAGGTCTATATCAATGGGAAATCAAAAATTTCACAACAATGTGCCTTGTTTTTGATGAATAGTGAATTTATTAAGCTAGTTTATAACATAAGTCTATATAAGTGAGACATTTGGTCAACAAAGACTAAACTACCCTCATTACTAAAAGGGGGCCGGTTTCTTAAGGGGTGAGTCACCACCTTCATGACTCATTAAGTGATTAAGAAAGCAAATAAGTCTTTTAAAGCCTAAAGTACTATTCACCTTTTTACATAATATCTCACCTTTAGTGATTCTCTCTCCTCACTTCTTCATTCTTCCTTGTTCACACGGTTTTCTTGCTCTCTTTCTCTTCTCCATTAACGTGAAGCACCTCTCCATGCTAGCTCCATCTTCTCTTGCACACATCTTGCTCATTTTAGCTCCAAATCCAAAACAAAATACATATTCTTCTTAGTTAGCTCAAGCTCCTCCTTTCTATCTTTTCAAAACTTCAAGAGCTTCATTTTGGTGCCAAGTCAAACCACCATTAGAGGAGGAAATTCAAGTTTGGAGACTCCATTGGCATCTCCATTCTCTTAAGGTAAAGAAAGTGTAAGAAAATCTAGGTTTCCACCATTTTCTTCACTTGACCGAAAATATATACTCATGGGACTCCATGTTTATGCCTTGTTCTAGCTTGTTTCTACCCTTCAAAGGAGAGAGGAGGTCCTTCTTGCTTCACATCCAAGTTGTCTTGAGAAAACCAAGGTAAAACAATCACATTAATACCTTAAAACATATTTTTAAACCTAGGGTTTGTTCCTTAGGGTTAATGTGTTATCTAGTACTCATTGGAGTCATTGGATATTGGTTAGAACATTGGCAAGGAGAATCACATTGGTGACCGAGATTGAACAAAGAAAACCTAAGGAGAAAAGCTTGTAAGCTTGTGAGAAAACAAGGTAAATTACTTACCTTAAGTTGTCTTGTTGTTTGAGGAAATGAGATGATGGGTATATGATGAGTTTGGTGTAGAGTTTATATTGGGAAGGTGCTATAAAAACCTAGGAGAAACAATGACTATTCTTGTGAACTTGTGACTAAGGAGCAAATGAGAAAAGAGATAGCTTAGGAATATAAAGGTGAAGTACAAGAAGCATTTTATTTCAATGGGAGCCTTGTTGAGTGTATTCGCAGGTTGAAGGCATATATACATGTGGAAATTCAGTGGTTAAGATTATTGTTATTTAAGGGCCTAAGTGCCAAGCATTTTAAGCTTAAGCACTATATGATGATGTGGTGAAGTTTTAGAGTAAATTGGGTGTTGAGGTGTTGTGATGAGAATTTGTGTGGTATTGGTTGTTTGATGGAGAAAAACCATGTGTTAGGAAGTACTATATACTAGAGAACCTATGGCAAAATTTAAAGGAGAGTTTAAGTGTTTAAGATATCCTAAGGGGATTTAATGATTAAGAAAGTACTAGGAATGCTCTATGGGTTGTCTTGATGAAAAAGGGTGAAGTTAAGATGTTTTAATGACTTATGATGACTTAGGTATCACCATGGAGTATTTAGGAATCAAAAGAATGTATTTGGGTATTTAGGACTTAGGCAAATGTTGGTGCACATCTAGGAAGGAAATAATGTAATGATGATGGAAGTTTAATCTTGTTAAGGAACTTTAAGTGAATGCTTAAAAGAGTTTAGATAGTGAGAGATGCTTGGGAGATGATGTTATAGTGGTGAAGGAAACATTTGGCATAGTGGTTACACTAGGTATGAACCACCACCTAGAAACCTAGAGGAAAACATTACAAGTGTTAGCATTATTACAAGGAAAATGCATAATGACTAAGATGGATTTTGGTGGATGAGTTAAGGTATTTTAAGGAGGGCTTAAGGTGTATTTGAGGTGCCCAATTGAGGTTATAACATATGAGGATAAATGAGGAGAAGTTTGGAGTTGAAAAAGAAGTTAGAAACAAGTTTTAGAGCCGACCGGCCTTAGGACCGGACTTGCAAGGTCGGTCGGGCTCTGTTACACTACCGGAAAATGTTTCTGGAATCGACCGGACTTGGGGGACCGGACTTACAAGTCCGGTCGGGCTTGTTTTGTGAGAGGGAAAATGTTTCTGGAATAGACCGGACATGGGACCGGACTTGTCAAGTCCGGTCGGCATGAATTTAGTACGGATTATAAGTCTCTGGAATCGACCGGACATAGGACCGGACATGTAAGTCCGGTCGGAGTGAATTTTCCAACGGTAAAAGGTACTGGAATGGACCGGACTTGGCAAGTCCGGTCGGTAAGTCCGGTCGAGCCTAAAAATAAAAAAAAAAAGAAATTTCAATTTCTAAAAATGGTAATGGGTAATGAGGTATGCCCTTGGTAGGGTAGTAATGATTGGGACCCTAAGAACTTAAGGAATTAAGTTAAGATCAAGTATAAGTTTTAATGTATAAAGTTAAGTTTGTAAGATTAAGTGATAAGGACTTGAGAGGTTATTGAATGGAAGTACTTAGGAACTAAGTGAGTTGAGTAAGGTGCAAACAACTAATAACCTAAAAATGAATGAATGTTTTAATGGTTTGTGAAGGTACCCGATGAAGGTTGAAACCCCGAATAAGGTAAACAAACAACGATCGACGGTGAACGGTACAATCCTTTCGTGACCTGCTTGCTAACGAGGTGTCCCTCGCTTGTGTGCTATCTGTTTATTTGCTATGCTAAAACAAGATAAAGCATGCAACCGGTTATATTGTTTCTCGTTGTGATTGTGTTATATTACACTAACCCGCGAGATTTGAGATTGTTACTAACCAAGTTTAGTACTTACTGAGTGAGAATAAGATTAGTTGATGGTTGTTGGTTATGCCCGATAAGGCTTAGCCAGCACATGGTGTTTAAGATGTCTACTAACTGGAACTTGAGTGAGAACCCGGACCGATCTCCGGTCATGCATGCTGAGTGGAAAGGGGACGGTATCGAATCAGATCCGCCCTCCGCTTAAGGACTTGTCTTCGGACTTGTAGCCTAGGGCCGGTTGCCGGCTCAGCTACGCTGGACTCCCGTCCAGAGTTAGGTGGGCATTAAGATGGTGCGGTGGGATCACCTAAATCCCAGGTTTGAATTAAGCTACAACCAATCCCTTCCAGGAAAGGTTTGTATACTGAGATGGAGATTAAGATTGAGATTAAGATTAAGGTAAGGTAAGGAACTGAGATTAAGGAAATGAGGACTAAGGAGGGTTACTACCCACTTGTTAAGGGAACGCTTAGCGTTCATTGTTGTGAACTATATATGTTCATCTGTGGTTATTGTTATTGCCTTCATATTAGTTTGTGTATGGAATCAATTTCCATGCTATCGACAATTAGTCGTCGTAGCCCCGTTAGCTTGGGGGCCATGAGAGGGTGTACCAGCATTCGTGCTGACCCCTCCGGGGGCTATTTTTACACTTGCAGGTAAGAGGCCCATGAGGACGCACTACGAGAGTAGGAGCGGTTAGACTTAGGAGGGGACTTTTATTTTGAGTTCGGGTTGCGCCTGTGCACCCGACTGTTGATATTAAACTGTTGTAAGTTGAGATTATGATCGAGATACTAGTACTCGGTTGGTCGTGGGATTGCGGATGTTAATGTTTTGAGCTGGATAAGTATTTTGGTTAAATGTTGTATATATTAAGCCGGTATATTCTAACGATCAGACCGTGGCAAGGTCCAGGTGTTGTTTATTTCCGCTGCGACGTTTTCGTTTAAGTGTTCAGATTGCGATAACCACGATAGGCTTTGGATGGGGTGTTACACCCTAGGTTATACTATAATATAATATAACATTACTTAATACACCCTGTAATCATCTAACCAAATTAATTCCGCCATATATAACTACGTGGCTATATTTGTATATGCATGTCGAAACGCATTATATTTGACGCCTAATAAACACATTAATTCCCAAGTCCATTAATTGTACAACCAGGAAGTAAAAATCAGCACATATAGTACAACAATAGATGCGCGCGACAGTTTGGTTTGCATGCAAAATTATTCCCAAACACAAGTACACTTTATTTCATGCCTTTAATCCCAAACAAACAGAGTATATATGTTCCTGATTAACAAGTTTGGTTTGTAAAATTACCTCATAGCAGAATAGAGGCGATAAAAATCAGCACATAGGTTATCAATCAATGCGCGCGACACAATTTGGTTTGCACGTAAAATTATTTCCAAACAGTACACACACTTTATTTCACGTCTTTTAATCCCAAACAAACAGAGCACGTTCCTGATTAACAAGTTTGGTTTGCAAAATTACCTCATCAGCAAATAATAGTGGAAGTATATAATGAACCTCTATTTAGAGGATTGATAAATGTTCAAGATGTGAACCTTGAGAAAAGTAAAGTATGGAAAGGGATCACCAAAGCCCTTAGAACGATAGTCGACCCACAATGAGAGAATCTGACTAATATAAACAATGTCCCGAACATGAGAGTATTCGATAAGTTGGGTAAAACCTTAAATCTGAGAATACTAGTGTTATCCCCAAAATCTTTACCCTTATTTAAACGTGAACAAGGTCTTTCAAGGGTTGGTGTGTGGCTAAGGGTAAAATTGTGCTTCTTCTGTTTGAGAGAGAATAGGGGCTTCAAGGTGGTAAGATATGAATTGTAGTACCGTGAAAACTGAGACGGGTGGTATATTTGACATGAAATTATATTGGCATAGTGGTGAAGCGTATAGAGGATGTACAAGAGGTTGATGGTTCAAGGCTAATGACAAACAATTTTTGTAGTTTTCGCTTTCCTTTTTAATTCTATTTTCTTTTATTTCTAACTTTCAAAATCAGATTTTATTTGTAAAATAAAAACCCAAAAATACAAACAAAAAAATGCTTCTTTCCTTTTTTTTATTGGTAGTTTATTTTCTTAAAAAAAAAAAGAAAACTTTTGAAATCATAATTTCAAGGAAAAAAACCAAAACAACAATCGTAATCTCATCCCATTTTTCATTAGTTGTTTTACACTTTTTTATGATTAACTTTTCTTTATCCTTCTAGTAATCGGTTTATTTAATAGTTTTCAATATGCAAAATCCAAAAAAGAAAAGAAAAGTGGTTGTTAAGATTTTTTGTTAGATGTTGGTTTTAGTTTTTATATTATTTTCATAGTACCTGATTTTTTCTCCAAGCTTAATTTATTTTATTATTTTTTTAAAAAATCATTTTCTTTTTGAACGAGAATGTTGAAAAACAAAAAAATAAAAATAAAAAAGAAATAAAAATATTGTTGTTAGTATCTCCTTTGATTGTTTTCCAATTGCAAAAGAAAATCCATTTATTTTTATTTTTTTTCCTACTTTTGGTTGATAAATTTTCTTTTAGTTAGAATTTAAAATATTGTTAACCTCTTAGTTATTTTATCCCTTCTTTTAGGTAGATTTCTATATTTTTACATTTTGTTTTCTTTTTCTTCTCATGTTCTCGTTCCTTATCACTAGTAGAAAAAAGATTTTTAATGACGGTGTTTAAACCACGGTTAAATGGGAAACCGTGGTTTAAAGTTTATAAACCACGGTTAAATGGGAAACCGTGGTTTAAAGTTTATAAACCACGGTTATGATAGCAACCATCATTTAAAATACACACCAGAGTGCATATACCATGGTTTTCGGAGAACCGTCGTATATAGGTTACTTATATACCACGGTTTTCAGGCCAACCGTGGTATATAGTACACGCCAGAGTCGATATACCACGGTTCTTGGAGAACCGTCGTATATAGGGTTTCTATATACCACGGTTTTGTTAAAACCGTCATTTTTAGTCGTGGTCACAAAACTTTAAATGACGGTTCCTTGTTAGAACCATGGTATATAGTCTCCGCGGGAATTCAAAATTTTCGCCGAAAATTAACGCGGCTCTTTCTCTTTCTCTTATTATATATATTTTCTCCTCACTCTTTTACAACCTACACTGTCGAACAACGATGCTCTGCAACTCTTCTCCTTCTTCTTCTTCTTCTTCTGCGCCTCTGTAATTTTTTCAACCCACCGGCGAACATGCATGCTCTTCGCCATACTGGAAAACAAGGAACACATGCTACGCCTCTGTAATTTTTGCAAACCTAACCGGCGAACAAGGACATGCTGCGCCTCTGTAATTTTGTGCAACCCTAACCGGCGCTTCGCCCTCTCTCATTCTCTTTCATGGTAATTTTGCAACCTACCGACAAACAAGGAACATAATGTAACTTCACTCATTTTTTTAGCAACCCTAACACACAAACAAGTAACATACATGTTCTGGCCTGTTCATTCTCTTCTGTTTGCGGAGAAATTACATTGACGGCGGCGGCGTTTAATCGCCGGCGAACTGGGAAAAAAACACAGACTATAAACCACGGTTTTACATATAACTGTGGTTTATTGTTGATTATTATAGACTTTATACCACGGTTTTAAGTAAAACCGTCATTTATAATGCACTATATACCATGGTTCAGACTCCCAACCGTGGTATAAAGTCAGTGAATGCT
This sequence comes from Limonium bicolor, assembly GCA_023374045.1. Taxonomy (NCBI): domain Eukaryota; kingdom Viridiplantae; phylum Streptophyta; class Magnoliopsida; order Caryophyllales; family Plumbaginaceae; genus Limonium; species Limonium bicolor. Next base: position 116,037,307 of record CM041783.1, read on the forward strand.
CGCGGGAGAAGGGGTCTTAAATGACGGTCTCGACAAACTGTGGTTTTTTCGCTTACATTAAACCACGGTTATGAACCGTCGTTTATCTCAATTTGTGAATATACGATGCGAGCATAAACCACGGTTCCTAACCGTGGTATATAGGCAAAATAACCGTGGTTAAAAACATTTTTTCCACTAGTGTATTTTTCTCCTAACTAAGTTTGTTTAGTTTTACATTCAAAAGTTTGTTAAGTTTTCAAAATTCTCCAGCCTCTCACCTAAACCAGTCTCCTATATAAGAGTTCATACACAATGCAAAGGGGGGCACATTCAAGCATACTTGATCTAAATAACCTTCACCCGACACTACTACATATAAGATCTACAGAGGCAACTTTTATTGCCTCTATAAACCTGAAAATTGCCTCCGTAGACCTATAGAGGCGAGAAGAAAGTTGCCTCCAGCTTGCCTCTAAAAATTTGTCTCTGTTGATTATGGAGGCGACAGAAATATTTGCCTCTCCTGATTTTACCTACAGAGGCAACTTCACTCGCCTCCATTGAAGTAAAACAACTGAGGCAAGCCTCTGCTCGCCTCCGTTGCACCTTAACTACTGAGGCAAAGTTTTAAACTCGCCTCCGTTGATGTGTTTCAGGCACGTGAATCATTTCAAGTAACAGAGGCGACTGCATTTACTTGCCTCCAATGATCATAAACAAACGAGGCAACTAGTTATAAGTCACCTCTCATGATCAATGTTCCTATGAGCAATAGAGGCGACTCCATTATCTCGCCTCCGTTGCTATAATCAAACGAGGCACTCTCTTAAAACTCGCCCCCTTTATATGTGTAGCAACAATATAGCAGAGGCGACTGGTATGGCTTGCTCCAGTTGATGCAATCAACCGGGGCAATATATGTTGCCCCCATTGTTCTTTTATTTAAAAAAAATAAAATCGTACTATATCAAGCTTTTTCATCGACGCTGCCCAACCCACTCATACCAACAAGCTGCCCAACCCAGTACAAAATAAAAGAAGGTCAACAACTTAGTTTTCGGTGTACCAGAAATCACTTTTTGTCCATTCTGATGATAATATGAAGATGGCAAAACAATTTACCAGACAGGGGCACTTACTTCATCAAGAAATTTCTTCTCTTATACGCATTTATCCAGCTTTGCTTGCAACTTCTGAAGTTTCAAACTTGCAGCCTTCTCAATTGCTTCAGATATTTCCTTTTCAGTCTCATCTTTCAGCAGATTTTCATAATACTAGAAACAGAGAGAAAAATGAATTTTATGAGCAATCACATTAAAACTGCAACTGACCTATATTTATAGCAAAGCTTAAGTGTAAAAAGGAAGTTTACCAATTTTTGGTTTTCAAGCTGTGTCGAAAGAAGTTCATTATACTTGTTTACAATCTGCCAAGATATGAATACAATACTCTTAAAAGGCAAATAAAGCACTGCACAAAGAGCTAGACAACAGAAATTAACTGACATAAGTGATCCTATGCCCGGCCGATCAATCAGTATGCCAAATTGAATACCACTGAAAGTAAAATTATAGCTGAGGGATTGTTAAGAAAACAAAAAAAAACAATGCTAACCGCTTCAACTTTACTGTTGAAAAAATCCTCCCTGACTGCAGAATCTCCACTACAATCACAACTATTATCAACATGCTGGCAATGAGCATTCAGTCTACCACAAATCACTCTTTGTCCATTCTAATAATATCAAGCATACTAGTTCTTCCTTGCACAGTAGCCTTATAAATAATTAATGAAGAAATGAATTCAAAGTTAAACTAGGTACTTACCATTGCACAGTAGCCGAGATGCATGTCAAGACCCCATGCATGAATTAAGTCATTCTACAAATCAATACAATATAATAAGAGCTAGTGATAACAAAGAAAAACAAACCTACTCTACTGATAACAGAGAACATCATACATTCATCCAAGTCATAAGTGAGCAAAACAAAAACTAAAAAACAAGGATTTCAAATTACTTGGATCAAGTGCTAGACACATCGCCAAGCTGTTCTTGAGAATACAAGAGCCATGACTTTTATCCACATGATGAAACAATTTAGGACCACTCCGCACCCACTTGTTAAAGTCTTTAGGTACATATGTAAATATCAGCAAAATATTTCAAACAACAAACTCTTTAAACAAAATTATACAGTTTATTTTAATTAATAGTTTTAATCTAGGAAACAACACAATTACTAAAAGTTATGATATTCTATTACCTACCTTGGGATATCCCCAAAGTGGTTGCAAATCCATGTTGGAGAACTTCTTGATAATACCTTCTGGCAAGGATTCGATTCAACAAGGTTTGCACCTATTCTACAACCAAATAAAACCAAACCACAAACAAGAGTGTAGTGTTACATAAGCAAGCTACAGAGAAAAAAAATCCATACTCTGTATAAAACATGATCCAATATTATGTAAATTTACCTCGCATTTATCGGGTGCTATTAAAGTGACCCTTTCTAGCAAAAAATTAAAGTCAACTTCCAGTTTGCTATGATTTGGTTTACACACTAAAATACCAAAAACCTAGCAAGCCAAAATCGCTTCTCAAAAGCTACGATTTGAAGAAATCACAGATGGCTTAAACACAACAACATGGTTTTACGGACCACTTATCCAAGTTGGAAGAAATCACAGATGGCATAAACAGCTGAGACTGGCAATAAAAGAGCAATGTGAAACATTATACCAGCACCTGAATCACATATTCACAGTACCCATTTTAAAATATTCAAAATCTTTTGGCAAATAAATCCACATCAAACCAACCAGCTGAAGGTGTCTTCGTTGAACACAAATTGGTGGAGTACAGATTGCTAAAAATTGAAAACGTTGAAAAAAATAATAATAATTCATATACTAAAGAATAAAGAACATCAAACACTAGATAACAAGATGGACAATACAGTGAAAAGGAACAAAATGAATGCAGGGGCAGCACATGAGACATAAAATAGTATCCTCCCTGACAAGGTACAACGGAAAACAAGAACTCTAAAACTATGCTACATCGAACAACCCAATCTTCACAAGGATTCCATGAGAAATCTGAGATCTTGCAAACACACAAAAATCCTGTAACTGATGCAATGTTCATACCAATGTAAAAATGACAAAGCCAATATAACATATAGTAACCAATGAATAGGAGTTATCAATCAAAAGCCACTAATCCTACACATAAGCCACTGAGAACTCAGACTAGAACTATAAATAAAACTGCAACTCGGCAATATTAAAAGGAAATAAAAAGTACCTGCTAAGATCCCACACCATAAGTCGCCTGCCAAGACAGCATGAAGCTAAGATGTTTCATTTGTTGGGCTCCACCCAAGTTGAAGTACTTCCTCCCTTAGACATAAATAAAACAACAATTAGACTTGTTCATCAACAGATGAGGCAAGCTTAATATAGCAGCTTGTAAAAAAGGCCACCGACACCAGAAACTACAGAAAGTTGTAAAAAGGCCATCAATAGTTCAGGTGCTGCTGTTTACTAAACTAGAAACAGAAGCAATAAAACAGCTTATATTGCTGTTTCAAAGAGAATTACAAAAGGCCATCAATAGTTGTAGGGCACCTATGTATCAACTTCGCATAGTCCTATACTACTATATATTAACATTATCTTATTATTGATGGCTGAACTGGGTGGTCCTAGGTTGTACAGCTGCTGTAATTGCCGAACCCACATCTCATTTCATGATGATATTATCTTAAAGGCTTTTTCAGGTAGATACCCATGCATATTTCCTGCAATGCAAAGGCATATGTATATATATGTTTTCAGTTTTGCAGATGTGTAATATTACAGATAAGTTTATTGCAGCGTTTGAGTGTCATAAATTGTTTCTTAACTTATGTGATTCAACACTTGAGACGGTTATTCAGGGCCCAAAGCCTGGTCAGCTATATTAGTGAAAATTAAGTATTAAAGAAAAGTTGGGATACAACTCAACTTTTGTAATGATAATGTTGACTTAATTGTATGATGATCCATACTTTATGGGACTTTATATATTAGGGTAGGAAATTGCAGAGAACCGCATTATGAGTATCTGAAAGAATAACACGAACTATAAGAAGACGGTACCTACATTTGGTGATTGGGAATCAGTTAATGACATGCCAATTACTCAATACTTTGAATCAACTCGTCAAGCTGGTCTTATCAAAATCCAGCCCAACCACGACGACTCTACCGCTAATTTCAAATATATTCATCCTAATAGCGCTAATTGCACAGCAGCAGCAGATTTCCATCAACAGTATTCGTACCAACAATACTACCCTCCTTGTCCTCCCCAAACGCAAATCGTATGTATTCTTAAATTTTTTTCTTTTTCTCGAGATTTTCATCCATACTATATTCTACTACTTTCTCTGTTCTTCATGAATCCCTCTTTATTCTGCCATTATTAGATTGATTGTGTACCATTCTTCACAACAGGTGAAGGGTAGAATTATGAGAATAGAGCCCGGGGACCTTACCTTAGCAAAGCGAAGAAAGCGCCTCTCCGCCCGAGATTGATGGGTTATTCACGTCTTCAGAGAATTTGATGCTTGTGTGATGAGTTCGGCGGCAGTAGAAGTGGGAGAAGGAAGAAGGAAGGAGAAAAAAAGGAAGAAGGGAACGACGATGGAGAAGGAAGAAGGAAGGAGGAAGAACGGAACGAAGAAAATCGAGTTTGGCAAGATGAGGGAGTCAGAATAACATATTATAACACAAGAGAGGCGACAGAAATAAGTTGCCTCGTAAATACTCGTTGTTGTATAAGCGAGGCGACAGAACGTCTTGCCTCTGATTATATACAACACAACCGAGGCGAGTTAGAGTACATTGTCTCCGTAAATCTACTGTGAGAATGTATAAAAGAGGCGAGGTGATTAGCTCGTCTCTATTGGTCTAAACAATAGAGGCAATATTTTAGTCGCCTCTAATGATCTCGTCCAAGCACACAGCAACGTACCAATGGAGGCACAATATTGTAGTCGCCCTCTAAAGATCACAACCAACAGAGGCTACCTTCGGGCTTGCCTCCTTTGACTACTATATAGAGGCAAGTTTTGTATTGCCTCCATTGATCTACACAAGTTGCCTCCCTTAACACACATTGTTGTAGTGCGACGTACACCATTGTTGTCGTATTGTTCCATGTTCCATTGATGCTACACCTTCAGGCACAGTGAACTTCATACGTTGCTTTTTTGCTCATCTGTTTCATATCCCGTTGCAACCATTAAGGGGGCATCGTTTATTTTTTTCAGATTATTTATGTCTATCATCTTCCATCTCCACCAATGACCCCTTCCAAGCCTACCACGTCAGCCACTGCAACTGTATCGTTCCATCCGCCATCGTCAACAATAAGATACACCGCAGGTACATTGCACATCCACACTGTTCAAACATAGCCTCGTCTGAGGGCTTGATCCAGTAGCAACCATCCATGTGTGACAGTAACACCACCTGCATCCTCATCAACGTCTACTCCAAACAGTCCAAGCTGTGGCAATGACTACCAGTCGTGAACCTGGCTCAAGCAATTGATCACCGCGAACAAGCCAGTACCACGCCAAAGAAGAAAATAGCGGGAAGGTTGTAGCCTTGGACAAGAGCTAGCCGAGTTAAAGTTGTTATTGCTCGTCAATTTTAGCCAGTGTCCAAACTAGAAGAGAACGATTCGATATACAGATGACAGAATTCATGTGCACTATACACGAAGAGGAAATATGCATATATACAGCCTGCCAACTCCATGCCAATTTTGATGCTCTATATTACCGCCATACAATTTCTTAATCCATTACTGTTTCATTGGTACTCATCCACAATTCCAGCTAGCCATCACTCATCACAATGCCACCCCATCACCGTACATGCCTTGTACCATCACTATCATCCATCCAGATCCATTGTAGCTATCATACATGACGTGCATCTTGTCCATGTCATGGCGATCTGTAACCAAATGCATCATCCACTTCTCCAACTTTCGCGAAGCACGAGCTCTAGCATCGGTACCGGTACTCATCGTGGATATAACATCCCCATACGCAGCTACAGTGTATCATGTAGACTAAGCTGCTATTTTTGACGTTGTGACCATCCATCCCATACGTTGTTGCCCAGTTGTCTTCAATTCCTTCATCATTAAGAAGTCATGTTCCTCAACGATGTTGCCTCCCGAGTCACCACTGTCGACTGATCTTGTCTACTGGAAGCTGGTGTTGACAACGGCATACCAATACCATCAGTGGCCGATCCAGAAATATTGTTTAGAGGGGCTAAAAAAAATTTTGACATTCAGAAATTGTTTAGGGGGCTAAAAAAATTTTTGACCCTAAATTTCTTTAAAATTTTATATTATGTTGTATTTTTTAAAAATTTATAAAAGTAATTTGACAAATTTTCAAAATTTTCGGTGCGCTAGAACCCCTGTCCGCCTCTAAATACCATCATCCTCTCATTTAACGCCAGTTATCTATTCTGATGCCAGTGTCGTCATCGGCCTTGCCTTATCTCCTTGCGGCAGCGTGTGACCTCTCCTCATGTACACCACAGTCATCCAGAACTAACTGGTTGTCTCTCTTAATTAATCAAACGGATGTTGTCAACAATCTACTCTTGCCGGTTAACTATCCGTGGAGCTGAGTAGATGTACCACGCCGCCACCGTGCTATTAACCTTCGTCACCGTTTGCAACTTGCAGCAACATTCATGACCTCTTCATCACCGGTCTATTGCATAAAAGCTGGAGGGGAGAATGACCAGCAAAGCCACCCGAGGAAGGAGTAACACGTTTGTTCCGTTTTTTTTCTCTTTATTCAGTTTTTTTTGAATTTTCATCAGAGGTTAAGTTGAGTGAAATGTTTATTTACTATTATTCTTTATTACGTACGCATCGCATCATATGGACGATTTGTAGGCTAGGTAAATTATTTTCTTTTCTTTTAGTTTCGATAAAAAAAAAGTAGATTAGGATTTATTGCTTAATTTTAGTCTTTAAAATTGATGTATTTTGCTATGTTCTAAGCGTCATAGATCACTAGAATATATTTTCCAAAGCAAATAATAAAAGGATGATGTCATAAACATAATCCTAGACTTTATAATAGTAAAGCAAAAGAGGTTTCTAAGGGTAGTGAAAGAATTTGAACCCTTAGAATTTTCATATCAAGCTCCCGGACCCATAACTCTAATAATTGTAATAACACTTCATTTCCTAGTTTAGAAGGTTAAAACTTAGGTGGCGACTCAATTTAGGTTTGTGTGTGCCAGTTAGAATAATTGAATTTTAATTTTATAATTTTGGTTTAGTTCTCCTAATTTTAAATCGAACCTTTCTTAAACTTAGGAAATAGGGCGTAACTTGAACTTATAATCTCTATGGCTTACTTTTTATGATATTATCCTTTTTATTATCTTGTGCATACGAGAGATGAGGATCCGAATAAACCAATCATCGGTCATGCTTAGACATGGCTTGTTCTGAGACATACATCATAGGGTGATGTGTAAAAGTGGGGGAAATGAGGAGGATGGCGTGCAAGCCTCATCCCTTCACTACCTAGGCCCAAAGCCCCAAGCACCTATCCGAATGTACCCTTACCCAAAAACCAAATTGCGGTCATGCCAAGATATGACCCATCCTGAGACACATACCTTAGGGTGATGTGTAAAGGTGGGGGAAATGAAGACGATGACGTGCAAGCCTCATCCCTTCACTACCTGGGCCCAAAACCCCAAGCACTCTCCGGATGTACCCTTACCCATTTGATGAAACCTGTATTGTGAGGACATGCATATTTTCTCTTTATATCTTCGTGATTCTATACTTCTGTGATAAGCTTGATTGTCTGTGGTTAGCAGCTGAAATAAATCATCTTTTATTATATCTTTACCTTTCAGCCCAAAGGCCCATTCTAGTCTAGGTGAACTATTCGTTTGGGCTTCGGCCTATAAACTTAGATCAAGGTGGTCTCTTTTGGCCCAAAAGTGTCTAAATCTGAAATATCCATTATGACCCATTTAGATTTGGGCCCAAAAAATCCATTTAAATTTGCGATAATTCACAAGACTTGAAAATTGATTTATGGATCATGTTTACATTCCGGCCTAAAGGCCCATCAAGAATTTGAAATGAGTCTTTCACTTGAACTTTGGAAATTTTTTTGGCCCAGATACCCATTCATATTCCATATAATATCTTCTGGGCCATGCGTGCCACTTTTAGTTCACGATGTTCAGGCCCTAGCACCTATTCACAATTTAAATGATATACCGGCCCAAGTGCCCAACTCAATGTCTGAAACATTTTGGCCTAAGCGCCAATCTACAGTTAGAAATTATTTCGGCCCAAGGGCCTCATTCTCAAAGTACTTTGGGCCAAGTGCCTCACTCATAATTCAGATCTGTCGAGCCAAGACGTCTATCCACAATCATGACACTGTTTTCGGCCCATGTTCCTCACTTTCAGTCAAAGAGATTTAGGCCCATGCGCCTATCCATAGTCCAAATGCATCCCGGGCCATATGCCTCACTTTTAGTCCACATATTTTTAGGGCCATGCGCCTATCCGTAGTCCAAATGCATCCCGGCCCATGTGCCTCACTTTTAGTCCATATATTTTCAGGCCCATTCACTTATCCACAGTCCAAGTGCATCCCGTCTCATGTGCCTCACTTCCAGTCCATAGATATGCAGGCCCAAGTGCCTATCCAACAATTCAAGAGCATCCTGGCCCATGTGTCTCACTTCGAGTTCATGAGCATTCAGGCCCAAGCGCCTATCAACAGCCCAAAGAGCATTCAGGCCCAAAGGCCTCATTCAAAGTTAAGGGACATTCCTAGTCTAGATTTTTCAGCCCAAGATCCCTCTCATAATACATTAGATTTCATTGTTGTGTTTCTTAGGTTTGCATAGGAATTTTACCATTTTAGTAGGTTTACAAATTTCTATGACGTTTTGTCATTCGTTAGCTCTTTTTCTTTTGTCAAGTTGTCTTAAAAAAAGAAAAAAAGATCAAAGACATTTCTACGTCCTCTTGAAGGTACATCATGGTTGAAAGCTCGAGTCTTCTGTGTGCCAACATCATCCAGATTGGTGGTATTCGAGTTCATAAAGAAGATCGGGGTTCACATGCATAAAATGTTGCTATAAACTGTCATTCATCTTTCAAGTGCATTTGCAAACAAATGTTTTGTGAAATCTAAGTTCAGAAGTTTTCAAGCATGGACTGTTTTGAATGAACATCTCTTAACATCAACAATAAGAAGCATTGGTTTTTTAAATCATCTTCTTCATATTCACAAGCAAATGACTTTTTCTAGTTCAAAACTTTTCCAAGTTGAAAAGATAAATTCATGAGGAGCTTTCTTTGCAAGGAACATCCATTTCTGCTAAACAAATGTCTCTCGAAATTACAGTTTATGACACGATCATTTCCTGACAATGGAACACAAAGACTTGTTTTGTTTCTAAGAAAGTGAACATGCTTATCCAAGTACCAAAACACGTTCCACAACACTAAAGCAACCCACGTAATTGTTAGTAGAGCACATGATCATCATCAAACAATTGTTGAAATCCCCGACACAATACTGGGGGCAATCTGAGTTTGAATCGTGTATTCCAAACTTCTTCTAGCAAAGGTGTGAACAAAACTCTATGAGTGAAAGAGTGCGAGAGTGTCTTGAGTGGAAAAAACCAATGAGAGAAAAGGCATGTCATCTTTACACACGGTGAGGCCACATACTTGAGAGGTAAGCAGCATAACTCTGACCGAAGGAGATAGCTTGTAAATTTACGTTAAGACCTATGAAAAGTAGCAATAAGAGACACACAACTATCAGGAATGATGAAGCACCTAGGTAAACCTCCACATAGCCAAAAGCTTATGAAACTCTAAAATTCAATCCTAGGCACCCCCGCTGAGCTTTCATATACATTCTTTTATATCAATAAAGCTTCACATGATTACATACCCTGGTGGCCAAAGGAAGCGAGGAGCCTAAATCTCGGATGAGGACACCCCAAGTTCAAAAAGAGAAGCAACAGTACCACATATATGATGAATATCCGTAAACGGTCGCAAAGTGATCCAAGATTCAAGAGCTCAAATGAAAGCAGCTCCAAAAGTTTGGGAAGCACAAGAACCCCGAAAGATGAGTCAAAGTGACTCCAAGAGCTCAAAAATTGGGAAACACAAGAACCCCGAAGATGAGTCAAAGTGGTTCCAAGAGCTCGTAAAGATCGGGAAACACAAGAACCCCAAAGATGTGTAGGGAATTTGAAAACCTCAAGTTTCCAAACAACAACAACAAAGTAGCAGCAAGGACTACGTCAAAGTTCAAAGCCTGAAGGAAAGTCCATATACAGTAGCAAGACTGCTTCACACGTAAGGACAGAAAGACAAATCCAGAGAGGGTGTAAGTTGCAGCTTTGGTCACCCTTAAGCTCCACAAAACCAAAAATATTCTTCATGGTCCCTTTGACATTCATCATACCCAATGGCCCAATTATAAGCCTCAAAGACTTCCGACTTGATAGTTATATGTCTAAATCAAGTGAAAGTAATAGATCGAAGGCGTAAGCCATCAAATATCGAATTCAAAAGTTTGAAAGTTATGACTATAAGTGAGGAATGAGTGCGAATGCTAAACACATTGAGTGTAGGTAGAAAAAGCACCACATCAATGTAAACTTTTGCCCTGTGAGAATGAGAATTGCTCACATGTTTAATCAAAGATAATACTGGGGGCAATCGATCATTTCGATCGATTGCCATAATTTCTAACTCAGATAGCTTAATGAAATACTGGGGGCAATCGTTTCCAGCAATTTCCACAGATGACACAAGGAAATCCCAAAGACTTAGGCCCGTCATAAGCTCTAAGCACCATGTCCCAAAACCTTAAGCCTTAAGCACTTAATAAGCCTTAAGCACCATGTTCCGACATTGCAATCCCAAAGACTTAGGCTTATCATAAGCCTTAAGCACCGCACCTCAAAACCTCAAGCTCCCCAACCCTGAGAAAATCATAAAGCCCGGAAGCATGTCCAGTTTTAAAGGATCAAAATTTTGGTCTCGAAACCCATTCCTAAAAAATGAACGTTCCGTGAATTTTAGTTGAAAATAAGTATTTGCTTATACATCTGAGTTTTTGACAGTAGAGTCAACACCAATCTTGACACCAAGTCAACCATATTTTTTTAAAATTGAGTCAATCTTGTTTTGGCACTGAGTCACCCATATTTTTTGAAAATTGAATCGATCTTTTTTTCATAGTGAGTCCATGAGCTTGTTTTAGCATTGAAGTCGGACAGTTTGTTTTAACATTAACATCGAGTCAATTTCATACATTGATTTAGTCATTAAGCTTGTTTGTGTATTGAGACGGTACGCTTATTTGATATGTCTTGCACCGAGGCAGTAAACATGGTTTTTATTGAGTACAGGTGGAGGTATGCTGCCTGTTAAATTGAAGCAGGGTGTATACTGGCCAATGTCTATGAATAGTTGAGTACAGGTGGTGGTATGCTACCTGTTGAATTGAAGCAGGGTGTATACTGGCCAATGTGTACGAATGGTTGAGTACAGGTGGAGGTATGATGCCAATTGAATTGAAGCAGGGTGTATACTAGCCAATGTGTACGAGTGGTTGAATACAGGTGGAGGTATGCTGCCCGTTGAATTGAAGCAGGGTGTATACTGGCCAATGTGTACGAGTGATTGAGTACAGGTTGAGGTATGATGCCCGTTGAATTGAAGTAGGGTGTATACTGGCCAATGTGTATGAGTGGTTGAGTACAGGTGGAGGTATGCTGCCCATTGAATTGAAGCAGGGTGTATGCTGGCCAATGTGTACGAGTACAGGTGGAGGTATACTGCCCGTTGAATAGAAGCAGGGTGTATACTGGCCAATGTGTACAAGTTGGCGGGGCAATGGCAATAAGTCCTCATTTCTATGTCAACTTTTTGGATAACAACTGGCGGGCGATGGCAATAAGTCCCCTGTGAAAACCAGAAGTTCATCCTAGCAACCCAGTTGGCGGGCGATGGCAATAAGTCCCCTTGGAAAACCAACATGGAGCATTTTTTTAATGGGTTTCGGTCCCCAGAGGCATCCGAGTGATTTTATTTTTGAATGGGTTTCAGTCCCTAGAGGTATCCGAGTTATTTTCTTTTTGAATGGGTTTCGGTCCCCAGAGGCATCCGAGTTATTTTCTTTTTGAATGGGTTTCGGTCCCCAGAGGAATCCGAGTCATTTTCTTTTTGAATGGGTTTCGGTCCCCAGAAGCATCAGAGTTATTTTCTTTTTGAATAGGTTTCGGTCCCCAGAGGCATCCGCGTTATTTTCTTTTTGAATGGGTTTCGGTCCCAGAGGCATCCGAGTTATTTTCTTTTTGAATGGGTTTCGGTCCCCAGATGTAACACCACTACTCTAATCGGCTCCTAATCATCTTACTTAACAATATAATCGCAGCGGTAATCTCAACAATTGAACTACTGGTGTCACCGTTCTTACTCGCCCATACGAGTAATAACGTGCTTCCTGATGTACTCTTAAATATGAAACAATTTCTCGCAGTGACAACAAGAGATAGATCTAACTTTCCCAAACCAATATAAAATACATTCACAGTGAGCATTCGAAGTATCCCAATCCTATACACGTTTCTAAGTTCGTATCAAATGCAACAGTGCATATTTAAACAACTGTAATTAAACTACCCAGCGCATCCCTCTCTTTGCCGACACCGGAAGCTGCATACCTGCAAAAATGGTTGTTTGTGGTATGGAATCAGCCCCTACTGAGTATGTTACTACATGACTGTCATGCCCCCTCGGAACCCTCAGTTATTTGGTCGAGAGCATGCAATTCATTTTCATGCAAGTAGTTTAAGGTTAAAACTGTAAAGCAACAATATATATATTGCAGTAAACTCAAATAGCAAACAAGCCCCCGGCTTCACACATCGCATCGTAACAAACCACTGAAAGCGTTACAACGCTTATATGAGTACAGAGACTCCATTCTAATAAACACTTAATAGTTCATAATTGAGTTCGGCGACTCACCCGACCAAACAATCCACCATAAACCACACATGAGTACAGCGACTCGACACAACCAGTTCACAACACACAATATGAGCATAATGGCTCGTTCAAACAAATCCACCAACATACCACACATAACCACAAAGCACAACCAATGAACAACAAGGCGAAATAACGAGAAATATAGACGAGTATAAACTCTCGTCTTTGGCATGCAAGCCGAAATAATGTTCGCCTAATGTACGAGTTAGCATAGTCATTCGTAATTGTTCAGTCATGTCTAATGACAACGTCTCGTTAGAACGACGTGTCTCTAAGTTACCCATCTCTTATGGTGGGTCACCCACGGCAGTAGCCACTCCAGCGCTAGAGTCTCCGACCTACGAACGTTCTGTAGTTCGTTGGAAATTTATCCTGATACTTACGGTTACCACACGGTATCCTAGTATCGTTAATGGATTACAGTTCACAGCAAGAGCCACATCCTCTTGATAAACTTATCTATACCATCGCATCGTTTTATTATTTTTCCTAACACAACAGACAGAGGTCGTTAGTCCAATCCTGAGTATGTCGACTCGGGATCTAGTGTTAGATACGAGAGCGGCGTTAAAGAGGCCAATGCTCCATATATATGTCTCAGGTAATATATATATATCTTATTATCCTGATGCTACAACGTTTACTTACGTTCCTTATATTACACATATAAGATAGCATCATTGCCGCTAGTTCATTTTATAATATGTTCATATATACGAACGGTACTGTTATCATGCAACAGTAATATTAAAGCAGCATTAATACACAACTTAAGCATATTAGTTCACACAAGCAGACATTCAATCTTATCACAGATTTTCACACAATGTCTGAACTGAGGAAATCCTTAGAGACAATCAAGTCATATAAATAACATACCGTTCACCCTGAGAGTATTACGGTGGAGTATGAATCTGCTAAATTCTCTGGTGATCCTCGAGACGCCTCTTATGATCTATAAATATGCATCACACTATGCATCTGCATCTCGTACTAACAATACACTACGGCACCCCGTACCGTTACTAATCCATCCCGGTTTATTTCCCGTTGTTAACTACAAACGTCTGTCGGGTTTTCGGTTTACCTCAGAATTAGGAAAGACGTCATATTTCATGCGTGGTTACGTCGAGTATATTAATATACTTAACTTTAAACGTTTACTATCGCATGTAATTTAATACACATTTGTATATCATATAGTCTATCGCTATATTGCATGTATAATCTTAATCGTTTATTATACATCTCACCTTAGTATTTATTTTCCTAAGGTTTGTTTTTCCAAGTTTAATGTGGTATAATTCGTATTTAAAAATACTTGAATTATATGAATCCTTATTATTCCATGTACACTCCTAACATTAGAGCTTCAATATCTAATGTTTGTAATTCTTTTTCCTTTCACCTTATATCATTTTAAATTATGTTAATACATGGTTATTGAACCATATTGTATTTTTCCACACCATAGCATATATTTATTCATATACATGTATTAATGGACCATTTATTATACGGTAAATCTTTATGATATATTCATTCTCTTTTAATGAACATTTCTTATATTATAAATGTTATAACCTTTATAACATTGAAAACCATATTATAAATTTTTGTTCTAAAATTCCCATTAATTCCGAACAGCATTTATTTTCTTGAATATTACAAAATCCACCACATAATCATTATAATGTTATATTATAGCTATATAACATATATTATGACATTTATGTCATTAAAACAATTATAACCTATAGTTATAAATTGTTATAAAATGAAATACCCTAAACCTTAATGTACTAATTAATTGTGTAATTATAATTTTCTAAGGCTAATTAAGTCCCTAAGATGTTCAGTGAAGAAATGAAAACCAAAAAGAAAAAGGAAAATGCGTAAAAGTCACTAAACGTGAAAACGCGTATCTAATTATTTTAGGAGGTACATAACCTTCATTAGGGTTATAAATATATTCTTATACCTTAATTACACATTAAGAACATGTGGGAAAAATTCAGGAAGAAAACGGATCCAAACAATGCGTTAAAACGCTAACGGAGCCTAAAGCGCGTTTTTCGAGAAAACCCGAAAACGTACTTTAAACAGTCAAATAACTCCGTGAAAATAATAATTGATTACGTAACAATAAATGAAACATTAATGGGAGTTTAGTAACCATTAAAATAAAAAGAAAGAGAAAATTCTGGAAAACGGTCCCGATTAGTGAATATTGCTAAACCGGGTAAATAAACGAGCGTTATCTGTTAAAAGATGAAAAACGCTCCAGTATGCATATATTAGTGGGCCGGTTCTATTAATGTAAACAGCTCACTCACACATGACTAGTAACTAATTAATAGAGCAAAAATAGAGAGAGACTACTTATACCCCACCTATCTCTCTCTCCTCTCATTTCTCTCTTTCCTTTTCTCTTTCCTCTCTTATTTCTCCCAGCCGGCTCCTTCCTCCTCTCAACCGACGGAGCTCTCCAACCCAAGCCAACAATGGCTTCTCCACTTCTTCTTCATCCCCAAGCTCCATTTGAGCTCCAAATCGAAAATAAATCATATATTCTTCTTCCTTTCATCTTCCTCTATCATCCTCTCTTTTCAAAATTTCAAAAGGATGAAGTTGACCTCCATGGGTTTTCCCCATTTGAAGAGAAAATGGCACCAATGTGGAGCTAGGAGTCTCCTCTTTCTTCCAAGGTAAAAATTTCCAAGAAAAAGTCATTCCCTCTTCATCTCTTGGTGTAATTGATTTTTCACCATTTTTAATACCTTGTTTTCTCCTTGTTCTTGAGCTCCAAATTTATCCTTCAATGGTGGAGTAGTTCCCTTCTTGATTCAAGGGAGAAAATCCCTCTTAAAAGCTTCAAAAGGTCAACCCTAGTTCTAGCCTTTGATTTAATTGAGTTTCTAAGGGTTTAGATAATTAATGGAGTGTGTTTTGTGTTCTTGGATGTTGGGATGGAGTTTGGAAACTCCATACCCTCTTAACCGATTTTGGAGAAGATATGGAGCAAGAGGTGAATTAAGGAAGCTTGTGAAATTAAGGCAAGAAAAACTACCTTAAACCTTGTTGTAATTGTTTAAGTTGTTTGGGATGGGTAAACGAATTAATGAACCCAAATGTATGGATTGAAAACTATGTTGTAATGTGTTTAGTTGATGTTAGAAGAGGTTGTGAATTAATGGATGAATTGTGAGCCTTAAGGGCCAAATGTTGTGAGTTTGTGATTGATATCTTGGTTATTGAGATTATGGGGATTTCGGTGATTGTGTTGTTGTTGTTGGTGGATTTGGGATTTGTAATGTGCTGTTAGGACCCTTGTAAGGGTGTGGTTAGATTAGGGATGAGAAGGAGGGAAATTGATGAGGATGGATGTAAAGTTTATGGGGAGGTTATGGCAAAATTTTAATGGAAAATGAGTGTTTGATGATGGTTTAATGGATGAGAGAATTTAGGTATTCAAATGGGGTGTTTAATGTTGAGTAGAGTGGATGGTTGGTTTTGTAATGGTGGATAAATAATGAAGTTAGGAGAGTGCAAGAATGATAGCAAAATGGTGCTAGATGACTTGGGATTCCAAGGAGTGAGTATGGATTTTAGGAAGTGCAATTATAGGTGAAGATTTGCCTCTATTAGCTGTGTTTTTGGGAAAGTCCGAACTTCCGTCCGGACTTGGAAGTTCGGACATGCCCCGTCGTTTTATAAAATTTTCGGAGTTTCAGTTGTGTCCGAACTTCCGTCTGAACTTGGAAGTTCGGACACTCGAAAAATTTTCCCAGGCTATTTAGTCTTGACTTGTGTCCGACCTTCGATGTCCGGACACAAGTTCGGACGCCTGTAAGTTTCTTCGGTTTTGGCCTCGACTTGTGTCCGAACTTGGAAGCTCGGACACAAGTTCGGACAGGTAGATTTTTTCTTTGGTTTTGCCTCGACTTGTGTCCGAACTTAGAAGCTCGGACACAAGTTCGGACATAGTGTAATTTTGAGCAAAAAATTTTGTTTAAGGGTAGGAAATGATATCCAACGATGGGGATTAATATGTGATGATGTTATAAGGTTGTTAAGGATAAATAATGTGAGTTATAATGGTAATTAAGTGGTGAAAAGTTGTAATAAAAATGTAAAGTTATAAAAACTATCGAACGGGGTTAATCATGGGCGCGTTAGACGTTAAATAATTATATTATACCCCGATGTTGATAAAGATAGTTATAATGTTATCAGTTATTCAAAGAGTTTCAAGGAACATGTGAAGGCACAGTAGAGTGCACCTTCGATGACAGGTATGGTTTTCTTGCAACCTGTGTCCTACCGGATTACACCGGCTTGTATGCCAATGTGTTTTTCTGTGTGTTTGCCACCTTGCAAGATAAAGCATGAAATGAGTTTATAGTAATTCATTATTGTGACGTAATTAATTCCGATACTGCTTAACCCTAATTATGTGTTAAATAATAGTTAACCGACCTTAGGTTCACATAAGAGATCGGTATTCAGAATAAACGTCCCAACCCACGGGAACGTTCTAACTACGGCTATCCGTGCGTTTGTGCATGTTGTGGCTATGTGTGATGTATGTGACTTTGTTTTGTGTGATGTTGCTATCGGATACAGTTATCCATGTTTGTTAAAAAGGGATGTTACTCCCTTCTGGTCTAACAGAGTTAGTAATACTATGTGATGTATGTATGTGACAAGTTCCATAAAGGAACCTTTAACTAATATGTATATGTTATGTATGGTGAGGAATCCGGTCATTCCGGTCGCGCGTATTGTTTGGGATTTGATGTATATATGTGAATTAACTCCCATCCTGTTATGTTAGGGTTGTTTTCCTTCATTGGATTTCGACCTCCCATTAGCTTAGCCAAAGCTTACCTACCCAACTTCCAATCGGGTAGGGGGAAATCATGTTTAATGTTGGTAGGGTGTTGAGGCCTAAGTTCGCTTCGGCTCCCTCTTTATTATGTTACGGTTGTTTTTCTTCCTTGAATTACAACCACCCACAAACTTAACCAAGGCTTACCTACCTCATCACTATTGGAGCTAGGGGGAAATTGTGTATGTTGTGTACGGTCCTATGCCGCCACTCAAGTAAAGAAAATGTATGTATGTTGTGCTCGTGCTTATATCTCCCCGGCACTCCCAAAGTGAAGTTTATGTACTCTAAGAAGGGTGAAATTAAGTTGTGTATGTTATAAAGTGAAGTGTGTTGTTATGTTGAGTATGCAAACCCTGTGTTTGTATTCTGTTAATGGATGTTTGCTTATAAGCATGATATGTGTGAGTTTGTGCATGTATGAAATAAAATCAACCGCATGCCAAGACGACAATTAGTTGTGCGTGGCCCGGTAGCATGCGGGCTGCGGGATTACCATACCAGCAAAGGTGCTGAGCCCCCTGGGGGCCACCCTTTCTTCTTTTCCTGTTTTAGGTACAAGATCTGGAAGCCGTTCGAGAGTAGGACGGGGTAGTGTTGTGATGTGGGCGTTCATGCAAATTGTGCAAGTGTTGTAGGTGTAGTAAGACCGAAATTGTATCGGCGTTAGTTAGTAAATACTCGGTACAGTTGTAATGTAAGTGTATAATGGATGTTGAACACGGAACGGGATCTATGTGTAGTTGCTCGGAAATTTAGTCCATCAGACCGGTACGATGTATGTATGTTAGCCTTGTTAGCCACGTGGGTGGCTAACGGCGTGTAACACCAAAGAGTTAAGTGAGGGTGTGAGTTATGTTTTCCGCTGCTAAGTATTGTTAAGTGTGTTATTTGTAGTTGGGGTGTTACATAAAATACCAAATGGACCATAGTCTTTTCGGTTTTATTAATTCCCACCATACTTTCAGATTTTACAAATCAATCCCAAATTATATTCCATTGTCACACTTATAACATATACCTTATATTATAATCCTTAAACCTTAATATAATTATAACCTATTGTTTAAAAGGTTTATAATTACCGAACAGACCCTAGGTCCGTTTTAATTAAATTCCCACCACCAACTTTGTAATACCACAATCTCCCCAATTATAATACATAGTTTTCTAATATCATTAAAACTATATATTATACATATATCTTTATAAAATCTTGTATATAACTCCAAAAATTACCAAACTATACCAAAAGGTTATAAATACCATTCCTAACCTTATACTCTTATAATCACGGTTTTTACCCACATGTTACCCATTTGAAACAATGTTATAAAATATCATATATTATACTTATATATTTCATATTAACTCCAAACTTAACCAAATAAATTCCTAAAAATTCCTAATACTCCATAGGTGTATAAAATACCATTTTATACCTAAAACTTTCGGTAATCACACATATACCCATATGTTATGTAATTTTTAACTTTTAATACATAACTTAGTATAATTTGATAATTAAATTAATAAATCATCAAATCTGGTCAAAGTCTTTTGCTTGGTCAATGTTTGACTTACAAACATCATTTTGGCCCTACTTCCACGGTAATTACATAGATTACCCCTAACTTTCCAATATTTACAATTTCACCCAAAACTATATATAATCTTATAATTTTTATATAAAATCATTTAAACTTCTAAATTTCGGCTATATCCTTTTATAGCCCCCAAATTTAATTTAATTACACTATAACCCTAATAATACGCGGTAATGCATATTTAGCACTTAAACTTAATTAAAAGCTTTTAAATGCATAAATAAAATGGCCTAAAGTACATGGCCTTATTACAAACCTTGGCTTATAAAATAAATTACACATAAATGCCCAAAAATGCTGTAAACTCTCGGCCCTTACCATATGTTTTCATTAATTACCAATTTTCCACATAATGTCTTAAATTTGACAATTATGCTAATTAATTAGTTATAAAATTTATTAAACCATTCCTTAATCACCTAAGGTCAAATTAAGACCTTAATTAACCATTCACTCACGGCACAATATATATACATATGTATAAACACATATTAATATACCAAGTGAAGGTTTAAGTGATTTATACCTTGTTTTTGCCTAGTTAAGGCCTTGTTTGGCCACGCCCAACTTAGGATAAAATTTCCACAGCATTATTTACATGTTTTCAAACAGCAATTAAGGCATATTTAGTCTCCAAGCAAGATCTAACCATAAGAAGTGTTTAATGTCAATTTTCAAGGTAAAATTTACCTTAAAATACCAAGGTAAACAAGGTTGGTCTTGGCCTGTTTTACAGTAGGCAAAGAGTGTCAAAAGAGCTACTAAAACCAAGCTTTAAACTGGTATAACTCAGATTAAAAGATAGTTAATCTTTACCTTGTTTAAAATGCCTAAAATGGTGTTTTTGGCTTGGATCTGGTTATACTTCGAAGATATTGATGTACCAACTGGATAAGTATGTTAAGATGAAGATTATAAGCTTAGAAACAAAGTTTCACAGCCGAAGTTGAAGGGAATCAAAAGATATGTGCTTAAAGCACATTTTTATACCTTAAGAACAAGATTAGCTTTCTCCACCTTCTTCCCTTGTTAAAGCCGAGATACACCCTCCATTTAACCTCCATAACAACCTAAGAACATTGATGGAAGTGGTTGATGCTTTGCTCCATGGAAAGAGGAAGGAATTGTGAAGAAAATGAACATTTCAAGGCTTAATTAGCTTACCAAGATTACTTGATGTTCTCTTCTGTTCTTGGTGAGTTATCCACGACCTGGAGAAGCCAAGGAGAGGTTGAAGGAAGGTGGTTTCGGCTGGGAAGCAAGGTGAGTGAAGGAATAATGATTAATTTAGCTTTTAAGACATTATTTGCTACTTTTGGAATAGTAACTTGATGGCCCACCTAATTAGCTGTATAATTGATTGAAGATTGACAAATGAGTGGGTATTACAGCTGTATGAAATCGGCTGTTTTGGTCAAGGCAATAGGTGAGCTTTGACCATGGTTTAAGTTAAATTAAGTATTTAAGTGTTATTTTTGGGTACTATTCATACTAAATTGCCAATTTTTGATTTTATTTTTAAACTTTGATTTAGACTTTATAATATAGTCTATCATGTCACATTAATGTTATAAAGAACTTATTATAGTCTTTACAGTGACAAAAGTCATTATCTTAGAGCTCATAGACGAAAAACGTGCTTTAAGGAATTTTAGTGCACATTTTGAGTCGCAGGGTGTTTCTGAGCTCTGTTTTCTTTGAGAACGGTTTTGTTGTGTTCCTTACATGATATTTGATCATGGTTTCCAATTTTATATCATTTAGAGGTCGTTTGACCTTTAAGGTATTCTTAGAGCACATTTTTGCCTTACTTGACCTTGAAGCATGTAAATGCCTGTTCTTTGTGTTGGAGTGTTGTCCAACAATTGTAACATGTTTAGTAATGTGTTAATAAGTTTAGGACAAAATCTTAGGTCCTAGGAAGTTCATTTGGGTATTTATTCACCCCGTATAGTCAATGGGTGCAACATCTTGCTTTGTGTTGACCACTATTGTTCTCAGTTGACTTTTAAGGCATGTTTAGGCCTTAATTAATGTGATTAAATATTTAATCCATATTTTATTAGTTTGGGTTATTTCAGTCTACCCCCCTTAAAGAGACTTCGTCCCGAAGTCCTTACCCATCTACAGTTCACCTAAGGAATCAAGTTCCACTAAGTAATCCCATACAGATCATCACTAGGGAGTACATTCCACTACATTCAGACCTAGTCTTTTATGTATCACATTTGATGCAGCATCCATCTCATTCCATACAGTCAATAATCATGACACATTCATACATAAACAGCACTAAACAAGGTGCAAAATTCATAGTACACATCACTAGACAAGGTGCAAAACTCATAATACACAGCACTAGACAAGGTGCAAAACTCATAATACACAGCACTAGACAAGGTACAAAACTCATAAAGTACTCAAAGGTGTTTGCAAGGGATACTCCACGCATCCCTATCTACATGTTAGTATCTCGCGAGGATACTCACACATCATTCCACATGTATGTGTGCACATATAGTTAACGTTGACAAATCACAGGGAAGCAGTCTTAAAGACCAGGACTTGACGATCCCCAACCCAACCAACGTCTACTACCCGCGGACACACCGGTTTAATAATGAAGGACACTGCGGTCCACGGCTCCTCGGAAGTATCACCTTATTTCCTTAGTCACCCACAGACACACCGGTCTAACGACAAAGGGCTCTACGGTCCACGGCTCTCTGGGTGATGTCACTCACAGACACACCGGTCTAATGACGAAGGACTCCACGGTCCACGGCTCTTCGAGTGACGCCCTAAATTCCAATTTCTATTCATATCTGTGTCCACTTGTAGGAAGTTTCGAGAATCATTGAACCCCGACGTGGTCAGCGTCAGTGTTGAACTATCTCTCACCTCAATTTGTGTTCGGTTTCCCTTGATCGGACCAGGATCAAGTTCAACTTCCCACGTCAATTTCAATCAATCAATTGTTTCATGCCGACTCACTCATCGCATTCCAATAATCGGTTTCATACCGAGTCACAATCATATAGTATGAAGCTTTCTACCTCTTCTATTTCCATCTCCCACCGAAGCTACCAGATAGACCTACTTGAACTCTCAACCGGAGCTAACAAGCTAGGCGTTTATGTGTTTAATGTTCGCAACGTTTGCATAAATAAGCGGAAGTAGAATCAGAACACTCTATCTGTTCTCCCTTTCCTATTCGTCACGACAATGCGAACTAAAATATATATATATATATTCATACACATAATACATCACAATATTACCTCAAGTAATATAACACAGTCATGACACTTGTACTCTACGTACAATAATAGTTTGCAGCATGTGTACCATGCGCTACGTACTCCTATGTACGGTATATTTTAAGCGTGCAAAATCGCTCTACCCCCCTTAAAAATGATTACACCCACGTAATCTAATAAGTTCAAGATGTTCCATTCCAGTGGAATTATTCGTGCACTAATGTGCTACATATTTCGTTACCCCTTTTTTTTTATAGGGTCGGGCTTTAGCCCCTCAGGCTATACCGTCTGTCTCGGTTAGGTGTGTGTATATTCACATACGGTTTGATCGGGATGTGTAAACACATCATCGGTTTTTCCCAAACCTATTAGGTACCTCAACTCTAATCCATATGGGCCCACTCGCTCCGCAAGCAGTATGCCCAACTACTTTATGGTTAGTTTACCCCTGAGGTAGTAGTTTCATGTCGGTTTCAACTCCATACGTGACGGTGTTTTCTACACAGTCTTCCATAATTATAGGAATGGAGTAATTGATTTTGCTGTGTGGTCTCGTTCGTCACACGCTTTAATTTCAACTAGCCATTCTATTTAGTCCTCCTGAATTCTATACATGCTCATGGTATATTCCCAAGAGTTCATGCCACCCTACCGAACTAACCTTCGGTAAGGGTTGTCGAGCTATGCTCTAGCACCTAGTGCTCGTAGTAGTCATGTCTAAATATCAAGACGAGTCTGATATGCGCATCTAACTGGCGCCTCATGACTCCAAGTTATTTCCCTCTGGAATGAGTTCGTTCTTTGGGTACCTTGTAGGTCCACTTTTGCTAGTGTGAACTCGTATCCCTCGTGTGTTGGTACTTTAGTATCCACATATATGGTTCATCCCTTTCTCGATTAGGGGAATCCATTTGTTTATCTGATGTTCCACCTTCTGATTCTTACCAACATAATTCGGTTAACAGTTATTATAATGGTCGCTTGTTGCGCACCATGTACCAGTCGATTGGACGGTTATCCGCCGTTGCGGTTTCATGGAGTATCTAATCTCCAGCTTAGAGTATCTCTTGTAATGCTCGCTTTTGCCCTTCGTCTGTTGTAAACATACAATACGACTGTGGGTTTTAGCTTGGTATTCATTTTGTGTTCAACCCTAATTGGTACTAACATACTAACGTTTTATGGCTTGAGCATGTGGTTATTATTATTTAATGCAACATCATCGCAGCGCCCTCAGCGCGTGGTATAACTCTCTCTGTGCCACCTTTTTGGGTAGCATCTATTATCACAAAGGTTTCTCTAATATAACTTCCTTAGATACCACAATTCCTCTTCTCATTCATGGGTTCAACTTGCCATTACCATTAAATTGGCCTTAGTTTCCTCGTTTACTAAAATCCGTAAAACTTATGTTCTGACTCCTCCACTGTGGAGTTGCGACCTTATGTCACTTTATTATCAAGCTATCCTTGATTTTCCTAACCTTGCTAGTTTGACTGAGGTCTCTCTCTCGTCATTACATGGTTTACCTAGTCAGGGTTCCATTCGCTGACTTAGACACAGAGTTGATTACTTCCTGGGTCCTTACACTACTCGTTTACATGCATGGGGTACCATACTGATACATTACTACTTACCCAACCAACTTAATATAGTTTGTCAGGCCCACAAGCTCCTAGGAGTGCGGTCATCCCATGTCTCGTCTAGTGCACTCGTAGCGTTCGTACCCGGTGCTTATCGTACTCTTAGTCTCGGTAATTTATGTTTGAGTAACTATGCTGCCAATTCTTAACCTTTAATGTCAGAATGGCTCTAATATTAGGTTCTATGGTTTCCTTTATTAATGTGTATTTCCTTTACTTTCTCTAAGATAGGTGTTTGCGACTTATCGCCCTAATTCTGGTTTCCACATGCTCGTCATCTGGTATTTGTGAGTGGGGATCAGTAGCTACTTGTTATCTCTCTCGGTCACTCCTAGGCTGTTAGCGCCTTCAGATATGAGTTTTTAGTATTCGAACTCTACCCAATCTATTGGGTTACACCCTATGGTGTTTCCGGACTCCATGATAAAGGTTGACACCTCGTGTTTCCCCTGTCTTATGGTAGTCCCGTTAGTCTGATATTAATCAGTACTTGTGATTCATCACCCTTGTTCCCCTAGTTTTGGGTCACTTTGGTGGTACTAAGGTATCCCTCCGTAGGCCTATGCCATACGATATTCAGACTCAATACTTATTCTGATAGTTAAATGATTGTTAGTCTTGTTATTTAATTTTTTCCTAGTTGGTTCTAATACTTTCTCCTGAGGTTACAATTGGATACCCACAACTTAGTGGTTTCCTCTAATCATTCCTCTTCATTGTGTAATCCTTACTCCTATTCAACTCATATTTCCTCCATCCTCTTTGAGGTAACGGTATCTTCCGTCATCAGACAATTTTCACTTTTTAGTTTATATCCACTGCCCCCCCCATATGGGAGTCTAGCAGCATAATGGATCAACAACACCTCCGGTGTGTGTGGTGCGGGCATTACATCGGCCCCTTTTATTGCACGTTCACATCTGCCTATTAATTATTATTTTTTGTTTAAAAGTCCTGACTCGTATAGCTCACTTCTTGCCCTTTGGCAATGTTCAATGGTAGTGGTTTAACCACGAGTGTCGCGCACTCTCTAAATATGGTTATGCTGGTCCTGAAGACCCGTCACTCCCCACCGGTAATGGTTGACGTGTAATGTCCATACCGGCACTGGGGTTAGGCTTGTAGGCACTAATTATTGTTATTCTCATTTACTCCCCTTTTAATATTCTACTAGATGGTGTATTATTTTCAGGTTTAATGGTCAGACCGGCTAGGTCTTCCCGAGGTTTTATTGATCTCCAACCCAAGGGTTTCGTACCCTGCCTATAAGAAGGCTATGTCCCACTTCATTGCATTACGGACTCACGTAAATTTAGTGCTTATTGATAACTGCCTGGACCACTTGGTCTTTAGGGTTAGTTTACGTTGCTGCACTTGCTGTAGCAAGTGCGCGAGGTAGGTTGAAATTTAAATGCTTTGGTTAATGTGGCACTTGCAGTGGCAAGTGCGCCATGTAGACTGAGCCACCGGTACGGTGTGTCAGTGCAGTGCTATTCCCTAATCGGGTTCCGTTCTAGTCAAAAGTTCTTATTCAAATTATATAGTCTCACTCCCACTCGTTCCCACAAGTTTACGTGGTAGTAAGGTCTTACTTTCCTCACGAGGCGTTGCATGATAGCAACTTAGCGAGTTCTTTTCCTACAGTTCTCATGATCTCTCCTCATGCACGTCGGGCCATCTTGAACCTTAGTGTTGCATGGTTTTAGAGTTACTCGCTTCGGGTGAGACTTCTAAAGGTAATTCCTTCCGTATATACATATCCCATAAACTAATCGTTACTCGCCGTTTCTACCTCCTTTCCCCAAGCGCACCATTGGTGCTTTCCTGGATGTAAGAAGGGTCGCCTTGCTTATAGCAAGGTAGCCCCATTAGTCCTACAGGACATTTTCTCCTCAAACTCGGTCTATTACTTATTTCATCCTCGTATGGTAGACATTACGTCGTTACCAGGACCCCCGGTCCTAAACATTACATCAAAACACAAAGTCTTATTTTCTACCTTTAACATAATCCTCTTAGCATCCACATCGGGTCTTTCCGATCAGGAGAGTTATCTCCGTGGTGTTTCATTGTCTCACTAGATAGTACTCGAGATACGGGCTGCGGCGGGTGGGGTACCATTGCAAATTTCCCGGGATGCTCTCCCATCGAGTGCGAGCGGTTCATACATCTTCGCGTTACTTGGGGTTGCTGGACCTTCACCACCTTCCGCTGCTCCGCTGTTCTTCCTTAGTACTGTTACCCTGACCTCTCTGACATAAGTCAAGAGGACGGGTTAGACCTCTACCGGTCTAATACCGTAGTCTCGATCTTTTGTTATTGAAGTGCCTCCACGACTATGGTGTGCAAGCTTTAAGCATTGCATCAACCCCGCAAGGTCACGTATCCTCACAACGTTTCCCGTATTCCCAAAACCTATGCTCACTGTATAAATCCTACCATCTCTTGTCATCAGAGCGGTACTCCGCTATGATACCACTTTTGTAACACCCCTACTCTAATCGGCTCCTAATCATCTTACTTAACAATATAATCTCAGCGGTAATCTCAACAATTGAACTACTGGTGTCACCGTTCTTACTCGCCCATACGAGTAATAACGTGCTTCCTGATGTACTCTTAAATACGAAACAATTTCTCGCAGTGACAACAAGAGATAGATCTAACCTTCCCAAACCAATATAAAACACATTCACAGTGAGAATTCTAAGTATCCCAATCCTATACACGTTTCTAAGTTCGTATCAAATGCAACAGTGCATATTAAACAACTGTAATTAAACTACCCAGCGCATCCCTCTCTTTGCCGACACCGGAAGCTGCATACCTGCAAAAATGGTTGTTTGTGGTATGGAATCAGCCCCTGCTGAGTATGTTACTACATGACTGTCATGCCCCCTCGGACCCTCAGTTATTTGGTCGAGAGCATGCAATTCATTTTCATGCAAGTAGTTTAAGGTTAAAACTGTAAAGCAACAATATATATATTGCAGTAAACTCAAATAGCAAACAAGCCCCCGGCTTCACACATCGCTTCGTAACAAACCACTGAAAGCGTTACAACACTTATATGAGTACAGAGACTCCATTCCAATAAACACTTAATAGTTCATAATTGAGTTCGGCGACTCACCCGACCAAACAATCCACCATAAACCACACATGAGTACAGCGACTCGACACAACCAGTTCACAACACACAATATGAGCATAATGGCTCGTTCAAACAAATCCACCAACATACCACACATAACAACAAAGCACAACCAATGAACAACAAGGCGAAACAACGAGAATTATAGATGAGTATAAACTCTCGTCTTTGGCATGCAAGCCGAAATAATGTTCGCCTAATGTACGAGTTAGCATAGTCGTTCGTAATTGTTCAGTCATGTCTAATGACAACGTCTCGTTAGAACGACGTGTCTCTAAGTTACCCATCTCTTATGGCGGGTCACCCACGGCAGTAGCCACTCCAGCTAGAGTCTCCGACCTACGAACGTTCTGTAGTTCGTTGGAAATTTATCCTGATACTTACGGTTACCACACGGTATCCTAGTATCGTTAATGGATCACAGTTCACAGCAAGAGCCACATCCTCTTGATAAACTTATCTATACCATCGCATCGTTTTATTATTTTTCCTAACACAACAGACTGAGGTCGTTAGTCCAATCCTGAGTATGTCGACTTGGGATCCAGTGTTAGATACGAGAGCGGCGTTAAAGAGGCCAATGCTCCGTATATAAGTCTCAGGTAATATATATCTTTATTATCCTGATGCTACAACGTTTACTTACGTTCCTTATATTACACATATAAGATAGCATCATTGCCGCTAGTTCGTTTTATAATATGTTCATATATACGAACGGTACTGTTATCGTGCAATAGTAATATTAAAGCAGCATTAATACACAACTTAAGCATACTAGTTCACACAAGCAGACATTCAATCTTATCACAGATTTTCACACAATGTCTGAACTGAGGAAATCCTCAGAGACAATCAAGCCATATAAATAACATACCGTTCACCCTGAGAGTATTACGGTGGAGTATGAATCTGCTAAATTCTTTGGTGATCCTCGAGACGCCTCTTTCGATCTATAAATATGCATCACACTATGCATCAGCATCTCATACTAACAATACACTACGGCACCCCGTACCTTTACTAATCCATCCCGGTTTATTCCCCGTTGTTAACTACAAACGTCTGTCGGGTTTTCGGTTTACTCGGAATTAGGAAAGACGTCATATTTCATGCGTGGTTACGTCGAGTATATTAATATACTTAACTTTAAACGTTTACTATCGCATGTAATTTAATACACATTTGTATATCATATAGTCTATCACTATATTGCATGTATAATCTTAATCGTTTATTATACATCTCACCTTAGTATTTATTTTCCTAAGGTTTGTTTTTCCAAGTTTAATGTGGTATAATTCGTATTTAAAAATACTTGAATTATATGAATCCTTATTATTCCATGTACACTCCTAACATTAGAGCTTCCATATCTAATGTTTGTAATTCTTTTTCCTTTCACCTTATATCATTTTAAATTATGTTAATACATGGTTATTGAACCATATTGTATTTTTCCACACCATAACATATATTTATTCATATACATGTATTAATGGACCATTTATTATACGGTAAATCTTTATGATATATTCATTCTCTTTTAATGAACATTTCTTATATTATAAATGTTATAACCTTTATAACATTGAAAACCATATTATAAATTTTTGTTCTAAAATTCCCATTAATTCCGAACAGCATTTATTTTCTTGAATATTACAAAATCCACCACATAATCATTATAATGTTATATTATAGCTATATAACATATATTATGACATTTATGTCATTAAAACAATTATAACCTATAGTTATAAATTGTTATAAAATACCAAATGGACCATAGTCTTTTCGGTTTTATTAATTCCCACCATACTTTCAGATTTTACAAATCAATCCCAAATTATATTCCATTGTCACACTTATAATATACCTTATATTATAATCCTTAAACCTTAATATAATTATAACCTATTGTTTTAAAGGTTTATAATTACCGAACAGACCCTAGGTCTGTTTTAATTAAATTCCCACCACCAAACTTTGTATATTTACCAAATCTCCCCAATTTATAATACATAGTTTTCTAATATCATTAAAACTATATATTATACATATATCTTTATAAAATCTTGTATATAACTCCAAAAATTACCAAACTATACCAAAAGGTTATAAATACCATTCCTAACCTTATACTCTTATAATTCATGGTTTTTACCCACATGTTACCCATTTGTAACAATGTTATAAAATATCATATATTATACTTATATATTTCATATTAACTCCAAACTTAACCAAATAAATTCCTAAAAATTCCTAATACTCCATAGGTGTATAAAATACCATTTTATACCCAAAACTTTCGGTAATCACACATATACCCATATGTTATGTAATTTTTACCTTTTAATACATAACTTAGTATAATTTGATAATTAAATTAATAAATCATCAAATCTGGTCAAAGTCTTTTGCTTG
Source organism: Limonium bicolor (assembly GCA_023374045.1). Taxonomy (NCBI): domain Eukaryota; kingdom Viridiplantae; phylum Streptophyta; class Magnoliopsida; order Caryophyllales; family Plumbaginaceae; genus Limonium; species Limonium bicolor. Next base: position 116,067,438 of record CM041783.1, read on the forward strand.
GTCAATGTTTGACTTCCAAACATCATTTTGACCCTACTTCCACGGTAATTACATAGATTACCCCTAACTTTCCAATATTTACAATTTCACCCAAAACTATATTAATCTTATAATTTTTATATAAACTCATTTAAACTTCTGAATTTCGGCTATATCCTTTTATAGCCCCCAAATTTAATTTAATTACACTATAACCCCAATAATATGCGGTAATGCATATTTAGCACTTAAACTTAATTAAAAGCTTTAAATGCATAAATAAAATGGCCTAAAGTACATGGCCTTATTACAAACCTTGGCTTATAAAATAAATTACACATAAATGCCCAAAAATGCTGTAAACTCTCGGCCCTTACCATATGTTTTCATTAATTACCAATTTTCCACATAATGTCTTAAATTTGACAATTATGCTAATTAATTAGTTATAAAATTTATTAAACCATTCCTTAATCACCTAAGGTCAAATTAAGACCTTAATTAACCATTCACTCACGGCACAATATATACATATGTATAAACACATATTAATATACCAAGTGAAGGTTTAAGTGATTTATACCTTGTTTTTGCCTAGTTAAGGCCTTGTTTGGCCACGCCCAACTTAGGATAAAATTTCCACAGCATTATTTACATGTTTTCAAACAGAAATTAAGGCATAGTTAGTCTCCAAGCAATCTAACCATAAGAAGTGTTTAATGTCAATTTTCAAGGTAAAATTTACCTTAAAATACCAAGGTAAACAAGGTTGGTCTCGGCCTGTTTTTACAGTAGGCAAAGAGTGTCAAAAGAGCTACTAAAACCAAGCTTTAAACTGGTATAACTCAGATTAGAAGATAGTAATCTTTACCTTGTTTAAAATGCCTAAAATGGTGTTTTTGGCTTGGATCTGGTTATACTTCGAGCTCTTGATGTACCAACTGGATAAGTATGTTAATGAAGATTATAAGCTTAGAAACAAAGTTTCACAGCCGAATTGAAGGGAATCAAAAGATATGTGCTTAAAGCACATTTTTATACCTTAAGAACAAGATTAGCTTTCTCCACCTTCTTCCCTTGTTAACCGAGATACACCCTCCATTTAACCTCCATAACAACCTAAGAACATTGATGGAAGTGGTTGATGCTTTGCTCCATGGAAAGAGGAAGGAATTGTGAAGAAAATGAACATTTCAAGGCTTAATTAGCTTACCAAGATTACTTGATGTTCTCTTCTGTTCTTGGTGAGTTATCCACGACCTGGAGAAGCCAAGGAGAGGTTGAAGGAAGGTGGTTTCGGCTGGGAAGCAAGGTGAGTGAAGGAATAATGATTAATTTAGCTTTTAAGACATTATTTGCTACTTTTGGAATAGTAACTTGATGGCCCATCTAATTAGCTGTATAATTGATTGAAGATTGACAAATGAGTGGGTATTACAGCTGTATGAAATAGGCTGTTTTGGTCAAGGCAATAGGTGAGCTTTGACCATGGTTTAAGTTAAATTAAGTATTTAAGTGTTATTTTTGGGTACTATTCATACTAAATTGCCAATTTTTGATTTTATTTTTAAACTTTGATTTAGACTTTATAATATAGTCTATCATGTCACATTAATGTTATAAAGAACTTATTATAGTCTTTACAGTGACAAAAGTCATTATCTTAGAGCTCATAGACGAAAAACGTGCTTTAAGGAATTTTAGTGCACATTTTGAGTCGCAGGGTGTTTCTGAGCTCTGTTTTCTTTGAGAACGGTTTTGTTGTGTTCCTTACATGATATTTGATCATGGTTTCCAATTTTATATCATTTAGAGGTCGTTTGACCTTTAAGGTATTCTTAGAGCACATTTTTGCCCTACTTGACCTTGAAGCATGTAAATGCCTGTTCTTTGTGTTGGAGTGTTGTCCAACAATTGTAACATGTTTAGTAATGTGTTAATAAGTTTAGGACAAAATCTTAGGTCCTAGGAAGTTCATTTGGGTATTTATTCACCCCATATAGTCAAAGGGTGCAACATCTTGCTTTGTGTTGACCACTATTGTTCTCAGTTGACTTTTAAGGCATGTTTAGGCCTTAATTAATGTGATTAAATATTTAATCCATATTTTATTAGTTTGGGGTATTTCACCAGAGGCATCCGAGTTATTTTATTTTTAAATGGGTTTCGGTCCCCAGAGGCATCCGAGTTATTTTCTTTTTGAATGGGTTTTGGTCCTAAGAGGCATCCGAGTTATTATATTTTTGAATGGGTTTCGGTCCCCAGAGGCATCCGAGTTATTTTCTTTTTAATGGGTTTTGGTCCCCAGAGGCATCCGAGTTATTTTCTTTTTAAATGGGTTTCGGTCCCTAGAGGCATCCGAGTAATTTTCTTTTGGAACGGGTTTTGGTCCCTAAAGGCACCCAAGTCATATTGCATTTTCTTACATTTCATTCAGAACGGGTTTCGGTCCCTAGAGGCACTCAAGTCATATTGCATTTTCTCACATTTCATTCAGAACGGGTTTCGGTTCCCCGAGGCACTCAAGTCATATTGCATTTTCTCACATTTCATTCAGAACGGGTTTCGGTCCCCGGAGGCACTCGAGTCATACTGTATTTTCTCACATTTCAATCAAAACGGGTTTCGGTCCCTAGAGGCATCCGAGTCATATTGCATTTTCTTACATTTCATTCAGAACGGGTTTCGGTCCCCATAAGCATCTGAATCACATCATCACATAGCTTGAATTTCATCTCAAAAGAGTTTCGGTTCAAAAAAGCATCGAATTACATGATGTATTTTGCATATAAGATGGGTTACGGTGCCCAGAAGCACCTGGATACACTATGCTTTTCTTGTATTTTCTCACTTGGATAGGTTCAGGCCCGTAGAAGTGCCTTAGTACAATGAGATACATCTCTCGAAGGCGCTCCATAAGCTCAAGCATTTTTCAAGGCAGTCAACATCTTTGAACACGGGAAAAGTGACGAGCAAGGTGTGACAAGGTTTGTAAAGATTTTGGGTATTATCATGCGTCAACTTGACTTTTCATTAACATTCCAAAATCAAGTTGACGGGGGGCAATCTGTTATCCCCAAAATCTTTATCCTTATTTAAACGTGAACAAGGTCTTTCAAGGGTTGGTGTGTGGCTAAGGGTAAAATTGTGCTTCTTCTGTTTGAGAGAAAATATGGGCTTCAAGGTGGTAAGATATGAATTTCAATACCGTGAAAACTAAGACGGGTGGTATATTTGACATGAAATTATATTGGCATAGTGGTGAAGCGTATAGAGGAGGTACAAGAGGTTGATGGTTCGAGGCTAATGACAATGACAAATAATTTTCTGTAGTTTTCACTTTCCTTTTTAATTCTCTTTTCTTTTATTTCTAACTTTTAAAATCAGATTTTATTTGTAAAATAAAAATCCAAAAATATAAAAAAAAATACATCTATCCTTTTTTTTATTGGTAGTTTATTTTCTTTAAAAAAACTAGAAAAAAAAAGAAAACTTTTGAAATTGTGATTTCAAGAAAAAATAACCAAAACAACAATCGTAATCTCATCCCATTTTTCGTTAGTTGTTTTACACTTTTTTTATGATTATCCTTTTCTTTATCCTTCTAGTAATCAGTTTATTTAATAGTTTTCAATATTCAAAATCCTAAAAATAAAAGAAAAGTGGTTGTTAAGATTTTTTGTTAGATGTTTCTTTTAGTTTTTATATTATTTTCATAGTACCTGATTTTTTTTCCAAGCTTAATTTATTTATTATTTTTTTAAAAAATCATTTTCCTTTTGAACGAGAATGTTGAAAAACAAAAAAATAAAAATAAAAAAGAAACAAAAATATTGTTGTTAGTATCTCCTTTGATTGTTTTCCAATTACAAAAGAAAATCCTTTTATTTTTATTTTTTTACTACTTTTGGTTCATTTATTTTCTTTTAGTTAGAATTTTAAATATTGTCAACCTCTTAGTTATTTTATCCCTTCTTTTAGGTAGATTTCTATATTTTTACATTTTGTTTTCTTTTTCTTCTCATGTTCTCATTCCTTATTTTTCCCCTAACTAAGTTTGTTTAGTTTTACATTCAAAAGTTTGTTAAGTTTTCAAAATTCTCCAGCCTCTTACCTAAACCAGTCTCCTATTCATACACAATGCAAAGGGGGCACATTCAAGCATACATGATCTAAAAAACCTTCACCCGACGTACACCTTTGTTGCCGTATTGTTCCATGTTCCATTGACGCTACACCTTCAGGCATAGTTTTTTTTTTTGATAAATATTGGCAATCGCCAAAGGTGGGGAACTCCCCGATACGAAGCAATACAATTCCAACTTACCAATTAAAACGTAGTCCAACAGAACGAGAAACAACTGAAACGCAAAAATGAAAAAACCAGAGGAAACTGAAATGCAATCGACAAATAGAGGGTTCACTAGTGGCTATGTTGCAGCAGTTGCAGGAGACCATGGAAGTTGTAGAAAACATTGCTACTCATGGAATTTTGCACCAATTTGTTTCCTTCCCAGTCCCAGATTTGTCTCTTTACTACTTCCACCGCCGCTGTCCAGTTTGGTGTTTTGCCAGTAAACACAAATTCATTTCTTACTTTCCAGATCATCCATAGCGCATGAATGAAAGATGATGTCCACAGCCTTGAAGCCTTCTTTGTCATGCTCATTCCACACCATTGTTCATACGCGTCAGCTACTGAGTTTGGGAAAATAAACTGTGTGCCCCACCATTCCAGAATTTTCTGCCAAAGTTTGTTACTCTCTACACAGTGTAAGAACAGATGGGCTGTGGTTTCAATTTTCAAACTGCAGAGTGCGCACCACTGTTGATTTAGCGCCACCAAGCCCTTCTCAAACAGGAAGTCTCTGGTGCAGATCTTTTCATTCAAACAAAACCAAGCGATCAGCTCAATTCTCGGCTGTGCAAGCTTTTTCCAGAATAGTCGAAGCCAACTTGGGGGAGAGCTTGAGTCTGCTTCAATCAGCAATTGATAGAAAGATTTACTGGTGTAACATCTGTTTTTGTCGCTGGACCAACAGATCGAGTCTGAAGTAGTAGAGTATTTAATCTCACATTGATTTATATGGATCATCAGAGTTTCATAGTCTTCCATTTCATATTGAAATAGTTCACGTCTCCATGTCAAGTTCCACACCCATTGAGCTCCATTCCACCAGCCTACTTCATCAATTTTGTCATCTTTCTGATTGCTGATGCTGTATAAGCGAGGGAATTTCTCTTTCAGCAGAAAATAACCAGCCCATGGGTCCATCCAGAAGCGGACCGTATTTCCTCTTCCAATAGCCCATTTTGTGTTGTGTGCCATAATCTCTGCAGTCTTGGGGGACCAGGAAGCAATTGAAACAATGGATTTCCACAAACCTGGTTGCTTAGTCCTTTTCCAATCATCATCGTATAGGGGTAGTTCAACATTAACCCCATGAGTCGAGCCCATTACTTGCTTCCATAATGGTGATGCAGTTCGGTGGTATCTCCACCACCATTTGTATAGCAGTGCGGTATTTCTTGCCTCGATGTCGTTGATACCCCAGTCCTCCCATATTTCTCGGCGGTACCAGTTTTTTCCAAACTATTAGGCAGATGCCTTTCGAGGTTCCTTTTGCCCAGAGGAAGTTCCGTTGAATTTTGTCCAGTTCTTTAATGACTGCTTTTGGAATTCTGAACAGGCTGATATAGTATACTGGGAGACTATCAAGCACCGCTTTAATTAGCACAAGTTTACCGGCCCGAGACAGGGTATTGGCCTTCCAGTTTGCAAGCCGATTTCTTACTCGATCTAGGACTGGTTCCCACGTCTGTTTCCTTCTTGGGTTTGCGCCAAGCGGGCAGCCCAGATACGTTATTGGTAGTTGGGCAATCGGGCATCCGAGTATGTGGCTAACCCATTGTTGTTCAGAAGAGTTGAGGTTAATACTCATCTGTTGCTTTTTTACTCATCTGTTTCCCATCCCGTTGCAAGCATTAAGGGAGCATCATTTATTTTTTCACATCATTTCTGTCTATCATCTTCCATCTTCACCAATGACCCCTTCCAAGCCTACCACGTCAGCCACTGCAACCGTATCGTTCCATCCGTCATCGTCAACAATAAGATACACCGCAGGTACATTGCTCATCCACACTGTTCAAACATAGCCTCGTCGACAGAGGACTTGATCCAGTAGCAACCATCCATGTGTGACAGTAACACCACCTGCATCCTCATCGACGTCTACTCAAAACCGTCCAAGCTGTGGCAATGACTACCAGTCGTGAACCTGGCTCAAGCAGCTGATCACCGCAAACAAGCTAGTACCACGCCAAAGAAGAAAACAGCGGGAAGGTTGTAGCCTTGGACGAAGAGCTAGCCGAGTTAAAGTTGTTGTTGCTCGTCAATCTTAGCCAGTGTCCAAACTAGAAGAGAACGATTCGATATACAAATGACAGAATTCATGTGCACTATACACGAAGAGGAAATATGCATATCTTCAGCCTGCCAACTCCATGCCAATTTTGATGCTCTGTATTACCGCCATACAATTTCTTAATCCATTACTGTTTCATTGGTACTCATCCACAATTCCAGCTAGTCATCACTCATCACAATGCCGCCCCGTCACCGTACATGCCTTGTACCATCACAATCATCCATCCAGATCCATTGTAGCTATCATACATGACGTGCATCTTGTCCATGTCATGGCGATCTGCAACCAAACGCATCAGCCACTTCTCCAACTTTCACGAAGCACGAGCTCTAGCATTGGTAACGCTGTTGCCCAGTTGTCTTCAATCCCTCCATCATTAAGAAGTCATGTTCCTCAACGATGTTGCCTCCCGAGTCACCACTGTCGACTGATCTTGTCTACTGGAGCTGGTGTTGACAACAGCATACCAATACCATTATCCTCTCATTTAACGCCCGTTATCTATTCTGATGCCAGTCGTCATCAGCCTTGCCTTATCTCCTTGCGCCAGCGTGTGACCTCTCCTCATGTACACCACAGTCATCCAGAACAAACTGGTTGTCGTCTCTCTTAATTAAACGGATGTTGTCAACATTCTACTCTTGCCGGTTAACTATCCGTGGAGCTGAGTAGATGTACCACGCCGCCACCGTGCTATCAACCTTCGTCACCGTTTGCAACTTGCAGCAACATTCACGACCTCTTCATCACCGGTCTATAGCATAAAAGTTGGAGGGGAGAATGACCAGCAAAGCCACCCGAGGAAGGAGTAACCGGTTTGTTCCGTTTTTTTCTCTTTATTCATTTTTTTTTTTGAATTTTCGTCAGAGGTTAAGTTGAGTGAAATTTTTATTTACTATTATTTTTTATTACGTACGCATCGTAGCAAATGTACGATTGATAGGCTAAGTAAATTATTTTCTTTTATTTTAGTTTCAATAAAAAAAAGTAGATTAGGATTTATTGCTTAATTTTAGTTATTAGAATTGATGTATTTTGCTATGTACTAAGCGTCACACATCACTAAAATATATTTTCCAAAGCAAATAATAAAAGGATGATGTCATAAACATAATCTTAGACTTTATAATAGTAAAGGAAAAGTGGTTTCTAAGGGTAATGAAAGAATTTGAACCCTTAGAATTTTCATATCAAGCCCCCGGACCTATAACTCTAATAATTGTAATAACACTTTCTCTCCTAGTTTAGAAGGTTAAGTGACGACTCTATTTGGGTTTGTGTGGGCCAGTTAGAATAATTAAACTTCAATTTTATAATTTTGGTTTAGTTCTCCAAATTGTAAATCGAACCTTGAGGCCTTAAGCTCAATACTAAAGGGTTCAAAACCGATGCCCACAACTAGACATTGAGATTTCCCTAAGCTAATGGAGGGTATCGAGAGAGATACTTCTAGGATAATCTTTGAGATTGTGAAATGACTCCGAGAGAAGAGTTTTGGGAATTTGAGTAGTCCGGTAGAGAACCGGACATTTGAGAATTCGAGGGGCTAATTGTATTGCTCCGTTTGTAATTGTAAGTGTAACACCCTGGATTTTACCTCAAATGATAGCTTAAGAAAATACAAATCCATCGGCGCGAACGGAAGTCAAAACGGAGCTTGAACGAGCAAGTTATGGTCAAAACAGCACCATGTCCGAACGTGTGTCCGGACATCAACGTTCGGACACAAGTCGAGACTTTAGAAACCAAAAACAGACGGATGTCCGAACATCGAAGCTCGGACGGATGTTCGGACGCCTTCGGAAATCAGAAACGCGTAAAGTCCGAACATGTGTCCGAATGTCAAAGTTCGGACACAAGTCGAAGCAAAATCAGAGAAACAGATGGATGTGTCCGAACATTGATGCTCGGACAGATGTTCGGACGCAGCCAAATGACGAAACCCTTTGAAATCTTTCGGGGCCTGTCCGAACATGGATGTCCGGACGGACGTTCGGACAGGTCCCTAAGTGCGGTTTTAAAAGCGTAATCAGAAATCAAAAACCACCAAAACACTTATATAAACCATAACATCAACATGGAAGACATTTAAATGGGAAATATTGCCAATAAGTACCTCGTCACCAAGCTCAAATTCCATAAGGTCAATTCGTAAACTGTCAAAAATACTTATCAGTGAACACCATAACGAATGTAATCTCAAAACAGCAGCGGATTCAAAAACCTCCAGGGCATTACCGCCACACCCAATCCCCATGGGTGCTCAGGCTAAAGAACTAAATACCTCAAAGCAAATGTTAATTCAACTTATGCGGAAGCTAAACAAAGACCAAAATATAAATCGTTTGGAAAACGTCACAATACTTCTATAACATCGTGATTCAGACGTTGTCTCAATAACTCGTTATTCCTAAGCTATGTGATTCGCTGTCCCAATCCCCAAACTTAGTCGTCCATACCTGCGATAAAAAAACATAGACAAAAACACAGAAAGGATCGCACAAATCAGAAAAACTGAGTAAAGACTATCTCAATCCGTAAAATACGTTTAAGAACCCCATTTGCCATTTATCAATCAGGGAGGAATAATTCGGTGAACATTAGACGAACTTCCAAAATCCAGAACAACATTTAAAATCACAGTAGGGAGCTTTCAGCAGGAGATCACCACAATACCAAACACGGGGTCACCTATGGGACCCCAAACAAGAGGACAGTCACCTATGGGACCGTCAAACAACCACCTCACCCTAAGTCCTTAAGTGTGCACACCCCCTATGAGACAGCAGTAACATAGAGTAGATCAGAGGGCTTAACTGCAACAATGTGTGCAGCGCAAATAATAATAATCATGGGGAGCACCTATGGGCTCCCAAACCATAGAATTCAACCTGCGAAAGACTCCCAAAATCCAGAACCAAAAACCACAGCACCATCCAATTCCTCAATTCCAAAACGTGGGAACAATCCCCAATTCCAAAACACAACCGAGAACTCATAAAAGCACAACGAAACCTTTTCCAATTGTTTTACAAAACATCAGTCAAACAATCATTGAGCATAGAATTTACCTGGAACAATCCAGAATCCCTCAAGAGCCCAACTGCTCCAGTCTATCGATAGCGTTCGTCGATGTAATCGGCGTCTAGGTAACCAAAACAACAATCAAAAGAAGCCAACAACGCGTACAACAATTATATAACCCTAGTTAGAATACATTACCCCACAATTTACTAACTAGCACTAGAGAATTTGATTAGACCTCGACGGAATTGGCGTGGAATCACCAAGAATTGAAGAAGGAGAGTGTGAAGAGTTTGAATAGAGTATGAGTGCAAGAACGGCGTATTGAGGATGAAGATGGACGAGAGAATCAGTGTTTTAAATACAAAACTAATTACAAAACAATAAAGAAAACATGAATTTAGTAATTAAAAGTCTAGGTTTTAAGGAGAGAAGGTATTAAATATTAGAAGAGAAATCAGTTTTGCCAATATTCAAGAGGTGTGGAACTTATAATTAAATTAATGAATCCACACTTGAAAATAGAAGAACGTGGGTAACCGTTGTAACAAGATGAGAATGAGAAATAAAATAATTAGGAAGTTAATTAATAAACACCTACTTGGAAGGAAGTAGTTTAGAAACAAATAGATGTATATATTGTAAATGGTTTCAAAGTTCAACAGGAAGAAAGACAATCACGTTAAAAGAAGAATCAAAATGCTAATAATATATTTGCTGAGAGAAAAAAATCAGGAGAGATAATAAATATTATTTTAAGTAGTCAAACGGGATTTGAACTCTTGAAATTAAATAACCACAAGGAGAGAGCCAAATTGAAATCGAACTCCATATATCTAGAGCTAATAAATTGGGAAGAAGATTCTAGAATAGTATTTTATAGCTTAAATAAATAAAACGAGGTTAAGAGGATGACGTAATATCCAAATAGTATGTTATCCGCAATATATATCTAAAATCGAATAGGGCCAAAACGTTACAAATAGTTGTAAACACTTTTAAGGGAGAATTAATTTGGGAGTAGTTGTCGTTTAATTCTCTTGGCCACCCTAATACTAACCTCAGTCTCATTAATCAAACATATACTATATCATTCCTAACCTGCATTTCCCGGGTATTTCTCATCCCCCTTAAAAGAAAGCTTCGACCTCGAAGCTAAAACTCATCCTTACAAGCGAACTGCTAACTAAGTACTGACTGAAACGATTTCCTGATCGAAGAGTTGTGGGTACTTCTTCTCATCTCCTCCTCCACTTCCCACGTGGCCTTCTCCGTCCCATGATTTGACCATAAGACCTTGACCATGCGGGTGGACTTCGATCTGGTCTCTCTTGTCTTAGTATCCATGACTCTGATGGGATACTCCTCGTAAGAGAGATCCTGCTCTAGCTCCAAGACCTCTGGTTGCAACACGTGCGAAGGGTCGGGGACGTACTGCTTCAGCTGGGATACATGGAAGACGTTGTGAACCTTCTCCAGCTCACAAGGAAGTGCCAGGCGGTATGCCACCTCTCCAACCCTCTCTAAGATCTCGTAGGGCCCAACAAATTTGGGACTGAGCTTCCCTTTCTTCCCGAATCTGGTTACCCCTCTCACAGGAGATACCTTCAGAAAGACTCTGTCCCACCTCGAACTCAACTGGTCTGCGCTTGAGGTCGGCATAGGACTTCTGCCTGTCCTGAGCTGCCTTCATCCGACTCTGGATCACTCGAACCTGCTTCATAGTCTCCTCAATCAGCTGTGGCCCCAAAACAACAGTTTCACTAATGTCGCTCCAACACAACGGTGTTCTGCACTTTCTATAAAGCTTCATAAGGGGCCATCTTGATGCTGGTATGGTAACTGTTGTTGTACGAAAATTCCACCAAGTGCAGCATATCAGCCCATGAACCCTGGAAGTCCATCACACATGCTCGAAGCATGTCCTCCAAGGTCTGGATGGTTCTCTCGGTCTGGCCATCAGTGGCTGGATGAAAAGTAGTGCTCAACTTTAGCTTGGTGCCCATCGCCTTCTGAAATTGCTGCCAGAAATGGGCTAGGAATCTCGAGTCTCTGTCTGATATAATGGTCTCAGGTACTCCATGATATCTCACCACATTCCTGATGTAGGCATCCACCAACTGACTCATGGACCACGTCTTCTTCATGGGTATGAATCGTGCAGACTTAGTGAGGCGGTCCACTATTACCCAAATCTGATCGACTCCCTCTCCCGGTGGTAAACCCATCACGAAGTCCATGGAAATGGAGTCCCACTTCCACTTTGGGACCTCCAGCGGCTGCAATAAACCTCCCATCCTCTTATGCTCGAATTTGACATTCTAACAGGTAAGGCACTTTGATACGAACTCTGCCACCTCCCTCTTCATCTTAGGCCACCAAAACATCCTCTTCAAGTCTTTATACAATTTGTCACCACCAGGATGGACCGAATAGGGAGTATTGTGGGCCTCCCTCATCAGTCTCTCCTTTACCTCGGCACACCCCTGAGGCACACACCATCGGCCTCTGAATCTCAAGCTGCCATCGCTGTGGATCTCGAAGCCCTCTGCTTTACCTTCCTTCATCTTTTCTCGGATCCGCTCTAACTTCGCGTCACCAGACTGCCCTTTGAGTATCTCCCCATAGATGTCGGAAGAAATACTCATTTGGTACAACTTCACCTCGCGCTCCACTCCTCCAGCCTCCATCACCTCCAGATTCAGTCTCTGAAAGTCACGAACTAGTTCGTCTGGAAGAACCCACATTGAATTCACAGAATGACTCTTCTTTCTGCTCAGAGCATCGGCCACTAGATTAGACTTCCCTTCATGATACAAAATCTCCAAGTCGTAGTCCTTGATCAATTCCAACCACCGCCTCTGCCTCATATTAAGTTCCTTCTGGGTGAAGATGTATTTGAGGCTCTTGTGGTCGGTGTAGATCTTGCAGGTGACACCGTAGAGGTAGTGCCTCCAGATCTTAAGGGCGAAGACTACTGCTGCAAGCTCTAAGTCATGCGTCGGGTATCGGGTCTCATATTCCTTCAGCTGTCTCGATGCATAGGCTATGACTTTCCCGTGCTGCATCAAGACACACCCCAAGCCATACTTAGAAGGTCGCTGAAAACCTCGAATCCGTCTGTCCCTGAGGGTAAGGTTAGCACTGGGGCTGTGGTCAACCTATCCTTCAACATCTGGAACGCCTTCTCGCAATCATCGTCCCACTGAAACTTGGTTACCTTCTTCATGAGGTTTGTGAGGGGTCTAGCAATCTTCGAGAAATCCTTCACAAATCTTCTGTAGTAACCCGCTAGACCCAGGAAGCTACGAACCTCTGTCAGGTTGTTCGGTCTTGGCCACTCTTTTACTGCTTGGATCTTGGCCGGGTCCACTGAGATTCCCTTCTTAGTAACGATGTGGCCCAGGAAGGCCACTCGGTCCAACCAAAAGTCACACTTGGACAGCTTGGCGTAAAGCTGCTGCTCTCTCAGGATCTGTAAGACTGATCTCAGGTGCTCCTCATGCTCTTCCTCATCTTTGGAGTAGATGATATCGTCAATAAATACCACCACAAACCGGTCTAAATAGGGGTTAAAGATCCGGTTCATGAGGTCCATGAAGACTGCCGGCGCATTCGTCAATCCAAAGGGCATCACCAGGAACTCAAAGTGCCCATACCTGGTCCGGAAGGCAGTCTTCGGGATGTCCTTCTCTGCAACACGAAGCTGGTGGTATCCCGACCTCAGGTCTATTTTGGAAAAGACTCTTGCACCCTGTAGCTGGTAAAAAAGGTCGTCGATTCTGGGCAAGGGATACCGGTTCTTCACAGTGATCTGGTTCAACTCCCGGTAGTCTATGCACAGTCTCATGCTCCCATCCTTCTTTACGAACAACACAGGAGCTCCCCAAGGCGATACACTCGGACGAATGTATCCCTTATCCAAGAGGTCCTCCAACTGAACCTTCAGTTCCTTTAACTCTGAGGGCACCATACGGTATGGGGCCTTGGAAATAGGCGCTGCTCCTGGCACAAGGTCAACACTGAACTCCACCTCCCTGTCTGGCGGCATGCCAGGTATCTCATCTAGGAAGACGTCAGGGAACTCATTCACCACTTGGATCTCTTCTAATGGGCTTGGCTCTCGGCTCAGGTCCTGGACATGGCAAAGTATGCCTGCTATCCCTTCCTCACTTGGGAGAGAATCGACATAGCTGAGACTATCTTTACTCCCGGTTTCTTCTCCATGCTACTGTAGGAGACTCTTTGGCCCGATGGTCCTCTCAAGGTGATCTTCTACTCACCACAATCGATCTTCCCTTTGTACTTGCTTAGCCAGTCCATCCCCAAGATGATGTCGAAGTCGGGGAGGACGAACTGGATCATGTCAGTTACAAAAGTTTCCCCCTTTATGTCTACCCCCACATCTTTCAATACATAATCACAAGAAATAACCCTCCCTGAGGGTATGGATACTGCTATGGTAGGGGATTTGCAAGTTTCTAGACCCAGTCTCTTAACAAAATTCTCAGAAATGAACGAATACGAAGCCCCAGTATCAAACAAAACACGAGCAGGAGTACCATGAACAGAAAAGGTACCTGCTAACACCTCTGCTTCGGCCTCAGCTTCGGCCCAACTCATAACATTGATTCTTCCAGGAGCTCGACTGTTGTCTCGGTTCTCCCCTTGACCTCTGTTGCCTCCATTTCCACCCCCGCCATTCCCACGCTGGGGAGCATCCCCGCGCTGGTTCTGGCCCTGGTGCTGATCTCTGCCTCGGGGCTGGGAGTCTGCTGGTCTGTAGGCTCGATCCCCGCCATTACCCCTCTGCTGAGCGCCTCCCTGAGGGTTCTGGAAGCACTCGAAAGCTCTGTGGCCCTTCCTGCCACACCGGAAGCACGCCACCAGGTTTCCTTCACAGTCTTTCCCCGGGTGGTCCTTGTGGCATCTCCTGCAGTGGAAGTGCCTGTCTCTCCCGATCTCTCCCCTCTGAAACTGCCCCTGGGGTCTATCACTCCTCCTCTGGTCATTCCTCTGGTTCCCATCGAACCTCCTCCTATCATCTGAGTTAGGCCTCCACCTCTTGTCCTGGTTGGGCCTCTGATGTCGGTCATCTCGACTCCGGGACTCCTCCACATCCTCTGTCTTCCTCTTTTGGCCCGCCTGGACCTCCCTCCTCTTCTGCTGCACCCTAAACAGGTTAGCAGCCTTTCCATACGCGTCCTGGAGGGTAGGTATCGTCAGTACGCTCAAGGCCTCCTGGAGACTCCAGTTGAGTCCCCCACAAAACGCTGCACCTTCGACGCCTCGTCAGGGACCATCGTCGGCGCGAACCTCGCCAGCTCTAGAAATTTGGAGTGGTACTCCTTCACACTCCGGGCCTGCTGCTTGAGCTCAGAGAACTCCAGGTATTTCTGCATCCGGACATGCTCAGGATAGAATCCTTCGCATGGCCTCCTTCAATGCCTCCCATCCAAAATCAGGTCCCGCCAGGAGAGCGTCCTTGTTGGCAGACCACCAGATGTCTGCCTCGCTCTTGAAGTAGTACACGGCGGCATTGACTCTCCTGTCAGCAGGGCAGTTGACTACCTCAAAGATCTTGTCGAACTCACGCAGCCAATCCTCCAGTAGTACTGGGTCCTCCTCCCCCTTGAATGCAGTCGGCTTCAGGTGGGCAATCCTCTTTGTGTAGTCTTCTGGCACGTTGTCTCGCTGGGCTTGGCGTTGCACAATCTGGCCCAGGTTCAAGGCAAGCTCCTGAAGTTGTCTCATTGGGTCGTTGGCTGCCATGGTAGTGCTCCTGCTTCGACTTCTGGTGTTTTAGGAGGAATTCAGTCGGCCTGCCAGTCTACTCTATCAAGATGGACCCCTGATTATGAGTCACGCATTCAAGGAATTTAATTTCCTACAAATATCCCCTTAAGTCCTACTATGCTCATACTACCCAATCCTCGGGTAGACAGTTAGAATGCATAATTAAACAACATGTTATACCATCATGTAATATACATATGAGTAACCAGTAAGCAATTATTCCCTGTATGACCTTCAAGCACCACATAGAGGTGTCCAATATAACTCAGCAGAACACAATATAGCATATAATTCAACATAACTTTCCCAAGCGGCTTATCCCCACATTTTTAATCCGGTTTACTCAAATCTTATCTTATTTCAAAACACGGCTCTGATACCACCTTGTAACACCCTGGATTTACCTCAAATGATAGCTTAAGAAAATACAAATCCATCGGCGCAAACGGAAGTCAAAACGGAGCTTGAACGAGCAAGTTATGGTCAAAACAGCACCATGTCCGAACGTGTGTCCGGACATCAACGTTCGGACACAAGTCGAGACTTTAGAAACCAAAAACAGACGGATGTCCGAACATCGAAGCTCGGACGGATGTTCGGACACCTTCGGAAATCAGAAACGCGTAAAGTCCGAACATGTGTCCGAATGTCAAAGTTCGGACAAGTCGAAGCAAAATCAGAGAAACAGATGGGTGTGTCCGAACATTGATGCTCGGACAGATGTTCGGACACAGCCAAATGACGAAACCCTTTGAAATCTTTCGGGGCCTGTCCGAACATGGATGTCCGGACGGACGTTCGGACAGGTCCCTAAGTGCAGTTTTAAAAGCGTAATCAGAAATCAAAAACCACCAAAACACTTATATAAACCATAACATCAACATGGAAGACATTTAAATGGGAAATATTGCCAATAAGTACCTCGTCACCAAGCTCAAATTCCATAAGGTCAATTCGTAAACTGTCAAAAATACTTATCAGTGAACACCATAACGAATGTAATCTCAAAACAGCAGCGGATTCAAAAACCTCCAGGGCATTACCGCCACACCCAATCCCATGGGTGCTCAGGCTAAAGAACTAAATACCTCAAAGCAAATGTTAATTCAACTTATGCGGAAGCTAAACAAAGACCAAAATATAAATCGTTTGGAAAACATCACAATACTTCTATAACATCGTGATTCAGACGTTGTCTCAATAACTCGTTATTCCTAAGCTACGTGATTCGCTGTCCCAATCCCCAAACTTAGTCGTCCATACCTGCGATCATAAAACATTGACAAAAACACAGAAAGGATCGCACAAATCAGAAAAGCTGAGTAAAGACTATCTCAATCCGTAAAATACGTTTAAGAACCCCATTTGCCATTTATCAATCAGGGAGGAATAATTCGGTGAACATTAGACGAACTTCCAGTGTAACGACCCCAAAACCGGCCTAGGAGTTAGGGCCGTTACACGCCGCGAGTCTATTACCTAACGTCGCAAGGCTCTAAGCAAAACAATCCCCAACTCGAATAACGAACTTGTATAAATACCAAAAGAGTTTACAAGAGCCAAATGCTTAACAATCAAATACAGAGAAAGGCCCGAAGGCTACATGAAAGCTTTAAAGCGTCCAACATGCAAAGTACACAAAGTCTAAGGAAACAAAAAGTAAACGAAGCTCCAGAAGGGGACAAGAGAGGAGATCCCACGAGCTCAATCTGCAACAAAGTAAAGGGGTGAGCTAAACAGCCCAGCAAGCAGAAGACTTCCTCAAGGAAGCCCACTCAAAACAGAAGCAGCAGAATAACTTATAAACAGAGGAGAAGGCGGAGTCATTATAAACCGTCAGAAAGGAAACGCGAAACAGAAGCAGAGCAGACATCACTTCAAATCACAGTCGGACTTTCAGAACAGATACAGAAGAGTGGGACACTAGTAACCAGCTAACACAACAGAAGGACTCACATAATGTCCTATGGATCCGAAGATCCCACAACAGAAGCCGTAGAGACAGCTAATAGGCCCGTCGGTCAAATAACGTCCTAAGGGAGACCCTAAGGAGTATAAACAGAAGGAATTCCTGCGCAGCATGCTACGGGATAGCCCGACCCGACTATCCAAGGCTCAGAAGCAAAGTAACTAGGTGCCAAAACCAAAAGCTCACAAAATAGATATTAAGTGCATGGAAATGCATATAAACGGCATAAGAAGCTTGTACACAGATAGGGGAATCCAACCCCGCAGACGGAACTCAAAACGGAGCTAAAACAGCAAAGTTATGCTCAAAACAGTGGCATGTCCGAACTTGCGTCCGACCTTGCAAGTTCGGACAGAGGCCGAGAATCAGAGGTTGAGAAAACGTCGATGTCCGAACTTACGTCCGACCTTCGAAGTTCGGACGTAAGTCGAAAGTCAGAAACCAAAACTCCCATCGTGTCCGAACTTGCGTCCGACCTTGCAAGTTCGGACAGATGTCGAAACTCTCACGAAAATCATCCTCGCGTCGGGTCCGAACTTACAAGTTCGGACCGATGTTCGGACACTTCAAAATCTTGAAAAACAAAACGCGCCCGATGAACTGTCCGAACTTGCATGTTCGTACAGAAGTTCGGACAGCGCAAAACTGTCGAATTTCAGAAAGAACAGACGCGCAGAAGAGAACCAAAAATCATCACAACTCACCCAAAACTCATAGAATTGTAAAACAGTACCCACGGGGGTTTAGCCAATCGATTAACAACGCAAAACGAGAAGAAATCACACAAGCAACACACCCAAAACAGATCCGAAAACAGAAATCAAAAGCAATCCCCGAGGGTGAGCAAATAACCCCGATTCCATCCCCCACTTACATCAATTCGCAGAGGAGATTGCACCAGTCTGCAACAGAGCGAAGACCCGACACACAACAGCCCCGAACAGCACAATCAGCCACTGAATTCGCAGAGAACAGCCCCCAAAATCAGAAAACAAAATCAGAAACTGCTCCTCTCAAAACAACGATAACCCTACCGAATTCACCAACGGACCTACCTGATTTGCAGAGGAAAACAATCCGAACAGCAGCAGCAGGAAACACCCAACTCAGCAGAGATCCACACCAGAAATCAGAAGCCCACCAATGGAGAAGAGGAGAGGAAGAACGCAGAAACTGTCACGAGGAAGAACGAGCGGTTTTCAGAATTGATCGTGAATTAAGAATGCAAAAATAAAAGACTTATCATCCTTTAATTAAGTCTTACCAAAATAAAAGAGAGGGGAATGACCTCCTTGCCCCCGTCTTTTAATTCACTGACTCCGACGTCCCATCAACTAAACAAAGCACCACATAGCATAACTTAAATTAATAACATTAACCTGAATGTTATTTATGAAATCTGAAAAACGAAAAATACGGAGTATTACATCACTCCCCCCTTAAAAGGAATTTCATCCTCGAAATTCAACATACCTTACTGCTCGAAGAGGGAAGGGAACTTGGCACGCAGCTCTTCCTCGAGTTCCCACGTCGCCTCACGCTCGGACTGATCAGACCACTACACCTTAACCATAGGCAGTGTCTTGCTACGAAGCCGACGAACATCCCGTGCCAAAATACGAACCGGAGCTGCCTCATAAGTGAAATCATCTCGGAGTCGAAGCTGACCATAGTCAATCACGTGCGAAGGATCGTGCAGATACTTCCTGAGCATCGAGACATGAAACACATCATGCACTCCTGCTAGAGCTGGTGGCAATGCCAATCTGTAAGCCACTGGCCCAACCTTCCCAAGCACCTCAAAAGGCCCTACGAACCGAGGACTCAGCTTGCCTCGCTTACCAAAACGGACAACACCCCTAACTGGAGAAATCTTCAGATACACGTGGTCCCCAACCTGAAACTCAAGCGGATGGCGTCTCTGATCTGCATAACTCTTCTGCCGGCTTTGGGCAACCAACAGACGCTCCCTGATAGTCTTAACCTTATCCACAGCTCCCTGCACCAACTCGGGCCCCACAATCGCCCTCTCCCGTAGGTCGTCCCAACAAATGGGAGATCTACAGCGCCTACCATACAGTGCCTCAAATGGGGCCATCCCAATACTCGATTGGAAGCTATTATTGTAGGCAAACTCAATCAATGTCACATGCTGATCCCAACTCCCTCCAAAATCAAGCACACAAGCTCTCAACATATCCTCCAAAATCTGATTCGTCCTCTCTGTCTGCCCATCAGTCTGAGGATGATATGCCGAACTGAAGGCCAAATTCGTCCCCAACGCCTTATGCAAGCTCCGCTAGAAGCGAGATACAAATCTTGGATCTCTGTCCGAAACGATCGTCGCCGGCACACCGTGCAACCTCACAATCTCATCAACGTACAGCCGAGCCAGGCGCTTGATAAGTGCCCAAATGAGCATGTTTTATAGGTGTATTTTATATATAATATTAGCACTTCTCTTACTCATTTCTCCACTTCGGTTAGTTTTCCTCTAGTTTATGTTTTATTGTTTATCTCACAAATTTATTGGTTTAACAGGAGGAAAACCAAGCTGGGAGTAAAGTAGACGAAGAGACGAACACATAGACGCAAACGGCTCAGAAAACGGAGTCCAAACGAAGAATCTAGAGCCGGTCAAAGTTCGTAGAAGAAAATAAGTCAAGAACTCGTGTTCACATAAGCAACCGCATGGACTTAGGCGGACAGATAGGCGGACAAGACACACATGCGTCCGCATGCCGTTAGGCGGACAGGGACGCGGACAAGACTGGAGGAGACCGCATGTGCGTCCGCGTGGCTTTATGCGGACAAGAAAGGAGAGTCCGCCCCCGCGACCTCATTAATTAAACAAGACGGACGAGTGTAAATGTCCAGAAATTAACGTGACAGTTTTCTTCTTCGCCGACTGTCTGCAACTTGCTTCTGCCATATCCATTACCAGTCGGCGCCTACCTTAATTCACTCACGCGTTTGTCTACAGCTCTGTCCCCTGCAATCAATGAGCTGCAATCAATCAGCAATAAATGTTCTTCCAGATCTGCCTCTTCCCTTCCTCTATATAAACCCACGAGCCTTCTGCTTTCATTAACACATCCACCACCCAACATCATCGATCCACTACAGAATACCATCATCCATCCCATTTCTCTTCTCCCGTCTTCTCCATTTTATTTATTTTTTCATTCCACCATATCCACCTCTAGTCCTACGTATACAAAATAGCAGAACGAATGCAGAAGTGACTACAGATGATTTCTACTACTCTTGTTTCTGTTTATCTATTTAATATGTTAGGCTAGAATATTTATACTCTGGGAATGGTTATTATGTGTTTGTATTAATTATGCAATATGTTTACTGGTTTATTTAAATATAGTTTGTTGCGTTTTAAAGGTTATCTCGCACCTTTTAATAAATGTCATGAGTTTATTAAATTGCTTTACTAAATCTATTTCTAATCTGATCGGTGACAAATAGATAGGTTAAATAAGCCGTGAATCTGGAGGAAACTTATTTTCATCGTTTAAGTTAGTACTCAGATGCATAAATAATTTCTCATATTTAAACCGTCCGTTTACACGCATTTTGCTTGAGTTTTCATCGGACCTTGCATTTTCAGGTAAACGAGTTCTTATGAGTTTTCATCGGACCTTAAGATAATAAGAGGAATTTTGCCAAACAATTATAATTAAACCAGTAGACATAGCATGAAAGAGCAGATTATATTAACCTGACCCAGAGTCCCATTTAATTTATCTATTAACTTAGTTTATTTTATCTTTCCTTTTTATTTATAATACAAGTCAATTAATCTCCCCTTTTGTGACAAGCTTAGGTACTATAATATTCACCTTAGTCCCACAGTTCGATAACCGGTCGCTTACATTTCACTATACTACCACGACCGGGATTTGTTTGCAGCCCGACGTTTATTTTGAGTTTTAATTTCTTTTCTTTCATTTTTACACCAGTTTAACCACTCAGATATACACGTCTGCAAAATGGCGCCGTTGCCGGGGACTAGATTTATTCTAGTCCCTAAGCCCCGGATTATTCACTTGTTATATTAGAATATTTTGTCTATATTATTTTGTTGTTGTTTATATTAATTATCTTTTATATCTTGTTATATTATTATTATGTTTGTTTTCTAATCTGTTTCAGTAAGTACGTAAACAAAAAAAAAAGAACGCAACAGAGGAGGTCCGCCTAGCCTTCCGCCCAGCAGCATGCGGACGCCAATGAGGCGTGTCCGCCTTGTCCCATACGGACGTCCAAGCGGACGCCACTGAGGACTGCTACTCCGCGTGGGCACACTTGACCGCCCACCTGTCCGCACCCCTCCACGCGGACGTCCAAGCGGACGTCACCAGCTAAAGCTCCGCGTTTCAGTCTCTGTTCTTCCCCAACTTCCAAATTGCTCCAGCTCGACCCGAAGAGAAGAACAAGCTCGCGACTCCGGTCCATCTCCAAATTGCTCCAGCTTCTTCATTTCTCCACCGAACGACTTATATTATTATTGTGTTTGTTTCTAATCATTTTATTTTCTAATCTATTTCAGTAGTTACGTTTTATATACAGAAACACAAAAAAATTCTGTACGCGGCAAATGGAGGAGCTCGAACAAGAGTTTTGCTATTCACAGTATTTATACTGCTCCGTATGTGGGGGAGCTCATGATTATGAGGATTCTCTCATATTACAAGAACAACTCTGGTTAGAAGATCAACCAGATTACCTGGAGAGACTCGCTCAACAAGAACAGCAACCAAAGAGCAAAATAGTTCATGAGGTAGAACACCCCACTACGGATGTAAGTTATTCTCTTGCCTCTACAGTCACCTACCGCCAGTTTCCATCCTTCTCTATGCTCTATCCAGAAGATGAGGATACTTACATCCTCGAAAATGAAGAGAAGGAATTGCTATCACCTCCCGCCAAAATATCCAAACAAAACGCCACTATCACCTTCGAAGAATTAACTTTCTCTGAAGATGATATCGATCAGCGTTCTTTCTACGAGCCTCACCTACAAGAGGAGGATGTTTACATCCTCCAATTTGAGGAAGAAAGGTCATCACCACCAGGTCTTCAGTTAGAACTACGTTCCCGGCAGTACCTCCTCAAACACCAGATTTTGTGGAGTATTCATCTTCCTATTATATTTGCCGAAGTAACGTTTTGTTTTGATCCAGGTGGTTTTCTTTTAAATATTACCAACTTCGTTATCCTGGCAAAACTGTTATCTACTTTTATTTTTGATCCAGGATAACAAAGCGGGCGTCTAGCCAAAGACGTTAAAGAAGGGCAGCTTCCCGGGAGGCAACCCGGATGAACTTTTATTTGCTTTTATGATCTTTTAATTTTCAGGTTCTCTTAAAATTTTATTTTTGCTAACTTTTAACCCCGTTTGTAGTATGGTTGCTTCTAGTGTCTTATGCAGGTGCACCTTCATATCCACACTGCAACCAAGCTACGCTACTTGAGGTTGAAGCTCAAGTGTGGGGGAACTCCTTTACCAACTAGCAAAAATAATATCAGGGGAGTACCGGTTTCTTTAATTATGCTTTTATTTAAATAAAAACTACAGAGGAGCGTTTATGTGCTTAAATGTTTATTTGTGATCTTTGTGTTATCTCTATTTTATCTACTTACCGAAAAGGTCTTCTGAAACCTTCCCTTGTTTTTCTGGTGAACAATAAGGACATTGTTCAAATTAAGTGTGGGGGAGTGTGCCCTTTCGGTGGAATTTTGTGCTTAAATGCTTAATCTCTCTGCTTATCTTGCGTTTGTCCAATTCAATATCGTGACCTCTTATATGTGGGTTGTTCTCTTTAAGAATAAATACTGTTATGAATTGTGGGATAAATGGTACAAAATTTTAAAATTTTGATTACTTTTGAGGAGCATTTTATATGCGGTGTGACCAAATGATCTGCAAATGGTTGGATTTTATTGCTCAGGGTTTCTTTCAGTCTTCTCTCTTAGGGATTGCTAAGGGGTGCTTCTCTATTAAAAAAAAGAGAAAGAAAAATACAAAAAATAAGGGACTTGCGAGACACCATTGGTAACCAACAAAAGAGAGTTGAGTGTTCTTAAATACAAAGGCATGATGCCTACATTTTCTCATCCCTTATGCAAAAGTGAAACAAATGCATGAATCTATTTTTCCTTTTGTTTTCTCCTCAAATGCCCATTCTTGAGAGAAGTTGGCCATGGTAAAAGTTCTCAGAGTCACCTAAACAAAAGAAACATTGAAGTACCTTGGATCATACCCCGAAACTCTATTTTATTTTTACCCTGAGCACCTATGCCACCAGCAGTTGTTGGATGACACTTCTCAATAAGTTAAAAATATCATGAACTCTTCACCTCTTTATCCTACCCTTCATAATAATATTTGTTAGTATTGAGCATTTCCTACTTGCTTGGGTCCGTGGTTTTGCTTGAGGACAAGCAAAAAGATATGTGTGGGGGTGTGATAAGTGCCCAAATGAGCATGTTTTATAGGTGTATTTCATATATAATATTAGCACTTCTCTTGCCCATTTCTCCACTTCGGTTAGTTTTCCTCTAGTTTATGTTTTATTGTTTATCTCACAAATTTATTGGTTTAACATGAGGAAAACCAAGCTGGGAGTAAAGTAGACGAAGAGACGAATGCATAGACGCAAACGGCTCAGAAAACGGAGTCCAAACGAAGAATCTAGAGCCGGTCAAAGTTCGTAGAAGAAAATAAGTCAAGAACTCGTGTCCACATAAGCAACCGCATGGACTTAGGCGGACAGATAGGCGGACAAGACACACATGCGTCCGCATGCCGTTAGGCGGACATGGACGCGGACAAGACTGGAGGAGACCGCATGCGCGTCCGCATGGCTTTATGCGGACAAGAAAGGAGAGTCCGCCCCCGCGACCTCATTAAACAAGGCGGACACGTGTAAATTTCCAGAAATTAACGTGACAGTTTTCTTCTTCGCCGACTGTCTGCAACTTGCTTCTGCCATATCCATTACCAGTCGGCGCCTACCTTAATTCACTCACACGTTTGTCTGCAGCTCTGTTCCCTGCAATCAATGAGCTGCAATCAATCAGCAATAAATGTTCTTCCAGATCTGCCTCTTCCCTTCCTCTATATAAACCCACGAGCCTTCTGCTTTCATTAACACATCCACCACCCAACATCATCAATCCACTACAGAATACCATCATCCATCCCATTTCTCTTCTCCCGTCTTCTCCATTTTATTTATTTTTTCATTCCACCATATCCACCTCTAGTCCTACGTATACAAAATAGCAGAACGAATGCAGGAGTGACTACAAATGATTTCTACTACTCTTGTTTCTGTTTATCTATTTAATATGTTAGGCTAGAATATTTATACTCCGGGAATGGTTATTATGTGTTTGTATTAATTATGCAATATGTTTACTGGTTTATTTAAATATAGTTTGTTGCGTTTTAAAGGTTATCTCGCACCTTTTTAATAAATGTCATGAGTTTATTAAATTGCTTTACTAAATCTATTTCTAATCTGATCGGTGACAAATAGATAGGTTAATTAAGCCGTAAATCTGAAGGAAACTTATTTTCATCGTTTAAGTTAGTACTCAGATGCATAAATAATTTCTCATATTTAAACCGTCTGTTTACACGCATTTTGCTTGAGTTTTCATCGGACCTTGCATTTTCAGGTAAACGAGTTCTTATGAGTTTTCATCGGACCTTAAGATAATAAGAGGAATTTTGCCAAACAATTATAATTAAACCAGTAGACATAGCATGAAAGAGCAGATTATATTAACCTGACCCAGAGTCCCATTTAATTTATCTATTAACTTAGTTTATTTTATCTTTCCTTTTTATTTATAATACAAGTCAATTAATCCCCCCTTTTGTGACATGCTTAGGTACTATAATATTCACCTTAGTCCCACGGTTCGATAACCGGTCGCTTACATTTCACTATACTACCACGACCGGGATTTGTTTGCAGCCCGACGTTTATTTTGAGTTTTAATTTCTTTTCTTTCATTTTTACACCAGTTTAACCACTCAGATATACACGTCTGCAGCGCTCAAGGCTGAAAGTCTTCCTCACCGGCAAGAAATGGGCTGACTTCGTCAACCGGTCCACAATCACCCACAGCGTATCGAACCCAGAAGATGTCCTAGGAAGCCCCACAATAAAGTCCATACCAACGCTCTCCCATTTCCACTCAGGAATGGGAAGAGGCTGCAGAAGACCCGCAGGCCGCTGATGCTCAGCCTTCACCTGCTGACAGGTTTGGCAACGAGCTACAAAATCAGAAATCTCCCTCTTCATATTCGCCCACCAGAAAGACTCTCTGAGGTCCCGGTACATCTTCACCCCTCCTGGGTGTACCGAATAAGGAGCTCCGTGAGCCTCCTGCATAATCTCTCGCCTAAGGTCGCCTCCACTAGGCACACAAACTCTGCCTCTAAAGCGTAGGCAGTCGTCGCTGGACACAGAGAACTCTGACTCCTGGCCATCTGACAACTTCTCCATGACCTTACACAACTCAGCATCAGACTTCTGACCATCTCTAATCCGCTCAATCAGTGTA
Organism: Limonium bicolor; assembly: GCA_023374045.1. Lineage (NCBI taxonomy): Eukaryota > Viridiplantae > Streptophyta > Magnoliopsida > Caryophyllales > Plumbaginaceae > Limonium > Limonium bicolor. The sequence goes on from CM041783.1 coordinate 116,093,232, forward strand.
GACTGGACCTGAATAGAAGCAATCATCCCAGCACTATCGGACCTGACAACCCAAATCTCCATACGCTGAAGCTCAACAGCAGACCTCTGAACTCCTGACAAAGAACAAGCAAGCCCCGGAGAACCCCTACGGCTTAAGGCATCTGCCACCACATTCGCTCTACCCGGATGGTAGAGGATCTCCAGGTCGTAATCGTGCAGAAGCTCCAACCAACGCCGCTGTCTCAAATTCAATTCCTTCTGCGTGAACAGATATTTGAGACTCTTGTGATCCGTGTAGACCTTACACGTCACCCCATACAAATAGTGCCGCCAGATCTTCAAGGCGAAGACCACAACAGCTAACTCCAAATCATGGGTAGGATAATTCTTCTCGTACGGCTTCAACTGGTGTGACCCATAAGCTACAACCTTTCCCTGCTGCATCAGAACACAACCCAGCCCTCTGTGGGAAGCGTCACAGAACACCTCAAAGCCATCTCTCCCAGAAGGCAACGTCAAAATCGGAGCCAAAGTCAACCTCTTCTTCAGCTCCTGGAAACTCTCCTGACACGCCTCACTCCAATCAAACTTGACATCCTTCCTAAGAAGACGAGTCAAGGGGAATACGATCTTAGAGAAACCTTCCACAAACTTCCTATAGTACCCAGCCAATCCTAGAAAACTGTGCACCTCAGACACCCTAGTGGGCTTCGCCCACTCCATAACCGCCTTAATCTTCTCTGGGTCCACTGAAATGCCATCCTTCGAAACCACGTGGCCAAGGAACACAACTCTATCCAACCAGAACTCACACTTCTTCAACTTGGCATACAACTCCTTCTCCTTCAACGTCTGCAGAACCATCCTCAGATGCTCCTCATGCTCCTCAGCACTCTTGGAGTACACCAAGATATCGTCAATAAAAACAACTACGAAAGAATCCAAGAAAGGTTTGAAAACTCTGTTCATCATATCCATGAAGAACGACGGGGCATTGGTCAAACTAAAAGGCATGACCAAGAACTCATAATGCCCATACAGGGTCCTAAATGCAGACTTAGGCACATCCTCGGCCTTAATCTTCAGCTGATGATACCCAGAACGCAGGTCGATCTTCGAGAAGACTGTCGCTCCCGCTAACTGGTCGAAGAGGTCATCAATGCGGGGAAGAGGATACCGGTTCTTGATGGTAACCTTATTCAATTCCCTATAGTCGATACACAATCTGAAGGAGCCATCCTTCTTCTTCACAAACAACACCGGTGCTCCCCATGGAGACACACTAGGGCGGATAAAACCCTTATCCAGAAGATCCTACAGCTGCACCTTCAGCTCCTTAAGCTCTGCCGGACTCATGCGATAGGGAGCCTTAGAGATAGGCTGAGTCCCTGGCGCTAACTCGATAGAGAACTCCACCTCACGATCAGGAGGTAGCCCTGGCACATCGTCCTGGAACACCTCTGGAAACTCACGCACAATGGGGATATCCTCCAACTGGGATCCCTCCTTAACCTCAGGTACAAAGCAGAGAATACCTTGGCAGCCCTTCCTCAAGGAACGGACTGCCTGCATAGCAGACACCAACACAGGAGCACAGGGAATGGAGTTCCCCACAAAAGCAAAACGGGTCTCACCCGGTCTATCAAACACATCCTTCCTAGCTGCACAATCTATATGGGCATGGTGCTCTGCTAGCCAGTCCATGCCCAAAATCACATCGAAGCCGGACATACTCATAGGTATCAAATTAGCAGGTAAGGTCCTATCCATGATCACTACTGGACTAGACTTGCATACAGAACTAAGCACACAAGCAGGCACACCACTCAACGGGCTAGAAATACACAGATCCACATCACAGGGCACAGCAGACAACCCGAGACTACCCACTCAATCAGCAGACACGAAGGAGTGGGTAGCTCCTGAATCAAACAAACAGAATACTGGCTGAGAAGAGATCTGAAGAATACCTGACACTACTCTGTCTGAGCCACGGTCACGCCCACCAGCTAGCGTATTAACACGTGCCTGGGTCTGGGACTTCTTCTGGTCATCCTTCTACCCGGACCCTGAACCAGCACCACGAGTCTCAGAACCACCACTGGTACCTCCACCTCTAGCCTCTGGACACTGGGCAATGCGATGGTCTAGCGAACCACACTTAAAGCATGCCCCGGACTTCCTGTAGCACTCCCGTCCTGGGTGGAAACGATCACACTCGGCACACTTCTCCACAGCAGGAGACGCTGATGAAGAAGAACCCCGGTCTCCTCTATACTTCTTCTTCTGAGAAGAAGGCTGCTCACGCCTCTCGGGCTCCTCCACACGACCCTTCTTCTTCTGGTCTTTGCCCTTATCGGGCCTCTGGTCCTTCTTCTCATACCGCTGCATAGCCTGCAGCTTAGACTCCACTACCAGCTACATCCCTGAAGGTCTTGTGGCGAAAAGGTGCCACAGCAGCTCGAATATCACCCCTCAAACCAGCCTCAAACTTCCTAGCCTTCCGGTTATCATCCGGCTCAGGCACAAACTTAGAAAGGGAGATAAACTTACGCACGTACTCATCCACTGTCATCTCCTTCGTCTGACGAAGCCTCCCATACTCAACTATCTTCTGATCCCTGAAGACATCGGGATAGAACTGCTGATTGAAGCAGCCCCTGAACTGCTCCCATGTCCATGGGTGGGGGTACTTCCCTTCAACTGTCTTCCACCACTCCTTCGCTTCAGACTGAAACATGAAAGTAGCGAATCCAACCTTCTGATCCTCCTCACATCCCATGACCCTCAGTAAATCCTCAATCGCAGTGATCCAGTGGCTCGCCTCCTGTGGGTCGCCACTAGCATCAAAAGAAGGCGGCTTCAGCTTCAGGAACTCCTGAAGCGCCTTCACATTGCTGCCCCCCGCGTTACCGGCTCCTGTCGCCTGGCCAGCAGTGGTCCCTACGGTCTGCAGCACCTGAGTCACCACCTACTGCACAATCTCTGCAATGTCCCCCTGAGGAGCATTGCCTGAAGCTTCACCACGTCCTGCACGTCGGGGAGGCATACTGAAGATACAAACACCAAGATTGATCAGAAACCATCAAGCATCAAACAGCAGACCTTTCAGACACCCATGCATGCAGACAAAACCCCACAAACACCAAAGAACGAGCAACCTGGCTCTGATACCACTAAATGTAACGACCCCAAAACCGGCCTAGGAGTGAGGGCCGTTACACGCCGCGAGTCTATTACCTAACGTCGCAAGGCTCTAAGCAAAACAATCCCCAAATCGAATAACGAACTTGTATAAATACCAAAAGAGTTTACAAGAGCCAAATGCTTAACAATCAAATACAGAGAGGGGCCCGAAGGCTACACGAAAGCTTTAAAGCGTCCAACGCGCAAAGTACACAAAGTCTAAGGAAACAAAAAGTAAATGAAGCTCCAGAAGGGGACAAGAGAGGAGATCCCATGAGCTCAATCTGCAACAAAGTAAAGGGGTGAGCTAAACAGCCCAGCAAGTAGAAGACTTCCTCAAGGAAGCCCACTCAAAACAGAAGCAGCAGAATAACTTATAAACAGAGGAGAAGGCGGAGTCATTATAAACCGTCAGAAAGGAAACGCGAAACAGAAGCAAAGCAGACATCACTTCAAATCACTGTCGGACTTTCTGAACAGATACAGAAGAGTGGGACACTAGTAACCAGCTAACACAACAGAAGGACTCACATAATGTCCTATGGATCCGAAGATCCCACAACAGAAGCCGTAGAGACAGCTAACAGACCCGTCGGTCAAATAACGTCCTAAGGGAGACCTTAAGGAGTATAAACAGAAGGAATTCCTGCGCAGCATGCTACGGGACAGCCCGACCCGACTATCCAAGGCTCAGAAGCAAAGTAACTAGGTCCCAAAACCAAAAGCTCACAAAACAGATCTTAAGTGCATGGAAATGCATATAAACGGAATAAGAAGCTTGTACAAAGATAGGGGAATCCAACCCCGCAAACGGAACTCAAAACGGAGCTAAAACAGCGAAGTTATGCTCAAAATAGTGGGATGTCCGAACTTGCGTCCGACCTTGCAAGTTCGGACAGAGGCCGAGAATCAGAGGTTGAGAAAACGTCGATGTCCGAACTTACGTCCGACCTTCAAAGTTCGGACGTAAGTCGAAAGTCAGAAACCAAAACTCCCATCGTGTCCGAACTTGCGTCCGACCTTGCAAGTTCGGACAGATGTCGAAACTCTCACGAAAATCATCCTCGCGTCGGGTCCGAACTTACAAGTTCGGACCGATGTTCGGACACTTGAAAATCTTGAAAAACAAAACGCCCGATGAACTGTCCAAACTTGCATGTTCGGACAGAAGTTCGGACAGCGCAAAACTGTCAAATTTCAGAAAGAACAGACGCGCAGAAGAGAAACAAAAATCATCACAACTCACCCAAAAATCATAGAATTGTAAAACAGTACCCTCGGGGGTTTAGCCAATCGATTAACAACGCAAAACGAGAAGAAATCACACAAGCAACACACCCAAAACAGATCCGAAAACAGAAATCAAAAGCAATCCCCGAGGGTGAGCTAACAACCCCGATTCCATCCCCCACTTACATCAATTCGCAGAGGAGATTGCACCAGTCTGCAACAGAGCGAAGACCCGACACACAGTAGCCCCGAACAGCACAATCAGCCACTGAATTCGCAGAGAACAGCCCCCAAAATCAGAAAACATAATCAGAAACTGCTCCTCTCAAAACAACGATAACCCTACCGAATTCACCAACGGACCTACCTGATTTGCAGAGGAAAACAACCCGAACAGCAGCAGCAGGAAACACCCAACTCAGCAGAGATCCACACCAGAAATCAGAAGCCCACCAATGGAGAAGAGGAGAGGAAGAACGCAGAAACTGTCGCGAGGAAGAACGAGCGGTTTTCAGAATTGATCGTGAATTGAGAATGCAAAAATAAAAGACTTATCATCCTTTAATTAAGTCTTACCAAAATAAAAGAGAGGGGAATGACCTCCTTGCCCCCGTCTTTTAATTCACTGACTCCGACGTCCCATCAACTAAACAAAGCACCACATAGCATAACTTAAATTAATAACATTAACCTGAATGTTATTTATGAAATCTGAAAAACGAAAAATACGGAGTATTACATCCAGAATCCAAAACAACATTTAAAATCACAGTAGGGAGCTTTCAGCAGGAGATCACCACAATGCCAAACACGGGGTCACCTATGGGACCCCAAACAAGAGGACAGTCACCTATGGGACCGTCAAACAACCACCTCACCCTAAGTCCTTAAGTGTGCACACCCCCTATGAGACAGCAGTAACATAGAGTAGATCAGAGGGCTTAACTGCAACAATGTGTGCAGCGCAAATAATAATAATCATGGGGAGCACCTATGAGCTCCCAAACCATAGAATTCAACCTGCGAAAGACTCCCAAAATCCAGAACCAAAAACCACAGCACCATCCAATTCCTCAATTCCAAAATGTGGGAACAATCCCCAATTCCAAAACACAACCGAGAACTCATAAAAGCACAACAAAACCTTTTCCAATTGTTTTACAAAACATCAGTCAAACAATCATTGAGCATAGAATTTACCTGGAACAATCCAGAATCCCTCAAGAGCCCAACTGCTCCAGTCTATCGATAGCGTTCGTCGATGTAATCGGCGTCTAGGTAACCAAAACAACAATCAGAAGAAGCCAACAACGCGTACACCAATTATACAACCCTAGTTAGAATACATTACCCCACAATTTACTAACTGGCACCAGAGAATTTGATTAGACCTCGACCGAACCGGCGTGGAATCACCAAGAATTGAAGAAGGAGAGTGTGAAGAGTTTGAATAGAGTATGAGTGCAAGAACGGCGTATTGAGGATGAAGATAGACGAGAGAATCAGTGTTTTAAATAGAGAACTAATTATAAAACAATAAAGAAAACATGAATTTAGTAATTAAAAGACTAGGTTTTAAGGAGAGAAGATATTAAATATTAGAAGAGAAATCAGTTTTGCCAATATTCAAGAGGTGTGGAAATTATAATTAAATTAATGAATCCACACTTGAAAATAGAAGAACGTGGGTAACCGTTGTAACAAGATGAGAATGAGAAATATAATAATTAGGAAGTTAATTAATAAACACCTGCTTGGAAGGAAGTAGTTTAGAAACAAATAGATGTATATATTGTAAATGGTTTCAAAGTTCAACAGGAAGAAAGAGAATCACGTTAAAAGAAGAATAAAAATGCTAATAATATATTTACTGAGAGAAAAAAATTAGGAGAGATAATAAATATTATTTTAAGTAGTCAAACGGGATTTGAACTCTTGAAATTAAATAACCACAAGGAGAGAGCCAAATTGAATTCGAACTCCATATATCTAGAGTTAATAAATTGGGAAGAAGATTCTAGAATAGTATTTTATAGCTTAAATAAATAAAACGAGGTTAAGAGGATGACGTAATATCCAAATAGTATGTTATCCGCAATATATATCTAAAATCGAATAGGGCCAAAACGTTACAAATAGTTGTAAACACTTTTAAGGAGAAGGATTAATTTGGGAGTAGTTGTCGTTTAATTCTCTGGGCTACCCTAATACTAACCTCAGTCTCATTAATCAAACTATATACTATATCATTCCTAACCTGCATTTCCCGGGTATTTCAGTAAGCCCGATGGTGAGTCTTGTGTATGACTCTGCCTGGAGGTCATGGGCAATGACTTAAAAGATGCCTTTGAGTATTTGAGAATTTGAATTGAGAACTTGAGTTGAGATTGAGAGTTTGAGTATTTGAGAATTTGAATTGAGAACTTGAGTTGAGATTGAGAGTTTGAGTATTGAGAATTGAGTTGAAACTTGAAAGACTTGAGAAATTGAGTTGAGTGGAGAATTGAGTTGAGTATTGTAGAACTTGCTTAAGGTTGAGAGTAAGAGTATTTGAGTAAGAGTACCCAAGAGAGTGGGTAAGACAATGAGTAATTGAGTATGGCATGGTGAGGTAGAAACCCTCAAGGCTTAAGAGATTAAGTAATAGTAACTAACCACCTTATTGTGTTAGTGTGATTGTATTCCTTGGTTCTATGTTGAGTAATTGTGTTAATGTATATATATAATGTATGTTGTCTGCATGTTGATTGAATTAAAATGAATCGCATGTACTCGACCAAAGTAGTCGGCGTACCCCCGTTAGCATGCGGGGTATGTGAATTTCATATGCAGCAATTTGCTGAGCCCCTACGGGCACCGTTTTTATTTTCCAGGTACATTGAAGCCGATCTCCGTTCGAGAGTGTAAGACGGGGTGGTTGTATAAGCTTAGGTAGTTGATTAGTGAAAGTTATATTCATTTGAATTGTTAAAGTATAAGCCCGAATTGTATCGGCAACTTGATGGTTATAGAAACTCGGTATAGATTTTATTGAGCTTTGTGTTGGTATTGCATTTGAATGGATTAAGGAATGGAAATATTGTTTGGATTAGAACACTCGGTATATTCGTCATCAGACCGATATTGTAATTTGGTAGGTTGTATTGAGATTGGTTGGCCTTGTTAGTCACGTGGGTGACTAACGGCATGTATCACCCACTGGTTGTAGTTTGAATTCCGCTGCTTGTTGTTGGTAATTGAGACGGGTTAGGAGATAATTGTGTGATTACCGGTATGGGTGTTACAAAAAGTCTTCACTCTGATGGTTGAAATACCGAGTTTAGGAAAATACCGAGTTAGGAATTAGAGACTTAGGGCTAAGGGTTGAGTGTTAGCGTGCGAGGTACGCTAGTTAGCAACTTCCAGTGTGATCTGGATACCTACATAACCAATCCCGCCCTCCGCAACCCCCGTTATAAAGTTGGGATAAAAATGCCAGAGAGATGGAATGACCTCTCTTACTCAAAAAATCCGATATGGCAGTTGTAAAATAAACTCTATAAGAGGAAGAACCTGTCATATGGTAGATTCCAAGAACTGGAAATCCCGGAGATGGTTCCGGATTGAATGACAACAACAACATTTAATAGCGGGAGAGTGAACATCCTATCCACAGGATAATGAAATTTACCGCACCATGGGGCGATGTGCTTCATAGTCACAAGGACCATGGGTAGCCAACAAGAAGGAAAGCACAACCGTGCAATGGAGCGGAAAAGCAGAGTAACAAAACTTGAGACCAGAGAGTGCGGACTGCAACGCTTGATAATACCAACAACGGTATACAAACAGACTAAGGAATTAGTCAAGGTTGGATTAACTCCAAACCTACAATGTCAAAAGGGCAGTAATACCTGAGTAACATAGTTCAGACAACTATGAGAGTAACCGTGACACTTACACCAACAGGACTACGATGCAGCTCCTAAAGGTTAGACAAACCTCGGTAACCATAGTATAGTGGGACACAGAACTAAACAAACTGGGATCCCCAAGAATGGAGGAGCACCCGGATTAATGACAACCATGTTAGGAACACTGAGAAGTACTCAAGAAATTGATCACTAAGATCAGAAGAACGATGGAAAAAATACCTTAACTATACGTTAACCTGAAAACCGACCTACCCGCGCACTTGCCAAGGCAAGTGCAGCAACTACAAGGCAAATTGGGAGACGTTTAATGACTAAGAAGTACTTACTAAAAGCATCACCATGAAGATGGAAGCAATTATAGGATCACTAATCCTAAGAACTTGAAGAACCAAACCTTGGAAGGGCCTGACGGCCCGACCATCATATTGGCGAACATACCAGTCAGCTAGAAGCTGGACTTGGTCAAAACATTAGGCATGGCAACGCCACGAAGATTTTCTTTTGAACTCAAGATTTTTATTTCAAAACCCAAAATTTTCCTTTCAAACTAGAAACTTTCTTTTTAAACCTCAGATTTTAAAAACCAAACCAGAGAATTACGGTAAGTTATCATAGAATGATACAAGAGGAGTTGACAATAGAATACTTCACCTTGGCGTGTGACGAGCACTACGGGTGTACCCTGTAACACCCCTAATCCTAAACCTGTAATAACGTCGCAAGTCGTAGCATAATAAATAATAGTTCGCAGCGGAAAATAAAACTATCTACCTTGGTGTTACATGCCGTTACTCACCCTTGTGAGTAACAAGGCATCCTTACTCATTCCAACAATCTCAACTCCTCACGCTGTGATGAACAGATATTGAGCACTCTAATTATTACAAACCAAATCCAACTGAATGAGCAACTAACTGAATACAACAACCCCCTTAATACAATACAAAATAAAACCAAAGGTGTTTGTTGAAAACACATCAGCTACCCCCGTGTCCCGCACTCCGGCTTGAGTCTTCTTCCATAACCCGGAATGTTTGGCCCATTGAAGGGCTCAGCAATCGAAATGCTGGTATGCTAAATGTAGTCTTAAATCATCTGGATTCCTTAAGTCGTTTTAGCCATCTTGGTATTAGATTCTTTACATGAAATACCGGTTTACAATAACAACAGTAATAACTGTAAACATTAAACAATCACATAACAACTCACATGTAAACATCAGTGTACAATAGTACACAACACCAATAACCACACATCAATAATCCATAGGAATAACCAAAATCTCACATCAATAACAATAACCAATAATCACACATCAATAATCCAAACAAGATACGCGTATTAAACTGTACTTGTTAGTTGGCCACCTGGCCCTTATCCTTTAAACCAATCACTTAACCTTTTCCAATTAATTTCCACCTCAGGCGTCATGTCAAGACAACCCTTAATAACTTATTAATGGACGATAGTCCCCTGGGTTCCAATGGAACCGTTACCAGCTGACCTTATGGCCCTGGATATATATTGACCGATCCGGTCGAACCTGTGCACCAACGGCAATGCCCTCCGCCATCCTCAAATGTGACTGATAGATTCCCTTGAGTGACTCCGCATTGAAGTCTCTTGTAGTGATCACGATGCGCAACCAGAAAGTCGAAACAGTCTGGATTCCTCTCTTTATAAGTTAGCCCTTTTTGTTAGCGACATAATAACCAATCCTTGAGTTAAGACTATAATAGTTGACCATCAGTTAGGTTTAATAATACCTAAAGGTCAGTTAGTCTTGTTCCAGTTAGATGTATAAACTTCCAGTCATAAGACGTTCGCGTAAAAATACAACGCATCAATGTTGAGCAATACAGTATACAATATCATATACATAAAATCACAGATATCGCTCTTAAACAATTAACACATAATGTCTAGACCTTAGGATAATCCTTAGGACATTCAGACCAAACAATTAACATACCGTTCACCAAGTATCTGCTAGCTTGACAAATTGCGGTTCAGTAGTTCCTTCCCGTATGCTGTTATATAAACATGCAATACCGGGTAATATTAATATAACTATTCACTAAATATTACAGTACTGTCACTGTAGAGTTTATACTCGTAGTATACTAACTCTGTATATTTTTTATTTCCCCCTGTTATTTAACAGTGGTTCTAGGTAGTTCATCAGTTCGTTATTTTATGTAGTATTCACATGTGATAATGAATTCCCATATTATGATATATCTTCATCTCTTTAATCATATATTCATAATTATTTCCTCTTATTCCATATACCAATATAATTTGATTACCTTTAATATAACCACAATTGTTTTATAAACTTTATATTATATTCTTTTGGTTATTTTTATCACAACCACAATTATTTCATAAACCTTATACTATCCTCCATAGTATACCATAATACATTATATTACTTAGTTTCAATTCCTTTCTTTATTAAATTACAAAACCAAACTTATAATTTCGGTAATTGTATATTGGACACATTAACTTTTATAAATTGCCAAATAAACTTATAACTTTATAACTTACCAATTACCTCTTTAATATCTTGGTAATTACCAAATGATTATTCTAATTTTTATAAATTACCAAATAACCATATAACTTCTATAATTTACCAATTATCCATATTAACTTTTAGAAATTGCAAAACAAATATATTATTCTTTATAAATTACCAAATGACCACATTAACTTGTAAATTATCAATTAACCACCTTACTTTTACAATTTACCAAATACCCTTACTACTTTTTGGTAATTACAGATTAATCTCACCAACTTTTATAAATTACTAATTAAGCCCATAAACTTTTCGGTTTCAACATATAGTTTTCTATATTTACACTTTAACCCCAAAACTTTATATAAGTTACATATTAACTTATAAACTATTGTTTTAATATTTAATTTCTTTAAATAACCGAAAGGACCCATATATTTTATAATTATGAATCCGCGCCAAATTAAATATGGTTTTACACTTGTTCTTCCATAAATTACACATTCACCCTGAAACTCTTATAAACTTAACATTTTATGTCATAAATCATTTTAACCTAAAGTTTTTGATCAACACTTTGACCAAGACTTAATTTCATAATTAATACTTTAATATACCCATAAAATCATGTATATTCTCAGTTATACTCCAAACTTCCCAACAATTACAAGATAGCCCCAAAACTTTATAATTTGTTATTTTAACACTTAAACACTTATTTAAATTCACCAAAATTCATAATATTAATTCCTACCTTATATTATATCATAATTATACCAAATCACTCCTTTAATTCTCGGCCTTTATATTTTGTTCACCAAACTTTACAAAATTTGCATTTTAACCACATAACTTATTTAACAAGCCATTTAAGTACTTATAGCTATTTTTAATACTCCCAAAATTTATAATATAAGTCAATACACTCATATATATTTCAAAAATCACCAATATACTCATATCATTCTCAGCTTTAATATATGATTACTATATGGTTTTAAAACTTGATTTAAACTTTATAATATATACATATAAATGTATAGAAGCCATATAACACTTCTAAAAATTATGCTAATGACTTAGAATGATTATAATCTCAAAATAGAACATTTAATTCTTAGACAATTCGGTTTATATATATGCATCTTAATTAATTTTTGTGACACATATTTATACCTTAAGGTAATAATCTTACCTTATATGTTATAAATTATTTTCTTGACATTATAACCTATAGTATTTTCGGCCTTAATTTATTTAGAGGTAATGTATAATTTTTATACCAAAGTTTGAAGCTTAAATCAAGCTTAAACTTAATAAACCTTAATTATGTAAACTTACTCCTTAAATCAAGACAATTCTTGTACTTGATTTCTCCTTGAATTCCAAGCTCTCCAAATGCTATTTTGATGTAGACAATTCGGCCTCCTTGAATATATTTAGGAGATCCATTTGTTAGACTTCTAACAAGGATTTATAAATATGATTTGGAGTAGTTTTACAAGAGTTTACCTTAGGAATTTTTCAAGGAATTTTCGGTAGACCTTGAGATGGTTGTAGATCTAAATTTCCTTCATGAAATAATGAAGAAAACCTTAGCTTTAATACCCCAGATCTAAAAATGGTGATTAAATTACTCTAATATGATTATTAAAGGCCTAGTGGTGGCTATAGAGTATTGGTAAAGAGAATAAAACCAAAGTAAAGAGGAACACTTGAAAAGTGAAAAACGCTAAAACGCGCGTTAAATAAGTATAGGAGGTATAAGACCTCGGTTAGGGTCCGAGATGGATTCCTAAGGCTTGGTTAGGCCTAATTAGTATACGGGAATGATTCCCGAAGAAAACGAATCCAAATAATGGATTAAAACGCTAATAGAGTTTTAAAGCACGTTTTTTGAGAAAACCCGAAAACGTGACTTTAAGTGGTCAAACGGACCCGTAAAAATTATAGTTGATTAAATAACTATAAATAAGTATTAATGGAAGCTTAATAACCATTAAAAATAAAGAAAATGAGAAAAATCTGAAAAACGGGCCCGGTGAGTGAATAGTGCCGCACCGGGTAAAATAACGAGCATTTTCTGTAAGAAAATGAAAAACGCTCCCAGCTTGTGTTTTGTGTGGGGCCGATTTGAATTAGTATACACACACACATGTAATAAGCTTGTTAGCTTATTAAGTCACAAGATGACAAATAAAGAAAAGTAAAAGTAAAAAGGGGAATAGTAAAAGTGGTATTAGTACTCTCACCCCCCTTCTCCTTCTGATTCACGATTTCCCCTCTCAGACAGAGCCTTCCTTCTCCTCTGTGAGTTCCATGGAGATTTCAACAGAGAGCAAACAACACCAACTTCCTTCCTCCTTAGCTTGCTCATTTCTACACCAAGTCACACAAAATTTGTACCGTTGGATTCCACTTGTCAAGAGCAACATTTTCCACCTTTCAAAAACTTAAAACCCTCATTTTAATTTTCACGACCGTAGCTTCTGTTGAAGCTTGAAGAGGTGTTTTGAGTCTCCTTCATCTCCTAAATACTCCAAGGTAAAAATGAGCTCAAGAGTTCCACCTTTCTAGCTTATTCTTGCTAAATCAAAAAAAAATTCCCACGTTGATATTTTCTCCATTTCCAGACGGTTTATGGTTTCAACAGAGGGGGTGATATTTTGCTAGTTTTGCTGTTCAAAGCTGACACTCAAGAGGGCAAGGTAACTCCTTAGTGTTAAAGCCCTAAAACTAGTTTTTGAAATATTAGTTTTGTGAGGTACGTGAGAATTGAATTGACTTGTTATGTGTGGTGTGGGGATATGGTTGTAGATAGCAATCTAAACCCCTTCGTGTGGTGTGGAAACAAGAAGAGAAAGAGGGAACAAGAGAAAGAGGAAGAAGAGAAAAGAAAACAGAAAAACTAGCAAGGTAATGAACTTACCTTGGGTTGGTTTTGTTCTCTGTAAAACACATTTGTAAACATAAGTAATGACCTAGTATGGTGTAGTCATGGTACTACAATATTGCTTGTTCAATTAAGAAGTTTTAATGATGTCTAAGTGTGGTTAGTAAGCCTTGAGGCTAAATGGTACATGGATGATAACAGAGGGAACTTAGTATGCAGTAGCAGTGGTTTTAATGTTGTGATAACAGGGATGGAAAAACTGATTTTGGTGGCTATTGTAGTGTGGTGAGAATGCTTAGAATGTAGGTAAGTTCTGTCAAAATTTGGCTAGGGAACTATGGGCTTGAGTGTGTTAATACGTGGAGTTGGAATGGCATGAAAGAAAGGATTGAAAACTTCGACAGAAGCAAGAACTTGCAAACTGTAACAGAGGGAAAAATTACAGTGAAATGAGTTATTTGACAGATGAATATATAGAATGGTTTAGGTTAGTTTTGAATGCCTAAACAATGTCAAAACATGTTATAATATATGTAAGAATATTAGGGAAGAGATTGGTGGAAGTTTAGAGTTGAAACAAGTTGAAAAACTTACATAAATTGCAAAACTGCAACTGGTCCGGGTTTGCAAACCAGGACACAAACCCGGACCAGCATCAAAACACGGCAGAAAGGTTTATCAAAGGAGTGGTCCGGGTTTGCAAACCAGGACCTAAACCCGGACCACCCCTAAATCATACCCGAGAGTTCTGTAACCATGTGGTCCGGGTTTGCAAACTAGGACACAAACCCGGACCAGTCCCAAATCTTACCCGAGAGTTTTTCCAAGTGGGGTCTGGGTTTGCAAACTCGGACAGTAACCCGGACCACCCCAAAAATTGTACAGAAACTATTTTAAAGCTTAATTAAGGATGGGTAATGTTGGGAAATGACAGTATAAGGTAATTATGACCTGATTAATGATGTTTAAAGGTCATAAAGAGTGTAAACAAGTTTGATAAGTGAATGAGAAAGTTGTGAGTTTAAGAACACATGAGTAAAACTAAGTTAAACTGGATAACAGAGTTAAGTACGGGAGTAATAGTTTTACATACCGTAACGCTTTGATGTTAATAAAAATATTTGAATGTTATCAGTGGAACAAGTGTGAACCAAGGAACGAGTGGTGACCCGGTAAAGTATATCCATGGTGAAAGGTATGATTTTCTCATACTCCGCGTGCTAACCGAGTTACGTTGATTTGTGTGTTTGTGTGCCGGCTTAATCAAGACTAAAGCATGAAAATAATCCATTGTTTGATTATGTATGTCTTGTTGTTGTTGAATGAGCTAACATACTTGTATGCCGGTGTGGTCTAACATAGAGTAAAGACCGACTCATAGTGAGTAACGTTGGCTAGAGACCCATAGATCGGGTCAATGCTTATGATAACGAAAACGTGCAAACACACAAACTATTCGTAAAGTATAACGATAACGCAAACATATGAACTCCCTAGAATGTGAGGAGAAGTACGGGTTGAGTAAATACCCGATAATGGTTAGAAAACCACATTGAAACAATCCACGAAACAAATGAGAGTGGAAAGATAAGTGAACCTCCTTCAAGAAGATTTAAGATAGTTCGAAGATGTGAACTAGTGAAGAAGGTAAAAGAGACCTGAGGGATTAGTAGCTCCCTTGAGACATGGTCAACCTCCTATATGAGGATTTTACCTGATATATGCAAATAACCGAAAGTATGAGTAAAGTAAATGTATGGGTAACTCTTAAAACCTAAGATTAACCAAACTTAAGTAATGTTCCCAAGGTCATTAGAAACATCGAGAGTGATGCTTCTAGACTAATATACATAATATTATTATAACTCCGAGAGAGGAGTGTATGGGGATGTAAGTAGTCCGAGAGTAGTCGGGCCTAAGTAAAAGGGATAGGAACTAAGAGAGAATTCCGTGAGCTAGTTGAACCTTTCCACCATGCTAGACCCAGAGTAGGGTCGAAACCGGGGAAGTAAGACTATGCTAGAGAGCCATGAGTTTTGGCCTAAGTATGTATTAAGAGTAACAAGCGTGACGTAGGAGACCTGTAGCGTCTCGAGAATCTACAAGAGCTTGAGTATAATTAACCCAAGAGTGTGGGTGAGATAATGAGTATAAATAACCCAAGAGTGTGGGTGAGATAATGAGTATAAATAACCCAAGAGTGTGGGTGAGATAATGAGAATAAGTAACCCGAGAGTGTGGGTGAGTATAGTACGAGTAGCCCAAGAGAATGGGTGTGTATATGAATAAGTAACCCGAGAGAGCGGGTGAGGTATTGAATAAGTAAACAAGGCATAGTGAGGTATAACCCTCAAGGCCTGAGAGTAACAAATACAACTAACAACCTTGTTATGTTAGTTAGGAATTGCGTTCCGTGATTGGATGTAGATTCCTCGAGTATTACACGTACTCTTTGTATTGTTATGATGCATGTTGTTTGACTAAAATGAACTCCATGTATATCCGACAAGTGGTCAGCGTACCCCGGTTAGCGCTCGGGGTATGCGAATTTCATATGCAGCTTTAAGTTGAGACCCTAGGGGCAACGTTTTTATTCACAGGTACACCGAAGACGAAACCGTACGAGAGTAGGACGGGGTCGGTGATAGCATGGGTAGTTAGATTGTAATTACTTATGTATTGAACGAGGTGTAAGACCGAATATGTTATCGGCATCAATATAATGTAGACTCGGTATAGTAAGAAATGATTTGAGTAAAGTGTTTGTATTGTGTATTCGGTTGTTCCAGTCCATCAGACCGTTACTGTATGTGAGTTAGGCCTGGTTAGCCACGAGGGTGGCTAACGGCGTTGTATCACCCTCTATTGTATTTAGAGTTCCGCTGCAAGTTTAATGGTGAATTGTGACAGTTTAAGAGGTAATGACGAGATTAACAGTTGGGGTGTTACAAAAAAATGGTATTAGAGCGAAGTATCGCTCTGATGACTGGAAATACCGAGCCTAGGAAATACCGAGTTAGGAAACAGAGACTTAGGGCTAAGGGTTGAGTGGTAGTGTGAGAGATGCGCTAGTTAGGAACTTCCAGTATGAACTGGATACCTACAATACCAGACCCGCCCTCCACAAACCCCCGTATTAAAAGCTCGGGGAAGAACGCCAGAGAGACGGGGAAACCCGATCTAGCAGTTATTAAATATTTCAATATGAACCAGAACCAGTCATGCGGTTGATCCCAAGAACTGGGAACCCCGGCGATGGATCCCGCTCGAGCGACAATAACCGCACTCGAGGCGAGACGTCGAACATCCTATTCCAGGGAGACCAGAATCTGTGGCAGCTTGGGGCGACATGCTTTGCAGTCGCGAGAACCTAACTGACCGAGCGGCAGCAAGAAGAAAGCACCAATCGTGCGACAAGACGGACTCATAACAAATAACGAGAACTGGGACACATGTCTACGGACCGCCATAGTTAACTAATACCACCAATGGTATACATATTGACTAAGAATCTAGTCAAAGGTAGATGCACCCACCCTGCCACACCCAAAGAGGTTGCAATACTTAACTGATATAGCTTAGACAGCTACGAGCATAACTACGGGATATACCCGAATAGGACTATAGAAGTAGAGCCTAAATAACTTAAACCTCGGTAACCACAATGAAGACGTGGGAACGAGCAACGAGGTAGAACAAAGAACTAAGTAATTAAGGAACTCCGAGAGTGGAGAAGCACCTAAATGAATGACAGTCATGTCAAGATGAATATGAAGCAGCTCTAAGGAGTAGTTATCCAACTAAAGGATCAAGGAAGAGCCGACAAGGCTACCAAATACAATGTGAACAATACCGTGACCGGTATGAGTTAACCTAAAAACCGCCTGTACCGCGCACTTGCCACGGCAAGTGCAGTATTAACGGGACTTTTAAGAAGAGCTTTGACAAGCGACCAGTACTTAGTAAGTACCAAAATGGCGAGAGAAGCCAATATGGCAAGACAACCTTAAGAATTATGAAACAAAACCTCGAAAAGGCCTAATGGCCTGATCACTGTATGAAGAACATACCAGTCAGCGAGAAGCTGGACTCGGTAAGAAGCAACCGGCATTGAAATGCCATGAAGATTTTCTTTCAAACTCAACTTTTCTCTCAAACGCAAAATTTTCCAAAAACCCCCAAATTTTTAAAACCAAACCAGAGAACCACAATAAGTTATCATAGGATGATATAAGAGGAGTAGGCAACTGAATACTTCACTTAGGCGTGTAACCGACACTACAAGTGTACACAAACGAGACATGGAACGACCGCACTCTAAAGGAGCTTGCGGGCCTGAAAGACCAGTTATGAGTTAGTCGGGTAAGTGGTAACGTATCAATAAGATACTCCATGTATGTATACAAGTAGAGTACGGTACACGGGAAGTAGCCCACTCCATACTACGGACGAAAGAGCCAACTCAAACCAAGATATTTAGACACCTCGAATGATCAAAGAACACAAAGAAGTTTGCGAAGCTAAGGAGTCTAGAAACCAGTAAGGTGACGGACCTAAGGACATAGCGTGGATAAGTGTGAGAAGCACAGAGTATTAAGTATAGACATGGGATATGTCTCAAGAATCAAGGAGGAAATACCTAATAACTGGAATGGATACCAGTGTAAGCAATAAGATGAATGCCTTAAATGATCATATCAATGTTTGATAAACGGGATAGGATTTCCACAACATACCTCACTGAGGAGAATAACGACCTGACCAAGAAGTTAAAGGAAAAAGAATCAATGATCTACCCAATAACGGGATACATTACAACCCAAACTGCGATAATTCAAACATATGCAACTACATGACGGTGTAAGAACTGAACACACCCATGAATTTAGGCCAGATGTGATGGCATAACTCAGTAGCACCCAGGAGCTATCCTTGAAGGGTACCAGAGTCAACATTAGTTGAACGAAACATCATGTTGAGAACATCAGTGTAAACTGAACACTCGGGTAGAACCCGAAGGGATCCCACTTGACACGGGATACCCTAGATTGCTAGAAGGCATGAATTAATATCAAGATACTTTAGGGGCATAGACTTATATAAACAGCCCGCATGGAGCATGACTCGAGGCAAGGTGGCTTGTAAGCCGATAGAACCAACTACAATTCGTAGATCCAAACGTTGTAAAACATATGCATAAAGGCATAAGAGTTATTGTGGAGCACGAACCACTACCTTAGAGTGGGGACACCACTTGTTATTGTGGAGCCTATGGAGCGGTAATGGCGTGAATCTTCCAGAGAAAGGCTACCACCCATGAATGTAATGTGAAACCGCTAGAGCGGTGCAATGAAACTTGAGCATGTGTTAATTGCCAAGGAGTAAGTCGAACAGAGATAGGGCATAGAAAGGCGTTGATAGCAGTGGAAGGAAACCGAGAGAGTAATCGGATTAGTAGTATACACTGTATGTGTGCAGTATGAATTGTAGAGTAAACGACGCGCAGTAAGCGTAAAGAGTTTAGAGTAATATATTTTATTGAGCCAAGTGAATGGCAAGCCATAGTATAAATGGCGGGAGTATATGAGCGGAAGCTAAAGTAGTAGCTGAAGCCTTATAAGCGAATATTGTTAATGAATAAGAGCATGGTACGCAGTGAGCGACCATTGTGAGAGTGTAATCAGATAATGAAATGAAGCTGATGAGAAAAGATAGTAAAGGAGATGTATTCATTCCTATCTCATAAGAGATTTACTGCCAAGAGTTTACGCTTCTGCACTCTGTATGACTGAGTGTTTTGGTATTGCACTCGGCAGTAATGATCGAGTGGGAGAGTCAGGAATTGAGAGATGTCAACGAAGCCTGTTGAGTGAGAATCTAGAGAGATAACCGTGCGGCCGTTGGCCAAAGATGCACGAGGAACGTGAGCAGTAACCCACAGGGCCCAGGATCGATGGATGGTAAATGCAGAGTAGTATGAATGAAGAACTCTGGTACAGAACCAAGAAACAAACATAATCCAGGAGCCACTATTAAACGAGGAAGCACTACATGCTAAGTAGTAGCTTGACCTCAAACGACAACAAGTAGGGAAAAGTAAGTTAATAATCACGAAGGTAAATATTGTTATACGAAATAGATTTCCAGAGAACTGGAGAGAAAATCTATAACTCATCGAATTCGCATACGGTAAGAGATACCTAGCGACGATTGATAACCTTTATTCCCTAGACACAAAGGGATAAAAGGGAGTGGATTAATACTATGAGATTACCAAAGGGCAAATTAAGCTCTAGTTATCAGGTCACACAGCAGAAGCTTGTGGACCGTAATTTAAGGGTTAAGTATACCTAGCAAATGTGAGTAAATGGCTAATCATAAACACCTTGAAGCCTTAGAGGCTAGAACCGAACCCGGTTATGAGTCAATTAACCGTATTGAAGTTAAACACTTCATGATATCGAATTAGTGAACCAATGTACAGAGGTAACATATGGTCTGTTACGCGGGCGTAACCCCTTTTAAGGGGGGGTAGGGCGAGAAACCGCTTAGAGTATGTTTTACGTATAGGGCGTAAACTAATATGTGCATAGCACAAAAGAAATTGTTTTGATGATTGGAACTTATGTTACATAAACATATGTACCCATTCATTGTGTAATAATGATTATTGTGCATGAGTGATGCAAGTAACGAGTATATAATAATATGAAAAGAGGAGTAGAGAAACTCCTGGGGAAAGAGAATCCCTATAGTGTATGTCTATTGAGATTAGACATGAGATATTATGAGTATGAATCGGTATGAAACCGGTGTATAACCTTGTAGGAAGTGAGTTTCCCTAGGTATTTTTTATTTGAGAATGATTGATGGAGTGAGATCCATCCTTTGGAGTTGTATGTTATATGTTTTAAATTGAGTAACAATTTGAGGAAAAGAGGCCATAAGTATGAGTTACTTAGGTAAAGTAAGCAAAGTAAGTTGGAAATGACGAATGACCTAAGTACTAGGAACTAGAGATTAATTGAAACGAATTTGTTTCATGAATATGACTAGAAAGAGTAAAAGATAGAAAACGAAAATGTTTGACTATCTGATTGTTTGAAACTGACGTGGGAGGTGGAACTTGATCTGCTAGCGATCAAGGGAAACCGAACACAAATTGGAGTGGAAGGATAGTTCAACACTGATGCTGATCACATCAGGGTTGGATGATTCTTGAAGCTCCCTATAAGTGGTCACAAGTAATCACGCTAAGAAAAGATGCGACTACCATAAACCGAACTTGGAGTTGTGTGATGTTTTAAAAAGAATTTTCAAACAGAATTTGGAAAAGAATTTTTTCAAGTATGAAGATGGAGACGAAAACTGGTTTTGAAACCGCTATCACCCGCCGATGGCTGTGGCCTTAAGTCTTGATGACCGGTAGAACGGTGGGCGTGTATTAGTTTTGAAACCATTACACTATACGTGCGGCGGTCCTAAGTGACCGGTTGGGGCGGTGACAATGTGTGATTTTTTCCAAAGGCAGCGGGACGGGGAGAGTACCCTGAGACGATCCTGTGTTGAGTGAGTCAACCAGAGTGCCTGAGGATATGTATATGTGTAACGTTTTGATCAGAACCGAAGGGACCGTGGGCCAGAGAGAGTAAGTGCCCATTTGTCATGAAACGGCCGTGGACCAGAGAGTGTAAGTGTCCAACATGACCAGTACCTGAGGGATCAGTAGTGTATTACTCAATATGGATTCGAGGACTGTAGTGCCTTCTTGTCTTCGGACCGATTCCATGGAGAGAGTATAAAGAGTATTTTTGATTGCTATACATGTTGTGATATATGTGTGGTATGTGTAGTGTGAAATGAGACTGACTTGTGGAGTCTGTAAGGTTATACATGCATTATAACCTTGGCATAGCATGCCCATGAGAGTAACGATATAAGATTCACCAACTTTGAGGGCTAAGTTCCTAAGGGGGTAGATTTTAATACCCCGGATCTAAAAATGGTGATTAAATTACTCTAATATGATTATTAAAGGCCTAGTGGTGCCTATAGAGTATTGGTAAAGAGAATAAAACCAAAGTAAAGAGGAACATTTGAAAAGCGAAAAACACTAAAACGCGCGTTAAATAAGTATAGGAGGTATAAGACCTCGGTTAGGGTCCGAGATGGATTCCTAAGGCTTGGTTAGGCCTAATTAGTATACGGGAATGATTCTCGAAGAAAACAAATCCAAATAATGGATTAAAACGCTAACGGAGTTTTAAAGCACGTTTTTCGAGAAAACTCGAAAACGTGACTTTAAGTGGTCAAACGGACCCGTAAAAATTATAGTTGATTAAATAACTATAAATAAGTATTAATGAAAGCTTAATAACCATTAAAAATAAAGAAAACGAGAAAAATCCGAAAAACGGGCCTGGTGAGTGAATAGTGCCGAACTGGGTAAAATAACTAGCATTTTATGTAAGAAAATGAAAAACGCTCCCAGCTTGTGTTTTGTGTGGGGCCGATTTGAATTAGTATACACACACACATGTAATAAGCTTGTTAGCTTATTAAGTCACAAGATGACAAATAAAGAAAAGTAAAAGTAAAAAGGGGAATAGTAAAAGTGGTATTAGTACTCTCACCCCCCTTCTCCTTCTGATTCACGACTTCCCCTCTCAGACAGAGCCTTCCTTCTCCCCTGTGAGTTCCATGGCGATTTCAACAAAGAGCAAACAACACCAACTTCCTTCCTTGAAATACCCCTAACCTTTAAAATATAATTAAATGATCTAAGATGATTAATAAACATCTAAATATTATTGGGGAACAATCTAAAAGATCGCAACGAGGCAAAACACGCCTTAAGATCGGTAAAGCCAAAAATATGCTTTAAGACACCATAAAGATTGTATGACCTCAAATAGGATCCAAAGTGGATTCCTAAGTATCATAATAAAGTAATGAACACAACAAAACCGTTCTCAAGGAGAACTAAGCTCAGGAACATCCTGTGACACAAAAATGTGCACTAAAACACCTTAAAGAACGTTTTTGTGAGATTGCCTTTTAAATTGATTTTTAATGGGCATAAAGATTATAATTACCCTTAAATATGATATTTTATCATATTATATCATATTAGGAATTTAATTCCATAAATTTACGAATTTTCACAAATTTAATATTAAAATATTAATAAAACCCTAAAGTGGGGCCCGTATGAGTCAATATTGACCAAGTATGGTCAATGGTCAATTAATTGACCCACTTAGACCATGGAGATCGGCAGGCAAGGAGGGAGGAGACAGCTCACAATCATTAGTAGACAAATTGCTACCTAATATTCAATTTGCAATAGTAAAACCTACTTTTTTCAATTATTCAAGCCTTTCCACTCTCTTCTCTTGCTCTTGTCCGATTCCCTTCTGCCCAGCCGAGTTCCTCTCCTTCCTAGCAGCTCTCAAGTCTGGTTCTTGAGCATGGAAGGCAGATCTAACTCCTAAGCTCTTAAGGTAAGTGTTTTAAGGTCATTTTTAGCCCTTTTTCTTCATCTCTTCACTACCTACACCTAGATTTCGTGGCTCATCAATTCCTATGGCTCATTCTCAGTGTTCTAAGGTTAGAACAACAGCTAAACTCGGTTGAGACAAGTAGAGGGACCAAGGTTGCTCAAAATTGCATTTTAAGGTAAAAACATACCTTAAGCCTCTCCACTCTACATCCGGTTTTCTTCCTTGAATTTTTATGAGTTTATACACTCATAATCTTCATATTTACATGTTCATTCAGTTGGTTAGCCATTTGGAGCAAGTGTGGCCGAGATCCAAGAGAAATACTCTCTTTTAAGGCATTTTTCCAAGGTAAAACCTAATAACAAGGCAACTTGTTGTGATCTAGCTATTTCCTATGTCAATATGGTGGATCTAACAACTTGTGGTGTGTTTGATTCAGGCCGAACCCACCTAGAACTTCCCTTGCATTTTTAAGGTGATTTTTGCCTTAAATCTTACATTAATTATTCCTTATGGTTAAGCTCAAGCTTGGAGTATAACCATATCTTGTTTTTGTGTATTAAACATGTCTAAATGAAGTGGTGAATTTTCCTACAAGTGACCGAGCCCATACAAGGAATAATCAAGGTATAAACACCTTAAACTTATGATTTTTATAATTTCTAAGCTTATATATATATATGACCGAGAGTGAAATTATAAATATGGGTCATATTGACCTAAATATGGAAAAAAATGGCTAAGATAAATTAAGCTAGTCATTTAAGAGATTTAATTAACATAATGGTCAAATTATGACATTATGTGGAAAAATAATTAAACCAAGGTGAGCCGAGAATATATGCTATATTTTGAGAAATTTATTGTGTAATTTATTTTGCAAGTTCAAGGTTGTAATAAGGCCATGTCATTAGGCCATTTTAATTTAAGTTTATAAGCTTATTTAGTTTTATTTATGCTTATAATTAAAATTGGGGCCAATTCGTAATTACTAGGAAATTAGAAAGCCGTGGGCTTAATTTAGAGCAAATTAGGGTTTTTAAATGAATTTAATAAAAAATATAACATTTTATAAAGGTTTGGGTCAAAATTGTAAAAATAGAAAAGTATAGGTTATTATTGGTGATTACCGAAAAATTGGTTCCCATTTGGTATTAGAAGTCAAGTTAACTATATAGGAGACTTTGACCAAGTTTGGAGAATTCTGAAATTAAAATACAACCTTTATATTAAGATAAGTATTAATTTTTAAAAGATTTAAAAGAGATGGGGCTATAATGTAATTTCCGAAAACTTGGGGTACTAAATGGAGTTTAGTACAAACCTTAGGTTATTAGGAATTTTTAGAAATTTATTTGGTTAAATTTGGAGTTTATATGAGTTATATAAGTATAATATAAGATATTTTGTAAAATTGTTACAAATGGGTAACAAAGGGGTGAAAACCGAGATTTAAAGGAAGAATAAGGTTAGGAACAATATTTATAACCTTATGGTATAGTTTGGTAATTTTTGGAGTTATATATGAGGTTTTATAAAGAGATATGTATAATATATAGTTTTAATGGAATTAGAAAACTATGTATTATAAATTGGGATTGAATTGTGATTTTATAGAAGTTTAGTGGTTATAGTAAAAGCCGAAAATATAAGGGGCTATTTGGTATTTTATAAACAAAATATAACTATAGGTTATAATTGTTTTAAGGACTTAAATGTCATAATATATGTTATATAACTATAATGTAACATTATATTAATTAAGTGGTGGATTTTGTAAATATTTAAGAACATGGGTGCTGTTCGGAAATATTAACATTTTTAAATGGAATTTATAATATGGTTTTAATGTTGAAAGAGTTATAACATTTATAATATAAGAGGTGTTCATTAAAAAGAATGAATATATGTTATAAGATTTACCATATAGAAAATAGTCCCACAAATACATACACATAAATAAATATATGTTATGGTGGAAAAATATAATATGGTTTAATGACCATGTGTTTTCATAATTAAAATGACATATGATAAAAGGGAAAAGAATTACAAACATTAGATGTAACACCCCCAAACACTGGCCTAGGAGTTAGGGGTATTACACGCCGCGTATTATTACATAATAACGCAAGACTCTAATAAACAGACTTAAACAGATAATCAAATAAGGCCCAAATGAATACTTGAATAAAGTATAAACCAAAATGATGTCGTAACATCCCAAAGTAATAACAGAACCCACCAAAACGAATATCAAAAGCAAGAGCTAACTGAAGAGGCCCCAAAGGCTCAAATTCAAATACAAAGTCTCCAAAAGAATCTAAACAACAAAACAGACTAAACTCCAGAGCTGCAAAGTGACCCTCGCTGATCAATCTGCAATGTTAGATAATGTACGGGAATGAGCACACAACTATGCCCAGTAGATGACAAACTTCATCAACCAGCATGCTCAAAACATTTTATAGAATAATGTCAAATCAGAAGGAGTCGCAAGGAATCCATAAGCATGTCAGAAAACAGAACAGAAGTCCATACAATAAAGGACTAAACAGAGTCAGAAGCAGACAGAAGCAGAAAACAGAGTGGGACACTAGCGATCACAGCATACAGACAGAACGAGCAACCAGCTCGTGAACAGAACGAGGAAATCTCACTCGTAAACAGAACAGGTGGGACACCTGTGAACAGAACGGGGAACATCACCCGTGAAACAGAAGGATCCTACATAGCGCGCTACGAGACAGCGAAACCAGCCATCCAAAGGCTCAGACACAGAGATAACTAGGTCCCAAAACAGAAGCTTAAATACAGATAAGCATATGTGCACCAAAGGCACCAGAAAGCACATAGACGGCTTGGAAATCAGAAGGGGAATCGAACCCCGCAAACAGAAGTCAAAACAGAGCTCAAACGAGTAAGTTATGGTCAAAACAGTACCATGTCCGAACTTGTGTACGGACATCAATGTTCGGACACAAGTCGAGACTCAGAAGTCGAAAACAGAGATGTCCGAACATGTGTCCGAACTATGAAGTTCGGACACAGGTCGAACATTGGAACAGTAGTAGAGGCAGAGGTGTCCGAACATCAAAGGTCGGACAGATGTTCGGACGTTCTTCGGAAATCAGACACGCGCAAAGTCCGAACTTGTGTCCGGACATCCATGTTCGGACACAAGTCGAGGCAAAATCAGAGAATACAAAAGGCTGTGTCCGAACTTCAAAGCTCGGACGGAAGTTCGGACACAACGAAAACTTCAGAAAATTTAAAGCGCAGAAGGGCATGTGTGAGCCTCGATTTTAAACCCTATCCTATGTTGATTAGATTGATTGGGATCTAGTCGGGTTTTAGGTCCACTTATAACCTAAGATTAATAACTATGTCATCAAACAAAAATTATTAAAACCTAAGCTAGCTCACTGGAACCTATTATGAGTCGCCACCTAATTTTACCTAGATCAATTAGAAAAGGAGAGTTCGGGGGGGGCTTGATATTCGACTTAATTAGGGTCCAATTACTTTCATTACCCTTCCTAGGTCGTTTTTCCTCTACTCAGTTTATTTACGGCTTATTACGAGTCGTTTTAACCTAAGTGCGCGAGCTTCTGTTTTTTTGTGTTTTTTAGCATTTTTTTGACAGAAAATTAAAGTGAAAAGTGAAATTACCTAAACTAGGGTTTCGGAGGCAGAATTAGGTCAAATTTCGTTTCCGTCCGTAGCCACGGACCTAATGTCCGAAACCACGGACCCCAGTTAACCTAAATATACAGAAAAGTCGAAATTAAAGGAAAACAAAAATTTGCAAAGTCCGGGGCCACGGACAGGCTGTCCGTGGGCCCGGACATCATTAGAAAAACATAAATTTTGATTTTTTAAAATCCCGCCGCCGTCCGTGGGTGTCCGTGGTCTCGGACAACGCGTCCGAGGTCCCGGACCATAGGTCCGAGGTCACGGACCACCCACGGACAGGGGTTTTCAGAAGGTTCCCGAGGGTGTTTTGAGCTCAAATTTATGGGTGTGTAGCCTGAAGATGTACAAGATGTTAGTGATTGAAAGTTTTCAATTTGAATTCGAATTAAGACGAAACTTAGAAACAAGTGTTCTGACAGAGGCTTAAACAAACAGCAATACAGAAGCCTACGAAGGTTATTTTGAGCTCAAATTTCGAGGCAAGACAGATAATACCGTAGAGAATTAGGGAAGCTGAGTTTCTACCTGTTTTGCCTTCGGATTCACAACGTTTCTTCACACCGGGATTCGTCGAGTGCTCCGTTGATGGTAGACCCGAAAGGACTTCGAACCAAGCTTCTGGTTGTTGGTTGTTCTTGCTGTTCTTCACGTTTTGGTGGTGTTTTTGCGGGGTTTTGATAATTATTGGTGCTTTGGGAATTGGAAAACGTGTTTAGATGATGATTTCGGGGGATTTTCGGTATAATTTGGGTGGCCGGGTGTTGGAAAACGTGAGAGAGAGAGAGGAGGCTGCCTTTTCTGACTCTCTAGGGTTCTTGAGTATGTGAGGTTCTGATTTTATCCAAAAACCTATCCCTTTATATAGACTTTCTTAAAGATAAAGAAAATCTAGTAAAAGTAAGATTTTTCGATATTTTAACTAAGTAACTTCCCAAAGGAATTTTGCTATGAAATTTTAACCACATGTCAAGAATGGATATTATGAATTTTCTGAGGTGGAAACGAATTTTTTAAATGTCGGAGCATTTTTAAATTGAATTTCTCGTCAGATTCAGTCAGAAATTGCTAGAAAATTATTGGAAATTTGAAAAATCAAAATACCAACGCCATTATGCTTAAAATGTCATCCTCTATCATGGGTTAAAATACCAAAGCATTTCGAGCTGATTTGGGCACCCTTTGGAGGAGAGAGAAAGCCTATAGGAGATCTCAAAAGCCTTAAAAATTACGAAAACGCCCCTGACAGTGACGAAACTGCTCTTCAGGACCTGGAACATGCCGATCGAGCCGGAGTCCCTCATTACCCGATTAAATATCCCTCACGACACCAAAACCTTGCAGACCCTAACCAGGGGGGTCAAAATTTTGGGTATAACAGATTGCCCCCCGTCAACTGGACTTTGTAACGAATGTGAAAAGTCTGGTTGATGCTTGAGTGGTGCCCAAAATTTTGGACTCCACAGAATCCTCCACGTTGTATGAAACCGGGTTAACGATGCCCAACTACTCGGAGGCGCTAACTACCTAAGCTACAAAGCATTGTCGAGCTATTCTAAGGCGCTGACTACCTAAAGGTAATAATGATGTCAGACTATTCTAAGGTGCCAACTACCTATAAGGATGATACGATGTCAGGCTATTCTAAGGCGTTGACTACCTAAAATGATGATATGCTGTCGAGCTATTCTAAGGTGCTGACTACCTAAAGTGGTGAAAATGATGTCAAGCTATTCTAAGGCGTTGACTACCTGAAATGATGATATGCTGTCGAGCTATTCTAAGGCGCTGACTACCTAAAGTGGTGAAAATGATGTCAAGCTATTCTAAGGCGTTGACTGCCTAGGATGTGAAAACTGGATGCAAATGCAAGAATGCTGAAATGCTAATGATGCAAATGATGCTGATGCTGATGATAATGCCGATGATGTTGATGATGCTCGGATGCTTCTAGGGGACCGAAACCCGTGCCGATGCTCCTGGCTGGACCCAATGTGGACTTATTGCCATCGCCCCCAAGCCGGTGTGCAGGGATAACTCCTGGTAAAAACCCTGGGGACTTATTGCCTTTGCCCACCATTCGTTGATCCCAAAAATAAGTTGACATCGCAAAAGGAGGATTTATTGCCATCACCTCGCCAACTTTCTGTCGCCAGGTCTTGTGACGCGCCTGGGTAATGCAGCTAGGTCTTATGACGAGCCCATATGAATGAGATGAATGCAATGTGTTTGATGAGAGTGGGTAAGCTAAAAGGTAATGCTAGGTCTTACTACGAGCCTAAGGGAATGCGACTAGGTCTTATGACGGGTCTAAAGGATGGTTCTAGGTCTTATGACGAGCCTAAGGGATGGATCTAGGTCTTATGACGAGCCTAAAGGATGGATCTAGGTCTTATGACGAGCCTAAAGGATGGATCTAGGTCTTATGACGAGCCTAAAGGATGGATCTAGGTCTTATGACGAGCCTAAAGGATGGATCTAGGTCTTATGACGAGCCCAAATGATGGATCTAGGTCTTATGACGAGCCTAAGGGTTGGAACTAGGTCTTATGACGGGCCTAAAGGATTGGAACTAGGTCTTATGACGAGCCTAAAGCTGGAATCTAGGTCTTATGACGGGCCTATAGGGTGGTTCTAAGTGAAAGTGAGTAGAATGTATGATGGGTCTAAATGGATGTAGAAGGATTAGGGCTTATGTCAAACCTGGAGACGGTGGCGCTCAAGACGGGCCTGTGGGTGTTTGAATGCGAAGGTAGGGCTTAAGACGGGCCTGGGAGGATCTGTTGTGGAGGAAGGGCTTAGGACGGGCCTATGGATGCTTGAATGTGGAGGAAGGGCTTAGGTCGGGCCTGAGGATGTTTGAATGTGAAGGTAGGGCTTAGGTCGGGCCTGAGTGGTATGAGAAGGGTTTGAATTCTTTGGGTTTCTGGCTTTTGGGCCTCAATCGGTGTCGTTGTTGCAATTGTTGGGACCAACAATTGCCCCCAGTATTTTTCCTTAAGGCAATCTGAGTTCTTTAGGATTTTTGCCAATCGATCGGAACGATCGATTGCCCCCAGTATTTTCTTTGACTAATGGCGCATAACAAGTCTCATTCTCACAAGGTCAGGGTTTATCTTGATGTGGTGCTTTCTATCCTACACTCAAAGTGTTTAATGCTTGCACTCATACTCTCCTTTTGGACAAAACATCTCGGCCATTGAATTTGACATTTGTTAGATTTACGCATTCAACCTGTTACTTTCACGTGATTGGATACACAACTACTAGGTCGGAAGTCTTTTAAGCTTATATCGTGGCTATGGGCTGTGATGAATGATAACAGGACAGTGGAGGAATGTTTAGGATATGTGGAGCTATAAGGGTGACCAAAGCTGCAACTTGCACCGTCTCTCGGACTTGTCTTCTTTGCCTTGAAGTAGTTTGGCTACTTCGTGATGATTTCGCATTTGAGTTTGGAACTTGGCACCTTCTATCTTCTTTCCGATTTTGGATTTCTTCGAGGCTTTTAGGTTTGCCTTTCTTTGAGTTTTCCTTCGGGGGTTCTTGTGTTTCCCGGCTTTGAACTTTGAGAGCTATTTTTGATGTTAGCTCATTTGGATCCTGTGTCACTTTGGGACCATTTGTGGATTCGTTCGCATGCTGGTAGTAGTTTTGCTTCTCTGGACTTATGAAGTTGTTGTCCAAAAGTCGGGCTCCTTGCTTCCTTTGGTCACGGGTCGGTTATTCGTTTGGCTGGCTTGTTTGTGGAGCTTGTAATATTGTGAAAGAGGTCATATATGAAAAGCTCAGCGGGGGTGCCTAGGGTGTAATGTCAAGGTTCACAAGCTTTTGGCTGTGTGGTGCTGTACCTAGGTGCTTCGTCATCCCTAATAGTTGTGTATCCGTTCTTTGTTACTTTTTACAGGTTTAAGCGTAAATTCACAAATTATCTCCTTCGGTCAGAGTTATGCCGTTTACCTTACCTTTGAATGTGATCTCTCTAGAGTCACGTAAAAATGACATGCTCTTTCACTCATGGTTTTACCGCTCAAGGCACTCTCGCGAAATGTTCACTCAGAGACTTGTTCACGCGCTTTAAACCAATGAAATAAACATTATCGACCCTTAACTCAGATTGCCCCCAGTATTATTGTGGGGTTTTTTTTTGACAAGCCTTTTGAATACCCAGGTCATTTGTTGGAGGTGGCTGTATGTGTGGTGGTACGATGAAGTCTTGCTGTTTTGGTAGAGTGATGTAGTGATGAAAGTAAAGCATGGTAGTGGGATGCTTTCAGTGTACGGTGAAACTTTCTATTGAGAGGTGACAAGTGGTGGAAGCCGACAAGGTGGTGAGATATTCCCTGCGCAAGAATGAGTTTCATGTGGAGAGGGGAGTGTGGTGAGACACATGGGATGTATGTGATCAAGGTAGTGGATGTGGGTGAAATGACGTGATGACTTATTCATTTTTTTGGTGTTCTTAAATGCACAAAAATTATGAAAATGGAACTATGCTCTAATTCATAAATGGAAAGACAACATCAAAAATTGTAATCTTAAGAAAACTACCTAAAATGATAAAGGAAGCTAGCCACCATTAAAGTTAGAAGAATGGCTGAGAAAAGAAAACTGCTAAATCAAGAAAACTCCTAAAATAGTGATGTTGAACTGTCTGATGCCGACGCGCTGAAGACCCAAGCGGTTGACCGTCGGGATGCCATTGACCATGATTGTCTTCCTTCCAAACTTCGAGTGGGCCCTGTAAAATGTTTGAACTAGGAATGCCTATGGGTTATGTAGGAAGTAACTGGGCCTGAGTCTTCTCCAAACTGAGAGTGAAGTGCACAGATTAGAGTGATTCCTAGACCAGAACGGACATATAGGCCTGAATCCCTTAGTCCAGAAATTGAGCAAACAAGATGAAGGAAGTCACATGGACCGTGAATGGGCCACTGAGCCCTGAGGTCTAAGATTCGTTTGATGTTCTTGTTGGGCCTTGAAGCCGGAAACTGGAATGAATGAAGTATGCAAACTATCTAGGATCCAAATGTTTTATGGGCTGAAATTCTGGATTGAGAGCGAAGATCATGGGCCAAAACTACGAATTGGTCTATGGGCCTAGATGAAATGAGTCATGAGTGTGGTACTTGGGCCGGACTGATTGCTCTATATATGAACTGGAATTTGGGCCGAGTGGTTTTGGTTGGGCCTAAAAGATGGCACCTAGATCTAGGATTTTGGGTCAGAGCCCGAGTGAAGAGTTTTCCTAGACTAGAATGAGCCCTTGGGCCGAAATGTGTTTGGGCCTGAAATAAAGAACATGGGCTGGAACGATCCCTAAATCACAAATGGGCCTATCTTTCTTTGGGCCAGAGAAGATGGTTGCTAAGCCGAAAAAGATTTTATTTTCAGGACTTGTGAGTTATTTCAAGTTCAGGTGGATTTCTTTTTTTATGGGCCTAGAACTAATTGGATAACCCAAATTGGGCCAGAAGAGAAATCACCTAAGCCTACACTTTTGGGCCGAAGCCCGAACGACTCACATGTTAAACCAAGCAGGGCCTCTGGGCCGCAAACAAATAGAGCTGCCAATTCGTGCTGGGCTAGGTTGATGCAGGAGAAGTTCCTATCAATCTCTAGGCTGGGTAGTGGGCCGATCATACAAGCAAACAAGGCCCACACAAATTCAACATGTCCTTACTAGACGTTTGAATCAAACCGGGTATGGATCGATCCGGAGAGGTGCATGGGGCATGGGCCCAGGTCACCACAAAGGAATAGGGCTTGCACGCTATTCTCTTTGGGCTTCCCAACTCTTTTCACATCACCTGAAGGTGTGCGTCTACGGTCGGGTCTTTGACTGACCAAACAAAGGGCTAGGTAAGGGCACTGCCAGGAAAACGCTTGGGGCTAAAGCCCAGGTATTAAGGGGGTGTGGTTAGACGACACCCTCCTCTTTTCCCCGCTTATTCACATCACCTAAAAGGTGTGAGTCCCTGACAGGGGACCCTCAAATGGGTCCCGGGGTGAGATCGGTTTACGTGGACCCTCGCTCTCATATGATGCAAAGGTACAGAAATTAAAGTGCGCACGAAAGTAAACAAACAAAGTAATAAAGCCACAAATAAACATTTTCGAGTTAAGCCCTCTTTCTTAAAATTAAACAAGTTAAAATTAAGAAGTTTGTCCCCAGCAGAGACGCCAGTCTGTGAGCCTCGATTTTAAACCCTATCCTATGTTGATTAGATTGATTGGGATCTAGTCGGGTTTTAGGTCCACTTATAACCTAAGATTAATAACTATGTCATCAAACAAAAATTATTAAAACCTAAGCTAGCTCACTGGAACCTATTATGAGTCGCCACCTAATTTTTACCTAGATCAAATTAGGAAAGGAGAGTTCGGGTTCGGGGGCTTGATATTCGACTTAATTAGGGTTCAATTACTTTCATTACCCTTCCTAGGTCGTTTTTCCTCTACTCAGTTTATTTACGGCTTATTACGAGTCGTTTTAACCTAAGTGCGCGAGCTTCTGTTTTTTTGTGTTTTTTAGCATTTTTTTGACAGATTATTAAAGTGAAAAGTGAAATTACCTAAACTAGGGTTTCGGAGGCAGAATTAGGTCAAATTTCGTTTCCGTCCGTAGCCACGGACCTAATGTCCGAAACCACGGACCCCAGTTAACCTAAATATACAGAAAAGTCGAAATTAAAGGAAAACAAAAATTTGCAAAGTCCGGGGCCACGGACAGGCTGTCCGTGGTCCCGGACATCATTAGAAAAACATAAATTTTGATTTTTTAAAATCCCGCCGCCGTCCGTGGGTGTCCGTGGTCTCGGACAACGCGTCCGAGGTCCCGGACCATAGGTCCGAGGTCACGGACCACCCACGGACAGGGGTTTTCAGAAGGTTCCCGAGGGTGTTTTGAGCTCAAATTTTATGGGTGTGTAGCCTGAAAGATGTACAAGACGTTAGTGATTGAAAGTTTTCAATTTGAATTCGAATTAAGCACGAAACTTAGCAAACAAGTTATCTGACAGAGGCTTAAACAAACAGCAATACAGAAGCCTACGAAGGTTATTTTGAGCTCAAATTTCGAGGCAAGACAGATAATACTGTAGAGAATTAGGGAAGCTGAGTTTCTACCTGTTTTGCCTTCGGATTCACAACGTTTCTTCACACCGGGATTCGTCGAGTGCTCCGTTGATGGTAGACCCGAAAGGACTTCGAACCAAGCTTCTGGTTGTTGGTTGTTCTTGCTGTTCTTCACGTTTTGGTGGTGTTTTTGCGGGGTTTTGATAATTATTGGTGCTTTGGGAATTGGAAAACGTGTTTAGATGATGATTTCGGGGGATTTTCGGTATAATTTGGGTGGCCGGGTGTTGGAAAACGTGAGAGAGAGAGAGGAGGCTGCCTTTTCTGACTCTCTAGGGTTCTTGAGTATGTGAGGTTCTGATTTTATCCAAAAACCTATCCCTTTATATAGACTTTCTTAAAGATAAAGAAAATCTAGTAAAAGTAAGATTTTTCGATATTTTAACTAAGTAACTTCCCAAAGGAATTTTGCTATGAAATTTTAACCACATGTCAAGAATGGATATTATGAATTTTCTGAGGTGGAAACGAATTTTTTAAATGTCGGAGCATTTTTAAATTGAATTTCTCGTCAGATTCAGTCAGAAATTGCTAGAAAATTATTGGAAATTTGAAAAATCAAAATTCCAACGCCATTATGCTTAAAATGTCATCCTATATCATGGGTTAAAATACCAAAGCATTTCCAGCTGATTTGGGCACCCTTTGGAGGAGAGAGAAAGCCTATAGGAGATCTCAAAAGCCTTAAAAATTACGAAAACGCCCCTAACAGTGACGAAACTGCTCTTCAGGACCTGGAACACGCCGATCGAGCCGGAGTCCCTCATTACCCGATTAAATATCCCTCACGACACCAAAACCTTGCAGACCCTAACCAGGGGGGTCAAAATTTTGGGTATAACAGGCATGTCCGAACTTCCAAGGTCGGACCGAAGTTCGGACATGCCGAAAAACACAGAAGACAAAAGCGATTTTCACACAGACAGAGGCATCAAAACATTGTAAAAACATTATAAGTTTTCAGAAAACAACCTTGGGGGCTTGTAGGCATTAAAACGACGTTAAACAGACAGTTCACAATCACAATCAAAGGCAGAACGCAATCCGAATTCAGAACCGGAACGAAACTCCCCAAGGCTGAACACACTAATCGAATCCATCAGCCACCTACCTCGAATTAACAGCAGATGAACCACAATCTGAATGGCAGAGTCCAACCCAGTGTAGAATCCGAAATGCACTTCCCAACCACTGAATCAAAACAAAGCAGATACAACCCAAACTCAAAACGCTGAACCCTACAATCAGAGAACGGCACTTGCCAAAGGAACCACAATTCATACCTGAATCAGACAACGGATTCGCAGACGAGGCCAACAGTAGAAGAGGATAGATAGAGCACAAGAACCAACGCTGAATCACAATCAGATTGGGAAGGGAATTAGAATGAGGAGAACTCAGGAACCGAAGAATTAACGAACAAGGTAATCTGACAACTCTACCTCGTAGAAACCAGCAATACGCGATGACGGACCAATCCACAGTTGAATCTTGACGGCAGAATCAAAGGAGTCTTGAGTGATCGAGAGAAGAAGCGGCTTTGAGAGAGAAGAGAGAGAACAATGAAGAAAAGAGCGTAAATGATCGTGAGAACGTGTTTAGAAGAGAGAGTAATTAAGAGGATATGGAATAAAATAGGTTAAGGGAATTAATATGAGGTTAGCTCACCAGAAAATAAAACGGATGGGGAAAATACCTCCTCATCCCCAACTTCTTTAATAAGGACTTCCATGTCCTAAATTCAGAATGGACCAACTTAACGAATCATTGTAACGAAATAAAACTGCAACGAACTTGGGTTATAACATCACCTCCCCCTTAAAAGAATTTCGTCCTCGACATTAAAACGTACCTACTGCTCGAAGAGGGCGGGAAACTTAGAACGAACTTCGCTTTCGACCTCCCAAGTCGCCTCTTCTTCTGACTGACCCGACCACTGCACCTTCACCAAGGCAATGGTCTTACTCCTGAGCTTGCGGACATCCCGCGCTAAAATCCTCGAAGGAACTGCCTCGAACGTGAAGTCCTCCCTCAACTGAAGCGGACTGAAGTCAATCACATGCGACGGGTCCGGAATATACTTCCTCAGCATAGACACATGAAAGACACTGTGGACTCCAGCCAACGACGGTGGCAACGCTAAACGATAGGCAACCGGTCTGATCCTCTCCAAGATCTCAAAAGGACCCACAAAGCGAGGGCTAAGCTTGCCTCTCTTCCCAAACCGGACAACTCCTCGAACTGGAGAAACCTTCAGATACACATGGTCGCCCACCTCAAACTCTAGAGGTTGCCTCCTCTGATCGGCGTAGCTCTTCTGATGACTCTGAGCCACAAGCAAGCGCTCTCTGATAGACTGAATCTTGCCCACAGCATCCTGAACCAAGTCTGGACCAATCACGGCTCTCTCCTTCAGGTCATCCCAACAGATGGGTGACCTGCATCTCCTGCCATACAAGGCCTCAAACGGAGCCATCCCGATACTGGTCTGGAAGCTATTATTATAAGCAAACTGTATCAATGCAACGTGCTGATCCCAGCTGCCCCCGAAGTCCAACACACATGCCCTGAGCATGTTCTCAAGGACCTGATTCGTCATCTCTGTCTGACCATCGGACTGAGGATGATAAGCTGAGCTGAAAGACAACTTCGTCCCCAAAGCCTGATGCAAACTCTGCCAGAATCTGGACACGAACCTCGGATCTCTGTCAGACACTATCGAAGCTGGAACTCCGTGCAGACGCACTATCTCATCCACATACAACTGAGCCAAGCGATGCAAACTGAAGGTCTTCCTGACAGGCAAGAAGTGAACGCTCTTCGTGAGCCGGTCCCCGATAACCCAAGCTGCATCAAAGCCCCTCGGAGTCTTAGGCAACCCCATGACGAAGTCCATACCGACGCTCTCCCACTTCCACTCCGGAACGGGAAGAGGCTGAAGCAAACCAGCTGGTCTCTGATGCTCAGCTTTGACCTGCTGACAGGTCCGACATCTGGATACAAAATCAGAAATGTCCCTCTTCATGTTACTCCACCAGAATGTCTCACGTAGGTCCCGGTACATCTTCGCACCTCCTGGGTGTACCGAGTATGGAGCTCCATGAGCCTCCTGCATAATCTCCCGCCTCAAGGCGTCATCTGCAGGCACACAGACACGGTCTCTGAATCTCAGACAACCATCCTCTGAAACTCTGAACTCGGACTCCTGACCAACAGACAAACCCTCTCTGATCTTACTCAACCCGACGTCGAGCTCCTGACTGGCCTTGATCCGGTCGATCAAGGTAGGCTGAACCTGCAACGCTGCTAACACCCCGGACCTCTCTGGACGAACGACCCAGATACCCATACGCTGCAACTCGAGAGCAGACCTCTACACACCAGACAAAGCACAAACGGTCCCAGACGGACCCCTCCTACTGAGCGCATCAGCAACCACATTCGCCCTACCAGGATGGTAGAGGATCTCCAGATCGTAATCGTGCAGCAACTCCAGCCACCTCCTCTGCCTCAAGTTCAACTCCTACTGAGTGAACAGATACTTAAGGCTCTTGTGGTCCATATACACCTTGCACGCTGCTCCATACAGATAGTGCCTCCAAATCTTCAAGGCAAACACAACAGCAGCTAACTCCAGGTCGTGGGTCGGATAGTTCTTCTCATATGGCTTCAACTGACGAGAGCCATATGCTACTACCTTCCCATGCTGCATCAGCACACACCCAAGTCCCTTATGGGACGCATCACAGAAAACCTCCAGACCCTCATTACCCTCTGGAAGGGTCAGAATCGGCGCAGATGTCAACCTCCTCTGCAGCTCCTGAAAACACAGCTCACATGCCTCACTTCACTCGAACTTCACATCCTTCTGCAGTAGACGAGTCAAAGGGATCACTAGCTTGGAGAAGCCCTCCACAAACTTACGATAGTAGCCCGCTAGTCCAAGGAAGCTACGAATCTCTCCAACATTAGTAGGCCTGGCCCACTCAGTAATAGCTCTAATCTTCTCCGGATCCACGGAGATACCATCCTTAGAGACCACATGTCCCAAGAATACCACCTGATCCAGCCAGAACTCACACTTCTTCAGCTTCGCGTACAGCTCGTTCTCCCTCAGAGTCTGGAGAACAGTCCTCAAATGCTCCTCGTGCTCCTCATCACTCTGGGAATACACCAAGATGTCATCTATAAATACCACGACGAACTGATCCAAAAAGGGTTTGAACACCCGGTTCATCATGTCCATAAATACAGAAGGCGCATTCGTCAGACCGAATGGCATCACTAGGAACTCGTAGTGTCCATAACGAGTCCTGAAGGCGGACTTAGGCACATCGTCTGCCTTAATCATTAACTGATGATAACCGGACCTCAGATCGATCTTCGAAAACACCTTAGCTCCTGCTAACTGGTCGAACAAGTCATCAATGCGCGGGAGAGGATACCTATTCTTAATGGTAACCTTGTTGAGCTCCCTGTAGTCAATGCACAAGCGCATGCTACCGTCCTTCTTCTTAACAAATAACACTGGCGCTCCCCAAGGCGACACACTAGGGCGAATGAAGCCCTTATCCAGCAGCTCCTGCAACTGGACCTTCAACTCCTTGAGCTCAGCAGGCGCCATTCGGTATGGGGCCTTAGAAATCGGCTGAGTCTCAGGTGCGAGCTCGATCGAGAACTCCACCTCTCTGACAGGGGGAAGCCCAGGTACATCATCCTGGAACACATCTGGGAAATCTCTGACTACTGGAATGTCCTCCAACTTCGCATCCTTGCGAACCTCAGGGATGTAGCACAGATATCCCTGACATCCTTTCCTCAGGAAACGAAACGCCTGCATGGCTGATATCACTGGCGGCGAGCACGGGAGTCCATTCCCTGCTACAACTAGGCGGGGCTGACCCGGCTCCTCAAAAGTCACTCTCAAAGCAGCACAATCAATGTGGGCATGGTGCGCAGCAAGCCAATCCATGCCCAAAATCACATCAAAAGTAGACATCTCCATAGGGATGAGGTTAGCACACAGAGTCCTATCTCTGACTAACACAAGACTATCTTTACAAACAGAGTTCAAAAGCATAGAAGAGTCTCTAACTAATGGACTATGCACACACAACTCAACACCCAGAGGCACAACAGGCAAACCGAGCTCACCCACTAACTCAGCAGAAATAAAAGAGTTGGCGGCTCCAGAGTCAAACAAGCAGAAAACAGAACAAGAAGACAGCTGAAGAATACCTGTGACAACTCTGTCAGTCGATCGGTCTCTCTCTCCAGCCATCGCGTACACTCTGGCCTGGCCCTGGGGCTTCTTCTGCTCAGCCCGGTCTCGATCTCTGGACCATGAAGCAGACTCACCAGCTCTACCTCCAGAGCTACCCCTGCTCCTCTCGGCCTGAGGGCAGTTAGCTATCCTATGCCCCATGGACCCACACTTGAAGCAGGCTCCAGACTTCCTGTAGCAGTCCTGACCTCTGTGAAACTTGCCACAGACCTGGCACTTCGGAGCGGGAGCTGACGAAGACGAACCACCTCTATCTCGCGAACGGTCCCCAGAGCGGTCTCCAGCTCGGACTCCAGTAGACTGCTTCTTCTGAGAAGCAGACTGATCCCTTCTATCGCTCTCGTCGGGCCTCTGCTTCCTCTTCTGGTCCTTCCCTCCAGACTGGCGACCTCTCAAGTCAGCCTCTACCAATAGGGCGACATCAGCTACGTCCCTGAAGGTCTTGTGACGCAGAGGCGTCACAACAGAACGGATATCAGGCCTCAGGCCGCTCTCAAACTTCCTGGCCTTCCTATGCTCGTCAGGCTCAGGTGCAAACTTCGACAGGCTGATGAACTTCCTGACATACTCCTCCACACTCATATCACGCCCCTGGCGAAGCCTATTATACTCCAGAATGCGCTGGTCCTTATAGACGTCGGGGTAGAACTGCTTATTGAACTCCCTAGTGAACTGCTCCCATGTCCAAGGCTGTGGGAATCTGCCCATCAATGACCTCCACCACTCCTTGGCTTCGGCCTTGAAAAGAAAGGTGGCGAAGTCCACCTTCTGCTCCTCCTCAGAGCCCATCACACGCAGCAAATCCTCGACCTCAGTTAACCAATGACTGGCCTCCTAGGGGTCTCCTGCCCCATAGAACGATGGCGGCTTCAGCTTCATGAACTCCTGAAGCGCCTTCACATTTCTCCCTCCAGCATCCGCCCCAGCTGGGCCTGCTCCGCCAGCTGGTCCTCCTCCAGCTGGACCACCCCCTGCGGCTGCAGCCATGGTCTGCATGAGCTGCGTCATGAACTGCTGAACAGCATCAGCCACATTTCCTGGAGGGTTCATTGCTCTTCTTGGCGGCATTCTGTAAGGCCAACAACAGGCAGTTAGACTCAGACACTAACACTGACGTTTCTGACTGACTGGCTAACTTAAAATCCCAGCAGATTAGAACCCAGAGCTCTGATACCACTGAATGTAACACCCCTAAACACTGGCCTAGGAGTTAGGGGTATTACACGCCGTGTATTATTACATAATAACACAAGGCTCTAATAAACAGACTTAAACAGATAATCAAATAAGGCCCAAATGAATACTTGAATAAAGTATAAACCAAAATGATGTCGTAACATCCCAAAGTAATAACAGAACCCACCAAAACGAATATCAAAAGCAAGAGCTAACTGAAGAGGCCCCAAAGGCTCAAATTCAAATACAAAGTCTCCAAAAGAATCTAAACAACAAAACGGACTAAACTCTAGAGCTGCAAAGTGACCCTCACTGATCAATCTGCAATGTTAGATAAAGTAGGGGAATGAGCACACAACTATGCCCAGTAGATGACAAACTTCATCAACCAGCATGCTCAAAACATTTTATAGAATAATGTCAAATCAGAAGGAGTCGCAAGGAATCCATAAGCATGTCAGAAAACAGAACAGATGTCCATACAATAGAGGACTAAACAGAGTCAGAAGCAGACAGAAGCAGAAAACAGAGTGGGACACTAGCGATCACAGTGCAAACAAGAAATTTGATATACTAAAAACTAAATAAATTAATCTAGAAATTAATAAATCAAAAAGTCTTCGGGTTGCAAATAATCCCGGTCACTGCAGTATAGAAAACGTAGCAACCAGGTATCGAATCCGCGGGACTTGAAGAAAGTAAGTCTAGTCCTAAGAAAACTGGAAATTCAGAGGGTTGTTCTTGTTTTGGGAATCAAATAAGAAAGAAGAAAATAAATTGAAATAAAACTGATAAAGTTATATGGATGAGTGGAACTCCGGGTTCAAGTTATTTTTTCACTAGTCGGATTATGCGAACTTCTACAAATCGATAAGAGATATGGATTGGCTAATTCTTCAATATCTTTCCAGAATTAAATCATAATCTCCGAAAAGCTCATCTAGTAGAACACACAAGGTCTAATCCAGAACCTAGCGAAACACACATAGATGGATGAAGCTTAAAGAATTACGACGCACCTGAGGGAAAATATAATCAATCCGATCTAATTTTCCACAGGCTAACAGATTAATTTGACCTTCTTGTTAATCACCGATCTGATCATAACAAGATTCGTAAGGCTTTTTAAGAAATTCGCGAGATTAATTAAAAAGCACAACATTTGCATTAATCTGAAACAATCCGAAAATAAAATCTCAAATCATAATTGTAAATGTACATGTAAAACGAACTAGCTACAAATAACCAGCACCCGGAGCAAATCCTTCCTAGCCTAGCATTTTACAAAGAGAGTATAGAGAGATAGAGAAGAATTAATCTGGTGTAGAAGATTCCTCCGTTTGTCTCGCTATCCAGATCTGCAATTTACTAGGCTTGAGGTTGAAGATGATGGTGGAGGAGAAGAACTCTCGCGGCTGCTTGCGTTCTTCTCGGCGTGAGAAAAAGAAATAAAAACTAAACCTAAAGCTAAAAATAGAACTGAAGTGATGTTGTGTGGATGAATGGTTGGATGAATTGATGGATGGCCCCCTTCCTATGCCAAAGTCTTCGGTATTTATAAGTCAGATTCAAGGCTCTTCGCTTGCTCATTAATGTATTCTTTTCAGTTGCCTCCAGTTTCGCAAATTAAATAGAGACCTTTGAATTTCTTTAACTTATACTCTCTTCAATTATTTCATCGACAACCCTTGGAAGACTCTGGAGTTACCTGCACATAAATAGGGAGTTAGTGTATGCACTTTAATTTATTAACTCTTCCGTGATAATGTCATATATTCCCCACATATCCATCCTATAACTTATTTTCTGAAAGTTTCTTTTAGTTATAAGAATGGAATTCAGTTAAGTACTAAATCAAGAGAAAAATGACAATAAAGACAAGAGATTTTGATAGTAAAAATATATCTAAAATCAGCCTATCAAATTTCCTCACACTTAACTTTTGCTTGTCCTCAAGCAAATAAAGAATAAAACTATCTCAAATGCCGTAGTATCAAACCTCAGGATCAATCAAGCATAGAAGGAAGTCAAGCAAAATGACAATCAGAAGAATAATCTTTCTCTTAGCTGTAACTTTTTGCAAACAGTGAAAAAGAACAATTTTTATAAAAGCATGAAGAAGTTAGATTGTAGAAACTGAACATAGATTAGCTTGGGACCTTCCACCTATTACTTTCCTTGAACCTGTGGATGACAAGGGGTGTGAAGTAATGCCTTATTCCACAATACCTTTCAACACCACGCACTCATGATCAGAATAGGAAATTTCCAATAACATTCACCATTAAGAGTTTCCCTTTCTTTGCATAATTAATTTCTCATTTGGTACAATTGTTTCATCCCCCAGACTTTTCTCTTTATCCATGTATCGGTGTTGGGTCTTCTATCCCAGATTGCGAAACCTTAGGTAGATGGGTGATGAAGCACCCCAAGGACTTAATAACCAGATAAAAGAGGCCTGTTTTGGTTCAGAAAATTCATGATCAGAGGAGTACCTTGCCTTATCCTTTTCATCCAAACTTTCACATCATTCCCAAAGTCACCAAGCCAAACTAATTCAATCTTCACAATCAGCTAATCCACCAAATTTCAGTGAAAATAACATTAATTTCAAGAAAACTATACATACGAACAACTTTGAGCAAAACGATTCTTGAGGTTGTCATCAGGCTCGATTTCAAACTTCCGCAAAATAATCACCCAAAAATTCAACATTTATTGGCACTAAAAGAAGCCTATCCATTACAGCAAGAGAACAATTAAAAGCTAGTGTGGCATTAAGTGCAACTGGCATATTTTCAGGGAAAGGTCTCCACTTCCTCACACTTGAGAGGAGCAATGTCCTCATTGTTCACAAAATAAAATCAAGAAAAAGACCTTTCAAAATATGTCAGACTCATGAAGGATCCATGCAAGACTCCACATACATTTAACATTAGAAGCATAATAGGGTGAACACAGGCAATAAAGATTGAGAAACTGAAACTCCCCTGATATCTTTAGATTGAGGAAGGTTCCCTTCCTCACACTTAAGCTCAAACAGCGGGGTA
The DNA here is from genome assembly GCA_023374045.1 of Limonium bicolor. NCBI lineage: Eukaryota > Viridiplantae > Streptophyta > Magnoliopsida > Caryophyllales > Plumbaginaceae > Limonium > Limonium bicolor. The sequence continues at coordinate 116,136,806 of CM041783.1, forward strand.
GAAACGTTCCTCACACTTGCGTCCAAGCAAGTGTCCAGCCTTGGAGAGATAGGGAGATAAAAAGATTGCACCTACACACACATTATAAAATACAAATAACGCTAAAAGCGTTGCATTAGTAACACGAACACCATCACCACTTCTAACTGAAATAAAATGAAAATAAACCTATAAACAAAATAAAACTATAAAATAAAAAAAAAACATAAACATAAACGTTACCACTGGGCTGCCTCCCAGTCAGCTGCCCATCTTTATAGTCTTTGGCTAGACTTTTGCTTTGTTATCCCGGATCAAAAATAAAAGTTGACAATGGTGTCAACGGGGATAAGAAGTGGACTGCCATCAGTAATAAGCCACCTGGATCAAAGCAAAATGTTACCTCAGCAGATAAAATAAGAAAATAAGTACTCCATGAAATCTGGTGTTTGAGGAGGTATTGAAGGTAGCGATCTTCCAGGTGAAGATGGGGTGACAGAGGCTCTTTTTCTTCAAACTGGAGGATATAAACATCATCGTCTATCTGGTAAGGCTTAAAGAGTCCGTCGGAATGATAAAGTGGAGACCTGTCCCCCTCAAATCTTAGGATGTAAACATCCTCCTCATCTGGGTGAGGGTCAAGGAGGGTTCCACATGGGCAGTCAACTGCAACGCAGACCTCTGCTGGTGCAGCGAGAACCAAGGGTGGGGAGGGAGGGTGACTTGAGATGTCGACAAGTTGCTCTACTGAATTGTTCCCCAACTCTTGAAGGTTACCACTGTCAAAGATTGAAGCCTGTTGTAGAGGAGCGATTCGCTGCAGATAGTCTGGTTGATCCTCTAACCACAATTGCTCTTGCAAAATGAGACAGTCATCGAACTCATGAGCTCCCCCACAATATGCGCAATATATATCTTGCGAATAGGATGATTCCCGTTCGAATTGCTCCTCAGCCCGCCTCATCTCTTCAATTTCGGGGCAATCTTCAACCTCATGATTTCCCCCACATTGTGAGCAACACAAAATAGAGGAAAACGAATCAAAAGAACCAGAAGACTCTTGCTCCACTGCCCAAACAGGAGTCTGTTCCATAGACTGCTCCATCCTTCTGTTGGCTAACTGTATATAAAGTTCAGATGTCTTATCCTGTGATCTTTTCAGTTCAACCAACAACTTGTACAATTCACCTGATATTGCTTCATCAATTCTGATGTTTGCCATTGTTAGAAAAAACTAAGAACAAAATAAACTAATAATAAAAATAAAACAAAACAAAAACACCTTAAACTAAGAATAGAATAGAATAGAATAAAAAAACAAAAACAAAGTAAACTAAGAGTAAAATAGAATAAAATAAAACAAAATAAAACAAAACAAACTAAAATTAATTAAATAAAAACAAAACAAGATAAACTATCAAAGAAAATGATAACAAAATAAACTAAGCATGAAGTAGAATAAAATTAAAGGAAGCAACTAAAACAAAACAAGAATTGATGGTTATTTAGAATAAAATTAGATAAAATAAAAGCAACTGACAACCAAATAAAATGAAAATAAAATAAAACAAGACAAAATATAATAGGAAACAAAACAATGAACAACTGATCCCAAGGACTAGACAAAGTCAAGTCCCCGGCAACGGCGCCAATTTGCAAACAAGAAATTTGATATACTAAAAACTAAATAAATTAATCTAGAAATTAATAAATCAAAAAGTCTTCGGGTTGCAAATAATCCCGGTCACTACAGTATAGAAAACGTAGCAACCAGGTATCGAATCCGCGGGACTTGAAGAAAGTAAGTCTAGTCCTAAGAAAACTGGAAATTCAGAGGGTTGTTCTTGTTTTGGGAATCAAATAAGAAAGAAGAAAATAAATTGAAATAAAACTGATAAAGTTATATGGATGAGTGGAACTCCGGGTTCAAGTTATTTTTTCACTAGTCGGATTATGCGAACTTCTACAAATCGATAAGAGATATGTGATAAGTGTCCAAATGAGCATGTTATTTAGGTGTATTTCATGTATAATATTAGCACTTTTCTTGCTCATTTCTCCACTTCGGTTAGTTTTCCTCTAGTTTATGTTTTATTGTTTATCTCACAAATTTATTGGTTTAACATGAGGAAAACCAAGCTGGGAGTGAAGTAGATTAAGAGACGAACGCATAGACACAAACGGCTCAGAAAACGGACTTATAACGAAGAATGTAGAGCCGGTCAAACAGAGGCACGCGAGAGTCACGCGGTGGACTGTGCAACCGCCCCCTAAGTCGCGGACGTCACAAGAGCAACCGCCGGGCGGACGAGGCTGAGTCAACCGCCACTTATGGGCGGTGAAGGAGGCGGACGTGAGAGCAGCAACCGCCTCGCGGTCAATATAGAGGCTACCGCCTCTTAACTCGCGGACAACACAGGAGTTACCGCCACTTATTGGGCGGTACCAGCAGGCGGACACCAATATAACCGTGACTAATTATCAGTCGCGACCAGTATCTTCTTCGCGCCGTCGTCGTCTGCAACTCGCCCGACTCGCCCGCAACTTATCCATCTACTCTGCACACGCTCTGTCCCCTGCAATCAATGAAGGAAGCAATCAATGCTCTTCTTCATTTGCAAATCAAATTCGTACGGATCCAAACCTCTATATAAACCCACCACCTTACACGCATAAACACACCACGCAAGCACGACGGGAGTCTGAAGAATTCGCTCACCACACTCATCCATTCCCTTCCACTTATATTTCCTCCCGTATCACCACATCATTCCACACTCACGCAGTAACAAAAGAAATAGAGAGCAGCAGTGAGAGCGAGAACAGACCAGTTCTCCCTCTGAATTAATGTCAAAATCTATCTGTGTAATCTTCTTATCTCCGTTAATGTCTGAGTAATTTTCATTTGTATCCTAGGATGGGGGTTTGATTTCTAATATTACGTAAATTAATATTTATCACCTGTTTCTCTCATTTAACTTGTTTTAATTCCTTTTAACTAATATTGCTAAATGCTTTGCGCGACAAACGACTGCATTTATTTGGTAATTATCAACATATGATTTTGAGATAGTCTAGGTACCACAAAGGAATTAATCTTAGTATTTACACTCCGGACTGAGCAGGAAAATATTAAGGCTTTTATTAAGAGTTCGTAACTGACAATTATTAACTCTAATAGGCAATAAATAATTGAAACATGGTTATAAATATGTTTAAGTAATTTAGGAAATTCCCCCGCTATCCTAGGATACATTTTTCCATTCACATCAATTAATTCACCTTTTTACTATTTTTATTATTTCTGAATTAATCCAACAACAAATCAAGCTTGCCTCCGGCTAAACCCCTTTTTACAGTTTTTAAGTAACTACCAAGACTAGGGTAAATTGAACAATCTCCCTGTGGATACGACACTCGTTATACTACTACGACCGGGATTTTGTTTGCAGCCCGACGTTTAATTTGAGTTTTAATTTCTTTCTTTTCTTTTAATTACACCACTTTAACCACTCAGAAAATAACATTCTGCAAATTGGCGCCGTTGCCGGGGAGATTGATTCTATCAATTTCCCTAGTTTCCGGTAGTTCACCTGTTTTATTATAATAATCTGTCAATATTATCTTGTTAATAATCTAACCTTGGACATCGGACTTATAATCTGACTTGGACATTGGACTTCTGACCTGACTTGGACATTTGACTTCGGACTTTGGACATCTAACTCCTAACATCTTAATATTATTGTCATTTCGTTCCATTGTCATTTCGTTCCATTGTCATTTCGTTCCATTGTCCTTTCTTTCCATTGTCTCTAACTACTAACTTTAAATTTCCTGTCATTTCTTTCCATTGTCCTTAACATTTCATTTCCATTGTCCTTAACATTTCATTTCCATTGTCATTTCAATATTCTGTCATTTCTTTCCATTGTCTCTAACTACTAACTTATAATTTCCAGTATACTAACTCCTAACGTTTATCAACCTAACCAATATTTCTGTCTTTCTTATTTTATTTACTAACTAATTTTGCAGCTTCTGACAAACCACAAGTTATCTTCTGTGCATGCCAAATACTCGAACCCGAGGCTCTCCACCAATCAGTCCGAGCCCCGAACCCGAGCGTACTTTATTTCAAGCGCAAAGAAACCTGAGAAACCAAGCCATGGCCAATAACGAAGTTATAAATGAAATGGACCATGCAATTCAACCAGAACACCGTGCCCTATCTGATTACCACCAACCAAACACCGAAGGAAGAGCATCAGCTATAGTTCTCCCCGAACTAACACCAGAAGAAGCCGGACGATGGGTTTTCAAAACCCACTACATCACCGCCGTCCGGGATTTAGGCAAGTTTAGTGGAGCGAACCCAGATGAAGCCCCAAATCATCTGAGTCTCTTCCTAGACTTTTGCAATTCTTTTGGTCAGACCGGCAACGTCAAAGAAAGAATTCGACTCCAACTATTTCCTCACTCATTATCGGATTCAGCAAACCGGTGGTACCGAAGCCTTCCCTCCCGATCAATAACCACATGGCTTCAAATGGCCCAAAAATTCCTTGCCAAATACTACCCAACCAGTAGAACAAGGCAATTGATCGGTGAAATCAACACTTTCTGTCAAGAGCCGGGAGAGACGTTGTACGACGCATGGGACAGATTCAAAGATATGCTAATGAAGTGTTCCCACCATGGTCTTGACGATCAATCCCTCTGCCTGTCATTCTTCAACGGTCTGGATGATGGGAACCGACTACTCGTCAATTCCTCTGCAGGAGGAAGTTTCATGATGAAATCTCCTAAAGAAGGAATGGATCTCCTCGAAACCATGACGAGCAATACAAGACAGTGGACGCGATCCAAAGGAAGAACGCCACGAGCAGCAGGCCTACTCCATGTTGAGCCTACAGATCATTTATCAGCTCAGATCTCGTCCCTTGCAAAGATGGTGGAAAAGCTAACAACATCACAGAACGAAATCGTAAAAACAATAGCTTCCCCACCTACAAGTTCACCACCAGTTCCACCCACAGAAGGATGTGTCATATGCGCCGGTCCTCATGAAACTCATCAATGCGAAGGCAAAGGCCAGTACGAGGAAGTACAATTCATAGGAAACCGCCCCGGTAATTCCTACAACAACAACTTCAATAACAACTATCCATGGAGAAATCACCCGAATTTCTCATGGAAAAATAATGATCAAAACCAAGGAGGGCAGAACAACAATTCCAATGCCTATCAGGGAAACAGACCCCAACCAAACTCTAATATGGGTTATAGAGCACTAGGTGCCCCTCCAGGTTTCAGCCAACAACAACAACAACAACCATCTTCATCCTCTTCTGATCCAAACGCAGAACTCAAAGAGATGATGAAGGGATTCATGTCCATAACTCAGAACCAGCTCTCTGCACAAGAAGCCTTCAACCAAAAAATTGAAGGTAAATTCAATCAGCTTGCAGAACATCTTGCTCGAAGACCGCCAGGGGCTCTCCCCAGCCAAAACGAACCAAATCCAAGAGAGCAAGTCAAGTGTGTCTATGTGAAGGAGCACGATAAAGAAAAGACAGAGGTGGCTAAAACAGTTACGGTTCCAGAACTACACCCTTCCCTCCAAGAGTGGGTTGTAGCAATCGAAACTTCCAAAAGGAATGTAGCTGAACTTGAAAGCACCGCCAAAGTCTATAATAATCGTATTCAATCTGAGAACACCTACCTTGAGCACTTGGTGGCTGGTTATGAAAATGAAAAGCTCGACTTCGAAGAAGACGAAGAAGAGGTTAAGGCGATAACCTTGAGAAGCGGTAAGAAAACCGACGAGATTCACATCCCGCAACAATTAGAAGAATCCAAAGAGGATAGTGAAGGAAAAGTTGAGGTTCCAACGGAAAAGACATCTCCAAGCGTCCTCACTATCCCATCAGCTTCAGAACCTTCTTCACAAGAACCGCCTATACCATTTCCTCGCCGACTCCAGAAGCAGAAGTTGGATAATGAATATGGTAAGTTCCTAGCAATGCTGAAGCAACTAAACGTCAACATACAGTTTGTCGACCTCATTGCCAAAATGCCAAATTATGCCAAATTCCTCAAACACCTCATATCCAACAAAACTAAATTGGCCGAAGTCGGTACGGTACCTCTCAATGTAGCTTGCTCAGCTACTCTGCAAAAACCACTACCTTCCAAATGCAATGATCCGGGCAGCTTCACTATTCCAGTCACAATTGGTAGCACCTCATTTCCATACTCCTTATGCGATCTAGGTGCCTCCATTAATTTGATGCCCCTCTCCACTTTCAAAAAGCTAGGAATTGGAGAGATGAAAAAGACTAAGATGACCCTGCAACTGGCAGATGGTTCAGTAACATACCCAAGCGGAGTGGTGGAGGATGTTATCATTAAAGTGGAGCACTTATACTTCCCATGTGATTTTGTCATTCTAGACATCGAAGAGAACTCCACTACACCTCTCATCCTTGGACGACCATTCCTTGCCACAGCCGATGTGCATATTTGGGTAGCCCAGGGGAAAATCACCCTTCAAGCTTATAACGAAAAGCTGGAGTTTGCTTCAGGAAGATCTCCAGATAGCAAATCCAAAGATCTCAAGTTCGTGAGGGACACTCAATCATCATCATCCCCACTTCTGTTTATCACCCTTCCAGACGGCATGTCTATTACAGAGATACCACCATCAATCCCGGACGAAGAGCGGGATAAGAAAAGAAAACATGCATCCAGGTGGACTCTCAAAAAAACCATCGAGTCATGCTTTGGATCTCCTCCTCATAACCACCCCCCATGATCGATCTAACGAAAAAGCGTCTAGCTAAAGACGTTAAAGAAGGGCAGCTTTCCGGGAGGCAACCCGGACGAACTTATCTTTTATATGCTTTTATGCTGTTTTAATTTTCAGGTTCCCTTTGAATTTTATTTCTGCTAACTCTTAACCCCGTTTATAGTATGGTTGCTTCTAGTGTCTTATGCAGGTGCAATTTCATGTCTACACCGCAACCAAGCTACGCTACTTGAGGCTGAAGCTCAAGTGTGGGGGAAGTTCAATACACGCTAGCAAAAATAATCTCAGGGGAGTACCAGTTTCTTTAATTATGCTTTTATTTAAATAAAATATGCAGAGGAGAGTTTATGTGCTTAAATGATTATTTGTGAGCTTCGTGTTCTCTCTATTTTATCTACTTACCGAAAAGGTCTTCTGAAACCTTCCCTTGTTTTTCTAGTGAACAATGAGGTCATTGTTCAATTTAAGTGTGGGGGAGTGTGCCCTTTTCGGTGACATTTTATGCTAAAATGCTTAATCTCTCTGCTTATCTTGCGTTTGTTCAAATTCAATATCGTGGACCCTTTTTATGTGGGTTGTTCTCTTTAAGAATAAATATTGTTATGAATTGTGGGATAAATGGTACAAAAATGTACAAAAATTTTAAAATTTTGATTACTTTTGAGGAGCATTTTTATGCGGTGTGACCAAATGATCTAAAATGATTGGATTTTTATTACTCAGGGGTTCTTTCTGTCTTCTTTCTTAGGGATTGCTAAGGGGTACTTCTCTGTAAAAAAAAGGAAAAAATAAAATAAATAAGGGACTTGTGAGACACCATTGGTAACCAACAAGAGAGTTGAGTGTTCTTAAATACAAAGGGCTTGATGCCTACATATTATCTTCTCATCTCTTATGCAAAAGTGAAACAAATGCATAAATCTATTTTTCCTTTTGTTTTCTCCTCAATGCCCATTCTTGAGAGAAGTTGGCCTTGGTAAAAGTGCTCAAAGTCACCTTAAATCAAGAAGCATTGAAGTACTCCGGATCATACCCCGAAACTCTTATTTTTATTTTTGCCCTGAGTACACCTATGCCACCAGTAGGTGATGGATCACACTCCTCTAAAAAGTTTAAGATCATGTACTATTGAGTTCTTTATCCTACCCTTCATAATAATATTTGTTAATATTGAGCATTCCCTACTTGGGTACGTAGTTTTGCTTGAGGACAAGCAAAAAGATAAGTGTGGGGGTGTGATAAGTGTCCAAATGAGCATGTTATTTAGGTGTATTTCATGTATAATATTAGCACTTTTCTTGCTCATTTCTCCACTTCGGTTAGTTTTCCTCTAGTTTATGTTTTATTGTTTATCTCACAAATTTATTGGTTTAACATGAGGAAAACCAAGCTGGGAGTGAAGTAGATTAAGAGACGAACGCATAGACACAAACGGCTCAGAAAACGGACTTATAACGAAGAATGTAGAGCCGGTCAAACAGAGGCACGCGAGAGTCACGCGGTGGACTGTGCAACCGCCCCCTAAGTCGCGGACGTCACAAGAGCAACCGCCGGGCGGACGAGGCTGAGTCAACCGCCACTTAATGGGCGGTGAAGGAGGCGGACGTGAGAGCAGCAACCGCCTCGCGGTCAATATAGAGGCTACCGCCTCTTAACTCGCGGACAACACAGGAGTTACCGCCACTTATTGGGCGGTACCAGCAGGCGGACACCAATATAACCGTGACTAATTATCAGTCGCGACCAGTATCTTCTTCGCGCCGTCGTCGTCTGCAACTCGCCCGACTCGCCCGCAACTTATCCATCTACTCTGCACACGCTCTGTCCCCTGCAATCAATGAAGGAAGCAATCAATGCTCTTCTTCATTTGCAAATCAAATTCGTACGGATCCAAACCTCTATATAAACCCACCACCTTACACGCATAAACACACCACGCACGCACGACGGGAGTCTGAAGAATTCGCTCACCACACTCATCCATTCCCTTCCACTTATATTTCCTCCCGTATCACCACATCATTCCACACTCACGCAGTAACAAAAGAAATAGAAGAGCAGCAGTGAGAGCGAGAACAGACCAGTTCTCCCTCTGAATTAATGTCAAAATCTATCTGTGTAATCTTCTTATCTCCGTTAATGTCTGAGTAATTTTCATTTGTATCTTAGGATGGGGGTTTGATTTCTAATATTACGTAAATTAATATTTATCACCTGTTTCTCTCATTTAACTTGTTTTAATTCCTTTTAACTAATATTGCTAAATGCTTTGCGCGACAAACGACTGCATTTATTTGGTAATTATCAACATATGATTTTGAGATAGTCTAGGTACCACAAAGGAATTAATCTTAGTATTTACACTCCGGACTGAGCAGGAAAATATTAAGGCTTTTATTAAGAGTTCGTAACTGACAATTATTAACTCTAATAGGCAATAAATAATTGAAACATGGTTATAAATATGTTTAAGTAATTTAGGAAATTCCCCGCTATCCTAGGATACATTTTTCCATTCACATCAATTAATTCACCTTTTTACTATTTTTATTATTTCTGAATTAATCCAACAACAAATCAAGCTTGCCTCCGGCTAAACCCCTTTTTACAGTTTTTAAGTAACTACCAAGACTAGGGTAAATTGAACAATCTCCCTGTGGATACGACACTCGTTATACTACTACGACCGGGATTTTGTTTGCAGCCCGACGTTTAATTTGAGTTTTAATTTCTTTCTTTTCTTTTAATTACACCACTTTAACCACTCAGAAAATAACATTCTGCAATATGGATTGGCTAATTCTTCAATATCTTTCCAGAATTAAATCATAATCTCCGAAAAGCTCATCTAGTAGAACACACAAGGTCTAATCCAGAACCTAGCGAAACACACATAGATGGATGAAGCTTAAAGAATTACGACGCACCTGAGGGAAAATATAATCAATCCGATCTAATTTTCCACAGGCTAACAGATTAATTTGACCTTCTTGTTAATCACCGATCTGATCATAACAAGATTCGTAAGGCTTTTTAAGAAATTCGCGAGATTAATTAAAAAGCACAACATTTGCATTAATCTGAAACAATCCGAAAATAAAATCTCAAATCATAATTGTAAATGTACATGTAAAACGAACTAGCTACAAATAACCAGCACCCGGAGCAAATCCTTCCTAGCCTAGCATTTTACAAAGAGAGTATAGAGAGATAGAGAAGAATTAATCTGGTGTAGAAGATTCCTCCGTTTGTCTCGCTATCCAGATCTGCAATTTACTAGGCTGGAGGTTGAAGAAGATGGTGGAGGAGAAGAACTCTCGCGGCTGCTTGCGTTCTTCTCGGCGTGAGAAAAAGAAATAAAAACTAAACCTAAAGCTAAAAATAGAACTGAAGTGATGTTGTGTGGATGAATGGTTGGATGAATTGATGGATGGCCCCCTTCCTATGCCAAAGTCTTCGGTATTTATAAGTCAGATTCAAGGCTCTTCGCTTGCTCATTAATGTATTCTTTTCAATTGCCTCCAGTTTCGCAAATTAAATAGAGACCTTTGAATTTCTTTAACTTATACTCTCTTCAATTATTTCATCGACAACCCTTGGAAGACTCTGGAGTTACCTGCACATAAATAGGGAGTTAGTGTATGCACTTTAATTTATTAACTCTTCCGTGATAATGTCATATATTCCCCATATATCCATCCTATAACTTATTTTCTGAAAGTTTCTTTTAGTTATAAGAATGGAATTCAGTTAAGTACTAAATCAAGAGAAAAATGACAATAAAGACAAGAGATTTTGATAGTAAAAATATATCTAAAATCAGCCTATCACACAGCATACAGACAGAACGAGCAACCAGCTCGTGAACAGAACGAGGAAACCTCACTCGTAAACAGAATAGGTGGGACACCTGTGAACAGAACGGGGAAGATCACCCATGAAACAGAAGGATCCTACATAGCGCGCTACGAGACAGCGAAACCAGCCATCCAAAGGCTCAGACACAGAGATAACTAGGTCCCAAAACAGAAGCTTAAGTACAGATAAGCATATGTGCACCAAAGGCACCAGAAAGCACATAGACGGCTTGGAAATCAGAAGGGGAATCCAACCCCGCAAACAGAAGTCAAAACAGAGCTCAAACGAGTAAGTTATGGTCAAAACAGTACCATGTCCGAACTTGTGTCCGGACATCAATGTTCGGACACAAGTCGAGACTCAGAAGTCGAAATCAGACAGATGTCCGAACATGTGTCCGAACTATGAAGTTCGGACACAGGTCGAACATTGGAACAGTAGTAGAGGCAGAGGTGTCCGAACATCAAAGGTCGGACAGATGTTCGGACGTTCTTCGGAAATCAGACACGCGTAAAGTCCGAACTTGTGTCCGGACATCCATGTTCGGACACAAGTCGAGGCAAAATCAGAGAATACAGAAGGCTGTGTCCGAACTTCAAAGCTCGGATGGAAGTTCGGACACAGCGAAAACTTCAGAAAATTTAAAGCGCAGAAGGGCATGTCCGAACTTCCAAGGTCGGACCGAAGTTCGGACATGCCAAAAAACTCAGAAGACAGAAGCGATTTTCACACAGACAGAGGCATCAAAACATTGTAAAAACATTATAAGTTTTCAGAAAACAACCTTGGGGGTTTGTAGGCATTAAAACGATGTTAAACAGACAGTTCACAATCACAATCAAAGGCAGAACGCAATCCGAATTCAGAACAAGAACGAAATCCCTCAAGGCCGAACACACTAATCGAATCCATCAGCCACCTACCTCGAATTAACAGCAGACGAACCACAATCTGAATGGCAGAGTCCAACCCAGTGCAGAATCCGAAATTCACTTCCCAACCACTGAATCAAAACAACGCAGACACAAAACTCAAAACGCTGAACCCTACAATCAGAGAATGGCACTTGCCAAAGGATCCACAATTCATACCTGAATCAGACAGCGGATTCGCAGATGAGGCCAACAGCAGAAGAGGATAGATAGAGCACAAGAACCAACGCTGAATCACAATCAGATTGGGAAGGGAATTAGAATGAGGAGAACTCAGGAACCGAAGAATTAACGAACAAGGTAATCTGACAACTCTACCTCGTAGAAACCAGCAATACGCGATGACGGACCAATCCACAGTTGAATCTTGACGGCAGAATCAAAAGAGTCTTGAGTGATCGAGAGAAGAAGCGGATGGGGAAAAGACCTCCTCGTCCCCAACTTCTTTAATAAGGACTTCCAGGTCCTAAATTCAGAATGGACCAACTTAACGAATCATTGTAACGAAATAAAACTGCAACGAACTTGGGTTATAACATTAGATGTGGAATTCTAATGTAAAGAGTATACATGGGATATGGGATTCTAAAGCTAAGAAGGTACATGTGATAATAAGGATTCATGTAATTAAAAGTATTGTTTACAAATGAGTTATACCACATTGAATAAAAAAAAAGAGACAAACCTTAGAAAAATAAATACTAAGGTGAGATGCATAGTGCATGACAAAGGATCACACATGCAATAATGAAATAAACTATACGACATACAAGGGTGAGTTAAGTCACATGCGATAACGAGTTCAACAATAAGTATATTAATATACAAGACAAACTATGCATGTAATATAACACTTTTCCAATCTCGAGTTAAACCTAAAACCCAACAACTATTGATAACTAATAACGGGGGGTTAACCGGGAGGTGTTAGTGACGGTACAGGGTACCGTAGGATTGTGTTGTTATACGGTATGCTAATCAGTAGCATTATGTATTGTTTAGACTGTTAGAGACCACATGTTATACCCAAAATTTTGACCCCCTTGGTTAGGGTCCACGAGGTCCTGGTGATGTGAGGGGCGTTTTAATCGAGTAGTGAGGGATTCCGGCTCGAGCGGCACATCCCATGGCATGAGGAGCAGCTTCGTCACTTTCAGGGGCGTTTTGGTAATCTTGAAAGGCTCCTAAGACCTCCTATAAGCTTTCTCTCTCCTCCAAAGGATGCCCAAATCAGCTTGAAATGCTTTGATATTTTAACCCATGATAGAGGATGACATTCTAAGCATAATGGCGTTGGAATTTTGATTTTTCGAATTTCCAATAATTTTCCAGCAATTTCTGACTGAATCTGACGAGAAATTCAATTTAAAAATATTTCAACATTTAAAAAATTCGTTTCCACCTCAGAAAATTCATAATATCCATCCTTGACATGTGGTTAAAATTTCACAGCAAATTTCCTTTGGGAAGTCTTTTGATTAAAATATCAAAAAATCTTACTTTTACTAGATTTTCTTTATCTTTAAGAAAGTCTATATAAGGGGATAGGTTTTTGGATAAAATCATAACCTCATATGCTCAAGAACCCTAGAGAGTCAAAAAAGGCAGCCTCCTCTCTCTCTCACGTTTTCCAACACCCAGCCACCCAAATCATACCGAAAATCCCCCAAAATCACCATCTAAACACGTTTTCCAATCCCCAAAGCACCAATAGTCATCAAAACTCCACAAAAACACCACCAAAACATGAAGAACAGCAAGAACAACCAACAACCAGAAGCTTGGTTCGAAATCCTTTCGGGTCTACCATCAACGAAGCACTCGACGAATCCCGGTGTGAAGAACCATCTTGAATTCGAAGGTAAAACAGGTTACCACTCTACTTTTCTAATTCCCCACGACTTTATTAACCCTCTGTCAAATTTTGGGCTCAAACTAACCTTCGTACGCTTCTGTATTGCTATTTGTTTAAGCTTCTGTCCAATAACTTGTTTACTAAGTTTCGTGTTTAATTCGAATTCAAATTGAAAACTTTCAATCACTAACGTCTTGTACATCTTTCAGGCTACGCACCCATAAAATTTGAGCCAAAAACACCTTCGGGAACAGCCTCAACGCCGCCGTCCGAGGGCTGTCCGCACCCACGGACGTCATGTCCGGGGTCCCGGACTCACTGTCCGTAAGCCCGGACGCCCACGGACGGCGGCGGGATTTTTAAATTTTAAAAATTTAGGTTTTCTAATAATGTCCGGGCCCACGGACAGCCTGTCCGTGGCCCCGGACCTTGCAATTTTCTGTTTTCTGTTTAATTCGACTTTTATTTTCATATAGGTTAACTGGGGTCCGTGGTTTCGGACATTAGGTCCGTGGCTACGGACGGAAACAAAATTTGACCTAATTATGCCTCCGAAACCCCAGTTTAGGTAATTTTAATTTCCACTTTAATTTTCTGTCAAAAAATGCTAAAAAACACAAAAAAACAGAAGCTCGCGCACTTAGGTTAAAACGACTCGTGATAAGCCGTAAATAAACCAAGTAGAGGAAAAACTACCTAGGAAGGGTAATGAAAGTAATTGAACCCTAATTAGGTCGAATATCAAGCCCCCGAACCCGAACTCTCCTTTCCTAATTTAATCTAGGTCAAAATTAGGTGGCGACTCATAATAGGTTCCGGTGAGCTAGCTTAGGTTTTAATAATTATTGTTATACGACATAGTTATTAATCTTAGGTTATAAGTGAACCTAAAACCCGTTTAGATCCTAATCAACTTTAATCAACATAGGATAGGGTTTAAAATCGAGGCTCACACTACACAAGGAGCATAGGATCTTGCTGATTCATACTCCACCGTAATACATCAGGGTGAACGGTATGTTGTTATGTGTCTCTGATTGTCTCTGAGGGCTTCCTCAGTTTAGACTTCTGCGTGATCTGTGATAAGATTGTTTGTCTGAATATGATAATTAATATGCATGAATTGTATATTTATAGCTGCTTATTATTACTGTTGTCGAGTTAACAGTACCGGTTCGTATATATGGACCTATATATATAAAACGAACTAGCGGCTATGGTGCTATCTTATGTGAAATATAAGGATCGTTAGGAAAACGTTGTAGCACTAGGATAATAAGATATACATATTATCCGAGACTTTTATACGGAGCATTGGCCTTTCTAAACGCCGCTCTCGTATCTAACACTGGATCCCGAGTTTACAAACTCTGGATTGGACTAATGACCTTAGTCTGGTGTGTTAGGAAAAAAATTGGTAATGCGATGCGATGGTATAATTAATTAATGGAAAGGAAGTAAAGCCAGGAGGATGTGGCTCTTGGTGCGCGCTGTGATCACAAAAACGATACCAGGATGTCCGCGTACGGGTCCGCAAGTATCAAGAAAATTTCCCGTGAGCTAGAATGGCTCGTTGGTCGGAGACTCTACCGTTGGAGTGGCTACTGCCGTGGGTGACCCGCCATAATCTATGGGTAACTAGAGACATGTCGTTTTAACGAGACATTGTCACTAGGTATAACTGAACAAATAATACAGTTAAGAATTATACAGTGGCGAACGATATTGGTTTCTACACCATGGATGAGAACTAGTACTTGTTTATTGTTCTCGTTGTTTCGCTTGGTTGTTCATTGCTTATACTTGTGGTTATATTATATATGGTGATGGTTGTGTTTATTGTATGGATGTTACTGTTAATTGTTTTACAGTTTTAAATATTAAAACGGTATTGCATGTAATGAACCTCAAGCTCTCGACCAAATAATTGAGGGGTCTTTGGGGGCATGACGGGGCATGTGATGACATACTCAGCAGGGGCTGATTCCATACCACAAACCATTTTCATGCAGGTGACTAGCTGGTGGGTCGCAGCGAGGCGTGACTATTGTGATATTACTGTTGGTTTAGACTTGGTACGGTGTGATACTCAGGTTGTTTTGGACTCGGGTTGTTTAACCGAGGTGTATTTGGTTTAGATGCTCACGGTCTGTAATAATTGGTTGTTGTTAGATTTGTTTTAAATTGTTTAAGTACTACTATCTATCTCTTGTGGTCACTACGGGAATACGTTTCGCATGTTGATTATCAGGTAACTCGTTATCACCCGTATGGGCGAGTGATAATTGTGACACCATTAGAACGACAATCTGTTATTTACCGCTGCGATTATATTATTTTTAGAAGCAGGATTAGTAGGGGTGTTACACACACCAGTAGTATCAGAGCGGAGTACCGCTCTGATTACAAGAGATAGTAGTTTAAGTACCGTGAGCCTAGGTTATTCACACACCAGTACCAAGGAGATAGTTGTAAAAGATTTGAGTTAGGAGATTGTCGGGGACAATATGTTTTTTTTATGCCTTTTAGGGGTATGTGAACTTATGGTTGAGATAAGTACGGTATTTGTACCAAGTGTTGACTTTAACTTTGAATTCTTCAGATGTCTTCTGGGAGGCGATCAGCAGGTAGAGGAGGTGGTGGAAGAGGCGGCGGGCCTGGAGCAGGTCCTCCGGAGGCCCCAGCCGTGGGCGTGGCGGAGACGGTAGCCGCCGTCTTCGCTCAGCTAGCCCAGATGGGAGGTATCCATATAGGAGCACCACCTGCACCACCGGTAGTCCCACCCGTACCCGCACCTAGAGAGCCGAATTGGCTGAAGAGCGTAGCTGACACGCGAGTACCTACCTATGATGGAGTTGCTGATCCCACTCTCCTGGAGAGATACATTGTTGAGCACGAGAAGGCCTTTGATGCCATACATGTGCCTGCTGAGCACCGAGTCGATATAGCAGCCTTTCACCTGAAGGACGCTGCCAGCACGTGATGGAGGTCCGTGAAGGCACATTACCTTGCTATAGAGGGTTTTGGATGGACTGGTTTTGTGGAATTGTTGAGAGAGAAGTACTATCCTGCTCATTTGAAGCAGAGGAAGGGGGAGGAGTTTGAGGCCCTGAGGCAGGGTAGTATGACAGTAGATCAGTACTACTCCTTGTGTTATTGGGCTCTTGGACTTCGTCCCAGGAGTTGTTTATTCTGATGCTGTGAAGGTGGAGAAATTTAGAGGCGGGTTGAGATATGCTATTAGGGCCGCCATGGGTGCTACCTTGTACCCTACGGTCCAGGTAAAAATTAATTGACAGTTATACCTATAACTTAGTTTGATTTATTACAAGTTCGGGGAACTCATTGATGTATTACAAGAGTGTTATGACGCTGCTTCTCGGACTGAGATGATGGTGAACAGCGGGAGGACGGCCAGGGGCAGAAGCGTAAGGCCCCAGAGAAAGAGGCGGAGACTGAGGCTGGAAGCGGAGGCAGTAAGGGCTGGAAGTAAGAACCACCTTAAGTTATTTAATCCATTTAAATTACTTACTTACTGCCTGCTTTTATACCTGCTATTCTTGACACTTTGACGATCACAGGAAGAAAAAGTTCTCCTGGAAGGAGAAGAAGAAGGAGCAGGCCAGCCAAAAGGGCAAGGACAAGGTCCCGTTGCTGACCGGGCCTACCTACGATGTGCAGCCTCTTAGATCTGTACCCCCTAAGGGTAAGCGATCTAACCTTGTGAGTGAATCGTGTACTACACTACCCATTACCATCCTTGTACTAACCTGAGTGTGATATGATAATAGGTTCTGCACCCCAGCGCCACTTTCACTGCAAGCGCTGTGGTAAAGACCACCCGGGTGTCGACTGCACCGGGCAAGCGGTGGACTGCCACCATTGTGGAAAGAAGGGCCACAGGTCGTTCGAGTGCTTTGCTAATCCAGATAGTCGAGCGTACCGCCCGCAGAAGGGGACTCAGAGCACACCTGCTGGAGGAAGTGGAGCTCGAGGTGGCCAGAGGGGGCCGGCGCCCCAAGCCCAGAGAGGGCAGCAGCATCAGCAGCCACAGCAGCAGAACCAGCCAGAGGAACCCGCCGGGCAACCGTATGCTGAATGCAGCGGGAGCTTCAGGCGCTGGCACTAGTACCCAGCGCGGTGAAGGTTAGCATTTGAAACCTTAACCATTGTATGAAAGCATGACTAAGTGTTAAACGCTTTACCTTAGCATGAATGTGTGTTTAAGTTACCGCTTTAGATGAACAACTTACCTAGGAAACCTTACCTCTTAGGAGATTTCGACATCTGCTATCCCACACTTACAAGACAGAGATCACCTAGACCCGTGGAAGAAAGACGGGAGTACCCTAGTGAGTTGTGTCATGTAGTCAGACCGGGCATGATACTTCTCAGAGAGTTCCTAACCCTAGATGAGCAAATCACCATAGTGAATGAGTGTAGAGCTTTGGGTAAGGGCATAGGAGGTTTTATACCCCTGTATTTAATAGTGGTTCTAGAATGAAACTGCACATGATGTGCTTAGGGAAAGATTGGGATCCACAAGCTAGGGTTTATCGAGAGGTGAGGATGGTAGGTGACGTATCTATACCTAGGATACCTGAGAGTTTCCTTACCTTGGTGAGAAACGCAATGGATATTGCTCAAGACTGTGGACTTATCCATTACCCGACATGACACCTGACGTTTGCATCATCAACTACTATGAGCAGGGAGGAAAGCTTGGAATGCACCAGGACCGTGATGAGACGACCGAGTCCATCACCAGAGGAATACCGGTTGTGTCATTCTCCATCGGCGATGATGCTGAGTTTATCTATGGAGACCAGAAGAGGATGGATCTAGCAAGCAGATCATCCTCAAGTCTGGGGATGTGTTGGTATTTGGTGGAGAGTCGAGACTTGTATATCATGGTATTAAGAGCATTAAGCTCAATACCGCACCACCACCCTAGTGAATGATACCCACATCCGACCGGCCGTTTAAATTTGACTTTCAGACAGTACTGATGTAATAGCAGTAGCTAAGTGTGTAACCTTGTATAATACAGTTGGAATGAATGAAATAAGAGTTTTACCTTCAAGTATATGTGTTCAGTTTGTTGATACCGATAATTCATAACTTCAGGCCATAGAAATGGAAAGGAGGGTACCATCTGCATCCTAGACATGGCGCAAGCCAAGGAGTCTGGTAATGTCATCACAGGTATGACAATTACAAACAACAGTAAATTAGTGATTTATTGGGACTCGATGCTAATACGAGAGGTGATCTCAGGTACCTTTCCTATTGATGGTGTTAGTGCTTCCGTATTGTTCGACTCAGGGGCTTCGCATTCTTTTATTTCCTCGACGCTTGCTAAGAAGCTGGGGGCCACCCCCGAACAGCTTTCAGACTTTTCAGTCACCCTTCCTTCGAAGGAGAAAGTAGGTTGCACCAGACAGTATACAGGGTTAGAGATCAGCATTATGACTGAGACCTTCCCCATTGATCTAATTGAGTTCAAGAACTTGGGTTTTGACATTATAGTGGGCATGGATTGGCTACAGAAGCATAAGGGCCGCCTTCATTGTGCAGAGCATCGACTACTACTGAAGGGGCCGAGCGGCAGGACAGTGTCATACCGCAGTGTGAGGAGAGAGCCGACTGTCAAGATCGTGTCAGCATTGTCCCTGATGAAGGATGTTAGGAAGGGCCGACAAGCCTTCCTCTGTTATGTACAGGACACGAGACAGAGCGACGTGACGGACGTAGACATTCCAGTCGTGGTAGATTTTCCCGACTTATTTCCTGATGAGCTGCCAGGCATGCCGCCTGTGCGCGAGGTTGAGTTCGCCGTCGACTTGTTGCCAGGTACGGGCCCTATTGCTAAGGCACCCTACCGTATGGCACCGGCTGAGATGAGGGAGCTGAAGCTACAGCTGGAGGACCTCCTCGACAAGGGATTCATTCGACCTAGTGTTTCTCCTTGGGGTGCTCCAGTGCTGTTCGTCAAGAAAAAGGACGGCAGTATGCGACTCTGCATCGACTACCGCGAGCTTAATGCGGTTACAGTCAAGAACAAGTACCCATTACCACGGATAGATGATTTATTTGATCAGCTGAGAGGGGCCAGTGTGTTCTCGAAGATAGATCTCAGATCTGGCTACCATCAGATTAGGATTGCAGAGGGTGATATTGAGAAGACAGCTTTCAGGACACGGTATGGACACTACGAGTTCACCGTTATGCCATTCGGATTGACGAATGCGCCAGCCATATTCATGGACTTGATGAACCGTCTTTTTAGAGAGCATCTTGATAGTTCAGTTGTAGTCTTCATCGACGATATTCTGATCTATTCAAAGACCAAGGAAGATCATGAGTTACATTTGAGACAGGTGTTGAATATTATGAGAGAGAACCAGCTGTATGCCAAACTCTCTAAGTGTGAGTTCTGGTTGGACAGCGTGTCATTTCTAGGACACATTATATCAGCTAGCGGCATATCTGTAGATCCTGCTAAGATTGAGGCAGTGAAGAGTTGGCCAAGGCCGAAGACAGTCACAGACGTCCGTAGCTTTCTGGGTTTGGCAGGGTATTATCGAATTCGTGAAGGACTTCTCCAAGGAGGCCAAACCAATGACTAATCTAATGAAGAAGGAATCCCAGTTCTTATGGTCTGCAGAGTGTGAGCAGTCCTTTCAGACGCTGAAGGATCTCCTGACATCGGCGCCCGTTCTTACTATCCCTGAGGGCACCGATGGGTTCGAGGTATATTGTGATGCCTCTGGAACCGGTCTAGGCTGTGTGCTTATGCAGCACGGGAAGGTAGTTGCTTACGCATCCCGACAGCTGAAGAAGCATGAGGTGAATTACCCCACACACGACCTTGAGTTAGGCGCAGTAGTCTTCGCTTTGAAGATCTGGCGACATTATTTGTATGGTGTGACAGTCACTATCTACTCTGATCACAAGAGTCTACAGCATCTCTTCTCTCAGAAGGAGCTGAACATGCGACAGAGAAGATGGGTCGAGTTCTTGAAGGACTACGACATAGACCTGAGGTATAAAGAGGGCAAAGCAAATGTAGTTGCCGACGCCCTGAGCCGCAGAGCTCATTCATTGTTTACTAGTAGCAACAGCAGTATGATTGATGAGATACGAGCTGCTCAGGAGAGTGATCAGTATTGGAGAGCATCAAACAGAAAATGTCAGAGGGTTGTTTTGAGAGACAGAAGTATGATTTCGAACTGTGTAATGATGGCATGTTACGACTGAATGGCCGATTATGTATTCCGGAGTCGTCTCCTGATCTGAAGGAGAAGATACTCCAGGAGGCTCATTGCTCGTCCTTATCCGTCCACCCTGGTTCTTCGAAGATGTATAAGGATTTGAAGGTTCATTTCTGGTGGAGCGGGATGAAGAAGGATGTAGCTGAGTACGTGGCTAGATGCTTGACCTGTCAGAAGGTTAAGTTTGAGCATAGGAGACCCGGAGGTTTAGTGCAGTCTATGCCTATTCCTTGTTGGAAGTTCGAGGACATCTCGATGGATTTCGTTGTCGGTCTCCCACCGACTAAGGGAGGACTGAACACGATTTGGGTCATTGTGGACCGTCTGACGAAGGTGGCAAAGTTTGTTGCTATGAAGGATACCTGGAACGTCCCGAAGTTAGCGGACTTGTTCCAGAAGGAGGTGATCCGGCACCATGGTGTGCCAAAGACTATTGTTTCTGATAGGGACCCTCGATTTTTGTCCAGATTCTGGGGACAGGTTCAGGAAGCCTTGGGTACAAAGTTGAAGCTTAGTACGGCGTTCCATCCACAGACCGACGGTCAGAGTGAGAGGACCATCCAGACACTGGAGGACATGCTGAGAGCATGTGCCTTAGATTTCAGGGGAGTTGGTTAGAGCGTCTACACTTGATAGAGTTCGCCTACAACAACAGCTACCACTCCTCGATACAGATGCCACCATTCAGGCACTTTATGGTCGACCGTGTAGGACTCCTTTATGCTGGGATGAGGCCAGCGAGACTACGCTTCTAGGACCGGAGTACCTAGAGCAGATTAAGGAGGATGTCCTACAGATTCGCAAGAACATGAGGGCAGCTCAGGACCGGCAGAAAGCAAATGCAGACACCAAGAGGAGGGACATTGAGTTCACTACCGACGATATGGTATTCCTCAGAGTGTCACCCATGAAGGGAATATTCCGGTTTGGGCAGAAGGGCAAGTTGAGCCCAAAGTATGTTGGACCTTATGCGATTAGGGAGCGAGTGGGCCCGTTAGCCTACAGACTGGATTTACCAGCAGAGCTCGGGAGGGTGCACAACGTCTTTCACGTTTCACAGTTGAAGAAGTATGTGCCCCATCCATCGCACGTTTTGCAGCCAGAGACTTTAGAGTTGGACCCCGCTCTACGATATGAGGAAGTACCACTCCGCATTCTCGATACGAAGACGAGGCAGACTAGGAACAAGACCGTTAGCATGGTCAAGGTTCTCTGGTCGAACCATGAGGTGGAGGAGGCTACATGGGAGTTAGAGGACTCCATGAGAGCGAAGTACCCAGCACTCTTCGAGTAGTAGCTGTGATACTTGTACGGGTTCGTGGTCAAACCCTTTTTAAGGGGGGTAGACACCACTTGGCTTGCACATGTGTGCATTAGGTCTTGTTTTTGTGGTGTGTTTGTTGGTATGCTGCGTCATACATGTTGTTTGGATGATTGTATGTATGATACATTTTATGTATGTGCCTTAGTGCACCTGGTTGAATATATACATAGTACCGCTGAGTACTTTTGGTTGATGAGTTGGATGTGCATTGTTAGTGCTGTGATATGAATGAGTTTATACCATGAGTTTTTATTTGATATATGCTGTATGTATAGACTAGGTCTGAACCTAGTGGGAGTTACTCCCTAGCAATGGACTGTTTGGTTACTTAGTGGAACTTGATTCCTTAGGTGAACTGTAGAGGGTTAAGGACTTCGGGACGAAGCCTTTTTAAGGGGGGTAGACTGAAATACCCCTAACCTTTAAAATATAATTAAATGATCTATTAATGATCTAAGATGATTAATAAACATCTAAATATTATTGGGGAACAATCTAAAAGATCTCAACAAGGCAAAACACGCCTTAAGATCGGTAAAGCCAAAAATGTGCTTTAAGACACCATAAAGATTGTATGACCTCAAATAGGATCCAAAGTGGATTCCTAAGTATAATGAAGTAAGGAACACAACAAAACCGTTCTCAAGGAGAACTAAGCTCAGGAACACCCTGTGACACAAAAATGTGCACTAAAACACCTTAAAGCACGTTTTTGTGAGATTGCCTTTTAAATTGATTTTTAATGGGCTTAAAGATTATAATTACCCTTAAATATGATATTTTATCATATTATATCATATTAGGAATTTAATTCCAGAAATTTACGAATTTTTACAAATTTAATATTAAAATATTAATAAAACCCTAAAGTGGGGCCCGCATGAGTCAATTGACCAAGTATGGTCAATGGTCAATTAATTGACCCACTTGGACCATGGAGATCGGCAGGCAAGGAGGGAGGAGACAGCTCACAATCATTAGTAGACAAATTGCTACCTAATATTCAATTTGCAATAGTAAAACCTACTTTTTCAATTATTCAAGCCTTTCCATCTCTTCTCTTGCTCTTGTCCGATTCCCTTCTGCCCAGCCGAGTTCTCTCCTTCCTAGCAGCTCTCAAGTCTGGTTCTTGAGCATGGAAGGCAGATCTAACTCCTAAGCTCTTAAGGTAAGTGTTTTAAGGTCATTTTTAGCCCTTTTTCTTCATCTCTTCACTACCTACACCTAGATTCGTGGCTCATCAATTCCTATGGCATTCTCAGTGTTCTAAGGTTAGAACAACAGCTAAACTCGGTTGAGACAAGTAGAGGGACCAAGGTTGCTCAAAATTGCATTTTAAGGTAAAACATACCTTAAGCCTCTCCACTCTACATCCGGGTTTCTTCCTTGAATTTTTATGAGTTTATACACTCATAATCTTCATATTTACATGTTCATTCAGTTGGTTAGCCATTTGGAGCAAGGTGCCGAGATCCAAGAAATACTCTCTTTTAAGGCATTTTTCCAAGGTAAAACCTAATAACAAGGCAAGCTTGTTGTGATCTAGCTATTTCCTATGTCAATATGGTGGATCTAACACCTTGTGGTGTGTTTTCAGGCCGAACCCACCTAGAACTTCCCTTGCATTTTAAGGTGATTTTTGCCTTAAATCTTACATTAATTATTCCTTATGGTTAAGCTCAAGCTTGGAGTATAACCATATCTTGTTTTTGTGTATTAAAAATGTCTAAATGAAGTGGTGAATTTTCCTACAAGTGACCGAGCCATACAAGGAATAATCAAGGTATAAACACCTTAAACTTATGATTTTTATAATTTCTAAGCTTATATATATATATATGGCCGAGAGTGAAATTATAATAATGGGTCATATTGACCTAAAAATGGAAAAAAATGGCTAAGATAAATTAAGCTAGTCATTTAAGAGATTTAATTAACATAATGGTCAAATTATGACATTATGTGGAAAAATAATTAAACCAAGGTGAGGCCGAGAATATATGCTATATTTTGAGACATTTATTGTGTTATTTTGCAAGTTCAAGGTTGTAATAAGGCCATGTCATTAGGCCATTTTAATTTAAGTTTATAAGCTTATTTAGTTTATTTATGCTTATAATTAAAATTGGGGCCAATTGTAATTACTAGGAAATTAGAAAGCGTGGGCTTAATTTAGAGCAATTAGGGTTTTTAAATGAATTTAATAAAAATTATAACATTTTATAAAGTTTTGGGTCAAAATTGTAAAAATAGAAAAGTATAGGTTATTATGTGATTACCGAAAAATTGGTTCCCATTTGGTATTAGAAGTCAAAGTTGACTATATAGGAGACTTTGACCAAGTTTGGAAAATTTAAGAAATTAAAATACTACCTTATATTAAGATAAGTATTAATTTGTAAAAGATTTAAAAGAGATGGGGCTATAATGTAATTTCCGAAAACTTGGGGTACTAAATGGAGTTTAGTACAAACCTTAGGTTATTAGGAATTTTTAGAAATTTATTTGGTTAAATTTGGAGTTTATATGAGTTATATAAGTATATAAGATATTTTAAATTGTTACAAATGGGTAACAAAGGGGTGAAAACCGAGATTTAAAGAGAATAAGGTTAGGAATAATATTTATAACCTTTTGGTATAGTTTGGTAATTTTTGGAGTTATATATAAGGTTTTATAAAGAATATGTATAATATATAGTTTTAATGGAATTAGAAAACTATGTATTATAAATTGGGATGGAATTGTGATTTATAGAATTTAGTGGTTAATAAAAGCCGAAAATATAAGGGGCTATTTGGTATTTTATAAACAAAATATAACTATAGGTTATAATTGTTTTAAATGACTTAAATGTCATAAGATATGTTATATAACTATAATGTAACATTATATTAATTAAGTGGTGGATTTTGTAAATATTTAAGAACATAGGTGCTGTTCGGAAATATTAACATTTTTAAATGGAATTTATAATATGGTTTTAATGTTATAAGATTATAACATTTATAATATAAGAGGTATTCATTAAAAGAATGAATATATTTATAAGATTACCATATAGAAATAGTTCCAAATACATACACATAAATAAATATATGTTATGGTGGAAAAATAATATGGTTTAATGACCATGTGTTTTCATAATTAAAATGACATATAAAAGGGAAAAGAATTACAAACATTAGATGTGGAATTCTAATGTTAGAGTTATGGGATATGGGATAATAAGAATTTATAAGATTCATAATTAAAGTATTGTTTACAAATGAATTATACCACATTGAATTTAAAAAAAAAGAGACAAACCTTAGAAAATAAATACTAAGGTGAGATGCATAGCATGACAAAGGATCACACATGCAATAATGAAATAAACTATACGACATACAAGGGTGAGTTAAGTCACATGCGATAACGAGTTCAACAATAAGTATATTAATATACAAGACAAACTACGCATGTAATATAACACTTTTCCAATCTCGAGTTAAACCTAAAACCCGACAACTATTGATAACTAATAACGGGGGGTTAACCGGGAGGTGTTAGTGACGGTACGGGGTACCGTAGGATTGTGTTGTTATACGGTATGCTAATCAGTAGCATTATGTATTGTTTATACTGTTAGAGACTACACAAGGAGCATATGATCTTGCTGATTCATACTCCACCGTAATACATCAGGGTGAACGGTATGTTGTTATGTGTCTCTGATTGTCTCTGAGGGCTTCCTCAGTTCAGACTTCTGTGTGATCTGTGATAAGATTGTTTGTCTGAATGTGATAATTAATATGCATGAATTGTATGTTTATAGCTGCTTATTATTACTGTTGTCGAGTTAACAGTACCGGTTCGTATATATGGACCTATATATAAAACGAACTAGCGGCTATGGTGCTATCTTATATGAAATATAAGGATCGTCAAAAACGTTGTAGCACTAGGATAATAAGATATACATATTATCCGAGACTTTTATACGGAGCATTGGCCTTTCTACGCCGCTCTCGTATCTAACACTGGATCCCGAGTTTACAACTCGGATTGGACTAATGACCTTAGTCTGCTGTGTAGGAAAATTGGTAATGCGATGCGATGGTATAATTAATTAATACAAAGGAAGTAAAGCCAGGAGGATGTGGCTCTTGGTGCGCGCTGTGATCACAAAAACGATACCAGGATGTCCGCGTACGGGTCCGCAAGTATCAAGAAAATTTCCCGTGAGCTAGAATGGCTCGTTGGTCGGAGACTCTACCGTTGGAGTGGCTACTGCCGTGGGTGACCCGCCATAATATGGGTAACTAGAGACATGTCGTTTTAACGAGACATTGTCACTAGGTATAACTGAACAAATAATACAGTTAAGAATTATACAGTGGCGAACGATATTGGTTTCTACACCATGGACGAGAACTAGTACTTGTTTATTGTTCTCGTTGTTTTGCTTGGTTGTTCATTGGTTATACTTGTGGTTATATTATATGTGGTGATGGTTGTGTTTATTGTATGGATGTTACTGTTAATTGTTTTACAGTTTTAAATATTAAAACGGTATTGCATGTAATGAACCTCATGCTCTCGACCAAATAATTGAGGGGTCTTTGGGGGCATGACGGGGCATGTGATGACATACTCAGCAGGGGCTGATTCCATACCACAAACCATTTTCATGCAGGTGACTAGCTGGTGGGTCGCAGCGAGGCGTGACTATTGTGATATACTGTTGGTTTAGACTTGGTACGGTGTGATACTCAGGTTGTTTTGGACTCGGGTTGTTTAACCGAGGTGTATTTGGTTTAGATGCTCATGGTCTGTAATAATTGGTTGTTGTTAGATTTGTTTTAAATTGTTTAAGTACTACTATCTATCTCTTGTGGTCACTGCGGGAATACGTTTCGCATGTTGATTATCAGGTAACTCGTTATCACCCGTATGGGCGAGTGATAACTGTGACACCATTAGAACGACAATCTGTTATTTACCGCTGCGATTATATTATTTTTAGAAGTAGGATTAGTAGGGGTGTTACATTCCTCCTTAGCTTGCTCATTTCTACACCAAATCACACAAAATTTGTACCGTTGGATTCCTCTTGTCAAGAGCAACATTTTCCACCCTTCAAAAACTTAAAACCCTGATTTTCATTTTCACGACCGTAGCTTCTGTTGAAGCTTGAAGAGGTGTTTTGAGTCTCCTTCATCTTCTAAATACTCCAAGGTAAAAATGAGCTCAAGTCTTCCACCTTTCTAGCTTATTCTTGCTAAATCAAAAAAAAAATTCCCACGTTGATATTTTCTCCATTTCCAGACGGTTTATGGTTTCAACAGAGGGGGTGATATTTTGCTAGTTTTGCTGTTCAAAGATGACACTCAGGAGGGCAAGGTAACACCTTAGTGTTAAAGCCCTAAAACTAGTTTTTGAAATATTAGTTTTGTGAGGTACGTGAGAATTGAATTGACTTGTTATGTGTGGTGTGGGGATATGGTTGTAGATAGCAATCTAAACCCCTTCGTGTGGTGTGGAAACAAGAAGAGAAAGAGGGAACAAGAGAAAGAGGAAGAAGAGAAAAGAAAACAGAAAAACTAGCAAGGTAATGAACTTACCTTGGGTTGGTTTTGTTCTCTGTAAAACACATTTGTAAACATAAGTAATGACCTAGCATGGTGTAGTCATGGTACTGCAATATTGCTTGTTCAATTAAGAAGTTTTAATGATGTCTAAGTGTGGTTAGTAAGCCTTGAGGCTAAATGGTACATGGATGATAACAGAGGGAACTTAGTATGCAATAGCAGTGGTTTTAATGTTGTGATAACAGGGATGGAAAAACTGATTTTGGTGGTTGTTGTAGTGTGGTGAGAATGCTTAGAATGTAGGTAAGTTCTGTCAAAATTTGGCTAGGGAACTATGGGCTTGAGTGTGTTAATACGTGGAGTTGGAATGGCAAGAAAGAAAGGATTGAAAACTTCGACAGAAGGAAGAACTTGCAAACTGTAACAGAGGGAAAAATTACAATGAAATGAGTTATTTGACAGATGAATATATAGAATGGTTTAGGTTAGTTTTGAATGCCTAAACAATGTCAAAACATGTTATAATATATGTAGGAATATTAGGGAAGAGATTGGTGGAAGTTTAGAGTCGAAACAAGTTGAAAAACTTACATAAATTGCAAAACTGCAACTGGTCCGGGTTTGCAAACCAGGACACAAACCTGGACCAACATCAAAACACGGCATAAAGGTTTATCAAATGAGTGGTCCGGGTTTGCAAACCAGGACCTAAACCCGGACCACCCCTAAATCAAACCCGAGAGTTCTGTAACCATGTGGTCCGGGTTTGCAAACTAGGACACAAACCTGGACCAGTCCCAAATCTTACCCGAGAGTTTTTCCAAGTGGGGGTCTGGGTTTGCAAACTCGGACAGTAACCCGGACCACCCCAAAAATTGTACAGAAACTATTTTAAAGCTTAATTAAGGATGGGTAATGTTGGGAAATGACAGTGTAAGGTAATTATGACCTGATTAATGATGTTTAAAGGTCATAAAGAGTGTAAAAAAGTTTGATAAGTGAATGAGAAAGTTGTGAGTTTAAGAACACATGAGTAAAACTAAGTTAAACGGGATAACGGAGTTAAGTACGGGAGTAATAGTTTTACATACCGTAAAGCTTTGATGTTAATAAAAACATTTGAATGTTATCAGTGGAACAAGTGTGAACCAAGGAACGAGTGGTGACCCGGTAAAGTATATCCATGGTGAAAGGTATGATTTTCTCATACTCCGCGTGCTAACCGAGTTACGTTGATTTGTGTGTTTGTGTGCCGGCTTAATCAAGACTAAAGCATGAAAATAATCCATTGTTTGATTATGTATGTCTTGTTGTTGTTGAATGAGCTAACATACTTGTATGCCGGTGTGGTCTAACATAGAGTAAAGACCGACTCATAGTGAGTAACGTTGGCTAGAGACCCATAGATCGGGTCGATGCTTATGATAACGAAAACGTGCAAACACACAAACTATTCGTAAAGTATAACGATAACGCAAACATATGAACTCCCTAGAATGTGAGGAGAAGTACGGGTTGAGTAAATACCCGATAATGGTTAGAAAACCACATTGAAACAATCCACGAAACAAATGAGATGGAAAGATAAGTGAACCTCCTTCAAGAGGATTTAAGATAGTTCGAAGATGTGAACTAGTGAAGAAGGTAAAAGAGACCTGAGGGATTAGTAGCTCCCTTGAGACATGGTCGACCTCCTATATGAGGATTTTACCTGATATATGCAAATAACCGAAAGTATGAGTAAAGTAAATGTATGGGTAACTCTTAAAACCTAAGATTAACCAAACTTAAGTAATGTTCCCAAGGTCATTAGAAACATCGAGAGTGATGCTTCTAGACTAATATACATAATATTATTATAACTCCGAGAGAGGAGTGTATGGGGATGTAAGTAGTCCGAGAGTAGTCGGGCCTAAGTAAAAGGGATAGGAACTAAGAGAGAGTTCCGTGAGCTAGTTGAACCTTTCCACCATGCTAGACCCAGAGTAGGGTCGAAACCGGGGAAGTAAGACTATGCTAGAGAGCCATGAGTTTTGGCCTAAGTATGTATTAAGAGTAACAAGCGTGACGTAGGAGACCTGTAGCGTCTCGAGAATCTATAAGAGCTTGAGTATAATTAACCCAAGAGTGTGGGTGAGATAATGAGTATAAATAACCCAAGAGTGTGGGTGAGATAATGAGTATAAATAACCCAAGAGTGTGGGTGAGATAATGAGTATAAATAACCCAAGAGTGGGTGAGATAATGAGAATAAGTAACCCGAGAGTGTGGGTGAGTATAGTACGAGTAGCCCAAGAGAATGGGTGTGTATATGAATAAGTAACCCGAGAGAGCGGGTGAGGTATTGAATAAGTAAACAAGGCATAGTGAGGTATAACCCTCAAGGCCTGAGAGTAACAGATACAACTAACAACCTTGTTATGTTAGTTAGGAATTGTGTTCCGTGATTGGATGTAGATTCCTCGAGTATTACACGTACTCTTTGTATTGTTATGATGCATGTTGTAAGACTAAAATGAACTCCATGTATATCCGACAAGTGGTCGGCGTACCCCGGTTAGCGCTCGGGGTATGCGAATTTCATATGCAGCTTTAAGTTGAGCCCCTAGGGGCAACGTTTTTATTCGCAGGTACACCGAAGACGAAACCGTACGAGAGTAGGACGGGGTCGGTGATAGCATGGGTAGTTAGATTGTAATTACTTATGTATTGAACGAGGTGTAAGACCGAATATGTTATCGGCATCAATATAATGTAGACTCGGTATAGTAAGAAATGATTTGAGTAAAGTGTTTGTATTGTGTATTCGGTTGTTCCAGTCCATCAGACCGTTACTGTATGTGAGTTAGGCCTGGTTAGCCACGAGGGTGGCTAACGGCGTTGTATCACCCTCTATTGTATTTAGAGGTAATGACGAGATTAACAGTTGGGGTGTTACATTAGCTTAGAAGTTCATAATTTTTGGTAATAACTTTAGGGTATTTTACCAAGATTTTCAACATGAAAATATACCTTAACTTGATCTTGTTGTTCCCTATATTGTTGTTGAATTTAGGAACCTCCTTGGAACACTTATGCTTGGCGAAAATTGTAGGAGTTGCTAGGATGATTTTTTGCTTCAAGACTTAGGAGATTTAACTAGGAAGTTACACTAAAATGGTGTTAGAACTTAGAACACCATTAATGGAGCTTTGAAGCTCTAAGGAATTAATTGTTAAATGAAGAAGAAAAGAGAGAGGAATAAAGAGCTTACAAATCGGCCATGGAGTGGAAAATGAGAAGGGTTGCTCACGTAGGAAGATAAGGGAAAGCAAGGATGGAATTATTTTGACAATAATTGTCAAATTGTTTAGTCTTTCTTTTGTTTATTATTTGATTGTTTGGCTCAAGAAAATGGCCCCATTATTGTAGACCATCGACTGATTGATAGGAGAATGAAGACTTTCATTGACAACTTGTAATAAGAAGACAAAGGCAAGGTTAGTGCATGTTTTCTTTTGATTTTTCTAAGTTGAATACCTTGTCAACTTTGTCTTCTTTTCACCTTGTTTATACGGTAATATATGTGTAGATTGGCTACTGATTTTGTTGTCTTTTGAAACATGAAAACATGCTAAGTTGCTAGATGTTTAATTGACTAATTATAAAGCAATAAAATTTGCTTTTCTCCTCCTTGAATTCAGTAATGTAGTGCTGTAGGGGTCATTTGATTCTTGTCATTTTAAACATAAGAAACTAGCTTAGGTAGGTATATGTTTTATTGACTAATTAATCAGCAATCATCCCCCCTTATTCCTGCATAAATCGGCAGCACCATGAGACATCACATGGCTGTTTTGTTTGTTTGCTTGCAACTTTACATTATTGTAGTCTAGGTTTACTTTTGGTGTAATTTATTTCATTGCTTTTGTTTAAACTAATCCTCTTGTTTTTCCTGCAGGTTTCATACGGTAATGGAGGTCTCTTTTGGCTGGGTTATTTGACATAATATAACATATGACACATGGGAAGTGAGTCACCATTCCATAAGGCAAATTTTGAACTAAAACTAGTCAATATTGACCACAAATGGCGCCTACAATGGAGGCTAGATGGGGTTGATTTTTAATTTGATTTTGTTACACTATATTGTACTAAGATCATACTAATATGTGTAATAGGTTCCAGCATTTATTTGGTACATTTATACTATGGTAAATGTAACACCCCCAAACACAGGCCTAGGAGTCAGGGGTATTACACGCCGCGTATTATTACTTAATAACGCAAGGCTCTAACTAACGCGCATACATAACAGAGTAAAGGCCCAAAGCGAAATACTTAAATAGATAAGTATTGACAAAGTGTTGGAGACACCAAATGTAAAACAAAATCCTCCAAGTAACCAAAAGCGGAAGCTAACATCAGAAGCCCAAAGGCTGCAAATATCAACGCAGATGTCTAAAAAGAACTAAACAAACAAAAGCCAACTCCAAAGCTGAGCAAAGAGATCCTCGCTGATCAATCTGCAATGTTAGATAAAGTAGGGGAATGAGAAAACAACTATGCCCAGTAGATGACCAACTTCATCAACCAGCATGCTCAAAACATTTATAGAATGCTATCAAAACAGGGATAGGCAGGAGGAAACCATAATCCATGACAAAAATCAGAACCAGAAGTCCAAACACAAAAGGACCAAACAAAATTCAAAAGCAACAGAAGCAGAAACAGAAGGGAACCCTAGTTGATCACAGCATACAGACAAAACGAGTAAACCACTCGTGAACAGAACGAGGAAACCTCACTCGTAAATAGAACAGGTGGAACACCTGTGACAGAATGGGGAACATCACCCGTGAAACAGAAGGATATCCTACATAGCGCACTACGAGACAGCTAAACCAGCCATCCAAAGGTTCAGATACGGGGATAACTAGGTCCCAAAACAGAAGCTTAAAACAGTTAAGCATATGTGCACCAATGGCACCAGAAAACACATAGATAGCTTGGAAATCAGAAGGGGAATCCAACCCCGTAAACGGAAGTCAAAATGAAGCTCAAACGTGCAAGTTACGGTCAAAACAGTACCATGTCCGAGCTTGTGTCCGGACATCAATGTTCGGACAAAAGTCGAGACTTTAGAAATCAAAACAGACGGGTGTCCGAACATCAAAGCTTAGACGGATGTTCGGACGCTTTCGGAAACCAAATATGCGTAATGTCCGAATGTTCAAGTTCGGACACAAGTCGAAGCAAAATCAGAGAATGCAGAAGGGTGTGTCCGAACTTCTGTCCGGACTTACAAGTTCGGACACCATTCGAGACTTGTAAGTCGGACTCGTCCTTGCACCTCATCCGAACATCAAAGCTCGGACGGAAGTTCGGACACGGCAAGAACTTCAGAAATTCAAAGCGCAACAGGGCATGTCCGAACGTCAAAGCTCGGACAGACGTTCGGACATACCAAAAAGTGTAGTTTCCAGAACGAATTTCACAACAAAACAGAGGTTTAAAGACAACAAAACAGAAGCAGTTTGTAGAAAACAACCTTGGGGTTTGTGCATCATTAAACAACAATTTAAACAGACTAATTCGCAAACACAATGTAGAGACGGAACACACTCAATCCCAAAACAGAAACTCCCCAAGGCTGAACACACTTACTGAATCCATAAGCCACCTACCTCGATTAATTAGTAGACGAATCCCAACTGAACAGCAGAGCCCGAATCAAAGTAGACACCAACACACAGATCGGAAATGCAAATCCCCAAACTCTAAATAAACGCAACCAAAGAACAGATCGAAATCAGAACCTAATCTCAAATCCGAAACCGCCAACGCAAACAAACCCACAATCCATACCTGAATCTGACAGCGGGGTTGCAGAGGACGTCAACCGACGAAGAAATTAATAGAGATACAGGGACCAACGCTGAATCACAATTGAAGTGCAGAGGGCAATCAGAACGGGGAAACTCAGAAACCGAAGAATCAAGAAAGAAGAATCTGACATTGCCTACCTCGAAGAGACCCGAAATTCAAAACGAAGGGGCAGCCCACAGTAGAACTTGGATAGCAGAACCGACAACAAAGGAGCCTTGGGTGATCGAGAAGATTGACGGCGCAGAAATTAAACGGAAAGGGAGAAAGACCCTTCTACCCATGTCTTTAATCAGAAGGACGCCTTAGTCCTAAATCCAAAATACATTGGTATAAGGCCACTTGTGATGAAATAAAATGCAACAAAACTTTGGGTTATAACATCTCCTCCCCCTTAAAGGAATTTCGTCCTCGAAATTAAAACATACCTACTACTCGAAGAGGGCGGGAAACTTAGAACGCACTTCGCTTTCGACCTCCCAGGTCGCCTCTTCCTCTGACTGACCCGACCACTGCACCTTCACCAAGGGCATGGTCTTACTCCTGAGCTTGCGAACATCTCGGGCTAAAATCCTCGAAGGGGCTGCCTTGAATGTAAAGTTCTCCCTAAGATGAAGCGGACCGAACTCTATCACGTGAGACGGGTCCGGAATATACCTCCTCAGCATAGACACGTGGAAAACAGTGTGAACTCCAGCCAATGACCGGTGGCAATGCTAAACGATAGGCAAACCGGTCCGATCCTCTCCAGGATTCAAAAGGACCCACAAAGCGAGGGGCTAAGCTTGCCTCTCTTCCCAAACCGAAACAAACTCCTCGAACTGGAGAAACCTTCAGATACACATGATCACCACCTCAAACTCTAGAGGTCGTCTCTCTGATCGGCGTAGCTCTTCTGACGACTCTGAGCCAAGTAGACGCTCCCTGATGGACTGAATCTACACCACAGCATCCTCGACCAATCTGGACCAACAACTGCATCTCTCCTTCAGATCATCCACAACACGATGGGTGATCTGCACCTCCTGCCATACAAGCCTCAAACGGGGCCATCCCGATGCTAGTCTGGAAGTGTATTATATGCGAATCGATCAACGCCACTGCTGATTCACTAACTGCCTCCAAAATCCAGCACACATGCCCTAAGCATGTCCTCCAGAACCGATTCGTTCTCTTGCTCTGCCCAATCAGACATGAGTGTGATACGCTGCCGCTGAACGACAACTTCGACCATAGGCCTGATGCAAAACTCTGCCACAATTGGATACGAAGCGCGGGTCTCTATCAGACACTATGGAAGCTGGAAACTCCATGCAAAACGCACTATCTCATCCAAGTACAGCTACGCTAGGCGATACAACTAAAAGTTTCCTGATAGGCAAGAAATGAGCGTCTTTGTGAGCCGGTCCACAATAACCCATACGGCGTTGAACCTCTCGGCGTCTTGGGCAGTCCCCATAACGAAGCCATACCGACGCTCTCCCACTTCCACTCCGGAACGGGTAGTAGGCTGAAGCAAAAAGCTGGTCTCTGATGATGGCTTCTTGACCTGCTGACAGGTCCGACATCTGGATACAAACTCAGAAATGTCTCTCTTCATGTTGCTCCACCAAAAAGTCTCTCGAAGGTCCCGGTACATCTTCACACCTCCTGGGTGTACCGAGTATGGAGTTCCATGAGCCTCCTACATGATCTCTCGCCTCAAGGCATCAACTGCAGGCACACAGACACGGTCTCGGAATCTCAGACAGCCGTCCTCCGAAACCCGGAACTCAGACTCCTGATCAGAAGAAATCCTATCTCTGATCTTACACAAACTAACATCGAGCTCCTGACTGGCCTTGATCCGGTCGATCAAGGTAGGCCGAATCTGCAACACTGCCAACATCCTAGACCTCTCTGGACGAACGACCCAGATACCCATACGTTGTAACTCCAGAGCAGACCTCATCACACCAGACAGAGCACAAACAGCTCCTGACGGACCCCTCCTACTGAGCGCATCAGCAACAACATTCGCTCTGCCCGGATAGTAGAGAATCTCCAAATCATAATCATGTAGCAACTCTAGCCATATCTTGCCTCAAGTTCAACTCCTTCTGAGTGAACAGGTATTGAGGTCTTGTGGTCCGTATACACCTTGCACGATGCTCCATACAGGTAGTGCCTCCAAATTTTCAACGCAAAAAACCATAGCAAAAACCAACTCCAGGTCATGGGTCGGGTAGTTCTTCTCATATGGCTTAGAGACGAGGAGCCATACGCTACTACCTTCCCATGCTGCATCAGAAACTCACCCAAGTCCCTTATAGGACGCGTCACAAAAAACCTCTAGACCCTCGGTCCCTTCTAGAAGAGTCAGAATCGGCGCAGACGTCAACCTCTTCTTCAACTTGTGGAAGCACTGCTCACAGGCCTCGCTCCACTCAAACTTCACCTCCTTCTGTAGTAGATGGGTCAACGGAATCACCAACTTGGAGAAGCCCTCCACAAACTTACGATAGTAGCCCGCTAGTCAAAGGAAATCACGAATATCACAAACATTGGTGGGCTTGGCCCACTCAGTAATCGCTCTAATCTTCTCCAGGTCCACGGTGATACCATCCTTGGAGACTTCATGTCCCAAGACTATACTACCTGGTCCAACCAGAACTCACACTTCTTTAGCTTCGCATACAGCTCCTTCTCCCTCAGAGTCTGGAGAATGGTCCTCAAATGCTCCTCGTGTTCCCCATCACTCTTGGAATACACCAAGATGTCGTCAATTGAACACCACAACGAACTGGTCCAAAAACGGCTTGAAGACCCGGTTCATCATATCCATAAATACAGAAGGCGCATTCGTCAGACCGAATGGCATCATTAGGCACATCGTCTGCCTTAATCCTCAACTGATGATAACCGGACCTCAGATCTATCTTCGAGAACACCTGAGCTCCTGCTAACTGGTCGAACAAATCATCTATGCGCGGGAGAGGATACCTATTCTTAATGGTAACCTTATTGAGCTCCCTGTAGTCAATGCACAAACGCATACTACCATCCTTCTTCTTGACAAACAGAACAGGCGCACCTCAAGGCGACACACTAGGGCGAATGAAGCCCTTATCCAACAACTCCTGCAACTGGATCTTCAGCTCCTTAAGCTAGGCAGGCGCCTTCCGGTATGGGGCCTTAGAAATCGGCTGAGTCTTAGGTGCGAGCTCAATCGAGAACACCACCTCTCTAACAGGGGGAAGCCCAGGTACGTCATCCTGGAACACATCGGGGAAGTCTCTGACCACTGGTATGTCCTCCAGCTTCGCATCCTTGCAAACATCAGGGATGTAGCACAGAAATCCATGGCATCCTTTCCTCAAATGGCGAAACACCTGCATAGCTGAGATGACTGGCGGTGAGCACGGGATTCCATTCCCTACTACAACTAGGCGGGGCTGACCTAGCTCCTCAAAAGTAACGCTCGATGCAGCACAATCAATGTGGGCATGGTGGGCAGCAAGCCAATCCATACCCAGAATCACATCAAAATTTGTCATCTCCATCAGGATGAGGTTAGCATACAGAGTCCTATCTCTGACTAACACAAGACTAGCTTTACAGACAGCATTCAAAAGCATAGAAGAGTCCCTAACTAATGGACTATGCACACACAACTCAACATCTAAGGGCACAACAGACAAACCAAGCTCACCCACCAACTCAGCAGAAACAAAAGAGTGGGTGGCTCCAGAGTCAAATAAACAGAGAACAGATCGAGAGGACAGCTGGAGAATACCTGTGACAACTCTGTCAATAGATTGGTCTCTCTCTCCAGCCATCGCGTACACTCTGGCCTGGCCTTGGGGCTTCTTCTACTCAGCCTGGTCTCGATCTCTGGACCCTGAGGCAGACTCACCAGCTCTACCTCCAGAGCTACCTCTGCTTCTCTCGGCCTGAGGGCAGTCATCTATCCTATGCTCCAAGGATCCACACTTGAAGCAGGCTCCAAACTTCCTGTAGCAGTCCCGGCCTCAGTGAAACTTGCCGCAGACCTGGCACTTCGGAGTGGAAGATGACGAAGACGAACCACCTCAATCCCTCAAACCCTGGCTGTCCCCGGCTCAGTCTCCAGTAGACTGCTTCTTCTGAGAAGCAGACTGATCCCTCCTGTCGCTCTCGTCGGACCTCTACTTCCTCTTCTGGTCCTTCTCGCCAGACTGGCGGCCCCTCAAATCAGCCTCTACCAACAGGTTGACATCAGCAACGTCCCTGAAGGTCTTGTGACGCAGAGGCGTCACAGCAGAACGGATATCTGGTCTTAGGCCACTCTCGAACTTCCTGGCCTTCCTATGCTCATCTGGCTCAGGCGCGAACTTGGACAGGCTGATGAACTTGCGCACATACTCCTCAACACTCATATCGCGCCCCTGGCGAAGACTATTATACTCCAGAATGCGCTGGTCTATATAGACATCGGGGTAGAACTGCTTGTTGTACTCCTCTATGAATTGGTCCCACGTCCATGGCTGTGGGAACTTCCCCATAACTGACCTCCACCACTCCTTGGCTTCGGCCTTGAACAGGAAGGTGGCAAAGTCCACCTTCTGCTCCTCCTCTGAGCCTATGACTCGTAGCAGATCCTCCACCTCAGTCAACCAATGACTGGCCTCCTGGGGATTTCCTGCCCCATCGAACGACGGCGGCTTCAGCTTCATAAACTCCTGAAGCGCCTTCACATTTCGGCCTCCAGCTTCAGCCCCAGCTGGGCCTAGTCCTCCTCCAGCTCGTCCACCCCCTGCAGCCATCGTCTGCATGAGCTGCGTCATGAACTGCTGAACAGCATCAGCAACATTTCTTGGAGCTCTTCTTG
The DNA here is from genome assembly GCA_023374045.1 of Limonium bicolor. Classification (NCBI taxonomy): domain Eukaryota; kingdom Viridiplantae; phylum Streptophyta; class Magnoliopsida; order Caryophyllales; family Plumbaginaceae; genus Limonium; species Limonium bicolor. Next base: position 116,175,126 of record CM041783.1, read on the forward strand.
GCGGCATTCTGGAAGTCCAACAGCAGGCAGTTAGACTCAAACACAGGTACTGACGTTTCTGACTGACTGGCTAACTTAAGATCCCAGTAGATTAGAACTCAGAGCTCTGATACCACTAAATGTAACACCCCCAAACACTGGCCTAGGAGTCAGGGGTATTACACGCAGCGTATTATTACTTAATAACGCAAGGCTCTAACTTACGCGCATAAATAACAGAGTAAAGGCCCAAAGTGAAATACTTAAATAGATAAGTACTGACAAAGTGTTGGAGACACCAAATGTAAAATAAAATCCTCCAAGTAACCAAAAGCGGAAGATAACATCAGAAGCCCAAAGGCTACAAATATCAACACAGAAGACTAAGAAGAACTAAACAAATCAAAAGCCAACTCCAAGGCTGAGCAAAGAGATCCTCGCTGATCAATCTGCAATGTTAGATAAAGTAGGGGAATGAGCAAACAACTATGCCCAGTAGATGACCAACTTCATCAACCAGCATGCTCAAAACATTTATAGAATGCTATCAAAACAGGCAGGAGGAAACCATAATCCATGACAAAAATCAGAACCAGAAGTCCAAACACAAAAGGACCAAACAGAGTTCAAAAGCAACAGAAGCAGAAACAGAAGGGGACCCTAGTTGATCACAGCATACAGACAAAACGAGTAAACCACTCATGAACAGAACAAGGAAACCTCACTCGTAAACAGAACAGGTGGAACACCTATGAACAAAACGGGGAACATCACCCGTGAAACAGAAGGATATCCTACATAGCGCGCTACGAGACAGCTAAACCAGCCATCCAAAGGTTCAGATACGGAGATAACTAGGTCCCAAAACAGAAGCTTAAAACAATTAAGCATATGTGCACCAATGGCACCAGAAAGCATATAGATAGCTTGGAAAGCAGAAGGGGAATCCAACCTCGCGAACGGAAGTCAAAACGGAGCTTAAACGTGCAAGTTACCGTCAAAACAGTACCATGTCCGAGCTTGTGTCCGGACATCAATGTTCTGACACAAGTCGAGACTTTAAAAATCAAAACAGACGGGTGTCGGAACATCAAAGCTCGGACGGATGTTCGGACGCTTTCGGAAACCAAATACGCGTAATGTCCGAACATGTGTTCGAATGTCCAAGTTTGGACACAAGTCGCAGCAAAATCAGAGAATGCAGAAGGGTGTGTCCGAACTTCTGTTCGGAGTTACAAGTTCGGACACCATTCGAGATTTGTAAGTCGGACTCGTCCTCACACCTCGTCTGAACATCAAAGCTCGGACGGAAGTTCGGACACGGCAAAAACTTCAGATGTTCAAAGCGTAACAGGGCATGTCCAAACGTCAAAGCTCGGACAGACGTTCGGACATACCAAAAAGTGTAGTTTCCAGAACGAATTTCCCAACAAAACAGAGGTTTAAACACAACAAAATAGAAGCAGTTAGTAGAAAACAACCTTGGGGGTTTGTGCATCATTAAACATCAATTTAAACAGACAAATTTGCAAACACAATGCAGAGACGAATCACACTCAATCCTAGAACAGAAACTCCCCAAGGCTGAACACACTGACTGAATCCATAAGCCACCTACCTCGATCAATTAGCAGATGAATCCCAACTGAACAGCAGAGCCCGAATCAAAGTAGACACCAACACACAGACCGAAAATGCAAATCCCCAAACTCTGAATAAACGCAACCAGAGAACGGATCGAAATCAGAATCTAATCTCAAATCCGAAACCGCCAACGCAAACGAACCCACAATCCATACCTGAATCTGACAGCGGGGTTGCAGAGGACGTCAACCGACGAAGAAATTAATAGAGATACAGGGACCAACGCTGAATCATAATTGAAGTGTAGAGGGGAATCAGAACGGGGAAACTCAGAAACCGAAGAATCAAGAAAGAAGAATCTGACATTGCCTACCTCGAAGAGACCCGAAATTTGCAACGAAGGGGCAGCCCACAGTAGAACTTGGATAGCAGAACCGACAACAAAGGAGCCTTGGCTGAACGAGAAGATTGACGGCGCAGAAATTAAACGGAAAGGGAGAAAGACCCTTCTACCCATGTCTTTAATCAGAAGGACGCCTCAGTCCTAAATCCAACGTACATTGGTATAAGGCCACTTGTGATGAAATAAAATGCAACGAAACTTTGGGTTATAACAGTAAAAGATGAAAGTTTTAAAGTAAAAATGCTGATTTTAGGTACCTTTTTGATGATAAAATCGCACCCACTTGTAATATGAATTTAGTACTGTAATTAATTGATTTAGATGCTCAATTTATCCCCTTTTAATATTATCAACTCGTGGATCCTCAAATATTTCAAGGCAATTGCATAAAATGCATTTTTGTGACACCCGAAGGTGCGTTTTTGTGATTTAAGGATTTTCTGGAAAATAATTAGTTGCTATGAGTTCCAAGTGTTTATTGACTTTTTTTATAGTTAATAATAATATGTTAAGGTGTTACATTGAGTTATATGGGGTTATATAGACTCATAACTCAATTTTCGGGCTACCGGGACACTTCCGGGGCAAAAAGGAGCGTTAAGAAATTCCCCCGAGCACTTTGTGTATTTTTGAAAAAGTAGCTCGAGCATTCTCTTTAGAATGGTGAATATTAATGATAGGAACTCTTAGAATAATTTATATTGGAGTTTGTGCCACTTTGGTACCTCTCCGGGGCACTCCCGGGGGTTTATGGGGCCCTCATCGGGAACCTCCGAGCACTTTGTCTTTAACTGAGAATTTATCTTGTGAACTTCATCTTAAATGTTCATTAAAGTGTTATTGTGCATTTAGAATGAAGTGTAATGCTTTACTTTATTTAATAAAGTATTTCCGGGACTTTCGGTCCTTGAGGGCCTTTAAGGGAACTCCTGGGCATTTTGTATTTTTACTCAGTTCTAACTGAGGACTTGCGTTTTAAAGGTCATAGAATGATCATTGATTAACTTCATATGAGTTTTATAGCTTATATAACTTGGTTAGCTTAAGGTCGGGCTTTAGCGCTCGTTTTTGACCTTGAGGAGTTTAGATCCGTTTTAATGCCCAAGTGTTTATATACTTCTCTCAGGGTTTACTAATCCCCCAAATAATATTTATTTACCTTTATTTAATTATTTAAAGGTTAGGGGTATTTCATACCCAAATACAGGATGTGGGATGACCACACTCAAAAAAATCTTGTGGGCCTGCCACACCCTTTTGTGAGTTATTCAGGTAAGTGGTAACGTGCCAATAAGGTACCCCACTTATGTATACAAGTATTGTACGAAACACGGGAAGTATTTGACTCCGTTCTACGGACCATAAGATAAGTTCAAACCAGAATAGTTGGACACCTTGAACGATCGAAGTTCCAAATAAGCTTACAAGCTAAAGGAGTCAAAAACTCACTCCAGGAAGATGATTAAGAGTTAGGATGTGCGAGAAGCACTAGTAATTGAGTAAAGACATTGGATATGTCTTAAGGATATTGAAGCAAGTACATGTAGCTGGAATGGTAACCCAGCCTAAATATAGTAAGGCAATGCCTAACATGAACACGCCAATGTTCAAATGGACAAGATGAAATACCCAGAGTGATCATATAAGGTATCGGAGAATACCGTTCATCACCAAAGAGGATATCAAGCCGGTCAAGAACATAAGGAAAGTACCCATGGTCTACCCTAAGGACGGGAGACATTATAACCCTTAATGGGACAAGTTGAAATCGAGAACCACAACGCGGAGTAAACTGAGCATACTCAAAGGTTAGCCAAAGGTAATGGCACAATGTGATAACACCCAGGAGCAATCCTTGAAGGGTTCAAACTAAATGATGTGATAAACATAAGAGTTAGAACGAACATTCGGTTAGAACACCGAAGGGAATCCCACTTACCAGGGGATACCCTAAATTAACAAATGATACCGATCAGCACCAAGATACTAAAAGGGGCATCCGACGGATGAAAGCGTGATGCGATGATCCCATCATAGAGCCCAGTATTACCTCCAAGCCATTTGATGGTATACGGAGAAGCAATGCCTGTGAACAGCCTAAGATGAGCAGAGCTCTAGGCAACGTGGCTAGTATGCCATGAACCTACTACAGGACATAATCCAACGGTTACAAAACCTGTTGTGAACCATATGGGAGTTGCCAAGAATGGCACCAATGAGATCGTTTAATAAATAACATGCGAGAATACCATTCGTCATTGTGGTACCGCAAGAGCGGTGAACATATAGACTCCAAGAAGAGGATGTATCTCTTTCAGAACTACTAATATGGTGAAGCTTGAAGCATACAATTATTGCCAAGCAATGTGAAATAAGCTTTGATAGCAATTATTGAAAACCAAGGAGTAATCGGTTAAGAAGAAATACCGTATGTGGAGATGTGAAGTGGAAAATCAATAACGCTCAAGGAGCACAGAAGCACAAGTGTAGTATATTCAGTAAACAGCCAAATGAATGGCGAACCATTATATAAATGGTGGAAACACATGAGCGGAAGCTAATGAAATAGAGGACGCCATGGAAACCAAGGTACGAACATGGTGCACAGTAAGCGACCAATGTATGAAATACCCCAAAACTTAGTATGTTGTTTAAACATTAAAATATGATATATTAAGACTAAAACGAGTCTTAGAAACATTAGTGAACAATTTAAACCATAGAAAACACAAATAAATACCTTAAGGTCGATATTGGCTAAAATGTGCTCTAAGCTTGGGATAGTCTTGGTTAAGACCTAATGAGCTTAACAAGACCTTATTTATATATCGATGAACATATTAAACCAATTACCAAAGAAAACCAAGCTTGAAAACAAGTTAAAACACAAAATGTGCTTTAAGGAGTCTTAAAGCACATTTTTGAAAAATTGTCTTGTAAATGGGTTTTGAGTGGCTAAATGTCCATCATTACTCTCTAATTAACATGTGTACTACTTAGTATCACATTAGGAAGTCTAAATCAATGGGAAATAAAAAATTTCACAATTATGTGCCTTGTTTTATGAATAGTAACTAAAATAAGCTAGTTTATAACATAAGTCAATATATGTAATTTAATGGGTCAACAAAGACTAAAATACCCCTAAATATATTAAGGGGGCCGGTTTTCATGGTGGTGAGTCACCACTCTTGTTAGCTTATTAAGTAAATAAAGGATGACTAATAGTTACTATTTGCTTTAACATATAAATATCTTCTAAAAGCAAACACCAAAACTCATTCTCTCATTTCTCTTGCTTTCCCACCATCTTCTACCTTCCTTCTTTCTCTCTTCTATGGTTGCTACAGCACACCAACATTCACCATCTTCAATCCCTTGTAATTCCTAGCTCCATTCACCAAATCAAAAAACCAAGACCACCATTCCCTTTGTCATGCCAAGCGCTTCAACTTCATCCTTTCAAAACTCCAAGAGCTCCATTTCGGTGCCAAGAGGAATCTCCATGGGAGGAGCTTGAGCTCATCTTTTTACATTTTATTGTTCTCCTTTGCTTCAAAGTAAGGAAACTCAAAGAAAAATAACATTTCCTTCATGTTTTAGTGTTGTCCGAAAAACACCATTAATGGTGTCTTTACGTTGCTTTTTCTAGCTTCATTTCAATCTCCAAAGGGCTTGGTGGAGTCTTCTCTTGCTACCTATCCAAACTCTCTTTCATTTCCAAGGTAAAACAATCATCTTAATGTTCTAAGACAATATATGTGACTAGGGTTTATAATGAGAGCAAGCTTGAAGCTTGAAAACTCATTACCTTGCTTGTATATTATTTAGAAGTTGACAAGCAATCCTAAGTCCTTGCCGATTTTAATCAAGGAAACAAGAAAGAAGGTTGTGAGGAAAAGAGGTAAATATGCTAACCTAATGTAGTTTAGTGTCTTAGGAGAAATGAGCTTATATTGCTTATTAAAACTACTTAAGGAGCTAATGGTAAATGACTTAGAAAAAAAATAATACTCTCAAGGGTTTATTAAAAGGCATATGTATTGTTGGATGTATTTTCAGGTCAAAGGCAAATATTATGTGGGAAATTCAGTGTTTATGGTTTATGCATTTTAAGGGCCTAAGTGCCAAGCAATTTAAATAATGCACTATATTATGATGTAGTGTAGTTTGGGTGAAATTTTGTGTATAAGAATTCTCTTGATGGATTTTAGTGTTCTTGGATGTTTAATGGTGAAAACAATGTGTTTTGGTGTAACAAGATGTTAGTAGAACCCATGTCAAAAATTAGGTAATGTATAAGAAGTTTTAGGTGTTAAAATAAGCTTTGGTGAACTAGGAAGCGTTAGAAATGAATAAGTATTTTACTAAAGGAAGAACCAAGTATTAAGGTGTTCAAAATGCAAAAAAAAAAGACTTAGGCGTTATCTTGGAGGATTTAGAATCAAATGGGTGTTTTGGAATACACCAAAGTCATTTTGGAGTGTGTTGAGAATTATGCAAACTTTGGTAAAAAAGGAGAAAGTATAAACTTGTAAAAGGATTTCAAGAATGACATAAGGAAATTTGGTTTGTAAGAAGAGATGCTTGGGAGATGATGTTGTAATGGAGAGGAAACATTTTGGTATAATGGTTATCATAGGTATGAAACACCACTTAGAAACCTAAGGAGAAAAACAATATAAGTGTTGGGGATTATGGTAAGAAATGAGTAAGTGTTAAAGGATATAGAAGGTGAGTTTTCTGGCACGTCCGAACTTCTGTCCAAATTTGGAAGCTCGGACATGCCCTGTTGCATTTAAATTTTCTAAGTTTCGACCAGTGTCCGAACTTTGGTCCGGCCTTTGATGTTCGGACACACCCATCTCCTTTCTCTGGTTTTGTTTCGACTTGTGTCCGAACTTTGGGAAGCTCGGACACATGCTCGGACACTTGAAATTTTTCCTTCGATTTTTCCTCGACCTATGTCCGAACTTTGGAAACTCGGACACATGTTCGGACATACGTCTGGTTTCACCCCTTTGAGTCTCGACCAATGTCCGAACTTTGGAAACTCGGACACAAGTTCGGACATGGTACTGTTTTGACCAAACAACCTTGTTTAAGGTTAGAAACCGATGTCTAATGATGGTGATTAATTAGTAATGATGTTATGAGGTTGTCTAAGACATGTTAGGTGAGTTATAATGATAATTAAAAAGGTGAAAAGTTAAAACAAACTGTGAAAATAAAATAACTAGTTATGTAAAGTAATAAGTTAACAACGAACTAGTGCGTTAATTAACCGACGTTACTGAATGTGTATAAGATTCTCCAACTGTGGAAACCAGTCGAAGCAAGGACCAAGGTATGGTTTTCTTGCAGTCTGTTGCCTACTGGTTTACACCGGCTTGTGTGTTGTTTGTTTTCTATGTGTTTATGACCTTGTGAGACGTAAGTCATGTAATGAGTTTACAGTTGTTTATATTATTGTGTGTTAAGATGTGACTCAATTCCCTTGCTTTCTTTGACCCTCGCTCGTGGCCTAGTGCTTGAGCGCATTCTCCTCGTTCCTCAGACGGACGGTGATCTCCACTATAGCAGCGGCATGATAGCACTCCTATATTTAGGGTGTTAGTGATGCCCCACAAAACAAACTCACAATTACATTAACACACTGCACATACTTATTCACATCACACTGTAGTTCCCGTTACCTGCAAAGTAGTATATCCCGTTGGCCCCATACCATAGCGTAGACGGTAGCTCAGTCTGTTGTAGAAACGGTTCACCGGAATCCGGTCTGAGTAACCCAGATCTGGTAGCAGGTGGATAAGTCCGATGAAAGCGGAGTAGTACTCATCTACCGTCATCTTATCCCCTTGTCTCAGATTGTCCAACTCCAGGCGCTTGGCCTCTTGCACGTGTATCGGGTAGTACTTGGCTCGCAGTAGAGCCGTGTACTCCCTCCACTGAAAGGTAGGGTCAGCAACTCTGCCCTCCCGTACCAACTTCCACCAACTCTGTGCCGAACCCTTCAGATAGTAAGCGGCAAGACGGACCTTGACCTCCTCGGGCACATTCAAGGTCTCGTAAGCGGTCTCCAACTCGGAGATGTACACCTCCAGCTTACGAGGATCGGTCTCCCCACTAAACGACGGGGGTCTCAAATCTGCCAACGCCTTGACCCAGTTGGTCTCTCGAGGCGGTGGCGGTGGTGGCTGAACTTCGGGCTATTGCCCCTACTGTATCGCAGCTACCAACTACGGGACCATCTGGGCTACGGCGGCTGCTACAGCGTCGGCCATGACTTGTGCCGTAGTATTTTCTCCCTGGTTCCCGGTATCACCAATGCCGTGCCCGCGGCCTCGACCTCGTGGTCTACCTGACATCTGAATTCACACGAACATTTATTAGCATTATGCTTGCACACTTATCGGTCCAACGGTTATAGCATCTTCACGACAATATGGTATTTCCACACTTAGTTAGTGGTTAACCTTTCCATAACTGTTCACTTAGGTAATTATGATTAGATTTCCTAACTCGGTATATTCCTAAGCTCAGTATTCTAGTCATCAGAGCGATACTTCGCTCTGATACCACTTTTTGTAACACCCCTACTACGCACTTAACAATAATTGAAATCGCAGCGAAAATAAACAACTAAATATTAACTAAATGGTTCGGTGCTACAATGCCGTTAACCACCCACATGGTTAACAAGGCAGAATAAATACAAGTGTACCGGTCTGATGATCAGACTCCCGAGCATTAGGTACTAACATCCACACATAAATACATTACCAACCATACCGAGTATTTACATTACAATGTCACTGTGAGCTGTAAACTGTAATCAGCCACTGTAATGTCAACAACCGCCACTGTCAAGTTAACAGTACCAAAAATATAACGCCACGGGAGCACAAGCGCATCCCGGGCTCAACATCCAAAAATAACCAAAAGTATTTCTGCAACCTAGAATCTACAGCCATTCCGCTTCCTCGATCCTCATCCTGCAATATAAATATGGAGCCCCTGAGGGGGTCAGCAACCCTTGGCTGGTATGGTTAACGCGCAGCCCATCGGCTATCGGGATACGCGCAACTACTTGTCATGATAACATGGCATTGATTTTAAACAAACATCATAAATAGCATAGCAAGAATATTGCATAGCAATAGCATCACACATAACATACAAGAACGATTCCTTTTAGAAAACGAACCAACATAGTTAGATCACATGGAGAGCCTAAAGAATTTTGCCAAACTCATGCTAAGCTCGTTACATAACTCGTTACCGTCCTGTTAGATTGAACAGATAACTTAATCCCAAGGTGTGTCAGATATAGTAATCCAAGCACAACGAACAAACATAGTATGCCCCTGTGGCCCGACGTGAGTCAGTAAAATAGCCTTGGATAAGCTAAAGGGAAGCTTGGAATTGTGAGTTTGTTTTGTGGGGCATCACTAACACCCTAAATATAGGAGTGCTATCATGTCGCTGCTATAGTGGAGATCACCGTCCGTCTGAGGGACGAGGAGAATGCGCTCAAGCACTAGGCCACGAGCGAGGGTCACTTATGCATACGCGGCTAAGCCCCTACGCTCTCAACCATTCAAGGGTAAACAATTAGTTCTGAATACCGAGTTAAGTGTATGATGTTATAATGTGAAATGTGTACTGAATGTGTGATGTGTTAGCAGCTAGCACGGGCTCTGGACCGGAGCGCCACTATTACTGTAAGTGGTGCAACGAAGACCACCCCGGCAAGGACTGCAAGGGCAACGATGTGCAGTGCCGATTCTGCAAGAAGATGGGGCATCGTGACTACGAGTGCTTCCAGATTCCAAATGGTAGAAACTACAGGCCCAAGGGGCAGTGGAAGGGTAAGGTCACCGCGATGACCGATGGCCCGAAGACGGCTAATCAGCCACCCACAGATCAGAGATACACTGATTCCCAGAAGGGGAAAGGGTCGGGACCTAACAAGGCCGCCCTGAATGTGGTGGACCGGTCTGAGGCACCAGGACCCTCTTCTAGACCAGGTACCGCCTAAATCGTTGAATGAAATAAGTGATTGCTTACCGCATTTCATGCATGTGTGTTAGTGAGTCTAAGTGTACCACAAAGTGAGTAAAGAATTAAGGTATAATGTGAAAGTCACCTAATTAGGTAATTCTAAACTTAAAGGAGCCTTCAATATTTGTTATCCAATCCCACCCACACCAAACCCTGAAGAAACCACCATCAACATCACCGACTTTCCAATGGAGCAATGTCAGGTCATCCAACCAGGTATGATACTCTTAAATGGATACATGACACCGGAAGCACAAATCCACATTATCCAACGATGCGACGAACTGGGAGCAGCACCTGGAGGTTTCTACACACCTGAATACCCGAGCGGATCAAAAATGAAATTGAGGATGATGTGCACGGGTAAGGACTGGAATCCTTACACCGACATATCATGACGTGCGAGCAGAAGATGGAGCAACTGTACCGAGGATACCTGAGGAGTTCCTTGCGGTCGTTAACCACGCCGTGGGAATTACTCAGCAAGTTGAATCGGGTTCAATACCAAGTGTTAAAACAGATTTATGTATTGTGAACTTCTACCAGAAAGGTGGACGGTTAGGGTTACACCAAGATAAGGATGAGTCACCCGAGTCTCTAAGTAAGGGAGTACCCGTGGTGTCTTGGTCCATTGGTGATACCGCAGTGTTTATATATGGTGAGCAAAGGCGTGCCGATCTCGCAAAGAAGTTAGTATTGAAATCAGGAGATGTGTTAATCATGGGTGGGCAGTCAAGGATGCTATATCATGGTATCAAGAAGATCAAACTGAATACTGCACCGTCGGCAGTGATCAATGCCACACACATGAAACCCGGACGTTTGAATTTGACTTTCAGGTAGTTTTAAAGCCTTGTGTAATCATGTAATGTGTTAAGCCAGTGTATGTTAAGGATGTTGTATGTGTTAGTTATGTCAACAATGTAAACCAACTTATGGTGTAAAGAGTATGTTAATGGATAAAGTGGAGTTGTTTTGGAGTATATCAACCGTGTGATTACCAAATACTTATAAGTTTGCCAATGAATTAGGCTATGCACTCGGAACGGGAGGTATACTGAGTGTCTGCAATGAGGCAGAAGCCGGTAAGAGTGGCACAATCCTCACCGGTACCTTTCCAGTCAATGGCGTGGACACTTCGATCTTGTTCGACTCCGGAGCCTCACATACATTTATTTCGCTATCCTTTGCGAAGAGGCTGGGGTTAAACGGTGAAGAGATGTCTGATTTCATAGTCACTCTCCCGTCAAAAGAGCGGATTAGGTGTACCCGCTACAACCGAGATGTTGTTGTATGAATTAGAGGTGAAGAGTTTCCGATCGACTTGATAGAGTTCGAGGGACTTGGTTTTAATGTGATTGTCGGGATGAACTGGTTGGAGCGGTACAAGGGTAGAATCCTATGTGCCGAGCACCGTCTGCTTCTTCGGAGTCCGTCTGGGGTTACTATATCATACCACCAGAGGCCCAGGGAGCCTTCTACTCAGATCATCACCGCCATGGCCATGTATCATGAGTTACAATGAGGGAATGATGTATACCTCTGCTATGTCCAGGACATAGAGAGAGACCCAGAGTTTAGCCCAGATGTCCCGGTAGTGTTGGAGTTTCCTGATGTATTTCCTAAGGAACTGCCAGGCATGCCGCCAGCACGGGAGGTTGAGTTTGAGATTGATTTGGTTCCGGGCACCGGAGCAATTGCGAAGGCGCCCTACCGTATGGCTCCAGCTGAAATGACAGAGCTCAAGGAATAGCTGAGAGACCTACTCGACAAGGGATTTATCCGCCCTAGCGTTTCACCATGGGGAGCGCCGGTTCTCTTCGTGAAGAAGAAGGACGGTAGCCTCCGCCTTTGTATCGACTATCGAGAGCTGAATGCAGTTACGGTGAAGAACCGTTATCCTATACCGCGCATCGACGACTTGTTTGATCAGTCGAGAGGAGCATCAGTATTCTCCAAGAAAGATTTATGATCCGGTTACCATCAGATTGCTATCCGGGAAAGTGACATTGAGAAGACCGCTTTCAGAACAAGATACAGTCATTATGAGTTTACGGTTATGCCGTTTGTTTTATCCAATGCACCGGCGAAGTTCATGGATTTAATGAACCGCTTGTTCCAAGATCAGTTGGACAAGTCAGTGGTAGTCTTCATTGACGATATACTTGTGTACTCGAAATCGAGAGGTGAGCATGAAAGCCACCTGAAAATGTGTTACAAACATTGAGAAGGAACCAGTTGTATGCGAAATTTTCTAAGTGTGAGTTTTGGTTGAACCAAGTATCCTTCCTTGGTCATGTGATTTCTGAGGCCGTGTAACACCCCAATCCGAAATCCAATAAACTGAGCGGCGATCACTCCCAAATAAAATACAACTGCAGCGGAAATAAATACAACAACCGGGCGGTAATACAATGCCGTTGGCCACCCTTGTGACCAACAAGGCAAAGTCCAAATACAATCTCCAAAAGTCACGGTCTGAATACGAATACAATCCGAGATACTAGGAATCAAACTCAAATGCAAAATACTTAAGTAAAATAAATGTCTAGAAGAAGACTCCCATAGCTTGAGTCTACCCCACCTACACTCGGTGTGGTAATCTTCTCAACTTCAGGTACCTGAAAAATGGGGGTGCCCCCAAAGGGGCTCAGCAATAATGCTGGTATGGAAAACGTGCAGCCCATCGTCTACCGGGCCACACCAACTACTTTGTCGAACACATGCAGTTCATTTTTATAAAGCTGTAAACAAGCATAGTCTGATAAAAACAAGTATCCATACAAGGACAATAATGTCACATAGAACAAGACACAGAAGGTCGTGTTAGCTGAACCGAAATCTCTTAGTGATAGTCGGGTCCACACAATGGGACTGACAGGTATAACTGAATATCTTAAATAGTGGAGGTATAGTGACCTCGTTAAGATTGAAAGGTTGGGTATAAAAACCCCAGGAGATAACGTAGTTAAACCCTGAACTGAGAGGCGTGGGAAATAGAATCCCACTAGAGGAATGAAGTCTTCCTCAAACTGAAGGGCATTAGAAACCCGGGAGGAATAGAGTCTTCCCCCCAACTGAAAGTTCCGTCGCGACGTAGATAGGAGACGACCTGAGACAGGTACAGCTCCTGTAGCATGCATGGCCAGATCCAACTGGGCTCCTCGTTCTCGTAGTATAGAGTTGTTAAGTGTCATATAAAGACGTTAAACAAGAACACAATGTGTATTGTCAATTATCACGTTTAGGATAATGACGTTTGTTATAAAGTGAAGTTAGTGAGAGACTTGGGTACAAGTCCTCGGTATACTGAAGCACAGGTATTTAATCCACTGGTGTAGTAGTGTTTGTATGCGTGGGACATACACGTTGTAGTCAACAACATTCACGCACATAAAATAATACCACAGTGTGCAAGAGTAAAACAACATTTTACATTAATTATCTTGGTCGTTAATTCAAACAACAGATAGCACACAAGCCGGTGTAATCCGGTAGAAAACAGGTTGCAAGAATCCCATACCGTTCACCGTAGGTTGCAGTTGATTATACCCTGGTCAACGTCTGGTCAAACAAAGTCCTAGAATAGGATTAACTGAGAGGGTTAATTTATGTTACCCTTATTTAATAATTCTATTGGATCTTTTAACAAATCTCGTATTTGTTATTTCATGTGAGGTTTATTTCTTTTAGTTACCTCATGATTTAATGTATATCTTATTTGTTATTCCTTTTTGATTTATTTATAAATCCTTTAATGTACATATATGTATTCATATAATCATGTACTATATTTGTTGTTTATTTTTAATTGTCTAAGTGACATAACAACTTATAATTTCCTTAACTATATTTAAATGTCTTACATTGACATAATATTCTTATAATCTCATTATTCTCCTTTTAGTCATAAATAATATCTTTTGTTTTCCTTTAACTTCCTTATAACTGAATAAGCGATAGTTCTAATTCCATAATTCCTTTAATTAAAATCCTTTCTTCTAATCCCTCCAAATATCCATATAGGACCTTCACTTATTTAAATCTAACTTATTACCCTTATATTTCGGTTATTTATAAATCAACCATATTAATTCATAAAGTTTACATTTAAATTCTAATCTCTTTATATTATAGAGTTTTAACCTCTTATTTAGCTAAATTACATAGTCACACTAATATTTTGGTATATAGATTTTAAATATTATAACTTTCAAAAATAGCAACTTAGCCCCTTAAATTCTCGGCAATAATAATTTATTTCCTATAATTACAACTTAACCACAAAATCTTATAAACTTTACATAATGCCTTATAAACTATAGTTTTAATTTTAATTCTCCATAAATGCCGAATTTATATATATAAATTCTTAAATTACCAATTTCCCTTGGTAATTCGGCTTGAATTAATATGTAACATAACTAAATTTTGTGACACAAAAATGTGTCTTAAGGTAAATATTTTCTATATAAGTTATAGATTGTATTTTTGGCATATAATACCATATGGTTTCGGTTTTAATAAACCTAGGAGGTGTACATAATTTTGTATAATTTTTAGAAGCTTAACAAAGCTTATATCATAAGGATTTACTTAGTAAACTTACTTCTTAACAAAGGTGGTTAAGTGCTTGAACTTCTTCTTGAATCTCCAAGCCTTATCCTAGGTAAACTTGATGCTCCTCTTCGGTTTTATGCAAGAGGTGAAGGTGTTTAGGAGTTAGATCTTCAACAAAGACCTTAAGTAGATTTGTAAGTAGTTTTACAAGACTTTACCTTAGACTTTTTCTCCTTATAAATTCGGCACTCCTAAGGTAGATGAAGAACAAGTTTTCCTTCATCAAAATGAAGAAGAAAAGAGACTTAGAAGAAGTAGAACTTGGTTACACATAAAGATGTGCTTTAAGGATTTTCAAGCTTTAAAACTACCTTAAGATAACCTTGGGATGCTCCTTGGATTAATGTTGGTTTGAACAACCTCCTTGGAGAACTAATTGGTGCCGAACACTCCTTGTTATGCTAGGAAGAGTTTTGCTTCAAGACTTGCCAAGAGATGCTAAGAAATTACCTTAAAGATGAAGATAGAAGTTAAAAACTCCATTAATGGACTTAAGAGCTTCAAAGGAAGAAGATGAAGCTAGAAGAGAGAGTTAGGAACCTTACCAATTCGTGAATGAAGAGTGCAAGGAGGGAAATGAGACTAAAGAATTGTATAAGGTAAGAGAATACAATTTTGGAAAGGAATTTTGATTGTTTAATTTAATGTCAATTGACTATTCTTTTCCTCAGTTTATTACATCGGTTATTGGCTCAATAAATGCCCATGTTACTTGCATAAAATCGGACATGTGGTGTGTGACAAGGCAAGAGTTGGAAAGGAAATAATTGTGAGCTAGAAGACAAGGTAATTTAGGTAAGTTATTCTTTTGATTTTTCTAAGTTAGGCTTGTCTTCTTCCTCCCTTGTAGAGTCACGAATTCAAGGGTCAAATGGGGTGTCTTAATTGACATTGAAGAGCCAAGGACAAGCATGTTAGGTCACATGGAAAAGAAGGAATCTAGAAAAGTGAATTCTAGATCTACTTTTTGCTTTTTCTCATTTGTTTTTGTTCTAGCTCACATGGCCTTATTCCATGGCCTAATTTCGACAGCTTGTTGGTCATATGAGACCTACATACTTTGACATTAAGTAATACAACACATGGGAAAGTGAGTCACCATGTATTAAACCTTTTATAAACTTTAAAGGCAAATTTTATACAAGTTTTTGCTCTAAAATTAGGCCCCTATAGAGAGCCTTGTTGACAAGTCACACCAACTGATTTAGAAGGTCATTTTAACCATATTTAAGATTACCAATTCGTGGCATGTCAAAAACTACATGGCAATTGCGTAAAACGCGTTTTCGTGACACCCGAAGGTGTGTTTTTGTGCTCTAAGGAAAGTTTGGGAAACGAATTGTTTTTATGAGTTCCAAGTGTTTTCAAACACTTATTATGGTAAATAAACATATATTAAGATGTTATATTGGGTTATATGGGGTTATATCAACCCATAACATAATTTACGGGCCATTGGGACACACCCGGGCAAAAAGGAGCGCTAAGAAATCCTCCTGTTGTTTTTGCTGAATTTTGAGAAACCAATTCGTGGGTTCTCTTTATAATGGTTAATAATGATGTTAGGAACTCAAGGAATTAATTTTATAGGAGTTCGTGCCACCTCGGCACTCCTCCGGACTTTTCGGGCTTTAAGGGGCGTGCGTGAGCACTCCCAAGCGTTTTGCGTTTTTGACTGAATATATCTTAGGGAATATATTTATATATTCATATAATAATTGTATGACCATTTGGTTTGAATATTGGAGGGTCATACAAGGTCATGTTTGACCATATGCTTCTAAGGCGTTTTAGCGTTTATGGAGAAACGACTGTTTTTACGTAACGTTCTCATGCATGGGTTTGCATGCGTACGTGAAATGATTTATAATAGGATTATTTTCCATTAAATAATGGTTTAATAATATTAATTAGATTTGGGGTATTTCAATCTACCCCCCTTAAAAAGGACTTCGCCCCGAAGTCTCATATCTAAATTTTAAGGTTGTGGGGAATCAAGTTCCACTAAGTATCACAACTCAATCTAGTTTTTAGGGATCAAGTCCCAAGTCTCTATATTCCTAAGTTCACAGTGTACATCAAACACACCAGGAATACTTTGGAACAATATAGTGTAATGTAATAACACAGTCACTTTTCATATCAAATAGTGCAGTGTAATGCACATTAACTTTTATTGTAGTGTAACTAAGTCCACACCAAGCAGTAGAAGTACAAAGTACATTCGAATACAGTGTTACTCAAGAACACATACAAGACAAAGTGTCACTGAAATATACTGAACAGTGTTACACAAGAACACATACAAGACAAAGTGTCACTGAAATGCACGAAAGTGCAACAAAATGCATACTAAATTCACAAACGAAAAAGGCTCTACCCCCCAAAAAAAGGGGTACGCCCACGTACCCTAGACTAAGTGTCTAATCGGTAAATAGTGAGGGAAACTTCGCTCGCATATCAGCTTCTAGTTCCCATGTGGCCTCTTCCACATCGTGGTTCGACTAAAGAACCTTCACTAGGCTCACAGATTTGTTTCAAGTGTATCGTGTCTTTCTGTCTAAGATTCTTTGCGGTGTTTCCACATATTGCATTGTTGGTTCTAATGAGAGTGTCTCTGGTTGTAGAACATGAGAAGGATGAGGCATGTACTTCTTAAGCTGAGACACATGAAAAACATTGTGTACTTTACCCAACTCGGCTGGCAAATCAAGTCGATATGCCACAAGGCCCACCCGCTCTATGATAGCGTAGGGTCCTACAAATTTCGGGCTTAGCTTGCCCTTTTTCCCAAATCTGAATACACCCTTCATGGGTGATACTCGTAGAAATACCTGGTCGCCAACTGCGAACTCAAGGTCTCGTCGCCTCTCATCAGCATATGATTTTTGTCTGTCTTGTGCTGCTTTCATGTTACTTCTGATTTGTTGTACTTCTGCCTGGACTTTGCTCTAAGTACTCAGGCCCAATGATGACGGTCTCACTAGACTCGTCCCAGCACAATGGTGTGCGACATGGTCTGCCATATAAGGCTTGGAAAGGTGACATCTGTATAGAGGCGTGATAGCTGTTATTGTATGCAAACTCGATGAGATGTAGTCTATCTATCCAGCTGCCCTGGAAATCCAAGGCACATGCTCGTAGCATGTCCTCTAAGGTCTGAATAGTCCTCTCTGAGTGTCCATCTGTCTGAGGATGAAATGCTGTGCTAAGCTTCAACTCAGTGCCAAGTGCCTCGCGAGTAGCTCGCCAGTATCGTGAGAGAAATCTAGTGTCTCGATCTGAAACAATAGTCTTAGGTACTCCATGATGTCTGATAATCTCCTGCTCAAATAGTTCTGCCAACTTTGGCACTTTCCAAGTGTCTTTCATCGGAATAAACCTAGCAACCTTAGTCAGTCGATCAACAACAACCCAAATCATATTAAGGCCTCCTCTCGTAGGTGGTAGTCCCACCACGAAGTCCATGGAGATATCATAAAACTTCCACTCTGGAACTGGCATAGACTGTACCATACCTCCTGGTCGTCTATGTTCGAATTTCACTTTCTGACAAGTGAGACATCGAATCACATATTCTGTCACGTCGCCCTTCATACCACTCCACCAGAAATACCTCTTTAGATCTTTGTACATCTTAGAGGCTCCTGGATGGACAAATGTGGAAGAAGTGTGGGACTCTCGAAGAATATGCTCCTTTATATCTGTGTTGTCTCTGGGAATACACAATCTGCCCTTCAATCTGATGAGTCCATCATCATGTAACTAGAACTCATATTTTCCACCCTCAAATGTACCGTTAGACAACTTCTGACTGATCTCCATCATTCGCTGATCACTCTGTTGTGCTCTACGTATGTCGTCCATAAGACTCGAGCTAGCCACAATGGTGTTTAGGGAATGTGCTCGTCGACTCAATGCGTCTGCTACAACATTAGCTTTCCCTTCTTTGTACTGCAAATCAATGTCGTAGTCCTTAAGAAATTCAACCCATCTTCTTTGTCTCATGTTTAACTCCTTCTGGGTGAATACATACTTCAAACTCTTGTGATCCGGATATACGGTCATCTGGACACCATACAGGTAGTGGCGCCAGATCTTCAATGCAAAAACAATAGCTCCAAGCTCCAAGTCGTGTGTGGGATAGTTTTCCTCATGTTTCTTCAACTGTCGGGAAGCGTAGGCGACTACCTTCCCATTCTGCATGAGTACACACCCTAATCCTCTGCCTGATGCATCACAGTAAACTTCATAACCCTCTGTGCCTTCAGGTATAGTCAAAACTGGTGCTGATGTCAAAGCATTCTTCAAAAGCTCGAATGAGGTCTCACATTCATTAGTCCATGTGAAAGGTGCGTCCTTCTTCATTAAGCTGGTCATAGGTTTGGCTATTTTGGAGAAGTCTCTGACAAACCTTCTGTAGTATCCTGCTAAACCAAGGAAACTCCTGATGTCCGTAACGGTCTTTGGCCTAGGCCAAGTGCGAACTGCTTCTATCTTTACTGGATCCACTGCGATCCCAGCATCAGAGATAACATGTCCTAAAAAGGAAACTCTGTCCAACCAAAACTCACATTTGGAGAACTTAGCATAGAGCTGGTTTTCCCTTAAGATCTCAAGTACATGTCAGAGGTGACTCTCGTGCTCTTCCTTAGACTTTGAATAGATGAGGATGTCATCGATGAATACAACCACGGTCTTATCCAACTGCTCTCTGAATAATCTGTTCATCAAATCCATGAAGACTGCAGGTGCATTTGACAAGCCAAAAGGCATAACTGTAAACTCATAGTGGCCATACCGTGTTCTGAATGCTGTCTTTTCTATGTCTTGCTCCCTGATGGGTATCTGATGGTAGCCTGATCTCAAATCGATCTTCGAAAACACTTTTGCCCCTCTCAGCTGATCAAATAAATCGTCAATCCGTGGTAGTGGATATTTGTTCTTCACCGAAACTGCATTAAGCTCTCTGTAATCAATACATAAACGAAGGCTTCCATCCTTCTTCTTCACAAACAGAACAGGTGCTCCCCAAGGAGATACGCTAGGTCGTATGTATCCCTTGTCCAATAAATCTTTCAGCTGCTCCTTCAGCTCAGCCATCTCTGCTGGTGCCATACGGTACGGTGCCTTAGCTATGGGACCGGTACCTGGTAGTAATTCGATGGAGAACTCTACCTCTCTGGGTGGCGGTAAGCCTGGAAGCTCCTTTGGAAAAATATCTGGAAATTCCGACACCACTGGCTTAGCTGGATCAAAGTCAGGGTCGTACTCTACATTCTGAACATAGCATAGGTATACTTCCTTCTGCTTCCTGACGTGCTTGTACATAGACATAGCAGATATAACTTTTATAGACGGTGCTCTAGGGCTCTGACGATAAGATACTGTCACTCCTGATGGGCTCTTAAGTAACAGCCTGTGCTCTGCACAAAGAATGCGGCCTCTGTGCCGCCCCAGCCAGTCCATCCCGGCTATAACATCGAACCCTAGACCTCTGAACTCAATAAGGTCAACAGGAAATTCCTCCTCCTTAATACTGATAGTGGCTCCTCTATAAAGACGAGTGCAACTGATCTTCTCCTTAGATGGGAGTGCCACCTTAAAATCAGGTAACTCTACAGCGTCTAGCCCTAACTTCCCCGCAAGCGTAGGCGAAACGAAAGTATGTGAGGCTCCGGAGTCGAACAGTACTAATGCATCCACTCCATTAACCGGAAAGGTACCAGTGAGGATCGCGCCGCCCTTGCTGGCCTCCTCCTCAGTAAGTATACTTAAGGCACCTTCCATCTCCTTAGCACGACCTAATAACAGAATCTGAGTAAGTACTTTGATATATGATGGGGTCTAAAGACATTCACTTTTATAACAATAATGCTTCATTGATGAGATGATCCCTTTTCAGATGTCCAAACAATTACAACACTAATACTTCCTAAAAGTCAAACTTAATCTTCCTGGTTTCATGTGAGTGGTGTTTATCACTGTCGAAGGTGCTGTGTTTAGTTTAATCCTCTTAATTCCATGGTATAGCAACCTTGACTTTCCACCCATTATTAAAACATCTCCTGAATTCAATATGATTTTCTTTGCAAGGTCCACACACTTCTGCTCGCCATAAAGGAACTCTGCGTCATCTCCAATTGACAAAGACAATACTGGTATCCCCTGATCGAGGGACCCTTGTGTCTCATCATTGTCCTGATGTAGACCTAAACGGCCTCCTTCTTCATAGAAGTTGATGATACATAGATCAGCCCTTAGATTGGGAACTGGATCTTCTTCTAGCTGTTGAGCTGTATTAACTGCTTGTTCCACAATTGGTAAAAATTCTTCTGGGATTTTTGGTACTTGGGCTCCATCTCCATTTCTTGTATCCTGGTAGGTCTTTGAGTAAGGATTCCAATCCTTTCCTAAGCACATCATTTTCAGCTTCATCTTTGATCCTCCTGGAAATTCTGGAGTGTAGAACCCTCCTGGTCCTGCTCCCAATTTATGACATTTTCTAATGATTGCAATTTGTGTCTCCGGTGTTAGGTATCCTTTGAGTAGTATCAAACCTGGTTGGATAACCTTACATTGTTCGTTCCCTGGTTCTTGTACTTTGATAATGTTTTCCTCCAGGGAGGCGGTGAGGGGATAGGAAAGCATATCTTATAGCTTCCTAGGTTGGTAGAAGGACCAGCCTCATCCGAGCGGTCCATGACATGTAGGGCGGGTCCCGATGCTGGGCCTTTGCCCTTGTACCCCTGAGTTTGGTTTGTTGGTGGAGGGTGAGTATCGCTAACTCCATTCTTTTGGCCTGTGTTTGTCTTTGCTCCCGGGCGGTAGTTCCTGCTCTCCGGGTTTCGGATACACTCGAAGGCATGATGCCCGAGTATCTGACAGTAGCGGCACATGACTTTCTCCCCTTGGCAGTCCACGCCGGGGTGATCCTTTCCACACTGTTTACAGTTGAAACGGCGGACATACTTCTGGCCCGTGTTTGAACCAGATCCAGAACCCTTAGGTGGTGTAACACCCCTACTATTAATACAGTCATTAACGTCCAATCTCCTTACTCATCAGATACTCGCAGCGGATATTTACTTACATACAATGGGTGATACAATGCCGTTAGTCACCCACGTGACTAACAAGGCTACTGATTCTACATACAGCATCGGTCTGATGGACCGGAATCCCGAGTACTACTAATCTACAATACATTTTCCATTTACCAAATACTACTACAATTTGCATTCAATACAATACTCCAAGTACCATACAATATAATCTACATACCGAGTTTACTAGGTTCCTTATACAAGTATAATACCTCTTCCAGTTCATACATACTCACTAAGAGACTACCTACTACCCATTCCTCACTACTACATTACTTTCTAAATACAAGGGGTGTGCTAGTTAATACACCTCTACATTCTGCTACTACTATTCAATGTAGTCACCGGTCTCGTGCCTTGACCACATTCGCTTCGGGTACCTGCACACTAAAAAAAATGTCCCCCGAAGGGGTCAGCTTTCGCCGAGCATGATAACCGCATACCCCGCGTACTAGTGAGGGTACGCCGACCACTTGGTCGAATACATGCGGTTCATTTTCATGCAACATACATGCATACATGCTCTCATACACAATACATGAATACTTACGCAAGCATACACCCATACACTTCATTACATACAAGGAGTACAATATAACCGTTAAATACATACTTACCTTCTTCCGAATACATATACCCAATATACACAATTTACAATACGGGTTAGCTTCATTGGTCCACCCGGGTTAATCGGGTGGAGATTACTCTTTTACTCATTACTTCATACATACGCATACATACTCATTCTCATACTCATACATACTTACTTACTTACTCTTACTCATGTTAAGTCGTCGGGACCTCCGGCCCGGGGACTACTCCGTCCCACCACCGGGATTTACTTGGTTCACTAATCCAGGATGCTACCCACTTAAGGGATTTGGGCCGTGGACCAGCTTACGAACCAGGAATCGGATCCAACCTCTTGTGTCACCTCATCCTCACGCGTGGCCGAAGCTATATCGGACTTGTACTCATTCCAATTTACTCACTTAAGTTAGGAGTTAGCTAGTTAGGAATTAGCACAAGTCAACATTCAAGCCACAATAGTACAGTACAAGCTCATATACTCATCCATACAAAATACAGTACAACATACAAGTACACTACAAAATACAATACACATCATCATCATCCATATGTTTCATGAATTATACAAACTATTGTTCAAGACAAATATCAAGAACAATGTAAACAAGCACAAGTAAGTGCAATATAATCCGGTTCGTGCATTTATCTTATTAGGTGGTCAAATAAGCACACAAATCGGGGTAACCAGATTAGGATACAGGGCATGAAGAAATCATACCTTTCACCGTTGTACTTGTATCCCAACGTTCCTCCGGTATTCACAATTCAAATCCTGATATACATACATTCAAATGATTAATCTAACTATGTTACTTAATTCGTACTTACTATGTCCTCACACTTCTTATACTTACACATTACTTATTTACTTTTCTTTACCTTAAGTTTTACTTTCTTACTTAACTTAGGTTTACTTTCTTACATGTACATGTATATGCGGTTATACATACATATACATATATACATATACATACATATATATATATATCATTATCATTTAAATTTTTTTTTTTTTTTTTGTCAGGACCGGACTTGCGACCGACCTTGCAAGTCCGGTCCATTCCAGTGGCTCAGGTTACGGAAATTTTTCTGGCCGACCGGACTTGCATGTCCGGTCGCAAGTCCGGTCCATTCCAGTAGGTTTCATCGGGAAATTTTCTGGTCCGACCGGACTTGCAAGTCCGGTCGCAAGTCCGGTCGATTCCAGTAGCATTCTGACGGGAAAATTTTCAGCTCGACCGGACTTGCAAGTCCGGTCGCAAGTCCGGTCCAGCCCAGTATTTGCATTTTAATTTCTGTTTTCAGTCCTCTCTTCACCCATTACTTCCCCATTGTTCCTACACTTAATCCCACATGTTATAACACTAATTAAACCTCCTAATACTCCTTAGTTCATTCACCAAATCCATTACTAAATCCATCAAACACTTACTTACACAATTCCTTACTTCCTTTCAACACTTACAATAGTTTCTCCAAGTAGTTTTTGCTACAGATTTTGGGTTCTTACTTCCTCCATGCATAGTTCCCTCTCCTAATGCCATCCTACCATTCCAATTCATTTCCAAGCAACTACAATATCTATACCCAAGTCCAACTCTCCATTTCACCAAATCTTGTACACTCATTCCTCCTAGTTTCCACAATGCACTTAAATACTTTTTGCTACAGATTTTGTCATTTACACTCCTCTTCTACCTCTCCCTTTCTATCGACATTTCTAACATTCCAAATGCATTTAGAATACATTGCTCATCTCTCTCAACTTACCCTCTATTTTCCTTAATCAAAATCTGTTACACATACACACCTTAGTCACCTAGTTTCTAACACACTAAGTGTTCCATTCCTAGGTAAATTTTGCCATAGTCTCCCTTATAATTTTATACACTCACCACATTGTTTCGCTCACATCCCATTACTCAATTCACCTGTTTTATACCATATCAAAATACAAGCTCCCATATACAATACCAATACTAAACACTCATAAAAATTCCTGCACATTATATTCATTTCTCAATCTGTTTTGTAACAGTTTTTACAATGTTTTCAAAGACTTCAAACTACTTATTTTCCTCTTACTCATTATACTACTAATGCATTACCATTTTTCAATACACATTTTTACTTCTAAAAAATCTGTTGCACATACATATACAAGACTACACCAAGGTGAGCATTCCTTACCTTGTTTTCTTTCTTCTGATTTTCCTTCTCTTCTTCTTCTTTCTTCTTCTCTACCGGTTTTAAAATCTCAACCCTCTAACACTACAACCATTCACATATACCATTCAATACTAAGCACTAACCCTAACCGTTAATCAAGTTTCAATCTAGGTTTTAGGGTTTAGAAAATTTATTACCTTTCAAAAGCACAAGGGCTGTTTGGGATAGCTCAAGAACAAGATTTCTCACACCACCACAATGCCAAAATCGGCTGAACATACAAGAGACCAAACAAGGTTTAGTCTTAATTTTCGTTTTGCCATTTAGGCTAGAAAGAGATGGAGTTTTCAAGATATTTTACCTTAGAAGAACAAGGAGAACAAGGGCCTTCTAATGGTGGTGTTGAAGCTTCAAATGGGGAATACCCTCAAAATCGAAAATGCTTGTTTTCGGATTTTGGGAAGATGAAAATGTAGCTCTTGAGGAGGGGATTACAATGGTGGTATTTTTATAATTTTTGGAAGTGTATGGAGAGAGTTACAAAGGAGAGAAGGTGAGGTTTTGTGGGTTCTCTTCTCTTCACCATGGAAATCGATGGAGGTAGGGGAAGAAGAAAGAAAAGAGAGTGTGAGGGGTGTGTATTCACGTGAGAGGAAAGAAATGAGATAGGAGAGAGAGAATAAAGGTGAGTGGGGTGTTTATTATTTTGTTTGTTTGTGTAAAGAGAGGGGTGTGAGAGAGTGTGAGAGGGGGGGAAAAATCCCATCGATCACACACATACACACACTACTATTTTGCTTTTTATTTTCAAAGTGGACACATAGGTTGTGTTAATTATATTTCTACCCCACAATTTCCCGTTTTTGACAGTTTTTACTAATCTCTCGTTTTATTGATTTTATTGGTCCCAAAGCTTCACTAATATTTATTAATGATTATTTAGTTGACCAAAATTGTTACGAGTCTATTTGACCCGCTTAAAGACACGTTTTCCCGGTTACCTCGAAAAACACGCTTTAATGTTCATTAGTGATTTTAATCCATTTTAAGGATCCGTTTTCTTCGGGATTTGTTCCCTCATATTTATTTAGACTTAATTAAGCCTTTAGAATCCTTATAATACGCTAACCGAGGTCTCATACCTCCTATGGTTATTTAACGCTTATTTAGCGTTTTTCGCTTTTTAAGCATTTCTTCATTTCTTTTGGATTTATTTTTCCTTACCAATATTGCTTAGGGTCATTGGCCTTTAATTACGTATTAGATTAATCTTAATCCTATATTTAAGTTCGGGGTATTTCAATCTACCCCCCTTAAGAACTTTGTCCTCAAAGTTGTTCGCGGTTATGGGATTTCTATACTTACTCATTTATACTTGCCTAACACCGAAGCCATACATTCCTCCTTCCTTACAATTCCCAAATTCATTACTCAATGTTTTCCTTTCCATACCATACCAATGTACAATAATTACTCCAATCCATATTACTATCAACCATCCGGTTCCTCATTACAAAGTATATATACATACAGTGCAAAGCTATCCCCAAAGCAATGCAATACACATACAATCCCGCAGGCACTCCGGTCATCTAGACACGGACTCCTCTTATGTCCCGCTGCCCTTGGAATATACAACATACTACCTTACTATCTTCGGTACACACTTCTAGCAGATCCTCATTCTCCATACCAGGGAAATTCTTTCACCACCACCAATTAAAATTTTTCTAAAACATAACTCCAAATTTCAATTTATATTCATTACTTCTATCCAATGTGTGATTCTTGTGACCACTTGAGGGGAGCTTCGAGAATCATTCGACCCTGATGTGATCAGCATCAGTGTTGAACTATCTTTCCACCCCAATTTGTGTTCGGTTTCCCTTGATCTGATCAGGATCAAGTTCGACTTCCCACATCAGTTTCAAAAAGCGAATAATTCAATCATTTTCATGTTTTATCTTTTTACTCTTCCTAGTCATTCATACATCTCCAAAGGATGGAATCAGTCCATCAATCATCCTCACTCTATTCCCCAAATGCTTTACTCCATGGTTCAATCCTAATGCTCATTTCCTCAACCTTACTACTTCCATCCATTACTAACCATCATATCCTATATTCTAACTAAGGAATACATCATTTCTGAGATTTAGTTGTCTTCAATTGTTTCAAAATTTTACTTACGATTCCACTTCATAAACTTCCTTCATCTACTATATCATTTTTCGTACTAAACTTCTTCAAGGGTTACAATACTGTGGAGCTCCGTCCACTACTCATCACTTTTCTTTTACTAATACTCTTACACTGGTGTTACAAGATAGGTACGTTCCTCCTATGGTATTTGCATGTTTAATGCCTAGTTACCATAATTACAATATGAATGAGTACTTATGTTTGTTTAACATAGTACCGATCATTGATTTGATTCTCATTTGTGCTATGCGCATTACGGTTTAAGTGTTTTAGTCATAAAACTTGCATCAAGCGGTTTTCGCTCTACCCCCCTTAAAAGGGATTACGCCCACGTAATCTACCATATGTTATTATTATTAAACATTGGTTTAATCAATTTGGGCAATCTGAAGCGTTTAACTTCACTACGGTATACTATACAATATACTCTGGTCAAAGGGGTCTTAACCATACCAATGGTTTAGTCTTTGCACCAAGGATTCCTATATGATTTTATTTAACTCACCATCAATTTGGTTCTAGCCTATTAGGCTTTAAGGCATTAATAGCCATTTTGCTATACTTACTAGCTGGGGCCCACTAGCTTCTGTTGCGCGACCCTGATAACTCGGGTTATTTATCCTTCGTGCTATCCTTAATGTACTATGCATCACCTTTTTTCGTCTATTATGGGCGTAAGGTTTATTAAACAAATGCGGTATTTTTTACCGTGTTTGAACTCAATGAGTTTAAGGTTTATAACCAGCTCTCTGGTAATCTCTGCACATGCTATTCGTGCTTCTACGATTATTCGTTAAGCTCCTCCGACTTATTGTCGGGCGAGGTTAAGTCACTACTTAGTTGTAGTGCTTCCTCTGGTGTCACTAGCTTCTGAATTCTACCAGTTTCCCTAGTTCAGTACAAGTGTTCTTTACTTGTATGACCTTGCATTTCTATGCGTCGGTCCTAGTGACTTTCTTAAGTCTCTTTTCACTCCTCATTCCATTGGAATTCACACTTTGTGATTGTTAGTGTATTGTACACTCTTCGTGCTTCTTTGGCCTTAGGCCGCACGGTTTGTTGCTAAGCTTGCTTAACTGGCTTATGTCGTGTTTGTTGGTGAAAAGAAGGGTTTACTACGGTTTACATCCTCCATATCCCTAGCCATCCCATTAGATCATTAGCTGAACAAGTGCAATACCAAAACACTCAGTCATACAGAGTGCAGAGGCGTAAACGCTTGACAGTAAGTCACTTATGTGATAGGAAAGAATATTTTGCTTGTCTTTTCATACTTATACTCCGTGTCATTATTTGCTACTTCCTCATAGCGGTCGCTTGTTGCGCACCGTATTCTTACTCATGGTACAACATTGTTTTTACTGTTTTTATTACTGTGATAGTTCCTTTTTACTTATTGCCATTGTCATTGGCACCATTTCCTTATGGTGTGTACACTGAGGGTTTCCCCTGTTCGTGTATGACGGTTGTCGTAGCATACCGCAATGTGATTATTTCCCATGTGGAGATGTTTATTCAACTTACGTTTTATGTGTAGGTTAGCTTACCTCACATTTTATCATCATTTATGATATAATTTACCAAGTATCTTGGTTAATAACGGATGAAGTAATTTATCGGGTTACAAGCTCTCTTGAGCGTTAATCATTCATGGTGTTCAATGTGCGTTCACATTAACTGCTTTGTTAATTATTGCCTTCGGTGCTGAGCATTGGTTTAGGCTCTGGCTGTGTAGTTTTGCTTGTATGTATTTTACCAGGACATCCCGTGAAACTTCAAGGGTTTCCTGGTCCCGTTCTATCATTGGAAAAATGAAGTTCTGGTTGAGAGGTTGTTGCCACTCATAGGTCTCATGACAAGGTTTACCATGTGAGTATTATGTAATGGTTCACCACATGCTTGGGTGCATGAGGAGTATACACTCCCTTAAGTCGTAATGGTTTGGAAATCTCATTTCCTGATTCCATCACCTCTTGGCAATATCATATGCGTAGGCTTTACTGTTAATAGATGGAAACCTTTCTAAGGATTCACATCGTCACCACCTTGGTGGGTCTTCGGTTAACGAGGGGTACTTTCCTTGGGTTCTATTAGGTCAAGTGTGGACTAGGCCATTGTTGGCATTATCATGATTCTTATGCCTCTGTGTACAATTGCTACCGAAGGCATGAGGGGTATTTAACTCCGTCAACTGTATACTAGACTGGTGCTCTAGTGACAGTGACACTGAGGTGGCCATTACTACAAGCCACTCAGGATGTTGGGTTGGATTTATGGTCCAGTTGTTGATTTCTTGTCGTATGAGGCGATATTTCTTACAAGTCTTGTTAGTAATGGTGTAGGTTTCACAACCGTTTAAGGTTACAAAGCGCATCAGGTTTATGGCTTTAGAGCCATATTGCTGCAAGCTATGCTCTTTGCAAGCTGCTTATACGTGTTTCCACTCCATGTATACCGTCATAGGTTGGAGATATTATGGGGCTCCATGGTAGGTCGTGGCATCACGCTTCCGTTCATAGGAGACCCTTTAGGCAGTCAGGTGTTAATAGGTGCCTCTCAGTATTTTAGGGCATTTCCTGTTAAGTGAAATCCCTTCGGTGTCCTAACCGAGTGTTCGTTTTAGCTCCCGTGTTCACATCATTACGGTTGTTCAACTGTTGTTAACGCAGACACCCTTTAAGGATCGCTCCTTGATAAGTGTAAAATAATCTATTTTAGGACTTTAATTCTTCCTATTTTTATAACAATGCATGTCATATTTTACACTTATCATATGATTTTCCTAGATTTATATTTTTGATATGAATTGATATATTTTATGTGTTAAATGTAGAAAAAGCTATATAAATGGATAGATAATCTCATGAGCTTTCCAACGCAACAAACGGCATGTAAAACGGACTTATAACGAAGGATCTAGAGCCGGTCGAAGATTGCAGTAATAATTATGACGTACGACTATATATATATATATCCGCCTCGCGGACATGTGTGTGGAGTCCGCCTGATAAGTAGCGGACATCACAGGCGCAACCGCCTGTTAAACTCGCGGACATGTGTGTGGAGTCCGCCTGATAAGTAGCGGACATCACAGGCGCAACCGCCTGTTAAACTCGCGGACGGGACCAGAGGTGTCCGCCTCATTTGCTCGCGGACGTGAAGGCGGACAAGGAGGCGGACGTGCTAATTCATGCGCGCGCGACTAGTTTTCTTCTCCGATTTTCCATTCTTCCTTCGCGGCGCCGCACTTCATTAATTGCAGACGGTGACTACCGCAATTCTCTAATTCACGCGTGACGCCGACCCTGTCTGCAATCAATTCCTCTGCCCGATGAAATCTCTGACTGCAAATCTCCACGATCTGCTCACCAACTGCACGCCTGCTCCGTTGTCTGCTTCTTATCTCTTTTCCTATAAATAAACTACGCTCCCTTGTTATTAAGGCATCCCTTCTTTAAATCCAAAGCTCATCAGTTCACTACGTTCGCTCACCAGTCCATCACTCGTTCATTACACCAGTCCATCACCTAGTTCACGAACAGCTCACCTCACTCGCTCACCACGTACAAACCACATCCATTTCTTTTCTCCCCGTTTTCTCCATTTTTATTTGTCTTTCCACCACATCACATCTCTACCATTTATTATTATTATTATTAGTACGACGAGGATACAGAGGCGGAGCTGGGATTCAGAGTCGACTTGCTAGCTGGAGTTTTCTCTACCCTTTCTCTTATTTTGTTAAAATGTTGTTTATATATAGTTATGTTTAATTAATAAACTTAAGCCCTCCCAGGTTTGGGATGCGAGCCTATTTTGTATAATTATGTTATGTTAAGCTTTCCACTATGATTTTATCTAAAGTAATAGTTTAATTCTTGTCCTTCATCTGCTTTAATTCTCTGATCAATTATTAAAACAATACTTGTAGTTTTCTAATCAACACGCGAGAGCTGAGATAGTAACAAGACATAGGAATTAAACCTGATTAACAGCTAGAAGCCTGATCCGGCCTATAGGTTAATTAGTCTCAAATGGAAGCTGTTCTTTATGCGATTGGTTGTGTCCGGATTAGAGCATTAGTCTGCTGCTAGTTCTAGCAACTGGTTAGGGTTCGTTAGATTTAGTCGTCAACGAATTATTTATAGTTTCTGAGTTTTTACTTAAGTGGTAAAGTTTATATTAATATAATTGAATAAATAGGTGAGCAGAACAACCTGGGATGTTTTCTTAAAAAGACAAAAAAAAGATTTATAATTCCTATTTTTATTATCTTGTTCTATTTTAATGTTTTTTTATTTTTATTTTTTAAGTTAAGTTTGTAATTATTTCTTCCTAAAAAATTGATAAAATCTATTTACTAGAAGTCTCAGTAAATTTAATTCATTGTCAGTTATCCACAGCGAGGTCCCCAAGAGTACGACAACCCCACGAATCCACTATCCCGCAAAACGATTAGGTACACTGCCTAAGTGGTAGAAGTAGTCACATATTTCTCCATCAAGTTTTTGGCGCCGTTGCCGGGGACCTCCAGCACGGTTAATTGACAGTTTTTAAATTTTATTGAGATTTCTATTTTTATTTACTTTTCTTTTATTTTTGTTTCATTTTTATTTTACTTACAAAAAAAAAACAAAATATAAATTTCTTGTATCTCTATTTTATTTTTGTTTTTGTGTTTCTTTTCTATTTTTATTTTCTATTCTACTTGGTATTTTTGTTTTTGTTTTTGTAGGCTAGTTACTGACAATGGAGAGCAGCCACGATGAGGTGAGAAGATTATTGATCAATTTGGAATGGACACAAATGCAAGAGGAGATATCCTCATATCAAAGATTGGTCAAGGATTATCAACCACCTCAACAATCAAATCGAGAGCCGTATTGGTGGGAAGTCAACCAGGCTAATGCACAATACAACGAAGCTCAGTTGGGGTATTACTACTTCAATCAGAACGAGCAGCAATCTACACGGAGGCTAGACGAATTTCTCCTGAGTCAGGCCGAGCCACTAGAAGAGATTCCAGTGGTGACTCCAAGGAGTGAAGACCAATTCGAGCCAGATATTATTGAAGCTACAAGTTCTGATGAGGAGATAAAGAAACTTCTCAGTACATTTTTCTCCGACGCCGAGTTGGAGCAGATGTCTGAGAGTTACATTTCTCCTCCATCCCCATCCCCAACACAAGAGGAGCAATTAAAATATAAAGATAAGTTGTCTGCACCAGTCTGCGAACTTGAGAAAGGTGATCCTATTGAGCCTCACCTACCGGAAGAGGAAATTTACATCCTCGAATCTCAGGAAGGAACACCACTACCACCGGTCTCTCATCAACTTCCATCCTGCCTCCATAAGCCTCAACAGCAAGAGGAGGATGTTTACATCCTCCAATTTGAGGAAGAAAAGTCATCACCACCTGGTCTCCTGTTACAACTACGTTACCGGCAGTACCTCCTCAAACACCAGGGTTTGTGGAGTATTCATTTTCCTATTTTATTTGCCGAAGTAACGTTTTGTTTTGATCCAGGTGGTTTGCTTTTTATTATTACTAACTTCGTTTTCCTGGCGAAGGTATTGTCTACTTTTATTTTTGATCCAGGATAACGAAGCAGGAGTCTAGCCAAAGACTAAAACTACGGGCAGCTTACTGGGAGGCAACCCAGTGGTTAACATTCATGTTTTGTTTTTGTTTTTGTTTTCTGGTTTATTTTTTGTTTTTCTTTTGGTTAGAAGTGGCAATGGTGCCCGTGTTTTAATGCAGCGCTTTTAGCGTTTTTGTGGTAGTTGTGAGTGTGTGCAGGTGAAATTCGTATCATGGTACCTGAAGAACTCCAAGGCTGGACACTTGCTTGAACGCAAGTGTGAGGAACGCTACTACCCCCATTGTTAGCACTTAAGTGTGAGGAAGGACACCTTCCTCAATCTACGATATCAGGGGAGTTTCAGTTTCTTTATTTTAAATGTTTGTGTCCAGTCTATCACGCTTAATGATTATCATTATATCAGTCCATGATTGTACTGAATGAAATTCTTCATGAGTCTGGCATATTTTGAAAGGTCTTTTCTTGATTATTTTATGAACAATGAGGACATTGCTCCTCTTAAGTGTGAGGAAGTTTAGACCTTTCCCTGAAAATATGCCAGTTGCACTTAATGCCACACATGTTTTTAATTGTCTTCTTGCATTGAGGGAATCACTGCTCTGAGTGCTTATAAATGTTGAATTCTTGGGTGAAAATTTTGCATAAATTTTGAAGTAAAGCCAGGTGGCCACCTCAAGAATCTTTCTGCTCTAGGCTGTTTGATTGTTTAGTTTTATTAAAATTAATCTGTTTTCCCAAAATTTGGTGGATTAAGTTGATTGGGGAAACTGAATTAATTTATCTTGGGATTTTGGAAATGATGTGAAAGTTTGGTATGAAAAGGAAAAGGCAAGGTACTCCTCTGACCTTTCCCTGAAAATATGCCAGTTGCACTTAATGCCACACATGTTTTTAATTGTCTTCTTGCATTGAGGGAATCACTGCTCTGAGTGCTTATAAATGTTGAATTCTTGGGTGAAAATTTTTGCATAAATTTTGAAGTAAAGCCAGGTGGCCACCTCAAGAATCTTTCTGCTCTAGGCTGTTTGATTGTTTAGTTTTATTAAAATTAATCTGTTTTCCCAAAATTTGGTGGATTAAGTTGATTGGGGAAACTGAATTAATTTATCTTGGGATTTTGGAAATGATGTGAAAGTTTGGTATGAAAAGGAAAAGGCAAGGTACTCCTCTGATCATAAAATTTTCTGAACCAAAACAGGCCTCTTCATTCGGTTATTAAGTCCTTGGGGTGCCTCATCACCCATCTACCTAAGGTCTTGTGATCTGGGATAGAAGGCCCAAAGCCGCTACATGGGTGAAGAGAAAAGTCTGGGGGATGAAACAAACTGTGCGAAAAAAAATGAACATGCAAAACTCTTAATGCTGAATGATTGTCGCAATTTTTCATATTTTGATCATGAGTATGTGGTGTTGAAAGGTATCACGGAATAAGGTGTTACTTCACACCCCTTGTCATCCAAAGGTTAGAGGAAAAGAATGGTGGAAGATCCCAAGATAATTTACATTCAGATTTTGTAGTCTAACTTATCCATGCTTTAAAAAAAAAATTCTTTTTCACTGTTTGCGAAAACCTACAACCAGGAGCAGAACTATTCTTTTGATTGTCATTTTGCTTGCTCTGTTTTGCATCTGTTTAACCCTGAGGTTTAATACTACGGCCTTAGAGATATATTTATTCTCTATTTGCTTGAGGACAAGCAAAAGCTAAGTGTGAGGAAGTTTGATAAGTGTAAAATATATCTATTCTTAGGACTTTAATTCTTCCTATTTTTATAACAATGCATGTCATATTTTACACTTATCATATGATTTTCCTAGATTTATATTTTTGATATGAATTGATATATTTTATGTGTTAAATGTAGGAAAAAGCTATATAAATGGATTGAAATACCCCAAACCTTAAAATGTTATTTAAACATTAAAACATAATTTATTAAGACTAAAAAGAGTCTTAGAAACATTAGCAAACAATTTAAAACATAGAAAATACAAGTAATTACCTTAAAGGTTATTTAGGGCGAAAAATGCTCTAAGCTTGGGATAAGCTTGGTTAAGGCTTGATAAGCTTACCAAGACTTCATTTATATATTAATGAACATATTAAATCAATTACCAAAGAAAACCAAGCTTGAAAACAAGTTAAAACACAAAATGTGCTTTAAGAAGTCTTAAAGCACGTTTTTGAAAAATTGTCTTGTAAATGAGTTTTGAATGGCTAAATGTCCATCATTACTCTTAAATATATATGTGTACTATATAGTATCACATTTGGGTGGCTATATTAGTGGGAAATCAAAAATTTCACTTCTATGTGCCTTGTATTTGTGAATAGTAACTTTTACAAGCTAGTATATAACATATGTTGTTATAAGTAATTAAATTGACAAACAAAGACTAAAATACCCTCATACTAATATAGGGGGCCGGTTTTTGTAGTAAGGAGTCACCAAGTATGTTAACTTGTAAGTAAATAAATGTGACTCATAGGTACTATTTGCTTTAAGGCTTAAATATCTTCAAAAAGTAAATTCAATCTTCATTCTCTTCTTTGCCTTCTTTATTCACACGGCTGCAAGCTTCTTCTCCCTTCCTTCTTGCTCTCTCTCACGGTAACACACACACCACCATTAAAACACAACTTCAAGCTCTTGCCAAATCTTCCTCACTTGTCCAAATCAAGAACAAACACCACCATTCTCTTCCTTGCATCAAGCTCTTCATTTTTATCTTCTTAAAACTTCAAGACAACCATTTCGGTGCCATGGAGTTCCACCATTGAAGGAGCTTGAGCTTGTTCTTCTACATATTATTACTCTCCTTGGCTTCTAGGTAAGGAATCTCAAATAAAAATCAAGTTTCCTCCTTGTTTTTGCCATAACCGAAAATACATATTGAAGGAGCTTTTTATGTGACTTTGTTCAAGCTTCATTCCAACCCTTCTTGGACTAGGTGGAGTCCTCTCTTCATAGACATTCAAACTCTCTTCAAAGATCAAGGTAAAACAACTACATTGATGTTTTTGAAATAATGTGAAACTAGGGTTTACAATGAGATTGAGCTTATAGCTTGAATACTCATTATAATGTTTGTATATTGTTTAGAGCTTGTCAAAGAATCAAGTACTCTATCGGTTTTCTAAAGGAAACAAGAAAGAAGTTTGGTTGGAAAAGAGGTAAAAATACTAACCTAATGCTATTTTAATGCCTTAGGAGAAATGAGCTTATAATGCTTATTAAAACTATCTAAAGAGCCAATGGGGAGTGACTTAGTAAAGTGTTCTTAAGAGACTAGTAAAGGGCATATGTATGTTGAGTGTATTTGCAGGTTAAAGGCATATATATTGTGGAAATTCAGTGTTTATGATTTAAGCACTTTAAGGGCCTAAGAGCCATGCATTTTAAGGGCCTAAGTGCCATGCAATTTAAGTTGTGCATAATGTTGTAATATAATGTGATTTTAGTGAAGTTTTGGTGTATGAGAGTGTTCTTGGTGATTTTAGGTATTCTTGTGTGTTTCATAGAGAAAACAAAGTGTTTAGGCCTAGTAATGTTCTAGGAGAACCCATGTCAAAATTTAGGAAATGTCTAAGGAGTTCTAGGTATTAATGTAAGGTTTGGTGAACTAGAGATGTTAGAAAATGACTAGGTGTTACTAGAGGAGAAACTATGTCTTAGAGTGTTCTAGGTAAACAAAAGGACTTAGACATTAACTAGAGTTTAGGTTGGTGAGAAATAATGCCTTAGAGATGATGTTGTAGTGGTGAGAAAGCATTTTGGGATAGTAGTTACCATAGGTGAGAAACACCATCTAGGAACCTAGTATGAAATAACATAAGTGTTAAGGAATTCTTACAAGGAAATAAGTAAATGATTCAAGGAATTAGAAAATGAGTTTCATGGATGTTGTATGTGATGTAAGGTTACCAAATGTTGTTAGGAAGCATTAAGAGGCCTTAGGAGAAGTTTGGTGAAGAATTGGCAGGTTTGGGTAAGTTTAGAGGGCGACCGACCCAGGGGCCGACCCAGTTTTTGGGTCGGTCGAGCCTCTGTAAAATGTTAGGAAAATGTTCGGTAATGGACCGACCCAGAAGGTTGGGTCGGACATGGGTCGGTCGGGCAAGTTTCAAAGGAAGGAAAATGTTCGCACATGGACCGACCCAGAATGGTGGGTCGGACATGGGTCGGTCAAGGTAAGGTTCTTCAGACCCGAAAACCACTGGGAGGGTCCGACCCAGTTGTGGGTCGGACGGTGGGTCGGTCGGACCAAGACTTGTAAAAAAAAAAACAGAAAAGAATGTGACTTATGTAGTTAACCCTAGGGTGTTTAATGAAGGTAACCTAGGGTAAGATAGGCATTAAAACATGTCATATAAGCATGTTGAATACATAGTAAGTGTGAAGTTAAATAATTAATTAACCGACCTTACTAATGTGTATAGGATTCTCTCAAGGTGGGAACGAAACAAGGCAAGGGCCAAGGTATGGTTTTCTTGCAGTCTGTTGCCTACCGGTTTACACCGGCCTGTGTGCTGTTTGCTTTTCTGTGTGTTTACGACCTTATAAGATTAAGGCATGAAAAGAGTTTACGGTTGTTTATATTATGATGATGTATTATTGTGACTCCTATCCCTTGGTGTGTCTAACAAGACCTATATGCTTGCTTGTGTGTGACTTAACAAGATCACTTGTATGATCACTAACAAGTGCTAACCGGGGGAGTGAGGAGTCCGGTCTGTTCCGGCCACGCGTGTGAGGACGGGGGTCGATATCATATCCGGTTCGACTCTCTTGGTGTATGTATAGGTTGTTCTCCAATTTGGTTTTCAACCTTCCCTTAGCTTATCCAAAGCTAGTTACTGACTCACGTCGGGCCACAGGGGCATACGTATATTATTTCGGTGTGCTTGGGATCACTATATCCGACACACCTTGGGATTAAGTTAACCATTCAAATAACGGGATGGTAACGAGGTATGTAACGAGCTTAACATGGGATTAATGAAAATCCTTAGGCTCACTTGGTATTCTAACCATGATGGAATGTTCCTTGTGAGAACCGACCTTGTGGTGTTATGGATTGTTAATGTGCTATGTTATGGTGAATAAATACATGTATATGATGTTGGTTGTTTTAAAAGAACTCCATGTTATCATGACAAGTGGTTTGCGCGTATCCCGGTAGCCGATGGGCTGCGCGTTAGCCATACCAGCAAAGGTGCTGACCCCCTCGGGGGCTCCATTTTCTTTTTCATTGCAGGATGAGACTCGAAGAGGCGGAATGGTTGTAGGTTTTAGACCATGATACTTTTGTTTATTTTGGATGTTGGCCCGGGATGCGCCTGTGCTCCCGTGGCGTTATATTTTGGTACTGTTAGTTGACGGTGGAGGATGTTATGTTGTAGACGGTATGTAAATTAAATACTCGGTTTTAATGGTTATGGTTATGTTTGGATGTTGGGTCCTATTGCTCGGGAGTCTGATCATCAGACCGATACGTTGTTATTTATTCTGCCTAGTTAACCACGTGGGTGGTTAACGGCGTTGTAACACCAATTTGTTAGTTGTTGTTTAGTTGGTCATTTCCGCTGCGACTGTATTTATTGTTAGGCGCGTAGTAGGGGTGTTACAAAAAGTGGTATCAGAGCGAAGTATCGCTCTGATGACTAGAATACCGAGCATAGGAGTAAACCGAGTTAGGAAATCTAACTATACTTATGGAGTGAGCAGTTATGGACGGGTTAACCACTAACTAAGTGTGGGAATACCTTATAATCGGGAGACGTTACTACCGTTGGACCGATAAGTGTGCAAGCGTGTTGCTAATGAATGTTCATATGAATTCAGATGTC
This sequence comes from Limonium bicolor, assembly GCA_023374045.1. NCBI lineage: Eukaryota > Viridiplantae > Streptophyta > Magnoliopsida > Caryophyllales > Plumbaginaceae > Limonium > Limonium bicolor. The sequence goes on from CM041783.1 coordinate 116,213,301, forward strand.
AGGTAGACCGCGAGGTCGAGGCCGCGGACGCGGTACTGGAGATATGGGTGACCAGGGCGAGAACCCTACGGCACAGACTATGGCTGAGGCAGTTGCAGCCGCCGTAGCCCAGATGGTCCCCCAGATTGTAGCTGCGGTGCAGCAGGGGCATCAGCCCGGAGTTCAGCCACCACCACCACCGCCGAGAGAGACCAACTGGGTCAAGGCGTTGGCTGACTTGAGGCCGCCATCATTCCATGGGGAGACCGATCCCCGTAAGCTAGAGGCGTACATCTCCGAGCTGGAGACCGCCTACGAGACTTTGGCCGTACCTGCTGAGGCTAAGGTCCGACTTGCCGCCTACTACTTGAAGGGGTCGGCACAGAGTTGGTGGAAACTGGTGAGGGAGGACAGGATGACTGATCCGGAGTTTGGATGGAGGGAGTACACGGCTCTGCTGCGAGCCAAGTATTACCCTGTGCATGTGCAGGAGGCAAAGCGCCTCGAGCTTGACAGTCTGAAGCAGGGGGATAAGATGTCGGTTGATGACTACTATACAGCATTCACCGGCCTTATCCACCTGTTACCAGACCTTGGGTATTCGAACCGGGTGTTGGTGAACCGGTTCTACAATGGTCTCAACTACCGTCTTCGCTACGGGATGGGACCAGCTGAGTATACTACCTTGCAGGTAATTAAAATACCGTGATATGAATCAGTTAATACTGATAGTGAATGTTAATGTGAGTTGGTGAGTTTTGTTTTGCGGGGCATGACTGACGTCCTAAAATTCAGGAGTGCTATCATGCCGCTGCTAAGGTGGAAATTACCGTCCGTCTGAGGGACGAGGAGAATGCGCACAAGCGCAAGGCCACAAACGAGGGCCAGGTCCAGCAAGGGTACGGGGGAGGAAAGAAAAAGAAGCACTACCCTCAGCCCCAGAAGAATCAGCATCAGGGTGATAAGGGCCAAGCCCAGACCACCACAGCTGAGGAGCCTCTGAAGCTTACGTACGCGTATGCGGCGAAGCCTTTACGCTCTCACCCGCCTAAGGGTAATTACCTAAACATGTGTGATAAATTGAGATATAAGTTCTTGAGTTGGAAGTGAGTATTGATGATGTATTGTGAACGCAGCTAGCGCGGGTTCTGGACCGGAGCGCCACTTTTACTGCAAGTGGTGCAACGGTGACCACCCCGGCAAAGACTGCAAGGGGGATGACGTGAAGTGTCATTACTGCCAGAAGATGGGGCACCGTGAGTTTGAGTGCTGGCACAACCCCAACAGTAGGAACTACAGGCCAAAGGGTCAGTGGAAGGGTAAGACTACCGCGACCACTGATAGCCCGAAGGCGATCACCCAGCAGCCCTCTGACAGGAAGTACACGGATGCCCAGAAGGGGAAGGGTACGGGGTCCGGCAAGGCCGCCCTGAACGTGGTGGACCGGTCTGAGGCGCCAGGCTCCTCTTCTAGACCAGGTACCGCCTAAACTGTTACATGAGAAAGTGATTGCTTACCGCATTTCATGCATGAGTGTATTAGAGAGTCTAAATGTACACCCACCTAACTAATGAGTTAAGGAATAATATAAAAGACACCTAAACTAGACAATGTTGAAAACCTTAGGAACCTTCAATATCTGTTATCCAATCCCGCCCACACCAAACCCTGAAGAAACCACCATCAGCATCACCGACTTTCCAATGGAGCAATGTCAGGTTATCCAACCAGGTATGGTACTCTTAAATGGATACCTGACACCCGAAGCGCAAATCCACATCATCAGGCGATGCAATGAACTTGGAGCAGCACTAGGAGGATTCTTTACACACCCGAATACGCAAGCGGATCGAAGATGAAGCTGAAGATGATGTGCATGGGTAAGGACTGGAATCCTTACACCAAGTCATATCAGGACGTGCGAGCTGAAGATGGAGCAACTGTACCAGGTATACCTGAGGAGTTCCTTGCGGTTGTTAACCACACCGTAGGAATTGCTCAGCAAGCTGAAAAAGATTCAATTCCAAGTGTTAAAGCGGACCTATGTATTGTGAACTTCTACCAGAAAGGTGGAAGACTAGGATTGCACCAAGATAAGGACGAGTCACCCGAGTCTCTAAGTAAGGGAGTACCCGTGGTGTCTTGGTCCATTGGTGACACAGCAGTATTTAACTATGGCGAGCAGAAGCGTGGTGATCTCGCAAGAAGCTAGTGTTGAAATCAGGTGATGTGTTAATAATGGGAGGACAATCAAGGATGTTATACCACGGTATCAAGAAGATCAAACTGAATACCGCACCATCGGCAGTGATCAATGCTACATATGAAACCCGGACGTTTGAATTTGACTTTCAGGCAGTTTTAAGCCCTATGTAATCATGTAATCTATTAATCCAGTTATGTGTTAAGGATGCTATACGTAGCAATATCCACAATGTAACCCTTATGGTGTAAGGAAGTATGTTAATAAATAAGGGATGTGTTTTGGAGTATATCAATCGTGTTACTACCGTATACTTATACGTTTGCCAATTAATAGGCTGTGCACTCGGAACGGGAGGTACATTGAGTGTCTGCAATGAGGCAGAAGCCGGCAAGAGCGGCACAATCCTCACCGGTACCTTTCCAGTGAATGGCGTGGACGCCTCGATTTGTTCGACTCCGGAGCCTCGCACACATTTATTTCGCTATCTTTTGCGAAGAGGCTGGGGTTAGACGGTGAAGAGATGCCAGACTTTCTAGTCACTCTTCCGTCGAGAGAGCGGATCAGGTGTACCCGCTACCACCGAGGTGTTGTTGTGCGAATCAGAGAGGAGGAGTTTCCGATCGACTTGATAGAGTTCGACGGACTTGGTTTTGATGTGATCATCGGGATGAACTGGTTGGAGCGGTACAAGGGTAGAATCCTATGTGCCGAGCATCGACTGCTTCTTAGGAGTCCATCTGGGGTTACTATATCTTACCGCCAGAGGCCCAGGGAGCCTTCGACACAGATCATCACCGCCATGGCCATGTATCGTGAGATACGACGAGGGAATGATGTGTACCTCTGCTATGTCCAGGACATAGAGAGAGACCCAGAGTTTAGCACAGATGTGCCGGTAGTCTCGGAGTTTCCTGATGTATTTCCTAAGGAACTGCCGGGCATGCCGCCACCACGAGAGTTGAGTTTGAGATCGACTTGGTTCCGGGCACCGGACCAATTGCGAAAGCACCATACGTATGGCTCCAGCAGAAATGACAGAGCTCAAGGAGCAGCTGAGAGACCTACTGGACAAGGGCTTCATCCGCCCTAGTGTTTCACCATGGGGAGCGCCGGTCCTCTTCGTGAAGAAGAAGGACGGTAGCCTCCGCCTATGTATTGATTATCGGGAGCTGAATGCTGTTACGGTGAAGAACCGTTACCCCTTACCACGCATCGACGATCTATTTGATCAGCTTAGGGGAGCATCAGTATTCTCTAAGATAGACCTACGGTCAGGATATCATCAGATTGCCATCCGTGACAGTGACATTGAGAAAACAGCATTCAGAACTAGGTATGGGCATTATGAGTTCACAGTTATGCCGTTTGGCTTGTCAAATGCACCAGCGAAGTTCATGGACTTAATGAACCGTTTGTTCCAAGATCAGTTGGACAAATCAGTGGTAGTCTTCATCGACATACTTATATATTCGAAATCGAGAGGTGAGCATGAAAGCCACCTGAGAGATGTGTACAGACATTGAGAAAGAATCAGCTGTATGCAAATTTTCAAAGTGTGAGTTTTGGTTGAATCAAGTGTCCTTCCTTGGACATGTCATTTCTGAGGCCGGGATCGCTGTGATCCGGCAAAGATAGATGCTGTGCGCACCTGGCCAAGGCCGAAGACAGTTACCGATATCAGGAGCTTCCTCGGTCTGGCAGGTTACTATAGGAGATTTGTGAAGGACTTCTCCAGTGTCTCGAAGCCGATGACTTCCTTGATGAAGAAGGATGCACCATTCGAGTGGACAGACGACTGTGAGATTCTTTTCAGAGACTCAAGGATGCTCTGACATCTGCACCGGTCCTGACTATACCAGACGGTCCAGATGGTTTTGAGGTCTACTGCGACGCATCAGGCAGAGGTATGGGTTGTGTGTTGATGCAGCACGGGAAGGTCGTAGCATACGCCTCCCGACAGCTGAAGAAGCACGAGGAGAACTATCCTACCCACGACTTGGAATTGGGGCCATCGTCTTCGCATTGAAGATGTGGCGACATTATTTGTATGGGGTAAGTGTGACGATCTATTCTGACCACAAGAGTTTGAAATACTTGTTCACTCAGAAAGAGTTGAACATGAGGCAGAGAAGGTGGGTTGAATTCTTAAATGATTATGATATTAACTTACAGTACAAGGAGGGGAAAGCAAATGTGGTAGCTGACGCACTGAGTCGCCGAGCTCACTCTCTCCATTCGCTAGTCTCTCATACTAGCTTGGTTGAAGAGGTGCGGAGTGCTCAGATGGCAGATCAGTATATGGTGGAGATTAGACAGAAGCTTATTGCACATTCGAGGGTCAGAAGTACGACTTCAGACTCCACGATGATGACCTGATTAGGCTTAATGGCCGGTTTGTATACCGAGGAGTAGCGCTGAGCTGAAGGAGCGCATACTCAGTGAATCCCATAGTTCTACGACTTCGATTCACCCCGGAGCTTCAAAGATGTATAAGGGTATGAAACGTTATTTTGGTGGACTGGTATGAAAAAGGATGTTAATGACTATGTGTTGAGGTGTCTCACTTGTCAGAAGGTCAAGTTTGAGCACCGACGGCCTGGTGGTATGGTGCAGCCAATGCCAGTGCCGGAGTGGAAATTTCATGACATATCTATGGATTTTGTAGTAGGGCTTCCGCCTACAAGGGGAGGTCTGAATATGATTTGGGTGATGTAGACCGACTGACCAAGGTGGCCCGATTCATTCCGATGAAGGACACCTGGAAAGTGGCTAAGCTTGCAGAGCTCTTTGACAGAGAGATAGTAAGACATCATGGGGTACCCAAGACGATTGTATCGACAGAGATACCAGATTCTTATCCAGATATTGGAGATCTACCCGAGAGGCATTGGGTACTGAGCTGAAATTGAGTACGGCGTTTCACCCACAGACAGATGGTCAGAGTGAGCGCACTATACAGACACTTGAGGATATGCTACGTGCATGTGCACTTGACTTTCAGACCAGTTGGATTGATAAGTTACATCTGATCGAGTTTAGTTACAACAACAGTTATCACGCTTCGATCAAGATGTCTCCCTTCCAGGCATTGTACGGTAGACCATGCCGCACGCCTTTATGCTGGGATGAGTCGAGTGAGACGGTCATTATAGGACCAGAGTATCTTGAGCAAGTTCAGGCAGAAGTTCGCCAGATCAGGGCTAATATGAAAGCAGCTCAGGATAGACAGAAGTCGTACGCATGTACGCAGACGTGACCTGGAGTTCGCTGTAGGCGATCAGGTATTTTGAGAGTATCCCCCATGAAGGGAGTATTTCGTTTTGGCCAGAAGGGCAAATTGAGCCCGAAGTATGTAGGTCCTTATGTTGTGACGGAGCGGATCGGCCCGGTAGCTTATAGACTTGACCTACCCGCCGAGCTGGGCAAGGTACATGATGTATTTCATGTGTCCCAGTTGAAGAAGTATATATCTCATCCGTCTCATGTGCTTCAGCCTGAGAGGCTAACCCTAGAGCCGACCATGCGATCAGTGGAGACTCCCGTACAGATTCTGGACACTAAGACTCGAGACACTCGCCATAAGTCCGTGAGACTGGTGAAGGTTCTCTGGTCTAACCAGGACGTCGAGGAGGCCACCTGGGAGCTGGAAGACAAGATGAAGGCGAAGTACCCGTCATTGTTTACTTCTTAGTGTTTATATGTATAGGGTACGGGGCGTACCCCTTTTAAGGGGGGTAGAGCCGTTTCGGTTTGGATGTGTGTACGACATGTATTTGCATACATTGTCTATGTTATGTACAGACCATTGTGTCTGAATGGTATTATATGGTTGGACCTTGAGTCCGTCGTTATGTGAACATATTGTTGATGTTGGTAATGTGGTATTGGGAAGCATTGCTTCACGAAGTGTAATTTGGTATTGGGAAGCATTGCTTCATAAGTTATTCCCGGCGTTCTAACATTAGGATATGTGGGAATTGTGAACTTTGGGGACAAAGTTCTTTTAAGGGGGGTAGATTGAAATACCCCAAACCTTAAAATGTTATTTAAACATTAAAACATGATTTATTAAGACTAAAAAGAGTCTTAGAAACATTAGCAAACAATTTAAAACATAGAAAATACAAGTAATTACCTTAAAGGTTATTTAGGGCGAAAAATGCTCTAAGCTTGGGATAAGCTTGGTTAAGGCTTGATAAGCTTACCAAGACTTCATTTATATTAATGAACATATTAAATCAATTACCAAAGAAAACCAAGCTTGAAAACAAGTTAAAACACAAAATGTGCTTTAAGAAGTCTTAAAGCACGTTTTTGAAAAATTGTCTTGTAAATGAGTTTTGAATGGCTAAATGTCCATCATTACTCTTAAATATATATGTGTACTATATAGTATCACATTTGGGTGGCTATATTAGTGGGAAATCAAAAATTTCACTTCTATGTGCCTTGTATTGAATAGTAATTTTACAAGCTAGTTTATAACATATGTTGTTATAAGTAATTAAATTGACAAACAAAGACTAAAATACCCTCATACTAATATAGGGGGCCGGTTTTTGTAGTGAGGAGTCACCAAGTATGTTAACTTGTTAAGTAAATAAATGTGACTCATAGGTACTATTTGCTTTAAGGCTTAAATATCTTCAAAAAGTAAATTCAATCTTCATTCTCTTCTTTGCCTTCTTTATTCACACGGCTGCAAGCTTCTTCTCCCTTCCTTCTTGCTCTCTCTCACGGTAACACCACACCACCATTAAAACACAACTTCAAGCTCTTGCCAAATCTTCCTCACTTGTCCAAATCAAGAACAAACACCACCATTCTCTTCCTTGCATCAAGCTCTTCATTTCTATCTTCTTAAAACTTCAAGACAACCATTTCGGTGCCATGGAGTTCCACCATTGAAGGAGCTTGAGCTTGTTCTTCTACATATTATTACTCTCCTTGGCTTCTAGGTAAGGAATCTCAAATAAAAATCAAGTTTCCTCCTTGTTTTTGCCATAACCGAAAATACATATTGAAGGAGCTCTTTATGTGACCTTGTTCTAGCTTCATTTCAACCCTTCTTGGACTAGGTGGAGTCCTCTCTTCATAGACATTCAAACTCTCTTCAAAGATCAAGGTAAAACAATCACATTGATGTTTTTGAAATAATGTGAAACTAGGGTTTACAATGAGATGGAGCTTATAGCTTGAATACTCATTATAATGTTTGTATATTGTTTAGAGCTTGTCAAAGAATCAAGTACTCTATCGGTTTTCTAAAGGAAACAAGAAAGAAGTTTGGTTGGAAAAGAGGTAAAAAACTAACCTAATGTTGTTTAATGCCTTAGGAGAAATGAGCTTATAAATGCTTATTAAAACTACCTAAAGAGCAAATGGTGAATGACTTAGTAAAGTGTTCTCAAGAGACTTAGTAAAAGGCATATGTTGTTGAGTGTATTTGCAGGTTAAAGGCATATATTGTGAGAAATTCAGTGTTTATGATTTAAGCAATTTAAGGGCCTAAGAGCCATGCATTTTAAGGGCCTAAGTGCCATGCAATTTAAGTTGTGCATAATGTTGTAATATGTGATTTTAGAGAAGTTTTGGTGTATGAGAGTGTTCTTGGTGATTTTAGGTATTTGTGTGTTTGATGAAGAAAACAAAGTGTTTAGGCTTAGTAATGTTCTAGGAGAACCCATGTCAAAATTTAGGAAATATCTAAGGAGTTCTAGGTATTAATGTAAGGTTTGGTGAACTAGAGATGTTAGAAAATGACTAGGTGTTACTAGAGGAGAAACTATGTCTTAGAGTGTTCTAGGTAAACAAAAGGACTTAGACATTAACTAGAGTTTAGGTTGGTGAGAAATAATGCTTTAGAGATGATGTTGTAGTGGTGAGAAAGCATTTTGGGATAGTAGTTACCATAGGTGAGAAACACCATCTAGGAACCTAGTATAAATAACATAAGTGTTAAGGAATTTTACAAGGAAATAAGTAAATGATTCAAGGAATTAGAAAATGAGTTTCATGGATGTTGTATGTGGATGTAAGGTTACCAAATGTTGTTAGGAAGCATTAAGAGGCCTTAGGAGAAGTTTGGTGAAGAATTGGCAGGTTTGGGTAAGTTTAGAGGGCGACCGACCCAGGGGCCGACCCAGTTTTTGGGTCGGTCGAGCCTCTGTAAAATGTTAGGAAAATGTTCGGTAATGGACCGACCCAGAAGGTTGGGTCGGACATGGGTCGGTCGGGCAAGTTTCAAAGGAAGGAAAATGTTCGCACATGGACCGACCCAGAATGGTGGGTCGGACATGGGTCGGTCAAGGTAAGGTTCTTCAGACCCGAAACCACTGGGAGGGTCCGACCCAGTTGTGGGTCGGACGGTGGGTCGGTCGGACCAAAACTTGTAAAAAAAAAACAGAAAAGAATGTGACTTATGTAGTTAACCCTAGGGTGTTTAATGAAGGTAACCTAGGGTAAGATAGGCATTAAAACATGTCATACAAGCATGTTGAATACATAGTAAGTGTGAAGTTAAATAATTAATTAACCGACCTTACTAATGTGTATAGGATTCTCTCAAGGTGGGAACGAAACAAGGCAAGGGCCAAGGTATGGTTTTCTTGCAGTCTGTTGCCTACCGGTTTACACCGGCCTGTGTGCTGTTTGCTTTTCTGTGTGTTTACGACCTTACAAGATTAAGGCATGAAAAGAGTTTACGGTTGTTTAATTATGATGATGTATTATTGTGACTCCTATCCCTTGGTGTGTCTAACAAGACCTATATGCTTGCTTGTGTGTGACTTAACAAGATCACTTGTATGATCACTAACAAGTGCTAACCGGGGGAGTGAGGAGTCCGGTCTGTTCCGGCCACGCGTGTGAGGACGGGGGTCGATATCATATCCGGTTCGACTCTCTTGGTGTATGTATAGGTTGTTCTCCAATTTGGTTTTCAACCTTCCCTTAGCTTATCCAAAGCTAGTTACTGACTCACGTCGGGCCACAGGGGCATACGTATGTTATTTCGGTGTGCTTGGGATCACTATATCCGACACACCTTGGGATTAAGTTAACCATTCAAATAACGGGATGGTAACGAGGTATGTAACGAGCTTAACATGGGATTAATGAAAATCCTTAGGCTCACTTGGTATTCTAACCATGATGGAATGTTCCTTGTGAGAACCGACCTTGTGGTGTTATGGATTGTTAATGTGCTATGTTATGGTGAATAAATACATGTATATGATGTTGGTTGTTTTAAAAGAACTCCATGTTATCATGACAAGTGGTTTGCGCGTATCCCGGTAGCCGATGGGCTGCGCGTTAGCCATACCAGCAAAGGTGCTGACCCCCTCGGGGGCTCCATTTTCTTTTTCATTGCAGGATGAGACTCGAAGAGGCGGAATGGTTGTAGGTTTTAGACCATGATACTTTGTTTATTTTGGATGTTGGCCCGGGATGCGCCTGTGCTCCCGTGGCGTTATATTTTGGTACTGTTAGTTGACGGCGGAGGATGTTGTGTTGTAGACGGTATGTAAATTAAATACTCGGTTTTAATGGTTATGGTTATGCTTGGATGTTGGGTCCTATTGCTCGGGAGTCTGATCATCAGACCGATACGTTGTTATTTATTCTGCCTAGTTAACCACGTGGGTGGTTAACGGCGTTGTAACACCAATTTGTTAGTTGTTGTTTAGTTGGTCATTTCCGCTGCGACTGTTATTGTTAGGCGCGTAGTAGGGTGTTACATGGATAGATAATCTCATGAGCTTTCCAACGCAACAAACGGCATGTAAAACGGACTTATACGAAGGATCTAGAGCCGGTCGAAGATTGCAGTAATAATTATGACGTACGACATATATATATATAGCCCGCCTCGCGGACATGTGTGTGGAGTCCGCCTGATAAGTAGCGGACATCACAGGCGCAACCGCCTGTTAAACTCGCGGACATGTGTGTGGAGTCCGCCTGATAAGTAGCGGACATCACGGCGCAACCGCCTGTTAAACTCGCGGACGGACCAGAGGTGTCCGCCTCTTGCTCGCGGACGTGAAGCGGACAAGGAGGCGGACGTGCTAATTCATGCGCGCGACTAGTTTTCTTCTCCTATTTTCCATTCTTCCTTCGCGGCGCCGCACTTCATTAATTGCAGACGGTGACTACCGCAATTCTCTATTCACGCGTGACGCCGACCCGTCTGCATCAATTGCCTCTGCCCGATGAAATCTCTGACTGCAAATCTCCATGATCTGCTCACCAACTGCACGCCTGCTCCGTTGTCTGCTTCTTATCTCTTTTCCTATAAATAAACTACGCTCCCTTGTTATTAAGGCATCCCTTCTTTAATCCAAAGCTCATCAGTTCACTACGTTCGCTCACCAGTCCATCACTCGTTCATTACACCAGTCCATCACCTAGTTCACGAACAGCTCACCTCACTCGCTCACCACGTACAAACCACATCCATTTCTTTTCTCCACGTTTTTCTCTCCATTTTATTTGTCTTCCACCACATCACATCTCTAACCATTTATTATTATTATTATTAGTAACGACGTGGATACAGAGGCGAGCTGGGATTCAGAGTCGACTTGCTAGCTGGAGTTTTTCTACCCTTCTCTTATTTTGTTAAATGTTGTTTATATATAGTTATGTTTAATTAATAAACTTAAGGCCCTCCCAGGTTTGGGATGCGAGCCTATTTGTATAATTATGTTATCTTAAGCTTTCCACTATGATTTATCTAAAGTAATGTTTAATTCTTGTCCTTCATCTGCTTTATTCTCTGATCAATTATTAAAACATACTTGTAGTTTTCTAATCAACACGCGAGAGCTGAGATAGTAAACAAGACATAGGATTAACCGATTAACAGCTAGAAGCCTGATCCGGCCTATAGGTTAATTAGTCTCAATGGAAGCTGTTCTTTATGCGATTGGTTGTGTCCGGATTAGAGCATTAGTCTGCTGCTAGTTCTAGCAATGGTTAGGGTTCGTTAGAGTTAGTCGTCAACGATTATTTATAGTTTCTGAGTTTATTACTAAGTGGTAAAGTTTATATTAATATAATTGAATAAATAGGTGAGCAGAACAACCTGGGATGTTTTCTTAAAAAGACAAAAAAAAAAGATTTATAATTCCTATTTTTATTATCTTGTTCTATTTTAATTGTTTTTATTTTTATTTTGTTTAAGTTAAGTTTGTAATTATTTCTTCTCTCAAAAAATTGATAAAATCTATTTACTAGAAGTCTCAGTAAATTTAATTCATTGTCAGTTATCCACAGCGAGGTCCCCAAGAGTACGACAACCCCACGAATCCACTATCCCGCAAAACGATTAGGTACACTGCCTAAGTGGTAGAAGTAGTCACATATTTCTCCATCACTCCTGGGTGTTGTTAAATTAGGCCGTTACTTCCGGCTAATGGTCATGACATGTTGTCCACTGTACCATCTTGTGGTATCGTTCTTGAGTTATCCCCTTTTTGGGTCATGACGTCTCCCGTCCTTGGGTAGACTGTTTACGCTTGCTCCTAGTATTCTCGACTAGGTTTATATTCCTCCCAATGATGGGTTGTGCTTCGTAGTAATCTTGTGATTGCTCTTGGGAGTTGTGTCCCGTTTGCTGAGCATTGTGGCGTTCACGTTAGGCAACTGCCTTACTGTGTTTAGGCTGGGCATTCCATCCAGCTGTCAGGTATTTGTTTGGCGTCCTCGAGACATGTCCAATGTCTGTATTTACTAGTCTGTGCGTTTTGCACTTCCCAGTCTTCATTCCACATCTTCAGACGGATTCTCTGAGTTCCTTGGTACTTGGTCGTCTGAGGTGTCCAGCTGTTCTGGTTTGACTTACTGATGGTCCGTAGAACGGAGCTGACTACTTCCCGTGTGTCGTACACTACATGTATACATACGTGGGGTACCATGCTGATACGTTACCACTTACCCGACTACGTGTCAGGCCCGCAAGCTCCTTCGGAGTGCGGTTGTCCCACATCCCGTAATTGGGTACACTTGTAGTGTTCGTCACACGCCTAGGTGAAGTATTCTATTGTCAACTCCTCTTGTATCATTCTATGATACTCCCCGTAATGCTGTTGGTCTGGTTTTAAAATCCAAGGTTTTTAAAAGAGGTTTGAGGTTTTGGAAAGAAAATTTTGGGTTTTAAAACAGTGGTTCGGTGTTAAAAGAAATCTCTCATGGCATAGCCACGTTTGAGGTCTTGACCAAGTCTAGCCTCTCGCTGACTAGTATGTTCTAAATACAGTGGTCGGGCCGTTAGGCCTTTCCAAGGTTCCATACGTCTGGTTGTTAGGATGTGTGATCCTGTGACTGTTTCGTTACAGTCACCGTACATTACTATGTACTTGTGACGTAATAGTGTTCCTTTACATATCTCCGTCCTTACTGCACTTGCCGTGGCAAGTGCGTGGTACTGGTGGTTTTTGGGTAATCTTATACCATCCTTGGTAGGGTTTCCATTTGTGTTTGTTAATCTTGTTGGCGCTTCCCTCGATCTTGTTGATCGTTGGTTGAGATATTCGATCTTTTAGGTAGCTTCTCAATGATCTGGACATGGCTGTCGGAGATCTGGGTACTCCTCCACTCCATGGAGGTTCCTGTTCTATTTGGTTTAGTGTCGTTCCTTATGGCTCGTTCCCACACCTTGGTGGTGGTTGCTGAGCCTTCCTCGTTTAGGTACTACGCTTGTAGTCCTATTGGATTATATCCCATGGTTGTTATTATAGTTGTCTGAGCTATATTGGCCAGGTATTGCACCTTAGTGGCGTTGTAGTTCTAGAGTTAACTGCTCCCGACTATATCCTTAGTCGGCTAGCATACCGTTAGTGGTATTATTCAAGTATTACTATCCCGTAGACTTGTGTCTCGGGTTCCATTATTACTCCTTTTTCCATTTCATTACACAGTTAGTGCTTCTTTCCTGCTGCTGGTTGTCTAGTTAGGTCTCGCGACTGCTAAGCACGTCGCCCCATGTTGTTGTAAGTTGCAGCCTCCTCGTGGTTGGAGTGCTCGTTCAACCGCTGTTGAGTGCGGGTATTGTGGTTTAACCGGGATCCATTTCCGGCTTCCAATCCTTGGAATTTACTACATGTCGGTTCTTGTTTACTGTGTGATTGCTTCACAACTGCCAGATCGGGTTTCCCCGAGTATGAGAGGACTTTCCTTCTCTCTGGCGTCCTTTCCCAAGTTACACAGTGGGGTTCGCGGCGGGCGGGACTGGTATTGTAGGCATCCGGTACTCACCGGTAGTTCCTAACTAGCATATCTCTAATGCTAACACTCAGCCCTTAGCCCTAAGCTTCTAATTCCTAACTCGGTATTCCTAAGCTCGGATTTCCAGTCATCAGAGCGATACTTCGCTCTGATACCACTTTTTGTAACACCCCTACTATTAATACAGTCATTAACGTCCAATCTCCTTACTCATCAGATACTCGCAGCGGATATTTACTTACATACAATGGGTGATACAATGCCGTTAGTCACCCACGTGACTAACAAGGCTACTGATTCTACATACAGCATCGGTCTGATGGACCGGAATCCCGAGTACTACTAATCTACAATACATTTTCCATTTACCAAATACTACTACAATTTGCATTCAATACAATACTCCAAGTACCATACAATATAATCTACATACCGAGTTTACTAGGTTCCTTATACAAGTATAATACCTCTTACAGTTCATACATACTCACTAAGAGACTACCTACTACCCATTCCTCACTACTACATTACTTTCTAAATACAAGGGGTGTGCTAGTTAATACACCTCTACATTCTGCTACTACTATTCAATGTAGTCGCCAGTCTCGTGCCTTGACCACATTCGCTTCGGGTACCTGCACACTAAAAAAAATGTCCCCCGAAGGGGTCAGCTTTCGCCGAGCATGATAACCGCATACCCCGCGTACTAGTGAGGGTACGCCGACCACTTGGTCGAATACATGCGGTTCATTTTCATGCAACATACATGCATACATGCTCTCATACACAATACATGAATACTTACGCAAGCATACACCCATACACTTCATTACATACAAGGAGTACAATATAACCGTTAAATACATACTTACCTTCTTCCGAATACATATACCCAATACATACACAATTTACAATACGGGTTAGCTTCATTGGTCCACCCGGGTTAATCGGGTGGAGATTACTCTTTTACTCATTACTTCATACATACGCATACATACTCATTCTCATACTCATACATACTTACTTACTCTTACTCTTACTCATGTTAAGTCGTCGGGACCTCCGGCCCGGGGACTACTCCGTCCCACCACCGGGATTTACTTGGTTCACTAATCCAGGATGCTACCCACTTAAGGGATTTGGGCCGTGGACCAGCTTACGAACCAGGAATCGGATCCAACCTCTTGTGTCACCTCATCCTCACGCGTGGCCGAAGCTATATCGGACTTGTACTCATTCCAATTTACTCACTTAAGTTAGGAGTTAGCTAGTTAGGAATTAGCACAAGTCAACATTCAAGCCACAATAGTACAGTACAAGCTCATATACTCATCCATACAAAATACAGTACAACATACAAGTACACTACAAAATACAATACACATCATCATCATCCATATGTTTCATGAATTATACAAACTATTGTTCAAGACAAATATCAAGAACAATGTAAACAAGCACAAGTAAGTGCAATATAATCCGGTTCGTGCATTTATCTTATTAGGTGGTCAAATAAGCACACAAATCGGGGTAACCAGATTAGGATACAGGGCATGAAGAAATCATACCTTTCACCGTTGTACTTGTATCCCAACGTTCCTCCGGTATTCACAATTCAAATCCCATGATATACATACATTCAAATGATTAATCTAACTATTGTTACTTAATTCGTACTTACTATGTCCTCACACTTCTTATACTTACACATTACTTATTTACTTTTCTTTACCTTAAGTTTTACTTTCTTACTTAACTTAGGTTTACTTTCTTACATGTACATGTATATGCGGTTATACATACATATACATATATATACATATACATACATATATATATATATCATTATCATTTAAATTTTTTTTTTTTTTTGTCAGGACCGGACTTGCGACCGACCTTGCAAGTCCGGTCCATTCCAGTGGCTCAGGTTACGGAAATTTTTCTGGCCGACCGGACTTGCATGTCCGGTCGCAAGTCCGGTCCATTCCAGTAGGTTTCATCGGGAAATATTTCTGGTCCGACCGGACTTGCAAGTCCGGTCGCAAGTCCGGTCGATTCCAGTAGCATTCTGATGGGAAAATTTTCAGCTCGACTGGACTTGCAAGTCCGGTCGCAAGTCCGGTCCAGCCCAGTATTTGCATTTTAATTTCTGTTTTCAGTCCTCTCTTTCACCCATTACTTCCCCATTGTTCCTACACTTAATCCCACATGTTATAACACTAATTAAACCTCCTAATACTCCTTAGTTCATTCACCAAATCCATTACTAAATCCATCAAACAACTTACACAATTCCTTACTTCCTTTCAACACTTACAATAGTTTCTCCAAGTAGTTTTTGCTACAGATTTTGGGTTCTTATTTCCTCCATGCATAGTTCCCTCTCCTAATGCCATCCTACCATTCCAATTCATTTCCAAGCAACTACAATATCTATACCCAAGTCCAACTCTCCATTTCACCAAATCTTGTACACTCATTCCTCCTAGTTTCCACAATGCACTTAAATACTTTTTGCTACAGATTTTGTCATTTACACTCCTCTTCTACCTCTCCCTCTTCTATCGACATTTCTAACATTCCAAATGCATTTAGAATACATTGCTCATCTCTCTCAACTTACCCTCTATTTTCCTTAATCAAAATCTGTTACACATACACACCTTAGTCACCTAGTTTCTAACACACTAAGTGTTCCATTCCTAGGTAAATTTTGCCATAGTCTCCCTTATAATTTTATACACTCACCACATTGTTTCGCTCACATCCCATTACTCAATTCACCTGTTTATATACCATATCAAGATACAAGCTCCCATATACAATACCAATACTAAAACACTCGTAAAAATTCCTGCACATTATATTCATTTCTCAATCTGTTTTGTAACAGTTTTTACAATGTTTTCAAAGACTTCAAACTACTTATTTTCCTCTTACTCATTATACTACTAATGCATTACCATTTTTCAATACACATTTTTACTTCTAAAAAATCTGTTGCACATACATATACAAGACTACACCAAGGTGAGCATTCCTTACCTTGTTTTCTTCTTAGATTTTCCTTCTCTTCTTCCTTCTTTCTTCTTCTCTACCGGTTTTAAAATCTCAACCCTCTAACACTACAACCATTCACATATACCATTCAATACTAAGCACTAACCCTAACCGTTAATCAAGTTTCAATCTAGGTTTTAGGGTTTAGAAAATTTATTACCTTTCAAAAGCACAAGGGCTGTTTGGGATAGCTCAAGAACAAGATTTCTCACACCACCACAATGCCAAAATCGGCTGAACATACAAGAGACCAAACAAGGTTTAGTCTTAATTTTCGTTTTGCCATTTAGGCTAGAAAGAGATGGAGTTTTCAAGATATTTTTACCTTAGAAGAACAAGGAGAACAAGGGCCTTCTAATGGTGGTGTTGAAGCTTCAAATGGGCAATACCCTCAAAATTTAAAATGCTTGTTTTCGGATTTTGGGAAGATGAAAATGTAGCTCTTGAGGAGGGGATTACAATGGTGGTATTTTTATAATTTTTGGAAGTGTATGGAGAGAGTTACAAAGGAGAGAAGGTGAGGTTTTGTGGGTTCTCTTCTTTCACCATGGAAATCGATGGAGGTAGGGGAAGAAGAAGAAAAGAGAGTGTGAGGGGTGTGTATTCACGTGAGAGGAAATGAGATAGGAGAGAGAGAATAAAGGTGAGTGGGGTGTTTATTATTTTGTTTGTTTGTGTATAAGAGAGGGGTGTGTGAGAGAGTGTGAGAGGGGGGGAAAAATCCCATCGATCACACACATACACACACATACTACTTTTGCTTTTTATTTTCAAAGTGGACACATAGGTTTGTGTTAATTATATTTCTACCCCACAATTTCCCGTTTTTGACAGTTTTTACTAATCTCTCGTTTTATTGATTTTATTGGTCCCAAAGCTTCACTAATATTTATTAATGATTATTTAGTTGACCAAAATTGTTACGAGTCTATTTGACCCGCTTAAAGACACGTTTTCCCGGTTACCTCGAAAAACGCGCTTTAACGTTCATTAGTGATTTTAATCCATTTTAGGGATCCGTTTTCTTCGGGATTTGTTCCCTCATATTTATTTAGACTTAATTAAGCCTTTAGAATCCTTATAATACGCTAACCGAGGTCTCATACCTCCTATGGTTATTTAACGCTTATTTAGCGTTTTTCGCTTTTTAAGCATTTCTTCATTTCTTTTGGATTTATTTTTCCTTACCAATATTGCTTAGGCGTCATTGGCCTTTAATTACGTATTAGATTAATCTTAATCCCTATATTTAAGTTCGGGGTATTTCAGGTGGGTTTGTTTTCTGTGAAGTTGCTGCTCCATGGGTTCCTGACTGGGGGTTCCCGGTAGTTTGGTTCCCCTTCCCTTGATAGGACCCCTGTCCTTTCTGATAAGGTTTGCTCCTTTTCTTGGAGTTCCCCTGCTTGGCATCTTCGCCACCAGGTCCGTCCTTCCTCTTTTGGGAGCTCAAAGCATCCCTCCTCTTACAAGTGATCTCCACCACGGAGGCAGCATGATAGCATTCCTGTAAACTGGTGGGGATGATTGGTCCCATCCCAAACTGGAGTCGAGGGCTCAGTCCCCCGTAGAACCGGTCAACTAGAACCTGGTCCGAGTATCCTATACCGGGTAGTAGTCGGAGTAGCGAAGTGAATTTCGCATAGTACTCATCCACTGACAACTTTCCCGTCTGCTCCAAGGCATCAAACTCCCTCGTCTTCACCATCCTGGTGTGGGCCGAGTAGTATTTGCCCCTAAGTAGTGCAGTGTAGTGTCCCCAAGTAAAAGCTGGGTCATCCAGGTGGTCGGCTTTCACCATGTTCCACCAATCTCTCGCTGCATCCTTCAGATAAAAGGCAGCAAGCCTTACTTTTTCCCTAGCTGGGACTGCAAGCGTCTCGAACGCTGTCTCCATCTCCATGATGTAAGTCTCTAAGTGAGCAGGGTCAGTCTGCCCCTTGAATGCAGTTGGCCTCAGATCAGCCAAACTCTTCACCCAATCTCTCTCTCTGGGTGGTGGTGGTGGAGGTAGCTGCTGCTGCTGTGCAACCCCCGCCTGTGCAAATGCCTGAGCGATTAAAGAAGCAATGTCTGTCAGCCTGATGTTTGGCTCCTCATCAGCCTGTCCACGACGTCCCACTCTTCCTGACATCTGCAGGATGTTGAGGTATATTAGGTACTGTGGTCACAATCTCGGTCTTGGATAGTAGTCTAAGTAAAACTAACTTAAACTCCTTTCAATACTATCACTCAACCTGTAACCTAAAGTCTTAGATATCCTAATCTCGGTGTATCCTTGTATCCAGAGCGTAACTACGCTCTGATACCACTTTTTGTAACACCCCAACCCGAAATCCAATAAACTGAGCGGCGATCACTCCCAAATAAAATACAACTGCAGCGGAAATAAATACAACAACCGGGCGGTATTACAATGCCGTTGGCCACCCTTGTGACCAACAAGGCAAAGTCCAAATACAATCTCCAAAAGTCACGGTCTGAATACGAATACAATCCGAGATACTAGGAATCAAACTCAAATGCAAAATACTTAAGTAAAATAAATGTCTAGAAGAAGACTCCCATAGCTTGAGTCTACCCCACCTACACTCGGTGTGGTAATCTTCTCAACTTCAGGTACCTGAAAAATGGGGGTGCCCCCAAAGGGGCTCAGCAACAATGCTGGTATGGAAAACGTGCAGCCCATCGTCTACCGGGCCACACCAACTACTTTGTCGAACACATGCAGTTCATTTTTATAAAGCTGTAAACAAGCATAGTCTGATAATAACAAGTATCCATACAAGGACAATAATGTCACATAGAACAAGACATAGAAGGTCGTGTTAGCTGAACCGAAATCTCTTAGTGATAGTCGGGTCCACACAATGGGACTGACAGGTATAACTGAATATCTTAAATAGTGGAGGTATAGTGACCTCGTTAAGATTGAAAGGTTGGGTATAAAAACCCCAGGAGATAACGTAGTTAAACCCTGAACTGAGAGGCGTGGGAAATAGAATCCCACTAGAGGAATGAAGTCTTCCTCAAACTGAAGGGCATTAGAAACCCGGGAGGAATAGAGTCTTCCCCCCAACTGAAAGTTCCGTCGCGACGTAGATAGGAGACGACCTGAGACAGGTACAACTCCTGTAGCATGCATGGCCAGATCCAACTGGGCTCCTCGTTCTCGTAGTATAGAGTTGTTAAGTGTCATATAAAGATGTTAAACAAGAACACAATGTGTATTGTCAATTATCACGTTTAGGATAATGACGTTTGTTATAAAGTGAAGTTAGTGAGAGACTTGGGTACAAGTCCTTGGTATACTGAAGCACAGGTATTTAATCCACTGGTGTAGTAGTGTTTGTATGCGTGGGACATACACGTTGTAGTCAGCAACATTCACGCACATAAAATAATACCACAGTGTGCAAGAGTAAAACAACATTTTACATTAATTATCTTGGTCGTTAATTCAAACAACAGATAGCACACAAGCCGGTGTAATCCGGTAGAAAACAGGTTGCAAGAATCCCATACCGTTCACCGTAGGTTGCAGTTGATTATACCCTGGTCAACGTCTAGTCAAACAAAGTCCTAGAATAGGATTAACTGAGAGGGTTAATTTATGTTACCCTTATTTAATAATTCTATTGGATCTTTTAACAAATCTCGTATTTGTTATTTCATGTGAGGTTTATTTCTTTTAGTTACCTCATGATTTAATGTATATCTTATTTGTTATTCCTTTTTGATTTATTTATAAATCCTTTAATGTACATATATGTATTCATATAATCATGTACTATATTTGTTGTTTATTTTTAATTGTCTAAGTGACATAACAACTTATAATTTCCTTAACTATATTTAAATGTCTTACATTGACATAATATTCTTATAATCTCATTATTCTCCTTTTAGTTATAAATAATATCTTTTGTTTTCCTTTAACTTCCTTATAACTGAATAAGCCATAGTTCTAATTCCATAATTCCTTTAATTAAAATCCTTTCTTCTAATCCCTCCAAATATCCATATAGGACCTTCACTTATTTAAATCTAACTTATTACCCTTATATTTCGTTTATTTATAAATCAACCATATTAATTCATAAAGTTTACATTTAAATTCTAATCTCTTTATATTATAGAGTTTTAACCTCTTATTTAGCTAAATTACATAGTCACACTAATATTTTAGTATATAGCTTTTAAATATTATAACTTTCAAAAATAGCAACTTAGCCCCTTAAATTCTCGGCAATAATAATTTATTTCCTATAATTACAACTTAACCACAAAATCTTATAAACTTTACATAATGCCTTATAAACTATAGTTTTAATTTTAATTCTCCATAAATGCCGAATTTATATATATAAATTCTTAAATTACCAAACTAACCCCAAAGTGATTCGGCTTTGTCATTTATTCTTCCTTAATTACATTTTCACCCCAAAACTTTATAATAGTTTCTTAATAACTTATAAACTAAAGTCTAAATATTTAATTCCTCAAAATTTCGAAAGTGAGCCTAATAAATCTCTTAATTATGAATTCGCCCACTAATAAGTTCTAAACTTTCATAACAACTTTTGTAAATTACATAATAGCCCCAAACTTTATAAGATGCTATTTTAACACTTGTTTAAATTATCTAAAATTCATAAACTTAATTCCTAACCTTATATTATATCATAATTACACCAAACAGCCACTTAACTCTCGGTTTTTATAATAAACCCACTAAACTTTGTAAAAATTACATTTAAGTCACATAACTTAATTGATTAGCCATTTAAGCACTAATAAAATATTTTCAACTCACCAAACTTTGTGATATAAGTTTATATACCTAAGTAGGTCATTAATACCTATTTATCAATTAAAGCATTCGGCCATATTTATTTGGTGACCATATAGTATATAAAAGTGGATTTATATGTCATAATAATTATACATAAATTCATAGGAGTTATATAACTCATGTAAAAATTATTGTAATGTCTTTTATAAATTCTTAGCTCCAAAATAAGCATTTTTGCCCTTGGTAATTCGGCTTGAATTAATATGTAACATAACTAAATTTTGTGACACAAAAATGTGTCTTAAGGTAAATATTTTCTATATAAGTTATAGATTGTATTTTTGGCATATAATACCATATGGTTTCGGTTTTAATAAACCTAGGAGGTGTACATAATTTTGTATAATTTTTAGAAGCTTAACAAAGCTTATATCATAAGGATTTACTTAGTAAACTTACTTCTTAACAAAGGTGGTTAAGTGCTTGAACTTCTTCTTGAATCTCCAAGCCTTCTCCTAGGTAAACTTGATGCTCCTCTTCGGTTTTATGCAAGAGGTGAAGGTGTTTAGGAGTTAGATCTTCAACAAAGACCTTAAGTAGATTTGTAAGTAGTTTTACAAGACTTTACCTTAGACTTTTTCTCCTTATAAATTCGGCACTCCTAAGGTAGATGAAGAACAAGTTTTCCTTCATCAAAATGAAGAAGAAAAGAGACTTAGAAGAAGTAGAACTTGGTTACACATAAAGATGTGCTTTAAGGATTTTTCAAGCTTTAAAACTACCTTAAGATAACCTTGGGATGCTCCTTGGATTAATGTTGGTTTGAACAACCTCCTTGGAGAACTAATTGGTGCCGAACACTCCTTGTTATGCTTGGAAGAGTTTTGCTTCAAGACTTGCCAAGAGATGCTAAGAAATTACCTTAAAGATGAAGATAGAAGTTAAAAACTCCATTAATGGACTTAAGAGCTTCAAAGGAAGAAGATGAAGCTAGAAGAGAGAGTTAGGAACCTTACCAATTCGTGAATGAAGAGTGCAAGGAGCGAAATGAGACTAAAGAATTGTATAAGGTAAGAGAATGCAATTTTGGAAAGGAATTTTGATTGTTTAATTTAATGTCAATTGACTATTCTTTTCCTTAGTTTATTACATGGGTTATTGGCTCAATAAATGCCCATGTTACTTGCATAAAATCGGACATGTGGTGTGTGACAAGGCAAGAGTTGGAAAGGAAATAATTGTGAGCTAGAAGACAAGGTAATTTAGGTAAGTTATTCTTTTGATTTTTCTAAGTTAGGCTTGTCTTCTTCCTCCCTTGTAGAGTCACGAATTCAAGGGTCAAATGGGGTGTCTTAATTGACATTGAAGAGCCAAGGACAAGCATGTTAGGTCACATGGAAAAGAAGGAATCTAGAAAAGTGAATTCTAGATCTACTTTTTGCTTTTTCTCATTTGTTTTTGTTCTAGCTCACATGGCCTTATTCCATGGCCTAATTTCGACAGCTTGTTGGTCATATGAGACCTACATACTTTGACATTAAGTAATACAACACATGGGAAGGTGAGTCACCATGTATTAAACCTTTTATAAACTTTAAAGGCAAATTTTATACTAGTTTTTGCTCTAAAATTCGGCCCCTATAGAGAGCCTTGTTGACTAGTCACACCAACTGATTTAGAAGGTCATTTTAACCATATTTAAGATTACCAATTCGTGGCATGTCAAAAACTACATGGCAATTGCGTAAAACGCGTTTTCGTGACACCCGAAGGTGTGTTTTTGTGCTCTAAGGAAAGTTTGGGAAACGAATTGTTTTTATGAGTTCCAAGTGTTTGTAAACACTTATTATGGTAAATAAACATATATTAAGATGTTATATTGGGTTATATGGGGTTATATCAACCCATAACATAATTTACGGGCCATCGGGACACACTCGGGCAAAAAGGAGCGCTAAGAAATCCTCCTGTTGTTTTTGCTGAATTTTGAGAAACCACTTCGTTGGTTCTCTTTATAATGGTTAATAATGATGTTAGGAACTCAAGTAATTAATTTTATAGGAGTTCGTGCCACCTCGGCACTCCTCCGGACTTTTCGTGCTTTAAGGGGCGTGCGTGAGCACTCCCGAGCGTTTTGCGTTTTTGACTGAATATAGATTAGGGAATATATTTATATATTCATATAATAATTGTATGACCATTTGGTTTGAATATTAGAGGGTCATACAAGGTCATGTTTGACCATATGCTTCTAAGGCGTTTTAGCGTTTATGGAGAAATGACTGTTTTTACGTAACGTTCTCATGCATGGGTTTGCATGCGTACGTGAAATGATTTATAATAGGATTATTTTCCATTAAATAATGGTTTAATAATATTAATTAGATTTGGGGTATTTCAGGCCGGGATCGCTGTTGATCCGGCAAAGATAGATACATTGCGCACCTGGCCTAGGCCGAAGACAGTTACCGACATTCGGAGCTTCCTCGGTCTGGCAGGATATTATAGGAGATTTGTGAAGGACTTCTCCAGTGTCTCGAAGCCGATGACTTCCTTAATGAAGAAGGATGCACCATTCGAGTGGACAGACGACTGCGAGAGTTCTTTCTAGAGTCTCAAGGATGCTCTGACATCTGCACCGGTCCTGACTTTACCAGACGGTTCAGATGGTTTTGAGGTCTATTGTAACGCATCAGGCAGAGGTATGGGATGTGTATTGATGCAGCACGGGAAGGTCGTGGCTTACGCCTCCCGGCAATTGAAGAAACACAAAGAGAACAACCCTACCCATGATTTAGAATTGGGTGCCATAGTCTTCACATTGAAGATATGGCGACATCATTTATATGGGGTAAGTGTGACAATCTATTCCGACCACAAGAGTTTAAAGTACTTGTTCACTCAGAAGGAGTTGAACATGAGACAAAGAAGGTGGGTCGAGTTCTTAAACTACTACGACATCAATTTACAGTACAAGAAGGGAAAGGCAAATGTGGTGGCTGACGCACTGAGTCGCCGAGCACACTCTCTCCATTCGCTAGTCTCTCATTCTAGCTTGGTTGAAGAGGTGCGGAGTGCTCAGATGATGAATCAGTATATGTTGGAGATCAGACAGAAGCTTATTGATGGCACATTCGAGGGTCAGAAGTACGAATTCCGACTCCACGATGATGACCTGATTAGGCTTAATGGCCTACTATGTATTCCGAGGAGTAGCGCTGAGCTGAAGGAGCGCGTACTGAGTGAATCCCACTATTCTACAACTTCGATTCACCCCGGAGCTTCAAAGATGTACAAGGGTATGAAACGTTATTTTTGGTGGACTGGAATGAAAAAGGATGTGAATGATTATGTGGTAAGATGTCTCACTTGTCAGAAGGTCAAGTTTGAGCACTGACGGCCTGGTGGTATGGTACATCCAATGCGAGTGCCTGAATGGAAGTTCCATGACATTTTTATGGACTTCGAAGTAGGGCTTCCGCCTAGAAGGGGAGGTCTGAATATGATTTGGGTTGTTATTGACCGACTGACCAAGGTGGCTCGATTCATACCGATGAAGGACACCAAAAAAGTGGCAAAACTTGCAGAGCTCTTCGACAGAGAGATTGTTCGGCACCATGGGGTACCGAAGACTATCGTGTCTAATAGGGATACCAGATTCCTCTCGAGGTACTGGAGAACTACACGGGAAGCGCTTGGTACCGAGCTGAAGCTAAGTACAGCGTTCCACCCACAGACTGATGGTCAGAGTGAGCGCACCATCCAGACACTTGAGGATATGTTACGTGCATGTGCACTTGACTTTCAGACCAGCTGGATTGATAAGTTACATCTGATTGAGTTTAGCTACAACAGCAGTTACCATGCTTCAATCAAGATGTCTCCCTTCCAGGCATTATACGGTAGACCATGCCGCACGCCATTATGCTGGGATGAGTCGAGTGAGACGGTCATTATAGGACCAGAGTATCTGGAACAAGTTCAAGCAGAAGTACGCCAAATCCGGGCTAACATGAAGGCAGCTCAGGATAGGCAGAAATCATACGCCGATGTGCGCAGACGTGACCTGGAGTTCGCCGTGGGCGATCAGGTATTTCTTAGAGTATCCCCCATGAAGGGAGTGTTTCGTTTTGGCTAGAAAGGCAAGTTGAGCCCGAAATATGTGGGGCCTTATGTTGTGACGGAGCGGATAGGCCCGATAGCTTACAGATTAGATCTACCTGCCGAGCTGGGCAAGGTACATGATGTATTTCATGTATCCCAATTGAAGAAATATATGTCTCATCCATCTCATGTACTTCAGCCTGAGAGGCTAACTTTAGAGCCGACCATGCGATCAGTGGAGACTCCCGTATGGATTCTGGACACTAAGACTCGAGACACTCGCCACAAGTCTGTGAGACTAGTGAAGGTTCTCTGGTCTAACCAGGACGTTGAAGAGGCCACTTGGGAGCTGGAAGATAAGATGAAGGCGAAGTACCCGTCGTTGTTTACTTCTTAGTTTTTGTATGTATAGGGTACAGGGCGTACCCCTATTTTAAGGGGGGTAGAGCCGTTTCGGTTATGTGTGTACGACGTGTATTTAAATACATCGTCTATGTTATGTTGTTACCTTGTTATGTTACAGACCGTTGTGTCTGAATGATGTTATGTTGTTTGGACCTTGTGTCCGGTGGTATGTAAGTATGTTGTTAATGTTGTTATGGAAGTATTGTTGTATAAGTATTTCCCGTGTTTTAATATTTAGGATATGTGGGAAGTATGAACTTTGGGGACAAAGTTATTTTAAGGGGGGTAGATTCCCAAACCTTAGTATGTTGTTTAAACATTAAAATATGGTATATTAAGACTAAAAAGAGTCTTAGAAACATTAGTGAACAATTTAAACCATAGAAAACACAAATAAATACCTTAAGGTCGATATGGGCTAAAATGTGCTCTAAGCTTGGGATAGTATTGGTTAAGACCTAATGAGCTTACCAAGACCTTTTTTATATATCGATGAACATATTAAACCAATTACAAAAGAAAACCAAGCTTGAAAACAAGTTAAAACACAAAATGTGCTTTAAGGAGTTTTAAAGCACATTTTTGAAAAATTGTCTTGTAAATGGGTTTTGAGTGGCTAAATGTCCATCATTACTCTCTAATTAACATGTGAACTACTTAGTATCACATTAGGAAGTCTAAATCAATGGGAAATCAAAAATTTCACAATTATGTGCCTTGTTTTATGAATAGTAACTAAAATAAGCTAGTTTATAACATAAGTCAATATATGTAATTTAATGGGTCAACAAAGACTAAAATACCCCTAAATATATTAAGGGGGCCGGTTTTCATGGTGGTGAGTCACCACTCTTGTTAGCTTATTAAGTAAATAAAGGATGACTAACAGTTACTATTTGCTTTAACATATAAATATCTTCTAAAAGCAAACTCCAAACTCATTCTCTCATTTCTCTTGCTTTCCCACCGTCTTCTACCTTCCTTCTTGCTCTCTTCTACGGTTGCTACAGCACACCAACATTCACCATCTTCAATCCCTTGCAATTCCTAGCTCCATTCACCAAATCCAAAACCAAGACCACCATTCCCTTTGTCTTGCCAAGCTCTTCAACTTCATCCTATCAAAACTCCAAGAGCTCCATTTTGGTGCCAAGAGGAATCTCCATGGGAGGAGATTGAGCTCATATTTTTACATTTTATTGTTCTCCTTTGCTTCAAGGTAAGGAAACTCAAAGAAAAATAACATTTCCTTCATGTTTTAGTGTTGTCCAAAAAACACCATTAATGGTGTCTTTACCTTGCTTGTTCTAGCTTCATTTCAATCTCCAAAGGGCTTGGTGGAGTCTTCTCTTGCTACCTATCCAAACTCTCTTTCATTTCCAAGGTAAAACAATCATCTTAATGTTCTAAGACAATATATGTGACTAGGGTTTATAATGACAGTAAGCTTGAAGCTTGAAAACTCATTACCTTGCTTGTATATTATTTAGAAGTTGACAAGCAATCTTAAGTCCTTGCCGATTTTAATCAAGGAAACAAGAAAGAAGGGTGTGAGGAAAAGAGGTAAATGTGCTTACCTAATGTAGTTTAGTGTCTTAGGAGAAATGAGCTTCTATTGCTTATTAAAACTACTTAAGGAGCTAATGGTAAATGACTTAGAAAAAAAATAATACTCTCAAGGGTTTATTAAAAGGCATATGTATTGTTGGATGTATTTGCAGGTCAAAGGCAAATATTATGTGGGAAATTCAGTGTTTATGGTTTATGCATTTTAAGGGCCTAAGTGCCAAGCAATTTAAATAATGCACTATATTATGATGTAGTGTAGTTTGGGTGAAATTTTGTGTATGAGAATGCTCTTGATGGATTTTAGTGTTCTTGGTGTAACAATGTAAGTAGAACCCATGTCAAAAATTAGGTAATGTATAAGATGTTTTAGGTGTTTAAATAAGCTTTGGTGAACTAGGAAGCGTTAGAAATGAATAAGTATTTTACTAAAGGAAGAGCCAAGTATTAAGGTGTTCAAAATGCAAAAAAAAAGACTTAGGCATTATCTTAGAGGATTTAGAATCAAATGGGTGTTTTGGAATACACCAAAGTCATTTTGGAGTGTGTTGAGACTTATGCAAACTTTGGTAAACAAGGAGAAAGTATAAACTTGTAAAAGGATTTCAAGAATGACATAAGGAAATTTGGTTTGTAAGAAGAGATGCTTGGGTGATGATATTGTAATGGAGAGGAAACATTTTGGTATAATGGTTATCATAGGTATGAAACACCACTTAGAAACCTAAGGAGAAAATAAATATAAGTGTTGGGGATTATGGGAAGAAATGAGTAAGTGTTAAAGGATATAGAAGGTGAGTTTTCTCGCACGTCCGAACTTCCGTCCGAATTTGGAAGCTCGGACATGCCCTGTTGCGTTTAAATATTCTGAGTTTCGACCAGTGTCCGAGCTTCTGTCCGGCCTTTGATGTTCGGACACACCCATCTCCTTTCTCTGGTTTTGTTTCAACTTGTGTCCGAACTTTGGGAAGCTCAGACACATGCTCGGACACTTAAAATTTTTCCTTCGATTTTTCCTCGACCTACGTCCGAACTTTGGAAACTCGGACACATGTTCGGACATACGTCTGGTTTCACCCCTTTGAGTCTCGACCAATGTCCGAACTTTTGAAACTCAGACACAAGTTCGGACATGGTACTGTTTTGACCAAACAACCTTGTTTAAGGTTAGAAACCGATGTCTAATGATGGTGATTAATTAGTAATGATGTTATGAGGTTGTCTAAGACATGTTAGGTGAGTTATAATGATAATTAAAAAGGTGAAAAGTTAAAACAAACTGTGAAAATAAAATAACTAGTTATGCAAAGTAATAAGTTAACAACGAACTAGTGCGTTAATTAACCGACATTACTGAATGTGTATAGGATTCTCCAACGGTGGAAACCAGTCGAAGCAAGGACCAAGGTATGGTTTTCTTGCAGTCTGTTGCCTACCGGTTTACACCGGTTTGTGTGTTGTTTGTTTTCTGTGTGTTTATGACCTTGTGAGACTTAAGTCATGTAATGAGTTTACAGTTGTTTATATTATTGTGTGTTAAGATGTGACTCAATTCCCTTGTGTGTGTCTAACTAGACTTGAACACTTGCTTATGAATTCATTATTTAAGTTTCAATATGGAACTTCTAACAAGTGCTAACTGGGGAGTGAGGAGTCCGGTAGTTCCGGCCACGCGTGTGAGTATGAGAGTCGATGTCTTAACCGGTTCGATTCTCTTTGTATGTTATGGTTGTTTTTCCATTTTGGTTTCCAACCTTCCCTTTAGCTTATCCAAGGCTATTTTACTGACTCACGTCAGGCCACAGGGGCATACTATTTTTCTTCGGTGTGCTTGGATTACTATATCCGACACACCTTGGGATTAAGTTATCCGTTCAATCTAACAGGACGGTAACGAGTTATGTAACGAGCTTAGCATGAGTTTGGCAATATTCTTTAGGCTCTCCATGTGATCAAACTATGTTGGTTCGTTTTCTAAAAGGAATCGTTCTTGTATGTTATGTATGATGCTATTGCTATGCAATATTCTTGCTATGCTATTTATGATGTTTGTTTAAAATCAATGCCATGTTATCATGACAAGTAGTTGCGCGTATCCCGGTAGCCG
This sequence comes from Limonium bicolor, assembly GCA_023374045.1. Lineage (NCBI taxonomy): Eukaryota > Viridiplantae > Streptophyta > Magnoliopsida > Caryophyllales > Plumbaginaceae > Limonium > Limonium bicolor. The sequence goes on from CM041783.1 coordinate 116,242,749, forward strand.
ATGGGCTGCGCGTTAACCATACCAGCCAAGGGTTGCTGACCCCCTCGGGGGCTCCATATTTATATTGCAGGATGAGGATCGAGGAAGCGGAATGGCTGTAGATTCTAGGTTGCAGAAATACTTTTGGTTATTTTTGGATGTTGAGCCCGGGATGCGCCTGTGCTCCCGTGGCGTTATATTTTTGGTGCCGTTAACTTGACAGTGGCGGTTGTTGACAGTTACAGTGGCAGATTACAGTTTACAGCTCACAGTGACGTTGTAATGTAAATACTCGGTATGGTTGGTAATGTATTTATGTGTGGATGTTAGTACCTAATGCTCGGGAGTCTGATCATCAGACCGGTACACTTGTATTTATTCTGCCTTGTTAACCACGTGGGTGGTTAACAGCGTTGTAGCACCGAACCGTTTAGTTAATATTTAGTTGTTTATTTCCGCTGCGATTTCAATTAGTGTTAAGTGCGTAGTAGGGGTGTTACAATGTACCTCAATAATCACATAATTCTATGGAGTTGTTAAATACGTGATGGCAGACAGACTGGGCAACACGCCAAGAGTCTGCACCAAATGATGTAGCACCTCACAAAGGGTGCAATGTTCATTCCTATTGCAATCACATAAGAGATTTACTGCCAAGGGTTTACGCCTCTACACTCTGTAGGACTGAGTGTTTTGGTATTGCACTTGTGCAGTTAACGATCTAGTGGGATAGCTAGGAATATGGGAAAAATGCCAATCTTAGTAAATTATTCCTTACACCAACAATCACAAGATGTGAATTCCATTGGAATAAGAAGAGAAAGGAGGCTTATGAAAGGACCGACGCATAATAAATGTAAGGTCATACAAGTAAAGAACACTTGTACAGAACCAGTTAAGTGGGCATAATTCAGAAGCCACTCACACAGAGGAAGCACTACATGCTAAGTAGTGGCTCAACCTCAACCGACAATAAGTCGAAGGAACCCGGTGAATAATCACAGAAGTACACAATAGTATATACATAGATTTCCAAAGAACTGGATAGAAAATCTGAAACTCATTGAGTTTGCGTACAGTAAAAGAATACCACGCTTGATTGATAAACCTTATTCCCAACATAAAAGGGATAAAAGGGTGATGTAAAGCACATTGAGCATAACGAGAAGGGCAAATAAACCCTAAGTTAACAGGGTCACGCAGCAGAAGCTAGTGGGCCCAGAATTCTAAGGTTGAATATACCTAGCGAATGAATGGCTAATTATCAAAGCCTTAGCCTCTAAGGCTAGAACCGAACCTGGTTGAGAGTAAACAAACTCTGATGAAAATTCTTGATGCAGGCACTAACCGGTAATACGGTTAAGACCCTATAATCAAGGAACATTGTATAATAGACCGCATGGAAGCTGAAACACTCCATAACTGCTGAACACCTTAGATCAATGTCCAATGTTGACACATAGTAGATTACGTGGGTGTAATCCCTTTTTAAGGGGGGTAGAGCGAAAACCGCGAAGTGTATGTTTTACATGATAAGTGCGTAAACTAGAATGCGTATAGCGCAAAAGAATTTGGTTTGATGATTGGTACTCATGTTACATAAACATTTGTACCCACTCATTGTGTAAATTTTGGTTTTTGTGAGATTAGAAGTGGAAAGTACAGAAACTCCGTGGGAATGAAAAGCCCGATTGAGGATAGCATGAGATATGAGCCAGTATGAAACCGGTGTTGAGAAATGAGTATGTTTGGGAGATTTATTAAGAATAAATCGGTATGAAACCGATGTTGAACCTAGTGGGAATTGTGTCCCCTAGGTGAATTGATTTGATTTGACTTGTGAACGATTGGAGGTTAGGAAATTATTTGATGTTACACTATTGAATAGCATAGATAAATTAATTGGAGTTGTGTTCTTGAATTTCCTAAGTAAGTATTTGGAGATAAATGGAGTAACAATTAATGAGATGAGTAAATGAATTATAAAAATTGAAAATATATTGCTGTATGATTATGACTAGCAGGATTAAAAAGATAGAAAATGAAATAATGTTTGACTATTTGACTATGTGAATTAAGGTGTGATAAGTGCAAAACATATAGACTTATTAAGGTTTAATCACCTTATAATTTGCAGCATTTTTAGTAATGTATCTCACTTATCTTGGGTTTTTCCTATAATTATGTTGTTGTATTAACTAATATATTATATGTGTTAAAATGTATGAAAAATGCCAAATAAACACATATATTTATAGGGATTAAACAAGGCACGTAAAATGGCACGAAGCAGTGGTGTGTCCGCCCCTGCAACCGCCTAGGGTTAGGCGGACAACACTAAGCGCTAACCGCCCCTGCAACCGCCTAGTTGCATGCGGACGTGAGGAGTACGTGAGACTTGCATGTGTCCGCCCTTGCAACCGCCTGAAGCAAGGCGGACGTGATAGTGGCAACCGCCCTTGGAACCGCCTAGTTGCAGGCGGACGTGAGACATGCAACCGCCCCTGCAACCGCCTGATGCAAGGCGGACAAGAGACAAGGCATTAAAGGCGGACATCTACGCGTGTAAATATCCAGACCTGGAAATTGACGCGACGGGTTATCTTCTTCGCCGACTGTCTGCAAGTTGCAGCCATATCCATTACCAGTCGGCGCCCACCTTAAATCACTCACGCGTTGCAGCTCTGTCCCCTGCAATTAATGAAGCAATCAATGAGCAAATCCTTTCACACGTCTAGTTCTTTCTTTCTGCCGCCCCAATCAATTCCTCACGCGGTATTCCCTATCTGCTGCCTCTTCTTTTCCTTCCTCTATAAAAGCCACGCTCCATTCATCTTCTCCAATGTCCTTTCGGAGGTTCCTTCCGTGGTTCCTTCCGGAATTCCAATTCACCCCATCATTTCATCTTTGTACCACTACACCTTCACTCACTCGTTCATTCCATTTCTAATCTCCCACTTATCCATTTGTTTTCTTTTCATTTCATTAGTTTCACCTCTAGTCTCACGTATTTAAATAGCAGATCTCTATTTAATATGTTAGGCTAGTTTACGTATACTCTGGGAATAATTACTATGTTTCTGTATTAATTACGCAATATGTTTTACTGGTTTTAATTTTAGTACAGTTTGTTACGCTTAAAGGTTATCTAGCATCTTTTTAATAAACCTCATGAATTTATTAAATTGCTTGCTAAGTCTATTTTGATCATACCAGTGATAAATAGCTAGGTTAATTAAGCCGTAAATCTGGAGAAAGCTTATTATGATTTAATAAGTTAGTATTTTCAGTTGCAAGAATAAAATTCCTCATACTCCTCTGCCGTCTACCAGTGGGTGCTTGAGTTTTCATCGGACCTTGCATAACTGGAATGAGTTCTTATGAGTTTTCATCGGACCTTAAGATAAAAACAGGAATCTTGCCAAACAATTATAATTAAACCAGTAAACCTAGCATGAAAGAGCAGATATTATATTAACGTGAACCAGAGTCCCATTTAGTTTATCTGTTAACTTAGTTTATTTTATCTTTCCTTTTTATTTATAATACAAGTCAATTAATCCCCCCTTTTTTTGACATGCTTAGGTACTATAATATGTACATTAGTCCCACGGTTCGATATCCGGTCGCTTACATTTTTACTATACTACCATGACCGGGATTTGTTTGCAGCCCGACGTCTATTTTGAGTTTTAATTTCTTTTCTTTTATGTTAATTACACCAGTTCTAACCACTCAGATATACACATCTGCAAAATGGCGCCGTTGCCGGGGACTAGATTTATTCTAGTTCCTAAGCCCCGGATTATTCACCTGTTTAATTATAAATATTATGTTCTCTTATTTCTGTTAATATTATGTCTATATTATTTTGTTTATTGTTAATATTAATTATCTACTATATTTTGTTTATATTATTATATTTGTTGTTTAATCTAACTCCTAACATCTAATTCTAACTTCTAACATTTTAATTTTATGTATACTAATTTCTAACGTTTAATATTCTGTCAACTAATTACTAACATTTAATTTTATGTAAATTAACTCCTAACGTTTAATATTATGTAATCTAACTACTAACTTATAATTTCTGTCATCTAACTACTAACTTATAATTTTATGTAATCTAACTACTAACTATTAATTTATGTCTACTATTATTTAATTTGTTCATTTTTATTTGTTATTGTTTCATTAATTAAAATCAAAAAAAAAAAATCGACGAACAGAGTCATGTCCGCGCGGACAAACAACTTGTCTGCCTAGGCAACCGCCTAGCCAACCGCCCCATTTCAAGCGGACTCCCATGCGGACGCCACTGAGCCGCGTCCGCCTAGCTCTAAGCGGTCGTCCATGCGGACGTGGCACGATTCAGAAAAAAAATAGAGCGCTGCGTTTCAAGAATCTGTTCTTCCCCAACTTGCTCCAGCTCAAACCCGACGGCGAAGAGAGGAAGAACAGGCGCGCGACTTAAGTGTGAGGAACGTCTCACCCCTACCAAAGCTTTAAGTGTGAGGAAGGATACCTTCCTCAATCTACGATACAAGGGGAGTTTCAGTTCTTCCTTTATCATATTCCTGTTCAACCTATATGAGTTTAATCCTTTATGAGTCTGTCATAATTTGAAAGGACCTTTTCTTGAATTTAATTCTGAACAATGAGGACATTGCTCCTCTTAAGTGTGAGGAAGGAGAGACCTTTCCCTGAAAATATGACAGTTGTTCGATAATGCCACACTCGCTTTTTGCTACTCTAAACTGCCTAAAAAAATGATGAAAAAATGAGATAAAATAATTGTAGAAGTATCTGAAATTATGTCAAGTGACAACTGAAAGATAGTTTTATTTTAAGGAGTTTGTATAAAATTATTTTCCATCAAAATACTCTATTTTCACTCAAAATATGATAGATCTACTAATTGTAAAAACCAATTTAGTTTAGCTTGGGATTATGGAAATATGTGGAAAGTCAAGGAAAGAAAAGGATAAAGACAAGGTACTCCGCTGTTTATGAATTTTTCTAAACCAAAAACAGGCCTCGTCTATCCGGTTATTAAGTTCTTTGGGGTGCTTTAACACCTATCTACCTAAGGTCTCGTGACCTGGGATAGAAGACCCAACACCGCTACAAGGATAGGGAGAAAAGTCTGGGGTACAGGAAAATAATGCAATTTTTTTAAAAAAATGTGTGTTTTGTTTATACAACCTTCGCATTCAAAAAAAAAGAGATGAAAATAATAAATTGCAATTTATATTTATTAACACGAGTACGTGGTGTTGAAAGGTATTGCGAAATAAGGCATTACTTCACACCCCTTGTCATCCCGGGTTAGAGAATTCAAATTGGTTGGAAATCCCAGGTTAATCTAACTTGTTTTCTGCAGTCTAGTTTTTCTATGCTTTTATTAAATTATTCTTCTTCACTGTTTGCAAAAACCTACTTCTTAGAGCAGAATTATTCTTCAATTGTCACCTTGTCTAAATTCCCTTCTACACTTATTTAAATCTTGTTTTATTATTATGGCTTAGAGATAATTATATTCCTTATTTGCTTGAGGACAAGCAAAAGTCAAGTGTGAGGAAGTTTGATAAGTGCAAAACATATAGACTTATTAAGGTTTAATCACCTTATAATTTGCAGCATTTTTAGTAATGTTTCTCACTTATCTTGGGTTTTTCCTATAATTATGTTGTTGTATTAACTAATATATTATATGTGTTAAAATGTAGGAAAAATGCCAAATAAACACATATATTTATAGGGATTAAACAAGGCACGTAAAATGGCACGTAGCAGTGGTGTGTCCGCCCCTGCAACCGCCTAGGGTTAGGCGGACAACACTAAGAGCTAACCGCCCCTGCAACCGCCTAGTTGCATGCGGACGTGAGGAGTACGTGAGACTTGCATGTGTCCGCCCTTGCAACCGCCTGAAGCAAGGCGGACGTGATAGTGGCAACCGCCCTTGGAACCGCCTAGTTGCAGGCGGACGTGAGACATGCAACCGCCCCTGCAACCGCCTGATGCAAGGCGGACAAGAGACTAAGCATTAAAGGCGGACATCTACGCGTGTAAATATCCAGATCTGGAAATTGACGCGACGGGTTATCTTCTTCGCCAACTGTCTGCTAGTTGCTGCCATATCCATTACCAGTCGGCGCCCACCTTAAATCACTCACGCGTTGCAGCTCTGTCCCCTGCAATTAATGAAGCAATCAATGAGCAAATCCTTTCACGCGTCCAATTCTTTCTTTCTGCCGCCCCAATCAATTCCTCACGCGGTGTTCCCTATCTGCTGCCTCTTCTTTTCCTTCCTCTATAAAAGCCACGCTCCATTCATCTTCTCCAGTGTCCTTTCGGAGGTTCCTTCCGTGGTTCCTTCCGGAGTTCCAATTCACCCCATCATTTCATCTTGGTACCACTACACCTTCACTCACTCGTTCATTCCATTTCTAATCTCCCGCTTCTCCATTTGTTTTCTTTTCATTTCATTAGTTTCACCTCTAGTCTCACGTATTTAAATAGCAGATCTCTATTTAATATGTTAGGCTAGTTTACGTATACTATGGGAATAATTACTATGTTTCTGTATTAATTATGCAATATGTTTTACTGGTTTTAATTTTAGTACAGTTTGTTACGCTTAAAGGTTATCTCGCATCTTTTTAATAAACCTCATGAATTTATTAAATTGCTTGCTAAGTCTATTTTGATCAGACCGGTGATAAATAGCTAGGTTAATTAAGCCGTAAATCTGGAGAAAGCTTATTATGATTTAATAAGTTAGTATTTTCAGTTGCAAGAATAAAATTCCTCATACTCCTCTGCCGTCTACCAGTGGGTGCTTGAGTTTTCATCGGACCTTGCATAACTGGAACGAGTTCTTATGAGTTTTCATCGGACCTTAAGATAAAAATAGGAATCTTGCCAAACAATTATAATTAAACCAGTAAACCTAGCATGAAAGAGCAGATATTATATTAACGTGAACCAGAGTCCCATTTAGTTTATCTGTTAACTTAGTTTATTTTATCTTTCCTTTTTATTTATAATACAAGTCAATTAATCCCCCCTTTTTGTGACATGCTTAGGTACTATAATATGTACATTAGTCCCACGGTTCGATATCCGGTCGCTTACATTTTTACTATACTACCACGACCGGGATTTGTTTGCAGCCCGACGTTTATTTTGAGTTTTAATTTCTTTTCTTTTATGTTAATTACACCAGTTCTAACCACTCAGATATACACGTCTGCAAGGTGGGAGGTGGAACTTGATTTGCTAGCGATCAAGGGAAACCGGACACAAATTGGGGTGGATGGTTAGTTCAACACCAATGCTGATCACATTGGGGTTGAATGACTCTTGAAGCTCCCTATAAGTGGTCACAAGAAATAATGCTAGTAATAGGAAACTAACATAAATTGGAATTTGGAGTTGTATTGAGTTTTCAAAATGAATTTCCAAACTGATGTTGGCACAAATGATTTTCTTCAAACTTGAGAATGAGGAATGGTTACGAAGCCGCTTCCACGGGTGCTAGTTGGACCTTCTCGTGGGTAGGCACCGGTATCGCGTCGAACCCGGGGAGTAAGGCTAAGCCGGTGGGAGTGATGATTAGTTTTAAAACCATTACAACGGACGAGCAACGGTACTAAGTGACCGGTAGGCCGTTTGTAGTGTGTGTTTTGTATTTTTTCAAGGGCCGCCAGATATGAGTAGTTCGGTCAGGGAAGAGTACCCAATTTGGAGCCTGAGGATCTCTAGATGTGCAAATGAATTTGATCGGAACCAAAGGACCGTAGGGCCAGAGAGCGTAAGTGCCCGAAGTCATGACGGCCGTGAACCAGAAAGCGTAAGTGTTCAAACGTGACCGGTACCTGAGGGATCACTCGATATGGGAGAGGACTATTGTGCCTTCTTTATCTGCGGATGGACCCCATGGAGAGTTTGGAAACAGATATTTTTTATTGCTGTGACATGTTGTTTCGATGTGTGGTATACATCGAGTTAGGCTCTTGGAGTCTGACAGGTTATAGAGAGATTATAAATTTAGCATTGATTACTTAGGTGACTAACACTATTAGATTCACCAACTTTGAGGGCAAAGTTCTTTAGGGGGGTATATTGAAATACCCCGAACTTAATTCGGGTGATTAAATTACTCTAATATGATATTTGAGGGCCTATTAGTGCCTAATAAATTTTGTTAAAGAAAAGAGAAAACGCTTAAAAAGCGAAAAAAATGCTAAAATGAGCATTATGTGACCGTAGGAGGAATACGACCTCGGTTAGAGTATTAGATGGATTTCTAAGGCTTAATAATGCCTAATTAATATACGGGAATAATTCCCGAAGAAAATGGATCCATAAAATGAATTAAAAACGCTAATAAAGATTTAATGCACGTTTTTTGAGAAAACTTGAAAACGTGATTTGAGTGTCAAATGAACCCGTAAAAATTATAGTTCATCAAATAACTATAATTAAACATTAATGGATGCTTAAGAACCATTAAAATTAATTAAACGAGAAAATTCCGGAAAACGGGCCCGGTTAGTGAGTAGTGCAAAAACCGGGTAAATTAACGAGCGTTTCTTGTGAGAGACGAAAATGCCCCTAGCCTAACTAATATATGGGGGCTGGTTTTATGAGGTAGAATCAGCTCCCTCACACTCACCTAATAAACTAGAAAAGAAAAAGAAGAAAAAGGGGGAAAGTGAAAAAGTGCAAAAGTAAAAGCACCTCCTCTCTTCTCTCTCCTCTCATTTTCCATCTTTCCTTTCTTCTTCCCCTCCCCACCGTCATCTTCCTCCTCTCTTCTGGCTGGAACTAAAATGGAAGCAATCCATGGCTTCTTTCCTCTTTCTCTTCATGCTTAAGTCACACCAAGGCTCCAAATGCAAAATAAATTACATATTCTTGCTCCCCTCACCAAGCTCTACCCTTCCCTTTTTTCAAAATCCAATAATGGTGAAGTTCATCTCCACGGTTTTTGGCCATTTGAAGAGAAAATCACATCTTCTTGAAGCTTGGAGTCCCCTCTTTCCATTAAAGTAAAAATTTCAAGGAAAATCTCATCTTTTCCCCATTTATGGTCTTGGCCGATTATGCCCCCTTCTCATGCCATGTTCTTTCCTTGTTTGAGCTTCTTTCCAAGCCTTCCATGGTGGTTAGGAGCTTCTCTTTGATTCATGACCAAAAGCCCACCTTAGGGTTTCAAGGTAATCCTTCATTTTTGTGCTTTAAGCACCTTCCTTTGAATCCTAGTTAGATTAAAATGTATAAGGGTATTAGTTAGTGCCTAATTCCTCATTTGAATATTGATTTTTGAGGTTGCAAGTGATTGGCCAACTTGGCCGATTTTGACTAAGAATGAGAGAAGGAGGAGATTGGAAAAGAAAAGAATAAATTGTGAGCCTAAGGTAAGAAACTCACCATAATGCTAATTTGGATTATTTTAAAACTTGGGATGGGTAATTAAAGAAATGAAACCAAAAACTTGTGCTAGTAATGTGTTTGGTTGATATTTGAGAAAAATTGTGAATGGATGTTTGAATTAAGGGCCTAGGTGCCAACCTTGTGAGTTATTGTGTTATATTGTGCCTTGAGAGATTTGGATGAGGTTAGTGAATTATTGAGTGCTGGTAGGACCCTTGTATGAGTGTGGCTAGTTTAGGATTGATTTTGGTGAGAACGGATGAATTTGGACAAGTTAGGTTTATGGGGAAACCATGACAAAATTTTAGTAGAAAATGAGTGTTTTTAGGTGACTTGGTAAGTGGGAGAACTTAGGTGTTAAGTTGGGTTAAGTAAAGTTGATTAATAACCTTGGAATGGTAAATGGAGAATGGGTTTGAGAGAGATAAAAATCTGTAGCACAAGTGGTAGAAAAATCATGGATTTGGCTAGAGATGAACAAGAGTGTTAGCCTTGAGAAACAAATGGTGGACTTGGGTATAGATAATGCAAAAGACTAGGAATGAATGGTTATGGTCATTAGATGAGTTGATAAATAATGGTAGGAGTGTAAACTATCATGGAAATGTTTTTAGAGCATTAGTGTGCAAAGTGCAAATGCAGAAATTAGAATTTGTGAAATTGAGCAAGAATTGGAGTAAGGATTTGACCAAAGATTTGAGGAGGATTAGTGCATGGTTATGGAGTGTTTTAAGGTGTTTAAACATGTAGGAAGCATGTGGAAAGATTATGGAATGATTAGGAATGGATTAAGGTTAGTTTAGGGGCTAGAAAATACAATTTTAGTAGGGTCCGGGACTTAGGGGGCGGACTAAGTCCTGGACCGCCCTTAAAAATGCAAGTTGATACAGCAGGTGGTCAGGGACCTAGGTCCAGGACCAAGTCCCGGACCAGATAGAAACACAAGCCAAGAGTAATGTTAAGTGTTGGTCCGGGACTTTGGGTCCGGACCAAGTCCCGGACCACCCCTAGAAATGTGTCGTGAGTATTTTTAAGGCTTTAAAAGGTGGGGGTTTGATTGGTATTGGTTTTAGATGATGTTTAGGAGTTGTTTGGTGACTTGTAAAGGTCCTAAGAAGCATGAACAAGTGTTGGAAATGAGTGAGAAGTAATAACATGAATTGACACATGAACAAACTAAGGAATAACAGGATAACGGGGTTAAATACGGGAGTATTATTACATACCATAACACCTTAATGTTAATAGAAACATTTGAATGTTGTCAGTGGAACAAGTGTGGACAAAGGAACGGGAGGTCACAGGGTAAAGTTGACCCATGGTGAATGGTATGATTTTCTCATGCCTCGTATGCTACCTTGGCTACTCTGATTTGTGTGCTTGTGTGCTTGGTGATCACCTAAACAAAATAAATGCACGAATCGGATTATTTGCACTTACTTGTGCTTGTATTGTATTGTTTCTTGTTGGAATGTATTTTGAGTTTGAAGTTTGTATAAGTCATGAAATGTGTGTTGTGGATGAATGGCTTGGATGTTGAATGTGCACTGTAGTTCGACTCATAGTTGAGTCTTGTTTGAGTAGGGACTCGTAGAAAGAGTCATGTTACGATTTAATGAAAACATGGTAACTATCGAACCAAGAAACGATAACATAAACCTATGAACTCACTAGAATGTGAGAAAGTATACGGGACTAGCAAACTCTCGATAACGGTTAGAGAACCGAATTGATTTAATCCACAAAACAAATAATAGTGGAAGTATATAATGAACCTCTATTTAGAGGATTGATAAATGTTCAAGATGTGAACCTTGAGAAAAGTAAAGTATGGTAAGGGATCACCAAACCCCTTAGAACGATAGTCGACCCACAATGAGAGAAACCGACTAATATAAATAATGTCCCGAACATGAGAGTATTCGATAAGTTGGGTAAAACCTTAAATCTGAGAATACCAGACATTGAGAATTCCCTAAGCTAATGGAGGGTATTGAGAGAGATACTTCTAGGCTAATCGATGAGATTGTGAAATGACTCCGAGAGAGGAGTTTTGGGAATTTGAGTAGTCCGGTAGAGAACCAGACATTTGAGAATTTGAGGGGCTAATTGTATGACACCATTTGTAATTGTAAGCCTGGTGGTGAGTCTTGTGTATGACTCTGCCTGGAGGTCATGGCCAATGACTTAAAAGATGCCTTTGAGGATTTGAGAATTTGAATTGAGAACTTGAGTTGAGATTGAGAGTTTGAGTATATGAGAATTTGAATTGAGAACTTGAGTTGAGATTGAGAGTTTGAGTATTATGAATTGAGTTGAAACTTGAGAGACTTGAGAAATTGAGTTGAGTGGAGAATTGAGTTGAGTATTGTAGAACTTGCTTGAGGTTGAGAGTAAGAGAATTTGAGTAAGAGTACCCAAGAGAGTGGGTAAGACAATGAGTAATTGAGTAAGGCATGGTGAGGTAGAAACCCTCAAGGCCTATGATTAAGTAATACTAACTAACCAACTTATTATGTTAGTGTGATTGTATTCCTTGGTTGTATGTTGAGTAATTGTGTTAATGTACATATATAATGTATGTTGTCTGCATGTTGATTGAATTAAAATGAATCGCATGTTCTCGACCGAAGTAGTCGGCGTACCCCCGTTAGCACATGGGGTATGCGAATTTCATATGCAGCAATTTGCTGAGACCCTAGGGGCACCGTTTTTATTTTCCAGTTACATTGAAGTAGATCTCTGTCCGAGAGCGTAAGACGGGGTGGTTGTATAAGCTTGGGTAGTTGATTAGTGAAAGTTGTATTCATTTGAATTCTTAGTGTAAGCCCGAATTGTATCAGTGAAATGCCCCAAACCTTGATATGTTGTTAAACATTTAAACTATGGTATGTAAAGTCTAAAAAGTGCCTTAGAAACATCAGTGGACCATTTAAACCATAGTAAAATGCAATAAAACACTAAGATACAGTTTGAGCAAAAACATGCTCTAAGCTAGGAGTGAACTTGGTTAGGACCCCAAAGAGCCTACCAAGACTTAATAATATTCAATTATGATTTAATAAGGCTAATTAAGTCCTTAGGAAACCTTGGTAGACAATTAAACCAAACAAAACACGAATAAATGCCTTAAAGTCAATATGGGCAAAAATGTGCTCTAAGCTTGGGACAAATTTGTATAACACCTAATGGTCACACCTATACCTTATAAATATGTTAATGAACATATTAAATCAATTACCCAAGAAAACCAAGCTTGAAAACAAGTTAAAACACGAAATGTGCTTTAAGGAGTCTTAAAGCACATTTTTGAAAAATTGTCTTGTGAATGAGTTTTGAATGGCTAAATGTCCATCATTACTCTTTAACTAACATGTGTACTAAATAGTATCACATTTGTAAGTCTATATCAATGGGAAATCAAAAATTTAACAAATATGTGCCTTAGTTTGTGAATAGTAACCAAAATGTGCAAATTTATAACATGTCAATATAAGTAAGTTTATTGGTCAACAAAGACTATTATACCCCTAGGTAGAGATGGGGGCCGGTTTTTATCATGGCGAGTCACCAACATGTAAAAGAAATCAATTAAAGAAAGGAAGGAAAAGTAAGTAAAAGAAGAAAGTTACTTTATAACATAAATATCTTCCAAAAGCAAAACTTATCTTCATTTCTCCCTTCCTCCTTCATTTCCCACGTCTTCAAGCTCCCTTCCTCCCTTCCATTTACGATTTGCTATAGTTCCACACAAGAACTCCATCTTTGAATGCTTGTAACTCCTAGCTCCATGGTCCAAATTCAATTTCAAGACCACCATTCTTCTAGTTGGAGCAAGCTCTACACTTCTATCTTTTCAAATCTTCAAGAACTCAATTTTGGTGCCATGGAGATTCACCATTGAAGGAGCTTAAGCTAATATTTTCATGCCTTGTCATTCTCTTATGTTTCAAGGTAAGGAAACTCAAAGAAAAATGATGTTCCTTCATGTTTAGTGTTGTCCGAAAATTCACCTCACAATGGTGTCTTTACCTTGCTTGTTTTAGCTTCATTTGAATCTTCCAAGGTCTAGGAGGAGTCCTCTCTTGATACTTATTCAAGCTCTCTACCAATTCAAAGGTAAAACAACTACCTTAATGTGTTAAGACAATATATGTAACTAGGGTTTACAATGAGATGAAGCTTAAAGCTTGTATACTCATTATATTATTTGTATAATGTTCAGAAGTTGACAAGCAACTAAAAGCCTTGCCAATTTAGTCAGGGAAACAAGAAAGAAGTTTGTGAGGAAATGAGGTAAATATGCTAACCTAATGTGGTTTAAAATCTTAGGAGAAATGAGCTTATATTGCTTATGAAAATGATTTAAGGAGCCAAGGGAAAATGACTTAGAAGAATGCTCTTAAGGGCGTAGTAAAAGGCATATGTATTGTTAAGTGTGTTTGCAGGTCAAAGGCAAATACAATGTGGGAAATTCAGTGTTTATGATTTATGCATCTTAAGGGCCTAAGAGCCATGTTATTTAAGGGCCTAAGTGCCATGCAATTTAAATTATGCACTATATTGTGATGTAGTGCTAAATGTGTGAAGTTTGTGTATAAGAATGTGTTTGATGGATTTAGAAGTGTGTAAAGAACATTCTTTGTGAAGTTGAGTGTCTTGGATGGTTAAAGGAGGAAAAACAATATGTTTGTGTGTAAGGAATGTGCATTAAGTGATTAAGTGTTTTTGGTTGTAAAAGGGTGAAAACCTAAGTGTCTGAGTGTGAGAATACTCTTGATGGATTTTAGGTGTTCTTGAATGTTTTATGGTGAAAAACAATGTGTTTTGGTATGACATTGTGCTAAGAGAACCTATGGCAAAATTTAGATGATGTATAAGAAGTTCTAAGTGTTTAAAAAGAGTTTTGGTGAGTTTGGAAGTGTTGAGAATGATTAAATGTTTTACTAGGGAAGAAAGCATGTATTAAGGTGTTTGAGTGCTACAAGGATTTAGACATTGTCTTGGAAGTTCTAGAAATCAAATGAGTGTTTTGGGACACACCAAAGTTATTTCGGAGTTGTTCTAGGACTTAGGCAAACTTTGGGAAAACAAGGAGAAGGAATAAACTTGTAAAAGGACTACAAGGATGATATAAGGAATTTAGTTGTATGAAAAGATGCTTAAGAGTGGATGTTCAAATGGAGAAGAAATATTATGGTATAATGGTTACAATAGGCATGAAACACCACTTAGAAACCTAAGGAGGTAATACTATAAGTGTTAGAGATTTTGGTGGAAATTGGTTAAGTGTTTAAAGGCTTGGAAAATGAGTGTTTTGGCTTGAACTGTGTCCGAACTTCGGAATTCCGGACACAGGTTTGGACAAATGAGATTTTACCTTGAAATCTTCCTCGATCCATGTCCGAACTTCCGAAGTCCGGACACATGTTTGGACATGCGTCTGTTTCCAGTTTTAAGTCACGGCTTGCGTCCGAACTTGGGAAGTCCGGACACAAGTTCGGACATGCCACTGTTTTGGCCAAAAATGTTGTTTAAGGTTAGGAAAAGTTGTCTAAAAATGGTGATTACTAAGTAATGATGTTATAAGATTGTTAAGGACATGTTAAGTGAGTTATAATGACAATTTAGTGGGGGGAAAGACTGTATTAAAATGTAAAAGTAAAACAAGTTAAAATGTGAAGTTATGTAACTAAGTTAACAGGGAAAAGATATAAGCATTAGACTTAAAACAATCATGTTACCCCGATGTTAATAAGAGTACATGTGATGTTATCAGTTGTTCGAGAATTGCTCGAGGAACATAAAGTGGACTCCGGTGACAGGTATGGTTTTCTTGCAACCTGTGTCCTACCGGATTACACCGGCTTGTATGCCAATGTGTTTTTCTGTGTGTTTGCCACGTTGTAAGATAAAACATGTAATGAGTTTACAGTAATTCATTTATGTGGCGTGTTCAACTCCGATACCATTTAACCTCGGAAGTGTTAACCTTACTTAACTGAGTCTAGGATCACATGAGAGTTCGGTATTCGGAGTAAACGACCCGAACCACGGGACGTTCTAACCACAGCTATGCGTGTGTTAATTGTGTGATATGTGTGTGTGAATGTAGGGATCTCCCTTGTATGTTTAACCCAATTGTAATACTGTATGGTGTGTAGAGGTGATAGACTCCATAGCGGGTTTCTACTAATATCTAAAAGTAAGTATGTACTAACAGTGGGAGGAATCCGGTTAGGCCGGTCGCGCGTTGTTTGGGAGTGGGTATCCTTCTTAGCCTTACCCTTCTCTCTGTTATGGTTGTTTCCCTCACGGGTTATGATCTCCCATTAGCTTATTCCAAAGCTTAGCTATTCTGACTTATGATCGGTTTAGGGGGAACATGTGTTTGTGTGGTGTGTTCGGGCCACAAAACCCGAACCATCTTAACTTAAGTTACTCGTCCGACTAATAGGACGGTAATGAGTGTTGTATAACGAGCTTACCATGGGGGTGACATCATTCTCTAGGCTCACCAGTGAATTAACTAAGTTTGGGTCGGTTCCTAGGAGAATCGTTCCCGTTATGTTATATGTTGTTGTAATGCAGTTACTATTGCGATGTTATTATGTGCACGTTGAAACGTGAAAAGTGTTGTTATGTGTTGTTAAGTGACGTATGTTATATGTTGTAAAATGTGGAGTATGTGGATCATGGATATGAATCCCAGTTTGTGATAAGAGGCGTTTAAGGATAACCCGAATAACGGGTAAGAGTCGTCTATTAAGGAAGTAGCTCCATTAGCGGAGAAGCACTCTAGGGGTAATGAATACCATGAGTGACCTATCAAGTATGGATATGTTATCCGTTTGTTGAGCCCATTGAGGCGGAATGATTCGTGTTGTGTGTTTTAAGTTACATGCATGATTTAAATATAATCAACCGCATGCTAAGACGACAATTAGTTGTGCGTGGCCCGGTAGCATGTGGGCTGCGGGATTACCATACCAGCAAAGGTGCTGAGCCCCTTGGGGGCCACCCTTTTCTCTTCCTTTCCTATTTCAGGTACAAAGAGCTGGAAGCCGTTCGAGAGTAGGACGGGGTAGTCGTTGTGGATGGGTAATCATTTAAGTTGTATATATACAGTAGGTGTAGTAAGACCGAAATTGTTATCGGCATCAGTTTGTAAATACTCGGTACAGTTGGAAGGTATGTGTATGTTTTGTTGTAAATGGAGAGGGATAATAGTGTGTAGTCACTCGGGAATCTAGTCCATCAGTCCGATACATTGTATATGTAATTGCCTTGTTAGCCACGTGGGTGGTTAACGGCGTGTAACACCAACAAGTTAAGTAATGTGATGAAGTTTGTTTTTCCGCTGCAGTTTATTGTAAGTGTGTTAATGTTAGATGGGGTGTTACAATCAGCAGCGTGATGGTTGTAGAAACTCGGTATAGATTTGATTGAGGTTTGTATTGGTATTGTATTTGAATTGATTAAGGAATGGAAATATTGTTTGGATTAGAACACTCGGTATATTCGTCATCAAACCGATATTTTAATTTGGTAGGTTGTATTGAAATTGGTTGGCCTTGTTAGTCACGTGGGTGATTAACGACATGTATCACCCACCGGTTGTAGTTTGAATTCCGCAGCTTGTTATTGGTAATTGAGACGGGTTAGGAGATAATTGTGTGATTACCGGTAGGGGTATTGCAAAAGGTCTACCTAAAATTAAAGGTACCTCAACATCCTCATCCATGTCAAGGATTACGGAATCAGCTAGAAAGAAAAACTTACCCACACCAACAACCACATTCTCTACCATACCTCGAGGTGTGATTGAGGTTCTATCAGCTAGCTGGAGATTGAAATGAATCGGAACGAGCTCACCAGCATGAAGCTTCTTGAACATTGTATATGGCATCAGTTTGATGCTCGCTTCTAGATCAGAGAGGCCATATCCACAATCCATATCTCCAATTGAGCAAGGAATGATGGGCTGACCTAGATCACCACACGTGGGGGGGGGGGGGGCCAGCTTCTATAGGATCGCTACTGAACAGGTTTCAGTCAGCTGGATGGTGTCCTTCTTCTTGTACTTCCTCTTATTTGAAATCAAATCCTTAACAAATTTAGCATAGTTAGGCATTTGTTTGATTGCATCAATAAGAGGAATATTAATAGTAAGCTTACGAAAGACATATAAAAATTTTCCAAACTGCTCATCAAGCTCTCGCTCTTTGAGACGGTTTGGAAAGGGAATTTCTCTAGCAATTATCTTTCCCTTTTTGTTCTTAGCAGTAGCAATATGAGAGTTAGAAGAAGTAGGAGCCTGAATCTCCTCATGAACTACCTTAGGAGGGGCAGGTTGCCCTGATGGTGCACCGGCGGTATTAGAATGGGGTTCGGTCTCCTCATCAGTTTGGTTTCCTGCCACTTTATAATTAATTAACTTCCTTCCACTCCTTAGGGTAACTGCTGGTACTTCTTCAGAATCTTCGCAATCCTCAACCACTACTGCTTCTGAGACCGACACTGCCTTCAACTGCTCCTTGGGATTGGGGTCCGGTTGGGAAGGCAGTGATCCAGAAGGTCTCCGCTGTAAGAGGAACTGAGGCAACTGACTCATCGTCCCCTACATCTCTACCATGGCGTTCTCTAATTTCTACTGACCAGCTGCTAGATTTTGATTGATCACAGTTTGCTGCTCCTGAGAAGCCATCAACTTATCCACCATCTCTTGAAGTTTGGCATTGTTTGAGCTCAATAGTGGTTGCTGAGATTGAGACTGTTGTGGCCTGAATTGACCATACTAAGGCCTAGCAAAACCAGGTGGTCCTCCCTGGTTTGCCGACTGAGGCTGCATCTGATGTGAATTCAGCGCATTATTTGGATTCCCGTACCTCAGGTTTGGGTGCTGATTTTGCATCCAAGGCTGTCTGTTGTATTGCCAACTACATGTGCTTGCTCGGTCTACCTCATCTCAGCTACCATAGGGCAGTCCTCATATTCGTGATTGTCCCCGCACTGAGAGCAGCAGACATCACTGGAACCAGTAGACACTTTCTTGGCAGTTTGCACAGATGTCGGTCCCAAGGTTAGCTGCTCGAGCATCTTTGCCATGTTACCAACTGTGGTACTTAAATGGGCCTGGTCAGTAGCTATTTGCTCAATCATGGGGTCTCGAGTCCAAGAAGAAGTATGACCAACTGTAAATACTCTTCCACCACTGCTGCTCCACTGGCGGAGCTCCTCACAGTAGGACTCCATAGCAGTCATGAACACTTCTCCACTCTTGGCAAGCAGATTCCCACCCAGTGCAGCTCTAACCTCACCTCTATGCTCGTCTTTTAGTCATTGGAAGAACCCTTGAGCCAAAGATTTGGTGTTCTGACCGTGATGAGGGCACTGGCAAAGTAACTCCATGAATCTATCCCAGGCTTCGTAGACTGTCTCACTGCCGGACTGTCTGAAGGCTGTTAGATCAGCAATCATCTGTCTGGTCCTGGAGATGGGGATGTACTTCTCGTAGAATCTGTCTGTCACATGCTCCCAAGTAGTGATGATACCCGGTTGCAGACGGTGGAACCATTTTGACGCCTCCCCAGACAAACTGTGCTGGAACAAGCACAGTCGAGCATACTCCTCCATCCGTGAGATATCCCCAACGAATCTAGATGTACTAGAAATCGATGTACATGGTTTAGCGCATCAGCTGGGTCTGCGCCTGAAAAGGTCCCCCGCAGGGTGATTCCTAACAGCATTTGTTTGATGGCTTGGTTTGAGTTTCTACCATTTTGCTGTGAGTTCAAAGTTGAGGTAGAACCACAGGGCCTCTTCTGGGAGCAGCTGGTGGGCGATTGATCCTTCCCATTGTGGCTTGCTCATTTTTGTTTGTTGGTCCATTTGCAGCCATGGTGAAAGCAGGTGCTCTTCTTGCTTGATGAGCTGTACGGTTGATCTCTAGGTCTAGATTAAATCTTGGTGTTCCTCTAGATCGGGTACCGTGCATTCACCAAACACCTGCACAGCTAAAACAAATAAAGCACAAAAATTAAAGTTAGTACTGATCTGAAACAAGAATAAACAAACTAGTAAATACTAAAATGTCTAAATAACAGATAACAAAATAAACTACAATAAAATTGAAAATAAGATAGAGTTAATTAAAATTAAGAAAACAACAAAAACAAAACAAATAAAATAAAATAAAATAAGTATAAACAACTAAGAATAACTAAATTGAATTTATAACTAAATAAAAATAAGAAAGAAATAAAATATAATAAACTGATGAAACTAAAATAATTAACTAAAACTAAATAAAATTAAAGTAAAACAAAATTAATCAAACGAATTAAATTAAAAACTAAGAGACGCAATGAAATTAAAATTAAAACAAACTAATAAACACAAAATTAAGATTATGACTAAAATGAGAACGAAATAAGTAACGAAAATAAAATAAAGTAAAATAAACCAATATAAATAGAACAAAGATAATAAATAAAAATAAAGTAAAAAAAATGTAAAAACAATTGACAAGCAGGGCAAAGGACTAGACAAAGTCAAGTCCCCGGCAACGGCGCCATTTTGCTAAGAGGGTAAATGATATACTAAAAACTGTGAAATTAAACCTAGGCAATGATAAATCAAAGTCCTGTCGGGTTGCAAAAATCCCGGTCACTATAGTATAGGAAATTAAGTAACCAGGTATCGAATCCACGGGACTTGAAGAAATAAGCCTAATCCTAAGAAAACTAGAAATTCAGGGAGGTTGTTAATTATTTTTGTGAAATACCCCAAACCTAAGTATGCTAAGTAAACATCAAATCATGATTTAGTAAGGCTAAAATATGCCTTAGAAAGATTGGTAGACAATTTAAACCAAGGAAAACACAAGAAAATGCCTTAAGGGCAATTAGGGCAAAAATGTGCTCTAAGCTTGGAGAGACTTGGGTGAGTACCCAAATATCATGATAAGACCTTAGTAATATTCTAATGGTCATTTTAAACCAATTACAAAAGAAAACCAAGCTTGAAAACAAGTTAAAACACAAAATGTGCTTTAAGAAGTCTTAAAGCACATTTTTGAGAAATTATCTTAGAATTGAGTTTTGAGTGGCTAAATGCCCATCATTACTCTTTAATCAACATGTTTACTAATTAGTATCACATTAGGAAACCTAAATCAATGGGAAATCAAAAATTTCAGAAATATGTGCACTGATTTGTGAATAGTGCCAAATAGTGACTAGTTTAATCTTTAATCAACTTAGTTTAGTTAATTGGTCAATAAAGGCCAAACATGCCCTTATTTAACAAGGGGGCCGATTTTGAGAGTGGTGAGTCACCACATGAGTCATTCAATTAAAGGAAAGAAGAGGGAAATAAGTAAAGTTACTATTTGCTTTATAAAAGCAAAATATCTCTTAATAAGCTACCTTTCTCCTTTTCTCTCTTCATTTCTCTTCTTCCCACGGTTTCTTCTTCTCTTCTCTTGCTCCAAAACCGAGAGAGCTCCATCCATGGGTGCTTCACCTTCAATTGCTCACCAAGTGTTCATCTTTGCTCCAAATCAAAAACTAAGTATAGATTTCTCTTAGTTAGGCCAAGACCTATCTTTCTATATTTTCAAATCTTTCAAAGCTCAAGTTTGGTGCCATGAGAAAACTCCATTGATGGAGGAAAATCAAGTTTGAAGAGCTCATTAGCTTCTCCATTCTCTTAAGGTAAAGAAAATGTAAGAAAACCATGTTTCCATCCTTCCTTCCACATGGCCGAAAATTACTACTCATGGGGCCTTGTTTTTATGCCTTGTTCTAGCTTGATTTATTCACCAAGGACTAGTGGAGGTCCTATTTCATTCAATGCCCAAGTCTACTTTGAGACTTCAAAGGTAATCATCCACTTTTATGCCTTAGAACACATTTCTAACCTAGGTTTTCATTCCTTGAGGTTAGTGTATTGTTTAGTAATCATGTGAGTCATTGAATATTGGTTAGAACATTGGCAAAGGAAGTTTAAGTGGTGGCCGATATTCATTCAAGAAGAAGGTCTAAGGAGGAAGATAAGATAAGCTGAGAAAGCAAGGTAAATTACTTACTTAATGGTGGTTTAAGGTTTAAGGAATGAGTTTTAGATGAGTACCAATGTAGCCTAGGGCTTACATTAGGTAATGGGTTATGTAACCTAAGAAAAAGAACTTAAATAAGCTTGTGAACTTGTGACTAAGGAGCCAATGGGAATGAGTTAGTAATATAAGTTTGAGATGGATTTTAAGAGCATTATATCTACTATGAGATTGATGGGTGTATTTGCAGGCTGAAGGTTTTTATATGTGGGAAATTCAGTGTTTAAGTTTAAGTTATTTAAGGGCCTAAGAGCCATGTCATTTAAGAGCCTTAGTGCTATGAAATTTAAGATTATTGCAATATATTGAGTTTGTTGTGATGAGTTGGTTTGGGTGATGAGATATGATGAGAAAGAACTTGATGTGTGTGAGATGGTAGAATGAGGAAAAATAATGTGTTTGGGCATGATAAGATACTAGAGGAGCTATGGCGAAATTTGAGTAGAAAATAAGTGTTTAGGTGATGGTGGTGAATTAATATGACCTAGGATTTACTAGGAGTCATTATGAGGAATTTGAGTGGAAATGAGTGAACTAAGGAGTTCTAGAGTTTTAGGATGACCTAGAGATGTCTAGGAAGAATTAGAGGAATTAGCCTACTTACGAATCTGAGATTGGAGCAGAACATCTTCATATTAAGAGTCAACTATTTTACAACACGGTACGACAACCGCCAAATACCAGAATTAAAGAAACCCTAGCGTGTTTGCACCAGGAAGGAATTGAATATGAGATAAGATGTTAGAATAAATGAGTAAGGAGTTGCACCATCAATGGGCAACAGAGTAAAGGCCAACTACCACGGTAGTAGTGGTCGTGAGTACAATATTTATATAAGTGGATTAAGTCATGGTGCGCGGTAAAAGCGACCGTTAGGTATGAGCTGTCAAATGTTGACACTGAGGCAATTAGATTTATGAGTTAAGACCAGCATAAGTAAGGAAATAAGGTGGTAGACGAACTGTGCATTGATGCCAGTAGTCTGGACCTGGTTAGGTAAGATTTCACAGGAAGCACACTACCCATTCCTTAAGGACCTGGAAGTGCATTCCTAGTTAAACAAATATGAGGAAGAAAATAAGAGGCTCTACGGAAAGAGACCTCAGATATTAAGAGACCGAATCAATACGGAATACAGAAAAGAGCCAGAGCATACCATACCCAAGAACACAATAATGGATTTCCCTTGATTAACTTCAAGAAGAACAATAAATGTTATTATGGAACGATGAAAGAGGAGATCGACAACAGAATACTTCATAATTAGCAATAGCTAAACGTGTGACGAACACTATGTGTTTACTAAAACGAGACGTGGGACGACTGCACCCCACAGGGGCTTGCAGGCCTGACACACTCATTTATGAGTTAGTTGGGTAAGTAGTAATGTACCAGTAAGGTACCCCATGCATGTAGACGAGTGGTGTAAGGAACACGGGAGGTAGTCGACTCCGTACCACGGACAACGACACAAGATCAGACAAGAGCAGCCATTACCACAAACAATCGAAGAGAAGAATCCAGTTGAACCAGCAACACAAGGGAATCAGAGAACAAATAATTAAGGACTATGATGTGCAAGAAGCACGGATTATTAAGTATAGACATAGGACATGTCTTAAGATGAATAAGATTAAACTGTAAAGTGCAATAAGCACTAAACAGTAGTTTCAGATTAGGAATCATCCTCAGACCAAAGGTCAGTTGGGGAGAACGATTTAGACATTTGAGAAAACACTAAAAGTATGAACATTAGATCTCCAGGGAGATTGGATAGACGAGCTACAACTCATCAAGGCCGTGTATATGTAGAGATAACACGTGACCATTGAGGGACCTTTAGTGCTAAACCATAAGCACGCAGGGGGAAAATATACAATACTGTAAAAGGATAAGCGAGACAGTTAAGCCTAAGATTATTAGAGTCGCGCAGCGGAAGCTAGCAGACCACTACCTTTGAGATTAGACCAAACTATGTTAAGGAAACGGTACAAGTACCATTAAGAATCCTCGATACGGAGACTAAGTAATTTATGATCGAATTATAAGTAAGATAGATGAAGTGGAAGCTAGAATGCTTGGTGAGAATTAGACATCTTGAACTTATGTTCAAGGATGATATAATGCTGATTACGTGGGTGTAATCCATTTTAAGGGGGGTAGAGCGAAAACCGCTTAGCGTATGTTTGTGTACTGAGTACATAAACTACGGTGTGCATAGCACAAGATAATTTGAGAATATGTTTTACATAAACATTTTGAGATAAATCATGGTTATTGTACACGGAAGATGTGAATACCATACATATTAAGTACTTATCTTGTTAACTCCGGTGTGAGTACAAGTTAAGAGAAATAAGGAAGAGGAATAAGGAGATTTAAGAAAAAAGGAATATATATGAGGTATGAGTCGATATGAGACTATGTGTGAGATAAGAATAAGATAACACTATAAGATATTATTTGATATGAGTATGAGGAAGGAAATAGTAATGCTATGTGGTATGAGAAGGCGGAAGTTGGTATGAGACTGATATAGAACTTAGTAGGAATTTAAGTCTTGAGGTAATTACTAAGAGATGAATCGGGAATGTTTGATGGACTGAGTCCACACTTTGGAGATGTATTGATTATGATTAGAAGAACTAAAAAGATAGAAAATTGGACATGAGTGAATTATGTGGATGTTTGAAAATGATGTGGGAGGTGGAACTTGATTTTCCAGGGATCAAGGGAAACCGAACACAAATTGGAGTGGAAGGATAGTACGACACTGATGCTGATCACATCAGGGTGGGATGATTCCTGAAAATCCCTACCAGTGGTCACAATTAAATCACACTATGGATAGAGGCCTTAGGATAAAAATGAAATTGGAGTTGATTGTATTTTTAATTAGAGGAATTATTCCTCACATGACCTCGTAAAAAGGATTACCTATTTACTGAGTCTCGCCCATGAAGTCGAGGACGCACGAGCCTTTGTCTTCGGACCGGTGACATGGGGAGAGCAGAGTGTTTTGTATTCTGGCCCATGGTGACGAGGACGAATGAGCCATTGTCTACGGACCGGTGACATGGGAGAATACGTTGGAAATTATGTGAATGTTTTTGATCATCAAGAGGAATAAAGGGAATTTTGAGTGCTATACATGTGTAAGCGTGTTGTGTGAAATTTAAGAATAAGCATATGGTGGACCTAAGGATTCAATGAGTTCGAGTATACATAAGTATGATCTGTATGATCTATGGAATGAGGTAAGACATGTATTTTAATAAGATAAGATGCATGGGAACTTTGGGGACAAAGTTCTTTTAAGGGGGGTAGATTGAAATACCCCAAACCTAATTATGCTAAGTAAACATCAAATCATGATGTAGTAAGGCTAAAATATGCCTTAGAAAGATTGGTAGACAATTTAAACCAAGGAAAACATAAGAAAATGCCTTAAGGGCAATTAGGGCAAAAATGTGCTCTAAGCTTGGAGAGACTTGGGTGAGTACCCAAATATCATGATAAGACCTTAGTAATATTCTAATGGTCATTTTAAACCAATTACCAAAGAAAACCAAGCTTGAAAACAAGTTAAAACACAAAATGTGCTTTAAGAAGTCTTAAAGCACATTTTTGAGAAATTGTCTTAGAATTGAGTTTTGAGTGGCTAAATGCCCATCATTACTCTTTAATCAACATGTTTACTAATTAGTATCACATTAGGAAACCTAAATCAATGGGAAATCAAAAATTTCAGAAATATGTGCACTGATTTGTGAATAGTGCCAAATAGTGACTAGTTTAATCTTTAATCAACTTAGTTTAGTTAATTGGTCAATAAAATCCAAACATGCCCTTATTTAACAAGGGGGCCGATTTTGAGAGTGGTGAGTCACCACATGAGTCATTCAATTAAAGGAAAGAAGAGGGAAATAAGTAAAGTTACTATTTACTTTATAAAAGCAAAATATCTCTTAATAAGCTACCTTTCTCCTTTTCTCTCTTCATTTCTCTTCTTCCCACGGTTTCTTCTACTCTTCTCTTGCTCCAAAACCGAGAGAGCTCCATCCATGGGTGCTTCACCTTCAATTGCTCACCAAGTGTTCATCTTTGCTCCAAATCAAAAACTAAGTATAGATTTCTCTTAGTTAGGCCAAGACCTATCTTTCTATCTTTTCAAATCTTTCAAAGCTCAAGTTTGGTGCCATGAGAAAACTCCATTGATGGAGGAAAATCAAGTTTGAAGAGCTCATTAGCTTCTCCATTCTCTTAAGGTAAAGAAAATGTAAGAAAAACCATGTTTCCATCCTTCCTTCCACATGGCCGAAAATTACTACTCATGGGGCCTTGTTTTTATGCCTTGTTCTAGCTTGATTTATTCACCAAGGACTAGTGGAGGTCCTATTTCATTCAATGCCCAAGTCTACTTTGAGACTTCAAAGGTAATCATCCACTTTTATGCCATAGAACACATTTCCAACCTAGGTTTTCATTCCTTGAGGTTAGTGTATTGTTTAGTACTCATGTGAGTCATTGAATATTGGTTAGAACATTGGCAAAGGAAGTTTAAGTGGTGGCCGATATACATTCAAGAAGAAGGTCTAAGGAGGAAGATAAGATAAGCTGAGAAAGCAAGGTAAATTACTTACCTAATGGTGGTTTAAGGTTTAAGGAATGAGTTTTAGATGAGTACCAATGTAGCCTAGGGCTTACATTAGGTAATGGGTTATGTAACCTAAGAAAAAGAACTTAAATAAGCTTGTGAACTTGTGACTAAGGAGCCAATGGGAATGAGTTAGTAATATAAGTTTGAGGTGGATTTTAAGAGCATTATATCTACTATGAGATTGATGGGTGTATTTGCAGGTTGAAGGCTTTTATATGTGGGAAATTCAGTGTTTAAGTTTAGATTATTTAAGGGCCTAAGAGCCATGTCATTTAAGATCCTTAGTGCTATGCAATTTAAGATTATTGCAATATATTAAGTTTGTTGTGATGAGTTGGTTTGGGTGATGAGATATGATGAGAAAGAACTTGATGTGTGTGAGATGGCTGAATGAGGAAAAATAATGTGTTTGGGCATGATAAGATACTAGAGGAGCTATGGCGAAATTTGAGTAGAAAATAAGTGTTTAGGTGATGGTGGTGAATTAATATGACCTAGGATTTACTAGGAGTCATTATGAGGAATTTGAGTGGAAATGAGTGAACTAAGGAGTTCTTGGGGTTTAGGATGACCTAGAGATGTCTAGGAGGAATTAGAGGATTGGTGAGTGTATTAAACACACCAAAATCATGTGATGAGGAATGCTAAGACTTGTGCAAGAATCTGGAGGAGATGTTGTATAATGCTTTGAGATGATTTAGGTATGAACTAAGTGTAGAACAATGAGAGTTCGGGAAGTTTGTGAAAGAGGTGGTGATGTTAGTGGTGGAACAATAAGGTTTTAGTTAGATGGTAATGAGTGGACTTAGGTGATGGGAGTGAAGATTGGTGGGGGAATGTTGTAAGTCGCCAAGGAAATGACTAGAAACATATAAGAAGGTATGATCAGGTGAATGGTGAGTAAGTTGCATAAAAGAAGTGGAAATGTCTAAGGAGGGCATTGCATGGTTAGGGAAATGAAGAACAATGTCAAGGTATTAAGGTAATGGAAAGAAAGGTATAGGTATGCTTAAGAGTTTAAGAGTGATGAGTAACCAAAGGAAAGAAGGGAAAATTGTGCATGGACATGCAAGATGACCTTGGAAGGTTTAACAAGCAAAGATGGAGTGCAATGATGTTAAGGAGAAGTTATGTGGGTAGGAAAGAAACACTTTGGTTAGTTGAAGTTTTAGATAAAATGCACATGTTAGAGAAATAAGGAATTAGTTAACAAGTGTTAGGAATTTCTTGCAAGAATTGAGCAAAAGGTTAGGATGATCTTTGGAGGTTATTTTAATGAGTTTGGAGGATGATTAAAGGAGGGTTTAAAGGTCTAAATGATGTTAGAATACATTAGAAGGCTTTAGGTGAAGTTTGGTGAAGATTCAACAATTTTTGGACATGTTCTGGTGGCGTCTGACCCAGGGGTCCGACCCAAGTTTGGGTCGGACGGCCTCTGTTAGACGCTAGTGAAGGGTTCTGTAATGGTCCGACCCAGTTGGTTGGGTCGGACATGGGTCGGACAGGAGAGTTTTAAAAGACGGAAAAATTTATGTAATGGTCCGACCCAGTTGGTTGGGTCGGACGTGGGTCGGACAAGAGGAGTTTTTCAAACCCGAGAGTCTCTGGAATGGTCTGACCCAGTTGGTGGGTCGGACGGTGGGTCGGACGACCCTTAAGACTTAAAAAAAAAAAGAGAAACCCTAAGAGAGTTTAGTGGTATTTAGGGTACCCCATTGAGGGAGCAAAGATTAATAGAGGTATAAAGACCTAGGGGATTAAGTTAAGTGTAAGCTTAAAAGTTTAAGGTTAAGTTTGTAAGATTAAGTTGTAACACTTAAGAGGTGTTAGGTGGGGATCATTAAGGGTTAAGTAAGTTAAGTAAGTTAATTAAGTTAAGTAAGATAAGTAAGTTGAATTGAGTTAAGTGATTAACAACCTAAAACTGAATGAATGTTTTAGGACTTGGGAATTGGACTCCGGAAGAGATTAAGCAACCGAACGACCAACGGTGAACGGTACAGTTCTTCTTGTGACCTGCTTGCTAACGAGGTGTCCCTCGGCTTGTGTGCTATTTGTTTTTGTGTGCTCACTAAACAAGATAAAGCATGCAACCGGAATATTATGTTTTGTATTGTTGTGTGATGTTTGAAAACTAACACAACATACCGTGAGAACTTACTAACCAACGTTTAGTAAGGAAATATGTGAGACTAAGGAACGCTCCCTAATATGGGTTCATATAAACCGAAAGAGGTTAACCAACGAACTGGTCTTGAGACTACTACTAACTGGAACTTGAGTGAGAAAACCCGGGACTGACTCGGCTTGCATGCTAAGGAAAGGGGGTCGGTATCTATAGCAGATCCGTCTTCCGCTTAAGGACTTGTCTACGGACTTGTAGCCTAGGGCCGGTTGCCGGCTCAGCTACGCTGGACTTCCGTCCAGGGTAGGTGGCATTAAGATGGTGCGGTGGGATCACCTAAATCCCAGGTTTGGACTTAGGATACAACCATTCCCCTCCAGGAACGGTTTGTATACTGAGAATAAGTTAAGATTAAGATTAAGGTAAGGTTAAGATAAGTTACAACCATTCCTTTTTAAAGGATGGTTTATATTTTTAAGACTAAGATAAGCTACATCCACTCCTTTTTAAAGGGTGGTTGTTACTAAGATTAAGATAAGACTAAGATTGAGGTGAGATAAGGATGGACTGAGAATAAGAGGAAATACAACTTGAGGAGTTAAATAATTAACTCTCTAATTAAGGGAACGCATCTAAGTCGTTCATTGTGTGTGAACTTTGATTGTTCATATTTGGTTTGTTGTTTACTGCACTTACTATTATGTTGTGCATCTAATCAACCTCCATGCTATCGACAATTAGTCGTCGTAGCCACGTTAGCTTGGGGGCCATGAGAGGATCGTACCAGCATTCGTGCTGACCCCCTTTGGGGGCTGTTTTTACTACACAGGTGAACATCAGGAGGCGGCCGTCACGAGAGTAAGAAGGGGTACAAGTGCTGCAGGTTAAGTGTGGCCTACGAGTTGTGCATGTACACTCGTATGGCAATTGAGTTAGTAAGATGTATAGGATGTGAGGGGATTGTAAGAAGGAAATGTATTTGGTAAAGGTTGTTATGTACTAATGTTCAGTATATTCTGTAGTCAGACCGTGGCAAGGTCCTGGTGTGTAAAGAATTCCGCTGTGACGTGTATATATATATGCTGTTAAGTTGCGAGACCACGTTTGGATTGAGTTGGGATGTTACATTTTGTGATTGAATTGAAATAACGTAAATCAAGAATTTAAATGAACGATTAATGAAAGCTAATCATAAGTTTTATCAAATGAATGGAACTCTGGGTTTGGGTTGTTCTTTACTGGATGTAGTTAGCAATTTCTACAATATTCTTATGAGATTCGGATTGGCCAATTCTTTTTACTCTCTTCAATGCTAAATCCTAGTTCATTAAAGAGCTCACCTATCAGAACATGTCATCTCTAATCCAGTGTCTGACAAAACACATATAGGCGGAATAAGTGTGAAGAATTAATAGCAATTGCAGGGAGAACTCATCTATCCGACTAGTTCTCCACAAATTTTCAGATTAACTTGAACCTCTTGTGAAATACCCCGAACTTAATTAGGGTGATTAAATTACTCTAACATTATATTTTAGGGCCTATTAGTGCCTAAGGAATTTTGGTAAAGAGAATGAAACCAAAAGAAAAGAGAAAACACCTAAAAAGCGAAAAACGATAAATTGAGTGTTATGTGACCATAGGAGGAATACGACCTCAACAAGGGTATTAGATGGGTTTACAAGGCTTAAAAATGCCTAATTAATAGACGGGAACAATTCCCGAAGAAAACGGATCCATAAAATGAATTAAGAACGCTAATGAAGCTTTAGCGCACGTTTTTCGAGAAAACCCGAAAACGTGATTTTGAGTGGTCAAATGAACCCATAAAAATTATAGTCAACCAAATAACTATAATTCAACATTAATGTAAGTTTAAGAGCCGTTAAAATTAAAGAAACAAGAAAAATCCAGAAAACGGGCCCGGTTAGTGAATAGTGCTAAAACCGGGTAAATTAACGAGCGTTTTCTGCAAAAGATGAAAAACGCTCCCAGCTTGTATTATTAATGGGGACGGTTTTATATGGGTAATCATCCCACTCACATAACTAGCTAGGTATTAAAATAAGTCAAAAAGCAAAAAGGTGGGAAAAAGTAAAAAGGCCCCCTCTCTTCTCTCTCCTCCCATTTCTCTTTTCCCCTCTCTTTCCTCTCTTTCTTTCTTCATCGGCCGTCCTCCTCCTACCCATATGGTTATGGATGATTTATGAGCTCCCTCCATGGCAGCTCTTCTTTCCAAGCTTGCCCAAGCCACACCAAGGCTCCAAATCAAGAAAAAATTACATATTCTTCTTCTCCTCATCAAGAGCTACATTTCCCTCTTTCCCAAATCTCAAAATGATGAACTTCATCTCCATGGGTTTTGCCCATTTGAAGAGAAAATGGTACCAACTTGAAGCTTGGAGTCCTCTCTTTCCATTAAGGTAAAAATTTCAAAGAAAAACTCATTTTCTCTCCACTCCTTGTGCTGGCCAATTTTGCCCTCTTTGATGCCTTGTTTTCTTCTTGTTTTGGAGATTTGTCTCAACCCTCCAATGGTGGTGGAACCCCCTTCTTGATTCAAGGGTTGAAACCCCTCTTAAAAACTCCAAAGGTAAAACATAACTCTTGTGCTTTAAGCCCTTTCATTGGATTAGAATTTTCCTAAGGGTTTAGAGGTTTAATTATGTTAATTTTGTGTTCCTTGAATGTTGGGAATGAAGTTTGGCAACTCCATTGCCCACTTGACCGAAATGTAGAAGAAGAAGAGGAAGCGGAGACTTGAAATAAGAAACTTGGAAGATTAAGGTAAGAAATCTACCTTAAAACTTGTTTTGATTGTTTTAGAATTTGGGATGGGTTAAATTGAATAATGAACCCAAATTATGTGAGAGAATGTGATTGATGGCTAGGAGAGATAATTGTGAATGGTTGTTTGAATTAAAGGCCTTGGATCTAAGTGGATTTGAGTATATATGTTGGTATTGTTGTTTGATGTCATTTTGAGGAAATATCATGTGCTGGTAGGACCCTCATGGGTGTGGCTCGTTTAGGATTGAGTTAAGTGAATATTGGTGTGAATTTAAGAGTTTGGATGTGTTAAGTTTATGGGGAAGTTATGGCGAAATTTTGGTAGAAAACAAGTGTTTTAAGGTGACTTTGTGAATTGGAGAATCTAGGTGTGTATGTGGTTGAGTAGAGTTGAGTAATGATCTTGACATGGTATTTAGAGAGCTAGAGAGAGAAGTGTAAAATCTGTAGCAAAGAGTGTTGAAGTGCATTAGAAAAACTCGGAAAGAACTAGTGAGCAAGACTTAGGAAAATGAGAGTTGGACTTGGGTTTTAGAAGTGCATTATCTAGGAATGAAGTGGAATGGTCATTAAGTGATTTGGTAAGGTTGGTAGGAGGAAGAGACTATCAAGAGGAAGTTAGAAATGCACAAGTGTGCAAAGTACAAAAATGCAAGGATGAAAAGGTAGAAATTAAGCAAGAATTGAGGAAGGGTTGGACCAATGATTTAAGGTGGTTTAAGGAGTGTTTTGAGGTGTTTAAACATGTAGGAAACATGTGGAAAGTTTATGGAATGATTAGGGGTGGATTAAAGGTTGATTTGGGGTTGAAAAATCACCTAAGTAGCAATTTTTAGCAGGGTCCGGGACTTAGGGGTCGTACCAAGTCCCGGACCGCATAAAAAAAGGCCCGAGAGTGAACATAGGAATTGGTCCGGGACTTAAGTCCAGGACCAAGTCCCGGACCAGGTAGAAAAATGGCCGAGAGTACGAGAATGTATTGGTCCGGGACTTTGGGTCCGGACCAAGTCCCGGACCACCCCCAGAAATGCACCGTGAGTGTTTTAAAGTGTTCTAAAGTTGGAGAATTGATTGTTATTGGTCTTAGATGATGTTTAGGAGTTGTTTGGTGACATATAAATGTCCTAAGAAGCTTAAACAAGATTGAGAAGTGAATGAGTAAGTTGTGAGTTTAAGGACACATGAACAAAACTAAGGAATAACGGGATAACGAGATTAACTATGGGAATATTAGTTTTTGCATACAGTAAAGCCTTAATGTTAATAAAACATTTGAATATTATCAATGGAACAAGAGTGAACCAAGGAACGTGAGAACACACGGTAAAGTTAACCCCGGTGAAAGGTATGATATGCTAACGATGTTACTCTGATTTGTGTGCTTGTTTGAATTGTGTGATCAGCTAAACAAGATAAATGCACAAATCGGATTGTTTGCATGTTCTTGTGCTTTTGATGTATTGTTCTTGGTTGTATGGTGTTGGGGTAAAACCTAACGGCAAGTGTACCGGTCAATTCTAGCAAGTTTTAATAGAGAGAATTCCCTAAGTATCGAACCAGAGGAGGCGATGTGTCTAGTTTAAATCTTTATTAAGCAAATTAAAACAGGAAATTGGGGTTTGATTTGATGATGATTAGAAACTGTAAACAGAATGCAAACAATAACAAGCAGGAAAATAAATGTTGTGAAACTAATTTGGAAAAGAGATCCCGGTTTACTACTGCACCCTAAATCTGTGATTCCTATCCCTAAGTGATTTATAAGACAATTCTGAGTAAAACCCTAGAACAAAGATAATTTACCTCCGGTCTCCCGTTTAGCAAATACTAGTTAGCAAAGACTGAATTTTAACTCTCGTTACAAACCCACTGTTTACTAACCGCCTTAAGAACAATCTAGTTTATTGGTCAATTAGCTATTTAGAGGAATTACCGTCTCTAAACTAACCGGTTATTTTCCTGTAATCAATTGAAAGCCGCAGTCGTCACATATAAGCTAACAAAATACTAATCCTTATAATTGGCCAAATTGTAAAGATTAAAGAAATTAAGCAAGGAAAATAACTTTACTCAATCAAATTGCATTAAATCACAAAGGAACAGGAATAGTCAATTTAGGGATACATAGCAAACCGAAATCTAAAGGAACTACTCAGCCATTGACATGTTTACAATAAGCTCAATAGTAATAGAGAACAAGAAGAAACTCTGTTCTGAGACTTCTGGTGAAGTCTCCGTGGTGGACTCCTTTCTGTGCTCTGCTCCAAACTCCAAACTCCAAACCAGACTCAAACTCTCAAACTAATTCTCTCTGTGTTG
Organism: Limonium bicolor; assembly: GCA_023374045.1. Classification (NCBI taxonomy): domain Eukaryota; kingdom Viridiplantae; phylum Streptophyta; class Magnoliopsida; order Caryophyllales; family Plumbaginaceae; genus Limonium; species Limonium bicolor. The sequence goes on from CM041783.1 coordinate 116,276,184, forward strand.
TATCGTGACTAATTGTGGTCTCTGTAGAAGTGTCTATTCACGTTGGCTGGCCTCTTCTTTTTATAACAAAAGGAATTCTATCTTTTCTCCCTCTCAAATCTATCTCTAATCTAACCTAATTAAATGACGGCCACAAATGATAAAGATATAAATTAATTCCGTTAATCTCGAAACAGAACTTCGCGCTCCGCTTGTGATGGTCCGGGTTGCAAAGTAGGATGCAAACCCGGACCACGTCTAAAAGTAGGCAGAAGAGTTTCGCCTTGGTATGGTCCGGGTTTCAAACCCATCCTCAAACCCGGACCAAGTCTGAAAAGAGGCAGAAACTTCTGCGATGAGATGGTCCGGGTTTGTAAACCCAGCTGCAAACCCGGACCCTCAATAAAATACAACAGTGGTGAATGAAAATCTGTATTTGACTCTGGTTTGACTTCCCATGTTACTCCAACCTCTAAAATCTTCATTTAAGTACTTTGTTGAGCATTTTTATCTTGAAAACATGTGAAATCGATCATTGGAGACAAATATAACAATGAAGAGTAATTAAAGCATTAAAGAGGAAAGTTAATGTCATAATGTAGAGAATTAAGCATGAATTAGTCTAGTAAACTTAGACAAATTCCTGACTTATCAACTTCCTCACACTTAATCTTTGCTTGCCCTCAAGCAAATAGAAACATACTAAAATCTTACAGAAGGGAGCCGTCAGTTTAGAACTGCGCACAAGGAGATCTAATAATGAAAGGCAGTCATATAGAACAATGATCCACACTTGCAGGTTTTTATAAACAGTGAATTGAGAAGTATTTTGCAAGAGCTTAAGGCACATAGTAAAACCACTGACTCCAATTTCACTTAGGGACTACTTTCCAATTAACTTTCCACAATCCATGGACGACAAGGGGTGAGAAGTAATATCTTATTCCATATTACCTTTCATCACCACGTACTCATAATCAAGAAAGACTTTGCACTTTGCATTTGAAATTAATAAATTTCTTCAACTTTCTAAACAAGCATTAACTTTTTCTTTTATATCCCTCAGACTTTTCTCTCCATTCATGTAGCGGTGTTGGGTCTTCTATCCCAGATCAGATGACCTTAGGTAGATGGGTGATAAGGCACCCCGAGGACTTAATTACCAAATGGACGAGGCCTGTTTTCTGGGTTAAAAGTTTGATTAGAGGAGTACCTTGCCTTTGTCCTTCCTTCCTTTCATTCACTAATCATTCCCAAAGTCCCCAAGTGAAATCAAAATCAAATAGTTGCACTAATAAGCTTAACTTTTTAGTGACGAAATAGACAAGCATTAATCAAAAACTGTACATACAAGCAGTACAACCAGAATTCCTACAACTGTTCTCCAGCTTCGATCTCATAAGAACTAGTGCTACCCGTGCGATGTTCCAAACCAACTTATCCAACCACTGAATAAGACTCAGGTATGTTATGCAACCAAAAATTTTTTTGAGGGCCAACAAAAACATTGTGAAAATGGAATGATAGTCTCAAAAGGAAATTGTTCAAAATTAGCACATTCGAATGTAACTGAGCATGAATATGAGCATGTGTAATTCCCCTTCCTCACACTTAAACTTAGCAATGCCCTCATTGCTTCATGAAAATGAGTAAGACGGAAGGAAAACAAAATATTTGCAGAAAAACAGCGTTTGAAAAATAGAAGAAGTTAGAAAATCATGCCCCTGGAGTATGGTGAGGACAACGTCCTCACACTTATGTTAAACAGCGGGGTGCTGAATTCTGCAGAAAATTCGACAGAGTTTCCTTTGGATTTCTCAATACCTCACGCGCAACAAAAAGCAGACCTGTAGCTCAAGAAATATAACCAAAGCCAACACAAACTTGCAGAAACAGTAAGTGTATGAGTGATACATCATAGTCAAACGACAGTCGTAAAGAAACAAGTAGTAGTCGAATCCAAAGCAGGATAGAAATACAACCCAAAGGAAAATATCTCAAAGCAAAACACATCAAAATCTGAAAAGGTAGAGAACGAAATAACCCAAGCTCCAAAATCCTAGGAGGTGGTGGAGGCTGTGACTGTGACCCATGCTGAAGATGCCATGCCTCCATACGGGCGAAGCGTGTATCATACTCAGCCATCCGCGCATCCTGGCGAACCTCAGCAGCGTGGTGACGCGCCTCCAAAGATGTCAGGCGAACTCCATAGTTCTGAACCTGAGTAGACAGATCGTCAAGGCGCGAGCCGAACTCATCAAAGCGGGTAGTACACACCCCCTGCCAATCTCGAAACTCTGTCATCAGCTCCTCAAAACCCTGCGTCGGCGCTACAGCAGGTCCATCATCACCCCGAATCTGTGAAGGCCCAGCCCCATCAGCACCAGCAGCTCGGGCAGCTCTCTCACCCGGTCGGGCACGACGACGCTTTATCCACCCGTCTCCTGTCTTCTCCCACTGAAAGCGATGCATCGCTGTCATGTCCAGAGGAGAAGCTGAATGCTGAGGCCGCTCATCACTGAAATCAACCCTCTCCTTCTCAAAAAGATACTGCAGAAAATGTGGAAAAGCAAGAGAAGCGGTGCTGTCCACATCCATGATATGTAAAATATGATTAATAACAGCAGCAGAGAAAATAATAGGACAGGCGCCGCGAGAGAACTCATCATCCAGCAGATGTCGCAGAAAGAAACAATCCACAGCGTTCAAGTCAGCACACTCTCTCGGGCGGACATTATGCATAATAACGGCCAGAATCAACCGCTCAATCGGAGTCTGCAGTTTGTCCCCTGTCACGACCTGCTTATCCCTTGAGGACCGTCTTTGACGGTTCTGCACCTCTGGGTCATTCACCACCAGCCTCAGATAATGTTCCTTCGCCCGTCTCTTATCATTTTCAAAATTTTTCCTACGTTCCCTAAGCACATTATTATCAAAACATCTGCACTCCAAAATACTCATCAATCACCTCATGATTAATCTCGATGTACCTCCTTTTATCACCGCGCTTATTATATCGCGCTCATCCTCCTTTTCAGCATTAGCATAGAACAACTTAACCAATCTTGGGTAATAACACCCCCCACCAAGATGCAACAATCCTCCCCAACCCTTAGCAGCAAACACAGTTTGTAAATCAAATTCATTAATTAACTCCTCAGACATGACCTCTCCGGAATAATTTTCCGGTCCTTGACATTGACCAATCAAAAGCAGCCTCGCTGATGAAATCGGCACGCACGGACTCGCGGTATTGGACTGGAAGTGTCGGAGCAGGCGGAGCAGGTGCGGCCGAAGTCGAAGCAGCAGCAGCGGTGGAACGGCGAGTGCGCTTCGGAGCCATGGGGCCGTGAATTGGACAAAGGCGGCGGAAACAGCGAGGGTGATTGTGCGATAGCGGGTCGGGAGAGTGGAGGTGAGGTCGGGGCGGTGGGTTAGGCGAGAAGGAGATGGCGAAGCGAGCAGGGAGACGGGGCTGGAACGGGGATGGCGAAGTGCAGTGGTGGTGGTGTATTGGCGAGGCGGAGATGGCGATAGTGGAGGAGCAGGGTCGGTGATAATGGCGAAAACGAGGAGGCTGGGTAGACGGGGGGCGGCGCGAAGAAGAAGGGAGTAGAGTTTAGGGATTAAACCCGCGCGCCCCTCTTATTTCCGCTGAAGACTGGGTTCAGGTTTCAAACCCATACGCAAACCCGGACAATATGAAAATTTAGACAGAAGCTGCACTGCGTACGAGGTCCGGGTTGCAAACCAATATGCAAACCCGGACGACCTCCAAATTAAGCCAGAAGCTCCGCCCAGCTATAGGTCCGGGTTTGTAAACCCAGCTGCAAACCCGGACAGCCCTTAAAAGTGGCCAGAAACTCACCTAGATGACAGATGTACCTCCAAACTCCTGAATTCACCTTTAAAACCAAGTAAAACTAAACAAAACATGTATATTACGCATGTTAGCCCCAAAAATAAAGAATCAAAAACAATAAAACTTACAGGAAATAAACAAAAACGAAAAGAAGAAAAACTCACAAAACTGGGTTGTCTCCTAGCCAGCCGCCCGTCTTTTCGGTCTTTGGCTAGACCATGCATTGGATAATCAGTATGGAGGCTCAAAGACCGTGATCACCGAATGGACGTCAGCGATATCACCACTGAGATAATGCTTCAGCTGAGACCCGTTGACTTTGAATGTTTCCCCTTCTGTATTGATTAAATCGATAGCTCCATAGGGCGAAACATTTGTCACTGTAAACGGTCCAGACCAACGAGACTTCAACTTGCCTGGAAACAATTTTAGACGGGAGTTGAATAAAAGAACCTTGTCTCCAACGTGAAACTCACGCTTGACCAATAGCTTATCATGCCACTTCTTCGTTTTCCCTTATAAATCTTGGCGTTCTCATAAGCTTCCTCTCTAAACTCCTCGAGATCACACAGCTGTAACTTACGCTTCTCACCGGCCTTTTTCAGATCAAAATTCAGTGCCTTGAGTGCCCAAAAAGATTTGTGCTCAAGCTCCACAGGCAAGTGACACGCCTTACCAAAAACCAACTTGTACGGGGACATACATAGAGGTGTTTTAAATGCAGTGCGGTATGCCCACAAGGCGTCATCCAACTTAAGGGACCAATCTCGCCTCGAAGATGTGACTGATTTCTGGAGGATCCACTTAATTTCTCTGTTGGTGATCTCGGCTTGCCCGTTCGTCTGTGGATGATACGGTAAAGAAACCTTATGTCGCACACCGTATTTCTGTAGAAGAGCCTCAAACTGCTTGTTGCAGAAGTGTGTACCCCCGTCACTGATGATCGCTCGTGGAACACCGAACCGGGTAAAGATATTCCTCTTTAGAAACTTGAGTACCACTCGTGCATCATTGGTCGGCGCTGCTATCGCTTCTGGTAACGTAATCCACAGCTACCAGGATGTAAAGGTTACCTTGAGAGGATGGGAATGGTCCCATGAAATCAATACCCCATAGGTCGAACGGTTCAACCTCCAGGATTGAATTCAAAGGCATCTCGTGACGTCTGGATAAATTCCCCTGCCTCTGGCACTGATCACAAGTAGAGACAAATTGATAACAGTCCTTGTTCAAGTTCTTCCAAAAGAAGCCAGCCTCCAAAACTTTTGCGGCTGTCCTAGCCGGTCCAAAATGACCTCCTGCTTCTCTAGAATGGCAGTGTGTCAGGATGTCTCTAGCTTCATCCTCAGATACACAACGATGAATCATACCATCTGCACAGACCTTGAACAGAAACGGGTCGTCCCAAAGGTAATGCTTAACCGTGGAGAAGAACTTCTTCTTCTGCTGATATGACAGCTCTGGAGGGATGATACCCTTGGCTAGGTAATTCGTAATATCAGCGTACCAAGGGTCCGTAGAATGGCCGATCATGAAGACATACTCATCAGGAAAATACTCATTGATTGGCCTGCCATCGTCAGGAACTTCCATACGGGATAAGTGATCCGCCACTCCATTCTGCGCTTCTAGCTTATCTCGAATCTCAATGTCAAATTCCTGCAAAAGCAAAATCCAACGAATCAAACGAGGTTTAGCATCAATCTTTCCAAAGAGATACTTGAGGGCAGAATGGTCGGTATGCACGATGACTTTGCTGCCAATGATGTACGGTCGAAACTTATCACAAGCAAAGACGATCGCCAACAGCTCCTTCTCCGTCGTGGCATAGTTCTTCTGTGCCTCATTCATAGTCTTACTTGCGTAGTAGACTATCCTCAATACCTTGTCATGCCTCTGCCCCAAAGCTGCTCCCAATGCGTAGTCACTAGCATCACACATAATCTCAAAAGGCAACGACCAATCAGGAGCAACAATAATAGGTGCAGAAATCAATTTAGCTTTGAGCAAATTAAACGCATCTAAGCACTCCTTTGTAAACTCAAATTTAGCATCCTTGAGTAATAAATCACAAAGAGGCTTAGAGATCTTAGAAAAATCCTTAACAAAGCGCCTATAAAAACCTGTGTGACTGAGAAAACTTCAGACATCCTTTACCGAAGAAGGTGGTGGCAGCTGCTCAATGACTTCAACCTTGGCCTTGTCCACCTCGATCCCCTTCTTAGAAATCTTGTGACCGAGCACGATGCCTTCCTGCACCATGAAGTGGCACTTCTCCCAATTGAGAACCAAGTTAGTCTCCCTGCATCTAGCTAAGATCAAATCCAAGTCTCTCAAACATGCATCGAAAGTTGGTCCAAAAACAGAAAAATCATCCATAAAGACTTCGATGCACTTTTCAATAAAATCAGCAAAGATAGCAGTCATGCAACGTTGAAAAGTACCAGGTGCATTACATAAACCAAAAGGCATGCGACGATAAGCATAAGTACCATATGGACATGTAAAAGTAGTTTTCTCTTGGTCCTCCTTAGCAATTGGAATTTGAAAATAACCAGAGTAACCATCTAAGAAACAGTAATATTCTTGTCCTGCAAGCCTTTCTAGCATCTGATCAATAAATGGAAGGGGGAAGTGGTCTTTCCTAGTGGCGGCATTCAACTTTCTATAATCAATGCAAACTCTATGCCGAGTAATAGTACGCTGAGGAATTAATTCACCTTTATCATTAGGAACTACAGTTAAGCCCCCTTTCTTGGGTACTACCTGAGTAGGACTTACCCATTTGCTATCAGAGATTGGATAGATTATACCTGCATCCAGTAGCTTGATAACCTCCTTCTTGACTACCTCTTTCATGTGCGGGTTCAGTCGCCGCTGAGGCTGTCTCAATGGCTTGTAATCCTCCTCAAGATAAATGCGGTGGGTGCAGAATGTAGGAGCAATGCCTTTGATGTCAGCAATGGACCATCCTAACGCCTCTTTGTTTCTCCTCAAAATCTGCAACAACGCTCCCTCCTGTTCATCAGTTAAAATTAGAAATAATAACAGGTAAATCAGTAGGAGGAACTAAGAAAGCGTATTTAAGATGACTAGGAAGCGGTTTAAGCTCAAGAGAAGGTGGTGATTCCACAGAAGGAGCTAGTGTCTTTGGAACTCGGTCCAGCGGTTCCTCCTCGATCCTGTGGTTCTTCCTATATGGCCGTCCAGCAGAAAGCTGAAATGCTGTAGCAGAAACCTCAGAATCATCATGAGTGGTCTCTATGGAATCCACCAAACACTTCTCCAACGCATCCAGCTCCGTGGGGCTGTAAGAATAATCCTGCATCAAAGTGTCAATACAATCTAGACTAAAGCAAGCATGAACATCAGAAGGGTGAGTAGCAGCCTTGGTCATGTCAAAAACAAGCTGCTCATCATGTAAACGCAGTTAATCTTCCCTCCTTCAACATCAATAAGGGTCCTTGCTGTACGCATGAATGGTCGACCAGAATAAGTGGTACTACCTTTCTTCTTCCATGTCTAAAATAACAAAATCCGCAGGAAAAGCAAAAGTACCAACTGAAACAATTAAATCTCTAACCACACCTCTAGGTAGGATAATCGACCTATCAGCTAATTGCAAAGTAATTCGAGTAGGCTCACATTCTCCTAGACCAAGCTTCAAATACATAGATAATGGCATCAGATTAATACTTGCACCTAAGTCACATAAGCCCTTACCACAATTCACATTACCTATCGCGCAAGGTATGACCGGAGTACCTGGATCATCAAGCTTAGGTGGAAGCTTCTTCGAAAGCACAGCTGAAACGCTCTCAGTGAGCTGCACAGTATCCTTCTCCACTAAGGACCGTCTGTTGGACAGGATGTCCTTCATAAACTTTGCATATATTGGCATCTGCTTCAAAGCTTCAGAAAAAGGAATGTTAATGGTCAGTTTCTTAAAAATAGTCAAAAACTTACCAAACTGCTCATCCAAGTCTCTCTTCTTCAACCGGTTTGGAAAAGGAACTGGTGCTTCAGCAACTGCGTGTCGTGGAGGCGTGGAAGTCTTAGTAGCCTTGCTAATTACCTCCTCCTCTTCAGCTGGTGGTTCCTCCTGGGAACCTGCTGGAGCATTCTCTTCATTCTGCTCAACATTGGGGAGAGGGACCTCAACTTCAGGGACCACCGGGTCAAGCTGTGTACCACTCCTCAACGTGATAGCCTTGGCGTGCTCTCTCGGATTCTGCTCTGATTGACTAGGCAAGGAACCCAAAGGACGCTGAGCTAACTGCTGCGATATCTGAGATAGCTGTGTCTCGATATTCCTATTGAAAGTCCTCTGGTCATTATTAAAAGTTCTCTGCTCCTGATTGAAAGCCTCCAGCTCATTAAACTTCTTCGTATTAACTGAGATGAAGTCATTCATCCTGGCCAGAACTGCATCCATACTAGAAGACGCTCCAGCACCCGAATTCTGTGCTTGCTGATTCTGCAGTGGCTGTTTCTGATAGGAAGGATTGTACTGCTGCTGAGGTCTCTGATTGTAATTGTTGTTACCACCAGCTTGGTAACGGTTTTGCTGTTGAGCTTGATAACCCGGATTTCCTTGATTCCCAAAGTAATTACCCGGTCTATTACCAACATAGTTCGCTGCCTCTTCTTGTGGTGGAGAACACTGGCACATGTTAGAAGCTCTACCACAGTACTCGCACGGTGGATAAACCTCAGGAGCTGCTGCACTGGACTGTGGATTCATAACTGCACACATACGCTCAAACTGCTTCGACATTGCTTCTATCTTGGCAGCCAAGAAAGTGTTTGAATCTACTTCATAAACCCCAGCTGGTTTCTTCGGTGCAGCTTCTCCCGCTCTTGTACCTCCCCACTGATTAGCTGCTGTAGTGATAGTTTCTAACAACTCCTTAATTCGTGTACTAGGCAGCTCCATCAAACTTCCTCCAGCACAAGTATCAACCAACAACCGGCTTGACGGATCCAAATCCTTGTAAAAGGACTGCAGTATAACCTCTTCACCTAGACCGTGATGTGGTACCTTCCTTACTATTCCCTTAAAACGCTCCCAAGCTTCAGACAAGGACTCACCGGCGAACTGTTTGAAGTTTGTAATCTCTCCTCTCATGGTCAGCATCCGAGAGGGTGGGAAGTACTTCGCCAAGAATGCATTAGCCAGCTCTCCCCAAGTAGTGATACTATCAGGCGTCAACGAGTTTAACCATTCAGCTGCTCTATCCCTCAGAGAGAATGGAAACAGAGTGAGCCGGGCCACCTCCTACGAAGCTGGTGTCGAACACGCTCCTACCAATCTCAGGAATGTAGTGAGATGGACATTCGGATCTTCAGTAACCGTCCCGCTGAACTGAGGCGCGTTCATCACCATGGTCACATAGTGAGTCTTGAACTGCCACTGCACTCCTGCTGGTAGCGCAGGAATCACAATTGGCGACACCAACCCCTCAATACTTGGGCGGGTGTAGTCCCTCATCTGCCTCTCGTTGTTCGCCATATTCACTGGTGGTTGAACTTCTGGACCCTCTTCAATAACAGGTGGCTCGAGCACCTTCTCCTCAGCTGGTGGATCCAGGTTCAAGTCTCTTCGAAGCTGTCTTGCGAATCTCTCGATCTCAAGATTGAGCTCGAACTCTGGTTCTCCTGCAGAATGGGTTTTAACCATAAACCGAGAGTTAGTAAACTGAAACTATAATAGCGCAAATTAAAAGGGCAGCAGTAATTAGAATAAAATAACAGAAAATCAGTAAAAGATAAAAAGAATTTAACCCAAAAAAAATATGCAGATAAAATTCCTAACTACTAAGCACAGAATATTCAAATATAGGATTAAAATCAGAAATAAAATCTGGAAGATAAAATCAAACGAACAAATTGAATAAAATAAAAACAAGTAAATCTAAACAGAAAATAATTAAAGAACAAAATAAATAAAATAAAGATTAAACTAATTAACCGTGCCTCCCCGGCAACGGCGCCAAAAACTTGTTGGGGTAAAACCTAACGGCAAGTGTACCGGTCAATTCTAGCAAGTTTTAATAGAGAGAATTCCCTAAGTATCGAACCAGAGGAGGCGATGTGTCTAGTTTAATCTTTATTAAGCAAATTAAAACAGGAAATTGGGGTTTGATTTGATGATGATTAAACTGTAAACAGAATGCAAACAATAACAAGCAGGAAAATAAATGTTGTGAAACTGATTTGGAAAAGAGATCCTGGTTTACTACTGCACCCTAAATCTGTGATTCCTATCCCTAAGTGATTTATAAGACAATTCTGAGTAAAACCCTAGAACAAAGATAATTTACCTCCGGTCTCCAGTTTAGCAAATACTAGTTAGCAAAGACTGAATTTAACTCTCGTTACAAACCCACTGTTTACTAACCGCCTTAAGAACAATCTAGTTTATTGGTCAATTAGCTATTTAGAGGAATTACCGTCTCTAAACTAACCGGTTATTTTCCTGTAATCAATTGAAAGCCGCAGTCGTCACATATAAGCTAACAAAATACTAATCCTTATAATTGGCCAAATTGTAAAGATTAAAGAAATTAAGCAAGGAAAATAACTTTACTCAATCAAATTGCATTAAATCACAAAGGAACGGGAATAGTCAATTTAGGGATACATAGCAAACCGAAATCTAAAGGAACTACTCAGCCATTGACATGTTTACAATAAGCTCAATAGTAATAGAGAACAAGAAGAAACTCTGTTCTGAGACTTCTGGTGAAGTCTCTGTGGTGGACTCCTTTCTGTGCTCTGCTCCAAACTCCAAACTCCAAACCAGACTCAAACTCTCAAACTAATTCTCTTTGTGTTGTATCGTGACTAATTGTGGTCTCTGTAGAAGTGTCTATTCACGTTGGCTGGCCTCTTCTTTTTATAACAAAAGGAATTCTATCTTTTCTCCCTCTCAAATCTATCTCTAATCTAACCTAATTAAACGACGGCCACAAATGATAAAGAAATAAATTAATTCCGTTAATCTCGAAACAGAACTCCGCGCTCCGCTTGTGATGGTCCGGGTTGCAAAGTAGGATGCAAACCCGGACCACGTCTAAAAGTAGGCAGAAGAGTTTCGCCTTGGTATGGTCCGGGTTTCAAACCCATCCTCAAACCTGGACCAAGTCTGAAAAGAGGCATAAACTTCTGCGATGAGATGGTCCGGGTTTGTAAACCCAGCTGCAAACCCGGACCCTCAATAAAATACAACAGTGGTGAATGAAAATCTGTATTTGACTCTGGTTTGACTTCCCATGTTACTCCAACCTCTAAAATCTTCATTTAAGTACTTTGTTGAGCATTTTTATCCTGAAAACATGTGAAATCGATCATTGGAGACAAATATAACAATGAAGAGTAATTAAAGCATTAAAGAGGAAAGTTAATGTCATAATGTAGAGAATTAAGCATGAATTAGTCTAGTAAACTTAGACAAATTCCTGACTTATCATATGGTGTATTGAATTGAAGTTTGAATAATTCATGAAATGTGTCGTTGTGGATGAGCTTGAATGTTGTATGTGTATTGCAGTTCGACTCATAGTTGAGTCATGTTTGAGTAGCGACTCGTAGAAAGAGTCATGTGCGAATTAATGAAAACGTGGAAACACACTAAAACTATTGAACCAAGAAACGATAACGCAAACCTCTGAACTCACTAGAACGTGAGAGAATTATATGGGAACTAGTAAACTCCCGATAACGGTTAGAGAACCAAAATGATTTAATCCACAAAACAATTAATAGTGGAAGTATATAAGTATAGAGGATTGAAGATTGCTCAAGACATGAACCTTGAGAGATGTAATGAATAGTAAGGGATCACCAAACCCCTTAGAACAATAGTCGACCCACCATGAGAGGATCCGACTAAAATGAACAATGTCCCGAACATGAGAGTATTTGATAAGTTGGGTAAAACCTTAAATCTGAGAATACTAGACATTGAGAATTCCCTAAGCTATTAGAGGATATCGAGAGAGATACTTCTAGGATAATCCATGAGGTTGTAATATAACTCCGAGAGAAGAATGTTGGGAATTTGAGTAGTCCGGTAGAGAAGCGGACATTTGAGTATTTGAGGAGCTAGGTGTATAGCTCCGTTTGTATTTGTAACCCGGTGGTGAGTCTTATGTATGACTCTACCCGGAGGTCATGGGTAATGACTTAAAATATACCTTTGAGTATTGGAATTGGGCATTTGATTTGAGTATTGGAATAGAGTATTTGAGTTGAGAATTGGAATTGAGCATTTGATGTGAGTATTGAGAATTGAAATGTGAGTATTGAGTATTGAGTTGAAACTTGAGAGACTTGAAAAATGGAGTTTGAGTAGAGAAGTGAGTTGAGATTGAGAACTTGAGAAGTTGAGTTAAGATTGAGACTAAGAGAATTTTAGTAAGAGTAACCCAAGAGAGTGGGTAAGACAATGAAGAATTGATTAAGGCATAGTGAGGTAGAAACCCTCAAGGCCTAAGAATAGAATAATTAAACTAACCTCTTGATGTGTGAGTTAGTGTTGGTATTCTATGTTGGACTTTGCTTGTGTTAATGTACATATATAATGTATGTTGTCTAGCATGTTGATTGAATTAAAATGAACCGCATGCTCTTGACCAAAATAGTCGGCGTATGCGAATTTCATATGCAGCAAATTGCTGAGCCCCTAGGGGCACCGTTTTTATTTTCCAGGTACATCGAAGCCAATCACCGTTCGAGAGTAGGATGGGGTTATTGTATAAGCATGGGTAGTTGGTTTAAGAATGTTGTATTTCTTGTAATGTTGAATTGTGAGCCCAAATTGATATTGGAAGACTTGAGGGATTTAGACACTCGGTATAGATTTGAATGGATATTGTATTTGTATATGATGGAACTGAAGTTGTATTTAAATTGAGATTCAACTAAGGAATGAAATGTATTGTTGGCATAGTGTACTCGGTATATTCAACATCAGACCGATATTGTAATTTGATTGTTGTATTTGAGTTTGGATTGGCCTTGTTAGTCACGTGAGTGACTAACGGCATTGTAATACCCACCGCTGGTAGTTTGATTTCCGCTGCTTGATGTTGGTAATGGATATGGGTTAGGAGTTAATGGTTGGATTAGTGGTAGGGGTGTTACATCTTGTTAGTCACCTGATCTGTTCGTAACAGGATTTGCAAAACAACTCTAAAAACTTATTATATTAATAGAGAAGGTGAATGATTAACATTAATCTAAAAACAATATGATACAATCTCATATTCGAATTGTTGAAATACTAGCCAATTCGTATCCATTACGAACAATCCTCTCCTAGAGCAATCCTTACTAGCCAGACATATCAATGAAACAAATAAATACAGTTGGAAGAGAATTCATCAAGAGAAAGAAAAACTCCCAAACTCTTTTGTAATCCAGATTCGAAGACTGCTGGCGCAAGGTTGAAGACGATGGTTGACTCACTTCTAACGATTCTCTTCGACTACAATGATGATTTGTGTAATTAAATGGAACAGAGGACGTTGGTGCTGATGATGGAGAGTTTGAGAACTTGATTCGATGAAGAGCGCTGTTTCCCGTCCAGAATAACGTAGTACGAGTCGTGACGATTTTATCTCACTGATTAGGTCACTTATATAAACATGTTTCTCCACTTTTCTTTTCAAAATGCGGCACTTCTGCTGACAAATTAGCCGCGTCCGAACATTGGTCCGAACTTCAATGTTCGGACACTTTGTGGAGCGGAGTTTCGACTTCTTCGTTGTGAGTCTCGAACTGTGTCCGAACTTCAAAGTTCGAACAGAAGTTTAGACACTTCGTCTGATACAGCACTCGAACTCTCGACGTGTGTCCGAACATCCATGTTCGGACACAAGCTCGGACACACCTTCAAAACCATCTAAAATCTTCGTTCTGACTCCGATTTGATCCCCGTTTGTTGCATCATCACCCTCATGAGTTAATCTACTGTTTTCTTGGATTTTCTATGCATTTGACATACAAAAAGGTATAAATTCTTATCAAACAAGAAACTAAAGAAAAACATAAGATAAGTGTGGAATATCATCAATACAAGTATGGAAAATGAACATTTAAAATCCCTAAAACTATGCACATTTCACACTTATCACTTGTACAAAGCACGAGTTTGATGAGTGGTTGATGGAGAGAGAGGATCCTCGACATCATTATTTCCTTCGTCGACCTGTTGTTGTCCTGTCGCTGACTTGTCGGGCAAGTTTTCTTTAGTCAGTGATTTATCTTTGGGATTATCTATGTGATCTTGATCAGCTAGATTGAATCCAAGTTCTTTATCTTCATCAGATTCCTTGACCTTGTGTACGTCAGCTTCATCAAAGATTGCGTGCACACTTTCCTCTACCTTCAGTGTCCTTTTGTTGTATACTTTGTATGCCTGGCTTCTTTCAGAGTATCCAAGGAAGATGACCACATCACTTCTGGCATCAAACTTTCCAAGGGGAATCTGTTCATTGTTATGGACATAACATTTGCAACCAAATGTCCTGAAGTGACTTATGTTTGGTCTTCTTCCCTTGATTAACTCATAGGGAGTTTTGTTGAGAATCGGTCGTATGAGCGTTCTGTTTGTGATGTAGCATGCAGTCACCACCGCTTCCGCCCAGAAGACCTGAGGAAGACTGCTCCCCAATAGCATGGCCCTGGCTACCTCTTGTAGTGTTATGTTCTTTCACTCAACTACCCCATTTTGTTGGGGTGTTCCTGGTGCTGAATATGTGTGACTAATCCCATGTTGCTTACACATATCCATGAATTATTGATTCTCAAATTCTGACCCATGATCAGACCGAAGAGTCTTGATCTTGAGATTGAGTTGTACTTGGACTTTTCCTGCAAAGGCTTGAAATTTCTCAAAGACTTCATCTTTGGAAGCAATAAAGAGTGTCCAGACAAACCGTGAGTAATCATCAGCAATTGCAAACACATACCAATTTCCACCAAAACTTTTGATTCTCATAGGTCCACATAAGTCCATGTGAAGTAATTCAAGTGGCTTGGATGTATAACTGAGTTCTTCAATTTAAAAGAAGTCTTGGTTTGTTTGCTTCTAACATAAGCATCACAAAGACTAGTCTCATATTCTTTAATCTCAGGAAGACCTCTTACCAATTGTTTCTTGACAAGTTTTCTTAGTAAAGAAGTGGTAACATGCCCTAGTCTTTTGTGCCATAGAGTAGAGTCATCTATTGAAACAGTCAAGCATGGAAGATTTGGACTGTCAATATCCTCTAAGATTTATTACATAGAAATTTTTCCATCTTTTTCCCTTTAACAACTCTTTGCCATTGTTCTGACTTACTATGCTACAATGTGTTGGATAGAAGTGAACTGAATTCCGTTTGTCAAAAATTTGAGAAACACTAAGCAAGTTGAATTTTAAACCATGAACTAGATTTACACTATCTATGACATAGTCAGATGTAATTCCAACCTTACCTACACTGATGATTTTTCCTTTCTTTTTGTCGCCAAAGGAAACGGTTCCTTGGCTTCCTGGTTTGAGTGAGAAGAACTTCTTCTTGTCTCCTGTCATGTGTTTAGAGCACCCACTGTCGATGTACCAGCAGGGGTCCATTCTCACTCGATTCTGTACTTAACACGTTAGTGGTGTGGGGTTAGGGTCCATAGAAAGGTTGGACCCATTTCCACCATTTAATGCTCTAAGATCATTTTTGACTACCCATTTAAGTCCTAGTTTCTTGAGTTGCCAATGCCTCATAAAAATTGTTTTATGGCATTTGGATTCATGATGACCGGGTTGTCTGCATAAGCTGCAGACATCTCTACGACTGGTCACTGACCGGAATCCGACCTATTGTTTGCTTTTCCTCATGGGTGTCTTAGAAAGAACATTTATCTTAGAATATTTTTCTTTGATTGTAGCTAGTTCCTTTTCTTTAATGTTAAGAGCAACAATCAATTGATCGATTTCAGGTTGTTTTTCATGCTTCAACTTTTCATGAGCGGTGAGAATTTGACTATTATCTCTTTGTAATTTCATGAGTGCCATGAGATTATCTACCTTGTTTTTGTCTGAGGTTTTTCTTAATTTTTCATTTTCTTCCAAAAGTTCATCGTTCTCAGTTTCTAGTGCCTCTAGGCGATCAACTAATATAAGAGAAAACTTTCTAAGTTCTAGAAGTTCAGCCTTTTGAATTCTCCTTCTAAGTTTAGAATAGTTTACCTTATGTTGTTCTTCTTCTCCTTCTGATTCTGAGACATCATTGCCTTGTGCCATCAAGCACACATCTTCAAGGCATAGGTGAGCCTTCTCCTCTTCTGAGGTGTTGCTGTCTGAGGTTTGATTGTCATCACTTTGTTCAGAATCTCCCCATGCGGCAACGAAGGCTTCCTTCTTTAGTCCTTTGTTAAATGATCGTCGGACAGGCTTCTTGACCCTGTCGTTGTCCTCTCGTGATTGCTGAGGGCAGTCTTTGATATGATGCCCGCGTTTTGAACACCCAAAACATTTGTCATTGCTCTTCCTCTGATCATCCGACTCCTTGGACTCCTTGCCTTTCCTCATTTTATTTCTTATGAAATTTTGAACGTACCTCTTAGCATAGAGGACCATTTCATCATTATTGTCTCTTGACTCGGCCCTTTCATTTTCAGCTACTTGAAGAGCTTTGCCTTTTCCTCTATCTCTTGATGAGCTTTACGAGTTTTTGTGTTGTAGTTTTTTAACTCAAAAGCCATTAGAGATCCTAGCATGTCTACCAGAGACATCTTGGAGAGATCATGCACTTCTTGCATGGCATTGACTTTGCTATCAAATGAGGCAGGAAGAGACCTGAGGAACTTCCGAATTTGATCCTCGTTAGAGATTGTTCTTCCAAGCACCAACATTTCGTTGATCAGCTTAGTGAACCTTGTATGCATTTCAGAAATGCTCTCCTTTTCTTCCTTCTTGAATAGCTCCCAATGAGTGAGTAGCAGCTTAATGCGAGTCTTTTTGATCTCATCATTCCCTTCATAGGTGACCTCAAAAGTTTTCCAAATCTCTTGGGCTGTTTTAGCTGAAGCACTCTTTGAGTATTGCTCAGGTAGTAGTGCACACTGGAGTATTCTTATAGCTCGAGCGTTGAATACCAGCTTCTTGATTTGCTCATCCGTCATGTTGTCGATAGATATGTCTTGACCTTGAGGATTCTGGAAGGTGTACTCTCCATGTGTTACCACCTTCCACATTCTTGGATCGCCAGACTTGATATGAAACTCCATCTTGTTCTTCCAGTGAGTGTAGTTGTCTCCATTGAAGAGCGGTGGTCGATTCGGTGCAGAACCTTTTTCTGTTGCTAGAATGCTTGCATGAGACATCTTGGTCGTCTTCCAAAGCAGTTAGCTTTCTAGAAGAGACATGCTCTGATACCAATTGAAACTCGCAAGCGCTTTTGATGCGTACCCGACGTGTCGTGGACGTATCGTGGACTCTTAATAAAACTTGATAGACGAGAGAACTTTTAAACCTGAAAACACATTTCAATTGAGAATTTACACACACGAAATTCACTCAACCTCCCTTGCCCCACACACAGACTCCCGGGACAGTTTTGACTTTACCCCTAAAGTCGTCAACCCTCTCCTGACTATCGGCCTACGGTTCATCGACCGTTCCCCGACCTGTCGTATTATCGAATACCCAATGTATTGATACTCTAACCCAGTCCTCCCTAGCTCACCAAGTCTCTAGCACTTACACACAATCCTAAGTCTGATCCACACTTGCCCAGATTATCTCTATCTTTTCTCTCGTATAGGGCCTACGTTACAAGGAACATTAATGCACCTATTTATACATTTTAGTTGAGATGCCAACTAACAGCGTAGGAGTTGTAGACTCCAAAAGTAGAATACTCATTCTTCTACAAATATAATATCCGCACCCTACTACAGATTTTCATCCAACTTGATCTAGAGCCACCAGCACACGTGTTGCCTTGTGAATGGACAAGATGGGGTGCGTCTCCCAAGTGGTCGGTCACCACTTGCACACTTCAACTTGACTGAACTTGTCTGCTCATATATGCTCTCTTCTGAAGTATTACGGCTATGTAATGATGTTCATCAATAGCCTTTGTTTATATTGTTATCTTGCACATTAATGAGATGCACCTTTTGTCGTGAGTTTGTAATGAGCAAGTTGTTTGTGTGGTTGTGAATAATCTGAGTGAGTTTGTCGACGTTCCTAACTCCGCTTGGTCCTTGTTCAATGTCTGATGAAAGAGATATGTGATGGTGTGGTTCTTGACTGCTTGTGTCTTGCTAGAAGTTCTTTGGAGCTCTCGCCGACAGGTGCCCGACTGGTAGAGCACATGTCGTGGATTTAACGCGCTTGCAACCTTGCGTGCTAAGCCACTCATGACTTAAATGCGCTTGCAACCTTGTGTGCTAAGCCACTTATTCACCTGTCTATCTGAAATCATGAATCTTGACAAACGCATTAGATAGACAACACAAGGTTTGGTATCATCAAAACTGAAGGATCTTGTCTTAACAATGGGGTCACTAGCCTAGAGGTCCGCATGATGGCTCAGGTGGTCCGGGTGGTGTGGGTGGTCCGGGTGATCAGACAGGGTATCGTCCAAGGGATGGACATGGTTGGGGAGGCGGGTATTAGATAGATATGACATTTGACTTTGTTAGACTTTGTTTGCTTGAGACTATGTGCGTATCAAATTTCGACTGTACTACTTCGTTTCTTGTGTTGATTGAACATTTATATTATGTTTGGTTATATTATGAGATTAAAGAGTACAACTCTTTATGGGATTGCATATGACAGGTGGATATGAATACAATGTATTATATGTCAACATTTATAGGTTAAAATATATTACAAATTAAAATTTTAAATATTTTTTACAAAAATTAACACAGTTTAGCGACGTAATAATGACAGAAATTCCGTCGCTAAACGTTAATGAAAAATCAAATTTCCGTCGGCAAATTAGCGACAGGTGTGTTCCCTTTCTAATCCGTCGCTAACGAGTTTTTAGCGACGGAAACATCCATCGCTAATCCGTCCCTAATTAGCGATGGACGACATCGTCCGACGTGATTTTGGATTAGCAACGATTCATTTAGCGATGGACAAATCTGTCTCCAATCCGTCGCTAATCTAGTTTAGCGACGAATTAGAGTCGGATTTGTCCATCGCTAATCTGTTGTTTTCTAGTAGTGTTTTACTATCGAATGAGAAGTCGATGATAGTTTAATGTCGATATTGATCGGCAATTTTGATAATTTCGCACGGATTCTTCTTCAATGGATTGGTGGAATGATAGATAATTTCGATGATTGCCAAATAGATTATTCTTTAACGGACATGAAATTAGTGGAATTGATAGGCAAGTTTGAACAAGATGTCGATGATAGTTAATATTGATACATCTAACTATTTATATCAGTGTCCAATTCATGTGTTAATTAGAATATAATAGATTTGATTATTTTACTATTGAATAAGAAGTCAATGATAGTTAATATTGATATTGATAGGTAATTTTGATAATTTCAAATAGATTATTCTTCGATGGACGTGAAATTGGTGGAAATGATAGACAATTTCAATGAATTTCAAATAGATTATTCTTCACCGGACATGAAATTAGTGGTTGATAGGCGATTTCGAACAAGACGTCGATGATAGTTAATGTTGTTCTTAAGAAGAAATAACACATACATCAGAAAAATCATCAGGAAGGTAGACCATGACAAAGTAGACAAAAAGACGAACGCGTCGGCGTAAACGGATCGAAAAACGAAGCTATAACGAAGAAGATATGACGATTTTAAGAACGGAACCCGGCGCTGCCGCCAAAAGATAAGGGCCGGCGCCACCAACAGAGAAGAACCGGCGTTGGCGCCGGTACGGAAGTACGCGCGCCGGCACCCCTCCTTCCTTACCAGAGCCGACCCTTCTCTGTTGGCGCCTGCGCCGGGTTCCAATCTTAAAATCGTCATATATTCTTCGTTATAGCTCCGTTTTTCGATCCGTTTACGCCGACACGTTCGTCTTTTATTCTACTTTGTCATGGTCTACCTTGCAGATAATTTTTCTGATATATGTGTTATTTCTTCTTAAATACTTCAGAATGTTTTTTTTTTTGCTTTTATCGGACCGTTTTTTAATAAATTTTACTTACGTTACCACTTAAATTGGTCATTTTCCAACTAAGCGTATTGAAATTACTACTGTACGTAATAAATTTTGAATGTGCTTCATAATATGTCACAATTTATGTGTAAATATAATAATTTTTAGAAAATACCAAAACGGAACAATATTGTAAAGTTTTTTAAAATTCATTTTCGCATACGAGTTCACTTATTGTTACTAGAAATGTTACGCTATTATGTTTGTTTTATTATAATAAAATAGCCCGTAAAACCACAATCCATTTTTACTTGATGCCATAACAGTACTCCCTGGATGTGCGCAGTCAACACATTCTTGAAGCAAAATGGATAAATTAAAGACAGTTTGACCTCGATTCGAATAACAAACAAAAGGAAACGATAGCTACAAACAATGAGAGTTTTGTTCGTTATTAATTCTTCCTGACTATCGATTGTCCAAGAATTAACATTGCAACTAAAACCAGGTAAGAAGCTGTACTAACCTCAATTCAGTCCAATATGGAAAACTAATCAAATCGATCGAAACTTTATGAAACACATTGTTTAATGAAAAGTAAAATAAAAAGAAAAAACTAAGTAAGAAGCTTTGAACCTAAAGTAATTAAGTCGAGGCAGTGAATTAAACTTTGGGGGAGGAATCCTGCGGAGAATCATCAACAAACTTTCTCCAGACAGGATGTGGGTTCCACACTCTCTCAGTAACCATATCAATGGGAACACCTTTCGTCTCCGGCAACAAATAGACCACAAACAAACCCATTATCACGATCCACGCCGAGAAGAAGACGAAGACATAGGCCTTCATACGACACAGCATCGACAGAAACCCTTGCGCCAGTATGAAAGTGAAGAGCATATTAGAACTAACAGCAAACGCATAACCCGCCGTCCTTGTCTCCACCGGAAAAGTCTCACTGGGAATAAGCCAACCCATGGGACCCCACGACCACGCAAACGCAAACACAAAGAAACACAGCAGGAACACCACAAACAACGCTGGCTGCTTCGGTAGTGTATTATTATCATGCAGCTTATCATGAGAACCCCACCCAACGCCAATTGACAAACCAACATCAAAACACAAGAGAAGAGTAGCAGTTTCCTGCGACCATACTTATCGACGCAGAAGACCGCAATCAAAGTCGAGAATACATTAACTATCCCAATAATCACCGCCGACAGCAACGACCCACCGCTCTTAAACCCTACAGTCTGAAACAAAATCGGCGCGTAGAACATGATGGCATTAATCCCAGTCATTTGCTGAAACACTTGAATCAACATCCCAATCACCATCGGCGGGACACTCTTCCTCTTCCTCAACTCCTTAAACGGATGCTTCACCCGCTTCGCTTGCTCACACGCCTTCTTAATCTCATCAAACTCAGCTTCCACTTCCTCAACACCTCTTATTTTCTGCAAAACCCTCTTCCCTTCATCGATCCTCCCCCTCTCCACCAACGACGTCGGAGTTTCCTTAATAACAAGACTACCCAGCAACAACAATGAACCCGGAACCAACGCCCCACCCAGCGAGTATCTCCACCCATTCGACTTGATCTTCGAGGTCGAGAAGTTTACCATGTTCGCGATGAAGATCCCCACGGTGACTAGAAGCTGGAACAGAATGTTGACCCCGCCTCTGTATTGGACTGGAGCCACTTCTGATAGGAAAAGTGGGACAGCTTCGTTGCCGAACCCTACTCCGACACCCATTATCACTCGGCCTATGATGACCATCCACAGATGGTTAGCTAGGGCACTTAAGAGAGTTCCACCAAAGTAAGCTAGTGATGCGAATAGGATTGTGATTTTACGGCCGAAACTGGAGCAGATCTTTGATCCGACGAAGGAGAAGATTAGGGCGGAGAGGTATAATGATGAAGTGAAGAGCTGAAGGAACTGATCGTCGAATTTGCAGTAGTTGTTTTCGTGTGCGTTTAGCTTTCGATGGTATACGTGTGGGAAGAACTTTATTAAGAAGTCGTCCATCCCCGTCACCCCGCCTGAAGGTTAACAGATTAAACATCACTGATTAATACAAATAGTATACTTATGGAATTTGATTTTATAATTATAATTACTATTCTAGTAAAAATCCGAATCCAAATGTTTGTTTTCTTCTCTTCATGTCTCTTATTAAAAGAAAAAGAAACCCCATATCCAGAAATTATTTTATTAAGCCATGGTTATCTTCTCAAATACTACTATTAACCATAAACAGACAGTTCAAGCAATTGAAAGTACTACTCGATTTCAAAATCAATCAAAAGGTACAAAAGAAGAAATAGATTAGGGTTGTGGAGTGGAGAGTAATTCGAACAATTGAACAACATAACTAAAAGAGTAACATACCGGAAATACCAATGTCATACCCAAACATGAGGCCACCACACGCAGCCAACATCCAGCAGCACACCACATAGGTAGTCCACCGCCATGGATAGTTATCTCCGCTCATGATTTCACTTTTACCCCTCTCTTGATGTTTAACACGATACAATCAAAGGAAAATGCAATCGAGGGGTGAAGTATAGAATCAAATTGCTGACAGCGGAAGAAATTGTTGGTTCACTCTCAACTAATGTGGTTTTGTAAACCCAAATACTCAGCCAGGGTTTTGATGGTTCTTGATTTCCATTACCTATATATAGGGGACGAAGTAGGGCATATTTGAAGGAGATAAAAGGGAACGACTGCGATATACTATATCCTGCCACAATTCCAGGATACGATAGAAGTTCCAGAATTTAGATAAATTATCCTTGAAAACAGCTGATTTTATTACCTACCCTAAATAGTATTATCCTCCTTTACAAAGATAAATTTCATATTCGAATAATATATCATCGGGAGGTATAATACATATTCGATTATTTTTTAAAATGTTCAGGATCATAGTTATCTTTTTTCCCTACAATTTAGTAGATCAACTAGTTCTTATCGTTATTAGTGGATAAGAACGTGGTTTGCACCATAGGTACATGTAACGGCTGGATTGTTAGGTAACTCCGTCATTTTTGCTAAAAGTTACCCCAATATTTTAGACTGCCCGTACGTATTAAAGTTCCTTTAGATACGCAAAATCTTGCCTACAACTAGATGTATGTAGATGGCTACATACCAGAGAGGGAGTTTACGTGCGCCGATGAAGAGGAGCGATTCTTTTTGGAGAACATTTGGAGAGAGCGATTTTTTTTCTTTCTTCTTCTTTCACGCGCGCACAGCGCATTTTTTTATTTTTTCTTTTTTCCTGTTTTTCTTTTTCAAGATTTTTACTATTATTTTTCTTAGTTTATCATAAAATCTAAAATTTATTGTAACTTTTAATATATAGGTCTAAAATGAAAAAAAGTTATATCATTGTTCATATAAAGTCAAGCTCTTCAAAACAAGACCAGTTATGGATATGTTTTGACAACTTTGAAAAAAATTATTTTTACATGTATAGTGCACAAAACGTAAAAAAAACTTGTACAAATGGTCATACAAACCTGTACAAATGTTCATTAAAACATGTACATCCACACGTAAAAACTTGTACATCATCGCAATAACTCGACAGGTTTTTAGGGTTTGTGGTAGCGGGTTTAGGGTCTAACTTCGTCGTTTTTTTAGCTATCATAGGGTGGGTTTTGGGGGGTAGGGTAATCTATTTGGAATTTATTTCGTACTTTATATTGTAGCAACTAACTCGACAGGTTTTTAGGGTTTGTGGTAGCGGGTTTAGGGTCGTTAGACCCTAAACCCGCAACTGCAAACCGTAAAAATGCCTTCGACGTTTTTAGCTATCCTAGGGTGGTTTTGAGGTGTTTTGGGGGGATAGGGTAATCTATTTGGAAACCGTTCTATACTTTACATTGTAGCAACTAACTCGACAGGTTTTTAGGGTTTGTGGTAGCGGGTTTAGGGTCGTTAGACTCTAAACCCGCAACTGCAAACCCTAATAATGCCTTCGACGTTTTTTAGCTATCCTAGGGTGGGTTTTGGGGTGTTTTGGGGGTAGGGTAATCTATTTGGAATTTGTTTAGTACTTTACATTGTAGCAACTAACTCGACAGGTTTTTAGGGTTTGTGGTAGCGGGTTTAGGAGACCCCCTAAACCCGCCACTACATACCCTAAAAATGCCTTCGACGTTTTTTAGCTTTCCTAGGGTGTGTTTTAGGGTGTGTGGGGTTAGGCCCGTTAGGGTAATCTATTTGAAAGCCGTTATATACTTTAATGTGAGAATGTACATATTTTAATGTGAGAATGTACATGTTTTAATGTGATGATGTACATGTTCAAATGTGAAAATGTACATGTTCAATTATGAGAATGTATATGTTTTAATGTACATGTTTGTATGACCGTCTGTACATGTTTGTATGACTGTATGTACATGTTTGTATGGCTGTATGTACAAGTGTTCTTTCTTAGGTGTACAGGTTTTAATCTAAGAATATACATATTTAGTGATTCGTACAGGTTTATGTGACCTTCTGTATGTTTTTAATGTACATGTTTTTACGTGATGATGTACATGTTTTAGTGAACATTTGTACAGGTTTGTATGACCATCTGTACAAAGTTTTTTTTTATGGTCAGTGCACTATACATGTAAAAATAAATTTTTTTTATGTTGTCAAAATATATCCATGACTGGTCTTGTTTTGAAGAGCTTGAATTTAGGTAAACAATGATATAATTTTTTTTCATTTTGGACTTATATATTAAAAATTACAATAATTTAAAATTTTTGTGGTTTAAAAAAAAAAAAAAAAAAAGAAAAACCAAACAAGGGCGCGTGTGTCTGGAGGATGAGGATGTAGCTAGATATAGCTACAATTAGGTGTAGCTAAGAACGACTGTAGATAGAATTACTACTTTTTCTATCTGTTTTTTGGAGTCGGTTTTTTTTTTTTATAAATGATTAATGACAATACTATGGTAATATGCTTTATAGGAAACCTACATCATTCGAGATAAACTAAGACTACAATGAAGTAAACTTAAGAGTATAGCGGTGAAAATAAGCTCCTTGAAGAGAAAACAGTACCTCTCTTCTGATTCTTATTCTTCCTCCACGTTTTGGAGCCCCTCCAAGCAGCTCCCATGGTGTCTCCTCACTTTCTCCTCATGCCTAAGCTCCATTCATGCTCCAAACTCAAAAATAATCACATATTTGAACTCCCCTCACCAAGGGCTATCATTCCCTCTTTTTAGAATTCCAAAAGGATGAACTTCATCTCCATGGGTTTTGCCCATTTGAAGAGAAAATGGTACCAAGTTAAAGCTTGGAGTTTCCTATTTCCATTAAGGTAAAAATTTCATAGAAAAGAACTCATTTTCTTCCTTCTCCTTTGTGACCGATTTTCCACCCCTTTGTAATACCTTGTTTCCTTCTTGTTTTGGAGCTTTGAATTATGTCTCCAAGGGTGGTGGAATCATCTTCTTGAATCAAGGGTTAAAACCCCTCTTAAAAACTCCAAAAAGGTAAACCCTAACTTATGTGTTCTAAGCCTTTCATTGAATTAGTGAATTGTAACACCCCAACTACAACCATACACTTAGTAATAAACTGCAGCGGAAAACTTGACTCATCACATTACTTAACTCAATGGTGTTACACGCCGTTAGCCACCCACGTGGCTAACAAGGCTAATACATATACATTGTATCGGTCTGATGGACTAGATTCCCGAGCATCTACACATTACTATCCCTTTCCATTAACAACAACCAATATACATAAACATTCCAATTGTACCGAGTATTTACAAACTAATGCCGATAACAATTTCGGTCTTACTACACCTACGATACATAAACAATTTAAATGGCTACCCATGTACAAACGACTACCCCGTCCTACTCTCGAACGGCTTCCAGCTCCTTGTACCTGAAATAGGAAAGAGAAGAAAGGGTGGCCCCCAAGGGGCTCAGCACCTTTGCTGGTATGGTAATCCCGCAGCCCGCATGCTACCGGGCCACGCACAACTGTCGTCTTAGCATGCGGTTGATTATATTTGAATCATGCATGTAACTATAAACACACAACACATTACATCCCACCACTATGGGGCTCAACAAAACAGACAACACATCCATACTTGATAAATCACTCATTGTGTTCCTTAACCCTAGAGGGTTCTCCTCTAATGGAGCTACTTCCTTAATAGACGACACTTACCCAATAATCGGGTTATCCTTAAACGCCTTTTATTATAAACAGGGATTCATATCCATGATCTACGTGCTCCACATAACAACACATTTCACGCTTCAACGTACATATAACATAACATCGCAACAGGAATTGTAGTACAACAATAACACATAACATAACTGGAATGGTTCTCTTTAGGAACTGACCCAAACTTAGTTAATTCACTTGTGAGCCTAGAGAATGATATTACCCTATGTTAAGCTCGTTATACAACACTCATTACCGTCCTAATAGTCGGACGAGTAACTTAGGTTAAGATGGATCGGATATAGTGACCCGAACACACCACACAACCACATATTCCCCCTAGGCCGATCATAAGTCAGAATAGGTAAGCTTTGGAGTAAGCTAGTGGGAGATTGAAGACCAAAAAGGAAATCAACCTTAACAGAGAGGAAGGTAAAGCAAGGATGGATACCCACTCCCAAACAACGCGCGACCGGAACGACCGGATTCCTCACCCCCCATTAATACATATATACTTATAAGTAAACAGTTAGAGCTCCATTATGGAACCTATTACACCCACACACCATAAGGTATTACAACTGGGCTAAACACACGAGGGAGGTCCATAAATTCACACACAAACATCACACAATTAACTCACGCATAGCCGTGGTTAGAACGTCCCATGGTTCGGGTCGTTAAATCCGAATACCGATCTCTCATGTGATCCTAGACTCAGTTAGCTAAGGTTTAACACTTTCGAGGTTAAATGGTATCGGAATTGAAAACGCCACATAAATGAATTACTATAAACTCATTACGTGTTTTATCTTGCAAGGTGGCAAACACACAGAAAAACAAATTGGCACACAAGCCGGTGTAATCCAGTAGGACACAGGTTGCAAGAAAACCATACCTGTCACCGCAGGGAATTACTTTACCGGGTGTTCTCACGCTCCTCGGCTCACACTTGTTCCTCATGTCTTACTCTTGAACCACTATTTACATGTGAAATGGTTCAATTAATATTAAGGTGTTATGGTAGGTACATAATTGCTACTCCCGTACTTACCCCGTTATCCCGTTATTTCGGTTTAACTTTGTGTACTTAAACTCACAACTTTCCCAACCAATTCCAACACTTGTTTATACTTCTTAGGACCTTTAAAAGTCACCAAACAAGGCCTTAACAACATCCAAAACCATTACCCATCAATCCACCACCTTTAGAACACTTTAAAACACATTTTAGGCCATTTTTGGTCTGGTCTGGGACTTGGTCTGGACCCAAGGTCCCGGACCACCTCTGGAAATTACTCTCGGCTTGTTTTTGGCATTAGTCCTAGACTTAGTCTAGGACCAATTCCTGCATTCACTCTCGGCATGTTTTTATGGGTGGTCCGGGTACCTATACAAGGGCTAGGTCCCGGACCATGTTAATACTTGTCAAAACATCATCTTTCAAACCCTAATCCAACCTTAAACCTTACCTAATCATTCCATAATCTTTCCACATGTTTCCTACATGTTTAAACACCTTAAAACAAGCACTAAACCTTTCTAAATCATCACTAACTTGTTACCCAATTTCTTACAACAATTCCTAACACATACAACATTTTTCCTTAGACTTCTAAGTGGTGTATCATGCCTACTACCTCAACTAACCCAAGTGTTGTCTCACAAACATTACCACCACTCCAAAAGCATTATCTCTCACAAACATCTCCTTTACAAAACTCCTTCTATTTCAACAAGTTTACACTTAGACCTTCATAAGGCATTTCTTTTCCTTTGTTTACTAAATCTTGAACAAGACTTAACACTTCACATAACAATTCCTTGGCGTGTTTAAAACACCCATTTGAGCTCTAAATCCTTCAAGACAATGCTCATGGCATCTTAACACCTAAGAACACCTTAATTCACTTTCTTTCACTATCTTAACACTTAACAATTCCTAGTACTTTCTCGGTCATAAAATCTACAACTCTTAAACTCCTTTGTTTATCAACTAAATTTCGCCATAGGTTCTCTTGTATCACGTTACACCAAAACACATAGTTTTTCTACCATTATACAACTCAAGAACACTCAATCACTTAATACACATTCCTTACACACAAACATATTGTTTTTCATCCTTTAACCATCCAAGACATTCATCTTCACAAGAAATGATCTTTACACACAACTAAACCTTTAAACTACACTACATCACAATATAGTGCATAAACTTAAAATTCTTGGCTCTTAGGCCCTTAGATTGCATTAAACATAAACATTGAATTTCCACATTTAAATGCCTTCAACCTGCAAATACATACAACAATGCTCCCATGTCCTTTTAGTCCACCTTGTGGATAGTTTTCTAGCTCATTTCCCATTGGCTCTTTAGGTTATTTATTAAGCAAGTATAGCTCAATTTCCTAGTACAATAAACCACATTAAGAGAGGTCATTTACCTCTTTGTTTTCTAAGCTTTCTCATTTGTTTTCTCTTGTTTTTTCTTGATTGAAAATCGGCAAGGAGCTTTCATCACTTCTCAACCTTCTAACCAATACACATATAAGGGTAAAGAGCATTAAGTTTAATACTCAAACTCATAGTTAAACCCTAGGTTTACATATGTGTCTTAAAACACCAAAATTTGATGATTACCTTTGGAATTCGAAAGAGAGCTGGGTTAAGTAGCAAGATAGGACTCCTCCTAGTCCTTTGAAGTTTGAATTAAGCTATGAAGAGAGCAAGACAAAGCACCATTGTGAGGTGAATTTTCGGACATATACAAAAAATGAGAGGAAACTTAGATTTTCTTTGGTTTTCCTTACCTTGAAGCAAAGGAGAATGACAAGGCATGAAAATATGAGCTCAAGCTCCTTCAATGGTGAATCTCCATGGCACCGAAATGAAGCTTTTGATGATTTAAAAAGAGGGAAATGAAGAGCTTGCTCCAACTAGAAGAATGGTAGTCTTGAAATTGAATTTGGATCATGGAGTCATGAGTTACAAGCATTCAAAGATGGAGAAGGGATACTTGCTGTAGCAAAACGAGATTAAGAAGGGAGGATGAAGATGAATACGGTGGTTACTGAAGGAAATAAAGAGAGGAGGTGAGAGGTAAGCCTTTAGTTAAGATATTTATGTTATAAAAGGTAAATAGTAACTTTTACTTACTTTTCTTTAGTTGCTAGCCAAGTGTGATGACTCACACTCTAAAAACCGTGCCCCCTTCCATCATAAGGATATTTATGGTCTTTGTTGACCATTTAACTAATTAAAGTTGACTTAAGTCAAAACTAGCACTATTTGAGCATTATTCACTAATTAAGGCACATATTTGTGAAATTTTTGATTTCCCCTTGATTTAGACTTCCTAATGTGATACTAAGTAGTACACATGTTGATTAAAGAGTAATGATGGACATTTGGCCACTCAAAACCCATTTCCAAGACAATTTTTCAAAAATGTGCTTTAAGACTCTTAAAGCACATTTGTGTTTAACTTGTTTCAAGCTTGGTTTTCTTTAGTAATTGGTTTAATAGTCCATTAACATGTAAATAGGTCTTGATAAGCTTATTAAGTCTTACCAAGATTATCTAAACACCCCTGATACGCCATGATACTAATTAAATCGCAGCGGAATATAATAACAACAGTAACTAACGCTTCGGTGCTACAACGCATCAACCACCCACGTGGTTAACAAGGCAGAATAAATACAATTGTACCGGTGAGATCAGACTCCGAGCATGAGACTAAACATAATACATTATATAATACCGAGTGTTACATAATCTTCACTGTATACATCACTGAAACAGCAGCAACCAAAAGTATATAACGCCACAGGAGCACAGGCGCATCCCGGGCCAACATCCAAAAGTATACAAAAGTAATTACATCAGGATCTAAAGCCACTCCGCTCTGTGCGATCCTCATCTGCAGTATAAGAAATAGGATCCCCCGAGGGGGTCAGCAACCCTTGGGCTGGTATGCTAACGCGCAGCCCCCATCGGCTACGGGATACGCGCAGATCTTGTCATTAAACATGGCATTCATTATATAAATAAATAACATAACATGGAGCATGCATCAATGGTGCATAGCTCAACAAACACATACACAGTGGATTTTCACTCCACGATAACAAACCACAGGGGTCAAATAACATAAGAGCCTAGAGAGTGATTCACTCTCATGTCAAGCTCGTTAAACACACTCATTACCGTTCTGTTAGTCGAACGAGTAACTTAAGTCACAGATGGTTCGGATTTAGTGACCCGAACACACCACACAAACACAGGTTCCCACTAAACCGATCATAAGTCAGAATAGGTAAGCTTTGGAAGAAGCTAGCGGGAGATCGAACGCCAATTTAAGGAGAACAATCTTAACAACATAAGAGTCGAATCTGATTCAGATATCTACTCTTAACTTACATGCATGACCGGACAACCGGATTCCTCACTTCCCAGTTAACACTTGTTAGAAGTTCATAGTGGAACTTAACAACCATCACACAATAGGTGGTAAGTCATGTTAGACACACACAAGGGAAAATGAGTCACAACAACACATCACAATAACATGAACAACTGTAAACTCATTACATGTTTAAATCTTATAACGTTGTAAACACACAGAAAAACATACAACACACAAACCGGTGTAAACCGCTAGACAACAGACTGCAAGAAAACCATACCTTGGTCCTTGCCTCGTTTGATTTCCTCCGTAAGTCACTCCTATACATAATTCAAGAACGTCGGTTAATTAACTTACTTAACCTCCAAATTTACTAAGTGCTTAACATAATTGTATGACATGTTTTAATGTCTATCTTACCCTAGGTTACCTTCATTATACACCCTAGGGTTAACTACATAAGTCACATTCTTTTCTGTTTTTTTTTTTTACAAGTTTAGGTCCGACCGACCTTGCCGACCGAACTTACCCAAGTTCGGTCGATTCCAGAATACATTTCCGTTAAAAATTTTCTACTCCGACCGAACTTACCAAGTCCTCCTATGTTCGGTCTTTTCCCGAGAGTTTCTCCCCTTTGTAAATTTAGCCCGACCGAACTTACCAAGTCCGGTCCTATGTTCGGCCTTTTCCAGAGAGTTTCTCCCCTTTGTAAATTTAGCCCGACCGAACTTACCAAGTCCGGTCCTAAGTTCGGCCTTTTCCAGTAACTCAATCCGTACTCAAAATACAGGCCCGACCGACCTTGCAAGTCCGGTCCCCAAGGTCGGTCTTTTCCAGAAGCCAATTCTCGCAGGGTAAACTGGGCTCGACCGAACTTGCAAGTTCGGTCGCAAGTTCGGTCTGCCCCAGACCTTTGTTTTCCTTTTCACATTCCACTCCAAACTTCACCCCATATAACCTAGTACCCCCTAACCTCATTTGGGCACTTTAAACACACCTTAAGACATCCTTAAACACTCATAAAACTCATTTTCTAATTCCTTAAGCCTTTACTTCTTTCTTTACAAAATTCCTAACACTTACAATGTTTTCTCCTAGTTTCCAAGTGGTGTTTCATACCTATGATGACTACTATCCCAAAATGCTTTCTCCTCCTCTTAACATCATCTTTTAAGCATTATCTCTCACAACTAATTCCTTATATCCATCTTAACAATTCTTTTCCAAGTTTACACTTTCTCCTTGTTACCAAAGTTTGCCTAGATATTTACCTAAGTCCCAAAGTGACTTTGGTACTCACTAAATCTTAAGATCATGTCTAAGTCCTTTTTACACCCTAGAGTACTTCCCAGTACATCAAAATTCCTTAAGAACATCATGAACTTCTTATTCATCTCCTATACTTTCTAACTCACCAAACCTTATGTAAACACTTAGAACTTCTTGCTTCTTACCTAAATTTTGACATGGATTCCCCTAGATCATTACTAAGCCTAAACACTTTGCCTTCTCCTTTAAACACACAAGAACACCTAAAATCACCAAGAACACTCTCATACACAATTTCACCAATTTACACCACATTACAATATAGTGCATAATTTAAATTGCATGGCACTTAGGCCCTTAAATGCATGGCTCTTAGGCCCTTAAAGTGCTTAAATCATAAACACTGAATTTCCACAATATATGCCTTTAACCTGCAAATACACTCAACACACATATGCCTTTACTAGTCTTGAGAACACTTTACTAAGTCATTCACCTTGCTCTTTAGGTAGTTTTAATAAGCATTTATAAGCTCATTTCTCCTAAGGCATTAAACAACATTAGGTTAGTAGATTTACCTCTTTTCCAAAATAACTCTTTCTTGTTTCCTTTAGAAAACCGATAGAGTACTTGATTCTTTGACAAGTTCTAAACAATATACAAACATTATAATGAGTATTCAAGCTATAAGCTCCATCTCATTGTAAACCCTAGTTTTACATTGTTTCAAAAACATTAATGTAGTTGTTTTACCTTGCTCTTTGAAGAGAGTTTGAATATCTAGCAAGAGAGGACTCCACCTAGTCCATGAAGAGTTGGAATGAAGCTAGAACAAAGTCACATAAAAAGCTCCTTCAATACATATTTTCGGACATGACAAAAACAAGGAGGAAACTTGATTTTGTTTGAGATTCCTTACCTAGAAACCAAGGAGAGTAACAATATGTAAAAATACAAGCTCAAGCTCCTTCAATGGAGAAACTCCATGGCACCGAATTGTTTGTCTTGAAGTTTGGAAAGATAGAAATGAAGAGCTTGAGGAGAGGAAGAAGATGGTGGTGTTTGTTTTTGATTTGGACAAGTGAGCAAGGTTTTACAAGAGATCAAAGCTTGTGTTTTAATGGTGGTAGTGGTTTATCGTGAGAGAACAAAGAAGGAAGGAAGAAGAGAGGTGGGAAACCGTGTGAGCAAGGAAAGAAATGAGAGAATAAGATAGAACTTGCTTTATGAAGATATTTATACTTATAAAGTAAAAAGGGTACTTAAGTAGTTTACTTATTTTCTTAACAAGCTAACAAGGGTGGTGTGTCACCAACCTTAAAAACCGGCCCCAAATAGTAGTAGGAGGGTAATATAGTCTTTGTTTGTCAATTTAATTACTTATACAAACATATGTTACAAAATAGCTTATAAAAGTTACTATTCACAAAACAAGGCACATAGAAGTGAAATTTTTGATTTCCCACTAATATAGACACCCAAATGTGATATTATATAGTACACATATGTATTTAAGAGTAATGATGGACATCTAGCCACTCGAAACTCATTTACAAGACAATTTTTCAAAAATGTGCTTTAAGACTCCTTAAAGCACATTTTGTGTTTAAACTTGTTTTCAAGCTTGGTTTTCTTTGGTAATTGGTTTAATATGTTCATTATTGTATAAATGAGGTCTTGGTAAGTTCATTAGGTCTTAACCAAGTTTATCCCAAGCTTAGAGCACATTTTGGCTCTTATTGACTTTAAAGCACATTTTGTGTTTCCTTTTGTTTAAATTTGTTTACTAATGTTTCTAAGACTCTTTTTAGTCTTAATACACCATGTTTAAGTGTTTAAACAATATATTAAGGTTTGGGGTATTTCAATCTACCCCCCTTAAAAGAACTTTGTCCTCAAAGTTCATACTTCCACATATCCTAAATATTAGCACACGGGAATACTTATAAACAATACTTCCATACATTACTAACAACATACTTACATAACATTGGACACCAGGTCCATACAACATTATCCACATCAGACACAACGGTCTGTAACATAACACATAACATAGACGATGTATTCAAATACACGTCGTACACACATAACCGAAACGGCTCTACCCCCCTTAAAAAGGGGTACGCCCCGTACCCTATACACATAAGGACTAAGAAGTAAACAATGACGGGTACTTCGCCTTCATCTTATCTTCCAGCTCCCAAGTGGCCTCCTCAACGTCCTGGTTAGACCAGAGAACTTTCACCAGTCTCACAGACTTATGGCGAGTGTCTCGAGTCTTAGCATCCAGAATCCGTACCGGAGTCTCCACTGATCGCATGGTCGGCTCTAAGGTTAGCCTTTCAGGCTGAAGCACATGAGACGGATGAGACATATACTTCTTCAACTGGGACACATGGAATACATCATGTACCTTGCCCAGCTCGGCGGGTAGGTCTAGTCTATAGGCTACCGGGCCGATCCGCTCCGTCACAACATAAGGCCCCACATACTTTGGGCTCAACTTGCCCTTCTGGCCAAAACGAAATACTCCCTTCATGGGGGATACTCTCAAAAATACCTGATCGCCCACGGCGAACTCCAGGTCACGTCGGCGCACATCTGCGTACGACTTCTGTCTATCCTGAGCTGCTTTCATATTAGCCCTGATCTGGCGAACTTCTGCCTGAACTTGCTCAAGATACTCTGGTCCTATAATGACCGTCTCACTCGACTCATCCCAGCATAATGGCGTGCGGCATGGTCTACCGTACAAGGCCTGGAAGGGAGACATCTTGATCGAAGCATGATAACTGTTGTTGTAACTAAACTCGATCAGATGTAACTTATCAATCCAGCTGGTCTGAAAGTCAAGTGCACAAGCACGTAGCATATCCTCAAGTGTCTGAATAGTGCGCTCACTCTGACCATCGGTCTGTGGATGAAACGCTGTACTCAATTTCAATTCAGTACCCAATGCCTCTCGTGTGGACTTCCAATATCTGGATAAGAATCTGGTATCTCTGTCAGATACAATCGTTTTTGGTACACCATGATGTCTTACAATCTCTTTATCAAACAGTTCTGCCAATCTTGCCACTTTCCAAGTGTCCTTCATCGGAATGAATCGGGCCACCTTGGTCAGTCGGTCAACTATCACCCATATCATATTCAGACCTCCCCTTGTAGGCGGAAGCCTACTACAAAGTCCATGGAGATATCATGGAACTTCCACTCAGGCACTGGCATTGGCTGTACCATACCACCAGGCCGTCGGTGCTCAAACTTGACCTTCTGGCAAGTGAGACACCTCAATACATAATCACTAACATCTTTCTTCATTCCAGTCCACCAAAATACCTCTTTATACCTTATACATCTTTGAAGCTCCGGGGTGAATCGAAGTAGTAGAACATGGGATTCACTCAATATGCGCTCCTTCAACTCAGCGCTACTCCTAGGTATACACAATCGGCCATTCAGCCTAATCAGGTCATCATCGTGGAGTCTGAAGTCGTACTTCTGACCCTCGAATGTGCCATCATAAGCTTCTGCCGGATCTCCAGCATATACTGATCCGTCATCTGAGCACTCCGCACCTCTTCAACCAAGCCAGTATAAGACTAGCGAATGGAGAGAGTGTGCTCGGCGACTCAGTGCGTCAGCTACCACATTTGCCTTACCCTCTTTATATTGCAAATTGATGTCATAATCATTCAGAAACTCAACCCACCTTCTTTGCCTCATGTTCAACTCTTTCTGAGTGAACAAGTACTTTAAGCTTTTATGATCAGAATAGATTGTCACACTTACCCCATACAAATAATGTCGCCATATCTTCAATGCGAAGACAATGGCACCCAATTCTAAGTCGTGGGTAGGGTAGTTCTCCTCATGCTTCTTCAGCTGACGGGAGGCGTATGCTACGACCTTCCCGTGTTGCATCAACACAACCCATACCCTGCCTGATGCGTCGCAGTAGACCTCAAAACCATCTGGACCGTCTGGTATAGTCAGGACTGGTGCAGATGTCAGAGCATCCTTGAGACTCGCGAAAGAACTCTCACAGTCGACTGTCCACTCGAATGGTGCATCCTTCTTCATCAAGGAAGTCATCGGCTTCGAGATACTGGAGAAGTCCTTCACAAACCTCCTATATCCTGCCAGACCGAGGAAGCTCCTGATATCAGTGACTGTCTTCGGCCTAGGCCAGGTGCGCACTGCATCTATCTTTGCCGGATCAACAGCGATCCCGGCCTCAGAAATCACATGTCCAAGGAATGATACTTGGTTCAACCAAAATTCACATTTCGAAAACTTTGCATACAACTGGTTTCTCCTCAAAGTTTGTAACACATTTCTCAGGTGGCTTTCGTGCTCACCTCTTGATTTAGAATACACAAGAATGTCATCGATGAAGACTACCACTGACTTGTCCAACTGATCTTGGAACAAACGGTTCATTAAGTCCATGAACTTAGCTGGTGCATTCGATAAGCCAAACGGCATAACTGTGAACTCATAATGCCCATACCTCGTTCTGAAAGCTGTCTTCTCGATATCACTGTCACGGATGGCAATCTGATGGTATCCTGAACGTAAGTCTATCTTGGAGAATACTGATGCTCCCTTAAGCTGATCAAATAGATCGTCGATGCGTGGTAAAGGGTAACGGTTTTTCACCGTAACAGCATTCAGCTCCCGATAATCGATACATAGGCGGAGGCTACCGTCCTTCTTCTTCACGAAGAGGACCGGCGCTCCCCATGGTGACACACTAGGGCGGATGAAGCCCTTGTCGAGTAGGTCTCTCAGCTGCTCCTTGAGCTCTGTCATTTCTGCTGGAGCCATACGAAGGTGCTTTCGCAATGGGTCCAGTGCCCGGAACTAAGTCGATCTCAAACTCAACCTCTCGTGCTGGCGGCATGCCCGGCAGTTCCTTAGGAAATACATCAGGAAACTCCGACACTACCGGCACATCTGGGCTAAACTCAGGGTCTCTCTCTATGTCCTGGACATAGCAGAGGTACACATCACTCCCTCGTCGT
This sequence comes from Limonium bicolor, assembly GCA_023374045.1. Taxonomy (NCBI): domain Eukaryota; kingdom Viridiplantae; phylum Streptophyta; class Magnoliopsida; order Caryophyllales; family Plumbaginaceae; genus Limonium; species Limonium bicolor. The sequence continues at coordinate 116,313,102 of CM041783.1, forward strand.
AACTCACGATACATGGCCATGGCGGTGATGATCTGAGTCGAAGGCTCCCTGGGCCTCTGGCGGTATGATATGGTAACCCCAGATGGACTCCGAAGAAGCAGTCGATGCTCGGCACACAGGATTCTGCCCTTGTACCGCTCCAACCAGTTCATCCCGACAATCACATCAAATCCGAGTCCGTCGAACTCTATCAGGTCGATCGGGAACTCTTCACCTCTGATTCGTACAATGACATCTCGGTGGTAGCGGGTACACTGATCCGCTCTTTCGATGGAAGAGTGACCAAGAAGTCTGGCATCTCCTCTCCATCTAACCCCAGCCTCTTCGCAAAAGATAGCGAAACAAATGTGTGTGAGGCTCCAGAGTCGAACAAGATCGATGCATCCACGCCATTCACTGGAAAGGTACCGGTGAGGATTGTGCCGCTCTTGCCGGCTTCTGCCTCATTGCAGACACTCAATGTACCTCCCGTTCCGAGTGCACAGCCTAATTCATTGGCAAACTAATAAGTACTGGGTAACAACACGGTTGATATACTTCAATAACTCCACTTTATTCATTAACACTTCCTCTTTACAATTGTTGGTTTACATGGTTGATATAACTTAACACATACATAACTCCCTTAACATATACTGGCTTAACACATTACAAAAGTATACAAGGCTTAGAATTGTCTGAATGTCAAATTCAAACGTCCGGGTTTCATGTGTGTGGCATTGATCACTGCCGACGGTGCGGTATTCAGTTTGATCTTCCTGATGCCATGATATAGCATCCTTGACTGCCACCCATGATTAATACATCTCCTGACTTTAACATTAACTTCCTTGCGAGATCAGCACGCTTCTGCTCGCCATATACAAATACTGCGGTATCACCAATGGACCAAGACACCACGGGTACTCCCTTACTTAGAGACTCGGGTGACTCGTCCTTATCTTGGTGTAACCCTAACCGTCCACCTTTCTGGTAGAAGTTCACAATACACAATCTGCTTCCACATTGGAATTGAATCCGTTTCAACTTGTTGAGCAATTCCCACGGCGTGATTAACGACCGCACGGAACTCCTCTGGTATACTTGGTACCGTTGCTCCATCTTCAGCTCGCACTTCTTGATATGACTTGGTGTAAGGGTTCCAGTCCTTACCCATGCACATCATCTTCAATTGCATTCTTGATCCGTTCGGATATTCGGGTGTGTAGAAACCTCCAGGTTTAGCTCCAAGTTCGTCGCATCGCTGATGATATGGACTTGTGCTTCCGGTGTCAGGTATCCACTTAAGAGTATCATACCTGGCTGGATAACCTGACATTGCTCCATTGGAAAGTCGGTGATGTTGATGGTGGTCTCTTCAGGGTTTGGTGTGGGTGGGATTGGATAACATATATTGAAGGTTCCTTTCAGTTTAGAATTATCTAATTAGGTGTCTTTCACACTATACTTTAACTCCTTACTCACATGATAATACACTTGAACTCACTAATACACACAAGCATGAAATGCGGTATGCAATCACTTATTACATTCAACAGTTTAGGCGGTACCTGGTCTAGAAGAGGGCCCTGGCGCCTCAGACCGGTCCACCACATTCAGGGTGGCCTTGCTAGGTCCCGACCCTTTCCCCTTCTGGGAATCAGTATGCCTCTGATCAGTGGGTGGCTGGTTAGCCGTCTTCGGGCCATCAATAGCTGCTGTGGCCTTACCCTTCCACTGCCCCTTGGGCTTGTTGACTCTGCTGTTGGGGTTCCGGTAACACTCGTGGTCACGGTGACCCCACTTCTCGCAGTATCGACACTGCACCTCATTTCCCTTGCAGTCCTTGCCGGGGTGGTCTCCATTGCACCACTTACAGTAATAGTGGCGCTCCGGTCCAGAGCCCGTGCTAGCTGCTAACGCAATACACACTCAGTACTTGTTTCACAACTTATCAACATACACATCAACTTATTACACATGATTAAACAATTACCCTTTGGTGGGTAAGAGCGTAGGGGCTTCGCCGCATAAGCATATGTGAGCTTCAGTGGCTCCTCAGCGGTGGTGGTTTGGGCTTGGCCCTTGTCACCCTGTTGCTGACTCTTCTGGGGCTGGGGATAAGGTTTCTTCTTCTTCTTTCCTCCCCCGTACCCCTGCGAACTCTGGCCCTCGCTCGTGGCCTTGCGCTTGTGCGCATTCTCCTCGTCCCTCAGACGGACGGTGATCTCCACCTTAGCAGCGGCATGATAGCACTCCTGTTTTAGGATGATCAGTCATGCCCCGCAATACATACTCACAAACTCACATTAATACTCACTTGTAGACTATACATATTCACATCACTCTTTATTTAAATTACCTGCAAGGTAGTATACTCAGCTGGCCCCATCCCATAGCGAAGACGGTGGCTGAGACCGTTGTAGAAACGGTTTACCAGCACCCGGTTCGAGTATCCCAGGTCCGGTAACAGGTGGACAAGGCCGGTGAAGGCGTGTAGTACTCATCAACCGACACCTTGTCCCCCTGCCTCAGACTATCCAGCTCCAGGCGCTTGGCCTCTTGAACGTGCACGGGGTAGTATTTGGCTCGCAGCAGAGCCGTGTACTCCCTCCAACCAACTGAGGATCCGCCATCCGGTCCTCTCTCACTAGCTTCCACCAGTTTTGTGCCGAACCCTTCAGATAGTAAGCGGCAAGACGGACCTTAGCCTCTGCGGGCACAGCCAAGGTCTCGTAGGCGGTCTCCAACTCGGAGATGTACGCCTCCAACTTACGTGGGTCGGTCTCCCCATGAAACGAAGGGGGTCTCAGATCTGCCAATGCCTTGACCCAGTTGGTCTCTCGTGGCGGTGGCGGTGGTGGCTGAACTCCGGGCATCTGCCCCTGCTGGATCGCAGCTACAAGCTGGGGTACCATCTGGGCCACAGCGGCTGCTACAGCCTCAGCCATAACCTGAGCCGTAGTGTTCTCCGCGCCCTGGTCACCCCCAGTACCAGTACCACTTCCGCGGCCTCTACCGCGTGGTCTACCTGACATCTGTATTCACATGAGTATTCATTAGCAATATGCTTACACACTTATCGGTCCAACGACCGTAACGCTTCCCGACAATAAGGTATTTCCACACTTAGTTAGTGGTTAACCTTTCCATAACTGATCACTTAGGTAACTGTAGTTAGGTTTCCTAACTCGGTATATTCCTAAGCTCGGTATTCTAGTCATCAGAGCGATACTTCGCTCTGATACCACTTTTTGTAACACCCCTAATACGCACATGATACTAATGAAATCGCAGCGGAATAAAATAACTAAACAGTAACTAACGCTTCGGTGCTACAACCGCCGTCAACCACCCACGTGGTTACAAGGCAGAATAAATACAATTGTACCGGTCTGATGATCAGACTCCCGAGCATAAAAACCATAAATACATTATATACAATACCGAGTGTTTACATAATCTTCATCTTCACTGTATACCATCACTGAAACAGCAACACCAAAAGTATAAACGCCACAGGAGCACAGGCGCATCCCGGGCCAACATCCAAAAGTATACAAAAGTAATTACATCCTAGGATCTAAAGCCACTCCGCTTCTTCGATCCTCATCCTGCAGTATAAGAAATATGGATCCCCCGAGGGGGTCAGCAACCCTTGGCTGGTATGGCTAACGCGCAGCCCATCGGCTACCGGGATACGCGCAGCTACTTGTCATTATAACATGGCATTCATTATATACATAACATAACATAACATGGAGCATGGCATCAATGGTGCATAGCTCAACAACACATACACAGTGGATTTTCACTCCACGATAACAAACCACAGGGGTCAAATAACATAAGAGCCTAGAGAGTGATTCACTCTCATGTCAAGCTCGTTAAACACACTCATTACCGTTCTGTTAGTCGAACGAGTAACTTAAGTCACAGATGGTTCGGATTTAGTGACCCGAACACACCACAAAACAGGTTCCCACTAAACCGATCATAAGTCAGAATAGGTAAGCTTTGGAAGAAGCTAGCGGGAGATCGAACGCCAATTAAGGAGAACAATCTTAACAACATAAGAGTCGAATCTGATTCAGATATCTACTCTTAACTTACATGCATGACCGGACAACCGGATTCCTCACTTCCCAGTTAACACTTGTTAGAAGTTCATAGTGGAACTTAACAACCATCACACAATAGGTGGTAAGTCATGTTAGACACACACAAGGGAAAATGAGTCACAACAACACATCACAATAACATGAACAACTGTAAACTCATTACATGTTTAAATCTTATAACGTTGTAAACACACAGAAAAACATACAACACACAAACCGGTGTAAACCGCTAGACAACAGACTGCAAGAAAACCATACCTTGGTCCTTGCCTCGTTTGATTTCCTCCGTAAGTCACTCCTATACATAATTCAAGAACGTCGGTTAATTAACTTACTTAACCTCCAAATTTACTAAGTGTTTAACATAATTGTATGACATGTTTTAATGTCTATCTTACCCTAGGTTACCTTCATTATACACCCTAGGGTTAACTACATAAGTCACATTCTTTTCTGTTTTTTTTTTTTTTACAAGTTTAGGTCCGACCGACCTTGCCGACCGAACTTACCCAAGTTCGGTCGATTCCAGAATACATTTCCGTTAAAAATTTTCTACTCCGACCGAACTTACCAAGTCCGGTCCTATGTTCGGTCTTTTCCCGAGAGTTTCTCCCCTTTGTAAATTTAGCCCGACCGAACTTACCAAGTCCGGTCCTATGTTCGGCCTTTTCCAGAGAGTTTCTCCCCTTTGTAAATTTAGCCCGACCGAACTTACCAATCCGGTCCTAGTTCGGCCTTTTCCAGTAACTCAATCCGTACTCAAAATACAGGCCCGACCGACCTTGCAAGTCCGGTCCCCAAGGTCGGTCTTTTCCAGAAGCCAATTCTCGCAGGGTAAACTGGGCTCGACCGAACTTGCAAGTTCGGTCGCAAGTTCGGTCTGCCCCAGACCTTTGTTTTCCTTTTCCATTCACTCCAAACTTCACCCCATACAACCTAGTACCCCCCTAACCTCATTTGGGCCTTCAAACACACCTTAAGACATCCTTAAACACTCATAAAACTCATTTCTAATTCCTTAAACCTTTACTTATCTTCTTACAAAATTCCTAACACTTACAATGTTTTCTTTTTAGTTTCCAAGTGGTGTTTCTCACCTATGATAACTACTATCCCAAATGTTTCTCCTCCTCTTAACATCATCTTTAAGCATTATCTCTCACAACTAATTCCTTATATCCATCTTAACAATTCTTTTCCAAGTTTACACTTTCTCCTTGTTACCAAAGTTTGCCTAGATATTTACCTAATCCCAAAGTGACTTTGGTACTCACTAAATCTTAAGATCATGTCTAAGTCCTTTTTACACCCTAGAGTACTTCCCAGTACAATCAAAATTCCTTAAGAACATCATGAACTTCTTATTCATCTCCTATACTTTCTAACTCACCAACCTTATGTAAACACTTAGAACTTCTTGCTTCTTACCTAAATTTTGACATGGATTCCCCTAGATCATACTAAGCCTAAACACTTTGCCTTCTCCTTTAAACACACAAGAACACCTAAAATCACCAAGAACACTCTCATAACACAATTTCCCAATTTACACCACATTACAATATAGTGCATAATTAAATTGCATGGCACTTAGGCCCTTTAAATGCATGGCTCTTAGGCCCTTAAAGTGCTTAATCATAAACACTGAATTTCCACAATATATATGCCTTTAACCGGCAAATACACTCAACACACATATATGCCCTTTACTAGTCTCTTGAGAACACTTTACTAAGTCATTCACCGTTTGCTCTTTAGGTAGTTTTAATAAGCATTTATAAGCTCATTTCTCCTAAGCATTAAACAACATTTAAGTTAGTAGATTTACCTCTTTTCCCAAAATACCTCCTTTCTTGTTTCCTTTAGAAAACCGATAGAGTACTTGATTCTTTGACAAGTTCTAAACAATATACAAACATTATAATGAGTATTCAAGCTATAAGCTCCATCTCATTGTAACCCTAGTTTTACATTGTTTCAAAAACATTAATGTAGTTGTTTTAAACCTTGCTCTTTGAAGAGAGTTTGAATATCTAGCAAGAGAGGACTCCACCTAGTCCATGAAGAGTTGGAATGAAGCTAGAACAAAGTCACATAAAAAAGCTCCTTCAATACATATTTTCGGACATGACAAAAACAAGGAGGAAACTTATTTTTGTTTGAGATTCCTTACCCTAGAAACCAAGGAGAGTAACATATGTAAAAATACAAGCTCAAGCTCCTTCAATGGAGAAACTCCATGGCAACCGAATTGGTTGTCTTGAAGTTTGGAGAAGATAGAATGAAGAGCTTGAGAGAGGAAGATGGTGGTGTTTGTTTTGATTTGGACAAGGGAGCAAGGTTTTACAAGAGATCAAAGCTTGTGTTTTAATGGTGGTAGTGGTTTATCGTGAGAGAACAAAGAAGGAAGGAAGAAGAGATTGGGAAACCGTGTGAGCAAGGAAAGAAATGAGAGAATAAATAGAACTTGCTTTATTGAAGATCTTTATACTTATAAAGTAAAAAGGGTACTTAAGTAGTTTACTTATTTCTTAACAAGCGACAAGGGTGGTGTGTCACCAACCTTAAAACCGGCCCAAATAGTAGTAGGAGGTAATATAGTCTTGTTTGTCAATTTAATTACTTATACAACATATGTTACAAAATAGCTTATAAAAGTTACTATTCACAAAACAAGGCACATAGAAGTGAAATTTTTGATTTCCCACTAATATAGACACCCAAATGTGATATTATATAGTTACACATATGTATTTAAGAGTAATGATGGACATCTAGCACTCGAAACTCATTTCAGACAATTTTTCAAAATGTGCTTTAAGACTCCTTAAAGCACATTTGGTGTTTAAACTTGTTTTCAAGCTTGTTTTCTTTGGTAATTGGTTTAATATGTTTCATTATTGTATAAATGAGGTCTTGGTAAGTTCATTAGGTCTTAACCAAGTTTATCCAAGCTTAGAGCACATTTTGGCTCTTATTGACTTTAAAGCACATTTTGTGTTTCTTTTGTTTAATTTGTTTACTAATGTTTTCTAAGACTCTTTTTAGTCTTAATACACCATGTTTAAGTGTTTAAACAATATATTAAGGTTTGGGGTATTTCATTATCCCATGCTTAGAGCATATTTTTGCCCATATTGTCTTTAAGGTATTTAATTGTTGTTACTATGGTTTAAATTGTACACTAGCATTTCTAGGGCATCTCTAGCCTTATTTTACCATAGTTCAACATTTAGATAACATATTCAGTTTTGTGGTAACTCATACCAAGTTAGAGCACAAAATTTGCTTAAACTGACTTATTGGTGTTTTCTTCGGTTTAACTGTCTACCAATGTATCTTAAGGAATTAATTAGCCCATAGAGAATCATAATCACATATTTAATTAACACTTAAAGGTTTGGGGTTTTTCAATCTACCCCCCTTAAAAGAACTTTGTCCTCGAAGTTCACAGCTTCCCTCGTATCCTTACATTGGAATTCGGGGATTACATGCCAGATAAAACTTCCATACTCAACACACTTCACACCACAACCTCGGACTTAATGGTTCGGGCAACATATTCACATCCATACATATCATTTCATAACATACTTACATGATAACCTCAGACTCAACGGTCCGGGTATCTTAATAACATTGTACTCACATAACAACCCTTAGACTCTCAGGTCTGGGTAACATAACAACATTTAGACACATAGGTCTAGGTAACATAACAACTTTCGGAACTCAACCACATTAGGACTCAAGGTCAAAATAATATTTATTACACATACCACACAACATGTCATAGCATGTATAACAATAAAAAATATCTTTTATATACACTGTGATCCCGTAGAACCCGGTCACGATGGACACCTTCTGGTCCCCGTCCCTTTGGGAGATCAAAACAATCACTTAATCTTTAACATATATACTTCTCATGTCACCGGTCCGAAGACAAAGGCTCATACGTCCTCGGCTCGTGAGCAAGTACTACAAAAATATTCTTTACTAGGTTAAGTATATAAGAGAATCCTTTATTCAAAATATTAATCGACTGTTTTGGAAATACCAATTGAAAATCCTTTTTGAAAACGCAACACAAATCCAAGTCCAATTTATGCTCTTTGCATCTTTCTTAGCAGGGTTATTTGTGACCACTTACAGGGAGCTTCAAGAGTCATCCAACCCTGATGTGATCAGCATCATTGTTGAACTATCCTTCTACCCTAATTTGTGTTCGGCTTCCCTTGATCTCATGAAATCAAGTTTCACCTCCCACTTCAATTTCAAGAATCAAGTAAATCACTCATTTCCATTTTTTTTTATCTTTTTAATCATTCTAATCATGATCATAACATCTCCAAGGGATAGAACTTCGTCTATTAGTTATTTCCATTCACTTAAATCTTGTTACCTAGGGAATCTTATTCTCACTAGGTTCTATATCGGTTCCATACCCTTTCATAACTCACAATACTGTATATATACATATATTTTATCAAAATACAACACACGGTTTTACATTTATACACTGTCGGGGTTTTTGTTCCCCAGGAGTTTCTTTACTCCCTTACACTTGTACTATCACACACAACTGTTAACAAATAAACACACTTATCACCATGTTATTCGCATCTTCTGTGCGCAATTACCATAATTAAACCATGAATGAATGCATATGTTTACGTAACACACACACACCAATCATCAAAACAAATTATTTTGTGCTATGCACACCATAGGTCACGTACACTTGTACGGTAATACACACTAAGTGGTTTTGCGCTTTACCCCCCTTAAAAGGGATTACGCCCACGTAATCAATCACTAAACATTGGCTTAAAATGTTCTACCGTCATGAAGTGTTTTAACTTCAACGCGGTCTGTTATACAATGCGTTCTGGTTAGAGAATCTTAACCATATTGGCGGTTTAGTCCTTATACCTAGAATTCTCATTGGAGTTCGTTTAACTCATATTTGGTTTCGGTTCTGGCATGTGAGGCTTCTAGGCATTGATAATTAGCCATTTACTCATACTCACTATGCACATTTGAATCACTGGCTCACTAGTTTCTGCTGGGCGACTCTGATAACTGTAGAGCTTAGTCTGCCCCATTCATTAATCTTACTGTATTGTACATCTCCAATTATCACCTTTATCTTGGTAATAACGGTTTCTTAACCGATGCGTGGTATCTCTGATCGTGAGCGAATTCGGAGAGTTTCAAAACTTTCTATCCACTTCCATAATAATTTACTGTGTATACTGCTATGTATTTCACAATGATTGACTTGTTTCCTTCCGACTTACTGTCGGTTGAGATTGAGCTACCACCTAATGTGTAGTGCTCTCTCGGTTATTTCCCACACTTGAGGTATATTCCATACCAATATTTGGTATTCCGTGTTACTGCAGTCACTTAATGCTAACCATGCCTCCACATTTGGTTCTGTACTAGTACTCTTTCATTGGTATGACCTTGCATTTCCCATGCATCAGTCACTATGGCGTTATAAGCCGTTTGCTGTTTCCACCACAATTAACATTTCCCGAATCCTAGCTATCCCACTCGATCATTACTGCGTAAGTGCAATACCAAAACACTCAGTCATACAGAGTGTAGAGGCGTAAACCCTTGACAGAAAATCTCTTCTGTGACTCGCAATGGAATTCACACTGTGTTTCACTGAGATTCTTATCTCATAGTACTAGCTACTGGCTTACTGCCTAGTTTATTTGCTATCACTTACCGTTGTATCTCCACTGGGTCTAACTCATAACTCTTCTTATTTGCCATACTATTATTTAACAATACTTATACAACGGTCGCTTGCTGCGCACCGTGCTCTTACTCCTTGTATAACACTAACTTACATGGTATTCACTGTCACGTTAACTTCCACACATATACTTTCATCATTCGTATTATGGTTCGCCATTCATTTGGATGACTATTGAATGCTCCTTGAATGTTGCTTGTTCGAGTTACAAGCCGACGTTATTCAGCCCGCAATAATAACATAGTCAATCCTTAACATATTTCATGAACTTGGTTCACATTACTACCGCTTGCACGGTTTACAATATCGAGAGGTATCCCCACTCTTAAGACAGTGGTTCGTTCTCCGCTCTATTTACTTGTATAACATATTCTTCTGCAATCGATCAAGTTTACATAACACATGTTATTTGTGGCTTATAAGCCTTACTATCACGATTCCTTCCAAGTTGTCTCTTTGGCTACTTAGGATCCTACTGTTAAGTGGGTTACCTTCAGTGTTTAATCCGAGTAATTGTTTCAACTCTTGTGTTTCTGTCACATTGTTTCAATCAACAATTGTTGATTCAAACACCCCTCAAGGATTGCTCCTGGGTGTTGCCAAGGTATGCCATTATATCCGGTTTGCACTTATGGGTACATTTAGCTGGGTTTACCATCCTTTTCTGTGAAGGTCGATACTCCCCGATAGTCTAGGTGATCATTCCGGGAGTTTCATCCCGTTTATTGCACATTAACATGCCCAAATTAGGCATCTGCCTTGCCACGTATAGGCTGGGTCACCGTTCCAGCCATCATGTTTATCCCTCGAGATTCTTAAGACATATGCGATGTCTTTACATAACAGTTAGTGCACTTCGCACCTCCTGACTCTTAAACATTTCCTTGAAATGAATTCACTAATTCCTTTAGTTTCGTTAACTTAACTGAGTTCCTTTACTTTAGCCATTCTTGGTAATCCTTAGCTCTTGATTGACTTACACTGCTGACCGTAGTACGGAGTCGACTACCTCCCGTGTTCCGGACTCTACTTGTATACATATGTGGGGTACCATGCTGATACATTACTACCTACCCAACTAACCCATTAGTAGGTCTGTCAGGCCCACAAGCTCCTATCGGAGTGCGGTCGTCCCATATTACAGTTGGTACACTCGTAGTGTCCGTCACACGCCTAGGGAAAGTATTCTGTTGTCAACTCCCTTATATTGTCCTGTGACAATATGCATTCCGTGCTTCCCGAACTTAATCAAGGGAAAGTCTCTCCACTGTTGTATTACTATGACTTCAATCCATTCCCTCGGGTTGCTATCCTTGGGTTTACCGGTTTCCATCCGGTTATTCAAAAGTAAACTGGGTATAACTTACCTACCGTGTGGCACTGTGGCCGGTGTAGGTTTTCTGGTTTGGTTTTAAAAGAAGGTAAAAAATAAGTATTGGTTTGAAAGAAAATTTGGTTTTGAAAGAAAAGAGTTTGAAATAAATCTGAGTTTGAAAGAAAAAATTTCATGGTTTCACAACGTCTTCTTGCCTTAACCAAGTCTAGCTTCTTGCTGACTGGTGTACTTCCAATTGTAGAGGTTAGGCTATCAAGCCCTTCCACGGTTATGATGATCTCACTTAACTTCTGGGTACTTACTAAGTACTTCGTACTTGTTAAAATTTTCCCGAACAGTCCTGTTATTGCAGCACTTGCCATGGCAAGTGCGCCATGCTAACTGGCTTATCGGTTCAACATTTATCGGTTGTGGTATTGTTTTTATCTGCACCGTATTCAGTGGCATTGTTGGCTCTTACTTTAATCTTACAGTCTTGACATTAAACCCTCTGGGCGACTTCTCATTGTCTTCACATGACAATCATTAACTAGGGTGTTCCCCGTTCTTGGAGTCCCTTTTTTTATATAGTACTGTATCTTCTTCGGAGCCCGTTCCACGCATTTGTCGTGGTTACTGAGACTTGTCTCTTGTTTGGGTACTACGTTGTAGTTCCTTTGTCGGTTGGTATACCGTTGGTGTCATTATTTAACATTTGTAGTCCCGTAGACACTCGTCTCGGGTTCCATTACTTCACTTCTTGCCTGTTGCATGGTTGGTGCATTGCAAGCTGGTTATTCTTGACTGCTCGGCATGTCGACCCAGGTTGCCGGAAATTCCATTCTCCTATACATAGGATTCTTTATTCTTCGCTATTTAAATGCGGTTAACATTGTTCAGGTAGAGACCGTCTCCGGGATTCCCACCTTTCGGGACCTACCGTATGACAGGTTCTCCGTACTCTCAGAGGTACTTAATAGCAGCCAGATCGGGTATTCCCGAGTAAGAGAGGACTTTCATCTCTCTGGCGTTCATCCCCGAGTTATAAAACAAGGATTGTGGATGGCGGGAAGGATATTGTAGGTTTCCAGTACACGCTGGTAATTCCTAACTAGCGTATCTCTCACACTATCACTCAACCCTTAACCCAAAGTACTAAAATCCTAACTCGGTACTTCCTAAGCTCGGTAATTCAGTCATCAGAGTGATACTTCGCTCTGATACCACTTTTTGTAACACCCCAACTACAACCATACACTTAGCAATAAACTGCAGCGGAAAACTTGACTCATCACATTACTTAACTCAATGGTGTTACACGCCGTTAGCCACCCACGTGGCTAACAAGGCTAATACATATACATTGTATCGGTCTGATGGACTAGATTCCCGAGCATCTACACATTACTATCCCTTTCCATTAACAACAACCAACATACTTAAACATTCCAATTGTACCGAGTATTTACAAACTAATGCCGATAACAATTTCGGTCTTACTACACCTACGATACATAATCAATTTAAATGGCTACCCATGTACAAACGACTACCCCGTCCTACTCTCGAACGGCTTCCAGCTCCTTGTACCTGAAATAGGAAAGAGAAGAAAGGGTGGCCCCCAAGGGGCTCAGCACCTTTGCTGGTATGGTAATCCCGCAGCCCGCATGCTACCGGGCCACGCACAACTAATTGTCGTCTTAGCAAGCGGTTGATTATGTTTGAATCATGCATGTAACTATAAACACACAACACATTACATCCCACCACTATGGGGCTCAACAAAACAGACAACACATCCATACTTGATAAATCACTCATTGTGTTCCTTAACCCTAGAGGGTTCTCCTCTAATGGAGCTACTTCCTTAATAGACGACACTTACCCAATAATCGAGTTACCCTTAAACGCCTTTCATTATAAACTGGGATTCATATCCATGATCCACGTGCTCCACATAACAACACATTTCACGCTTCAACGTACATATAACATAACATCGCAACAGGAATTGCAGTACAACAATAACACATAACATAACGGGAACGGTTCTCTTTAGGAACTGACCCAAACTTAGTTAATTCACTTGTGAGCCTAGAGAATGATATTACCCTCATGTTAAGCTCGTTATACAACACTCATTACCGTCCTAATAGTCGGACGAGTAACTTAGGTTAAGATGGATCGGATATAGTGACCCGAACACACCACACAAACACATATTCCCCCTAGGCCGATCATAAGTCAGGATAGGTAAGCTTTGGAGTAAGCTAGTGGGAGATTGAAGACCAAGAAGGAAATCAACCTTAACATAGAGGAAGGTAAAGCAAGGATGGATACCCACTCCCAAACAACGCGCGACCGGAACAACCGGATTCCTCACCCCCCATTAGTACATATATACTTATAAGTAAACAGTTAGAGCTCCATTATGGAACCTATTACACCCACACACCATAAGGTATTACAACTGGGTTAAACACACGAGGGAGGTCCATAAATTCACACACAAACATCACACAATTAACTCACGCATAGCCGTGGTTAGAACGTCCCATGGTTCGGGTCGTTAAATCCAAATACTGATCTCTCTTGTGATCCTAGACTCAGTTAGATAAGGTTTAACACTTTCGAGATTAAATGGTATCGGAATTGAACACGCTACATAAATGAATTACTATAAACTCATTACATGTTTTATCTTGCAAGGTGGCAAACACACAGAAAAACAAATTGGCACACAAGCCGGTGTAATCTAGTAGGACACAGGTTGCAAGGAAACCATACCTGTCACCGCATGGAATTACTTTAGCGGGTGTTCTCACGCTCCTCGGCTCACACTTGTTCCTCATGTCTTACTCTTGAACCACTATTTACATGTGAAATGGTTCAATTAATATTAAGGTGTTACGGTAGGTACATAATTGCTACTCCCGTACTTACCCCGTTATCCCGTTATTTCGGTTTAACTTTGTGTACTTAAACTCACAACTTTCCCAACCACTTCCAACACTTGTTTATACTTCTTAGGACCTTTAAAAGTCACCAAACAAGGCCTTAACAACATCCAAAACCATTACCCATCAATCCACCACCTTTAGAACACTTTTAAACACATTTTAGGCCATTTTTGGTCTGGTCCGGGACTTGGTCCGGACCCAAGGTCCCGGACCACCTCTGGAAATTACTCTCGGCTTGTTTTTGGCATTGGTCCTGGACTTAGTCCAGGACCAATTCCTGCATTCACTCTCGGCATGTTTTTATGGGTGGTCCGGGTACCTATACAAGGGCTAGGTCCCGGACCATGTTAATACTTGTCAAAACATCACCTTTCAACCCCTAATCCAACCTTAAACCTTACCTAATCATTCCATAATCTTTCCACATGTTTCCTACATGTTTAAACACCTTAAAACAAGCACTAAACCTTTCTAAATCATCACTAACTTGTTACCCAATTTCTTATAACAATTCCTAACACATACAACATTTTTCCTTAGACTTCTAAGTGTGTATCATGCCTACTACCTCAACTAACCCAAGTGTTGTCTCACAAACATTACCACCATTCCAGAAGCATTATCTCTCACAAACATCTCCTTTACAAAACTCCTTCTATTTCCACAAGTTTACACTTAGACCTTCATAAGGCATTTCTTTTCCTTTGTTTACTAAATCTTGAACAAGACTTAACACTTCACATAACAATTCCTTGGCGTGTTTAAAACACCCATTTGAGTTCTAAATCCTTCAAGACAATGCTCATGGCATCTTAACACCTAAGAACACCTTAATTCACTTTCTTTCACTATCTTAACACTTAACAATTCCTAGTACTTTCTCGGTCATAAAATCTCATTACAACTCTTAAACTCCTTTGTTTATCAACTAAATTTCGCCATAGGTTCTCTTGTATCACCTTACACCAAAACACATAGTTTTTCCACCATTATACAACTCAAGAACACTCAATCACTTAATACACATTCCTTACACACAAACATATTGTTTTTCATCCTTTAACCATCTAAGACATTCATCTTCACAAGAAATGCTCTTTACACACAACTAAACCTTTAAACTACACTATATCACAATATAGTGCATAAAATTAAATTTCTTGGCTCTTAGGCCCTTAGATTGCATTAAACATAAACATTGAATTTCCACATTTAAATGCCTTCAACCTGCAAATACATACAACAATGCTCCCATGTCCTTTTAGTCCACCTTGTGGATAGTTTTCTAGCTCATTTCCCATTGGCTCTTTAGGTTATTTATTAAGCAAGTATAGCTCAATTTCCTAGTACAATAAACCACATTAAGAGAGGTCATTTACCTCTTTGTTTTCCAAGCTTTCACATTTGTTTTCTCTTGTTTTTTCTTGATTGAAAATCGGCAAGGAGCTTTCATCACTTGTCAACCTTCTAACCAATACACATATAAGGGTAAAGAGCATTAATTTTAATACTCAAACTCATAGTTAAACCCTAGGTTTACATATGTGTCTTAAAACACCAAAATTTGATGATTACCTTTGGAATTCGAAAGAGAGCTGGGTTAAGTAGCAAGATAGGACTCCTCCTAGTCCTTTGAAGTTTGAATTAAGCTATGAAGAGAGCAATACAAAGCACCATTATGAGGTGAATTTTCAGACATATACAAAAAATGAGAGGAAACTTAGATTTTCTTTGGTTTTCGTTACCTTGAAGCAAAGGAGAATGACAAGGCATGAAAATATGAGCTCAAGCTCCTTCAATGGTGAATCTCCATGGCACCGAAATGAAGCTTTTGATGATTTGAAAAGAGGGAAATGAAGAGCTTGCTCCAACTAGAAGAATGGTAGTCTTGAAATTGAATTTGGATCATGGAGTCATGAGTTACAAGCATTCAAAGATGGAGAAGGGATACTTGCTGTAGCAAAACGAGATTGAGAAGGGAGGATGAAGATGAATATGGTGGTTACTGAAGGAAATAAAGAGAGGAGGTGAGAGGTAAGCCTTTAGTTAAGATATTTATGTTATAAAAGGTAAATAGTAACTTTTACTTACTTTTCTTTTTATTTTCTTTAGTTGCTAGCCAAGTGTGATGAATCACACTCTAAAAACCGTGCCCCCTTCCATCATAAGGATATTTATGGTCTTTGTTGACCATTTAACTAATTAAAGTTGACTTAAGTCAAAACTAGCACTATTTGAGCACTATTCACTAATTAAGGCACATATTTGTGAAATTTTTGATTTCCCCTTGATTTAGACTTCCTAATGTGATACTAAGTAGTACACATGTTGATTAAAGAGTAATGATGGACATTTGGCCACTCAAAACCCATTTCCAAGACAATTTTTCAAAAATGTGCTTTAAGATTCCTTAAAGCACATTTTATGTTTTAACTTGTTTTCAAGCTTGGTTTTCTTTAGTAATTGGTTTAATATGTCCATTAACATGTAAATAAGGTCTTGATAAGCTTATTAAGTCTTAACCAAGATTATCCCAAGCTTAGAGCACATTTTTGCCCATATTGTCTTTAAGGTATTTAATTGTGTTTACTATGGTTTAAATTGTACACTAGAATTTCTAAGGCATCTCTTAGCCTTATTTTACCATTGTTCAACATTTAGATAACATATCAAGTTTTGTGGTAACTCATACCAAGTTTAGAGCACAAATTTGCTTAAACTGACTTTATGGTGTTTTCTTCGGTTTGAACTGTCTACCAATGTATCTTAAGGACTTAATTAGCCCATAGAGAATCATACTCACATATTTAATTAACACTTAAAGGTTTGGGGTATTTCATGAATTCCAAGGGTTAGAAGTTTAATTATATTCTTTTTGGTGTAATTTGGGTGTTGGGATGGAGTTTGGAAACTCCATTGCCCAACTTGACCGAAAAAGAAGAAAGGAGAAGGAAGGGAGCAAAAGAGGAACTTGTGAGAAATTTAAGGTAAGAAAAAAAACCTACCTTAATGTATATTTTATATGTACTAGTATATTAGGATGGGTAATGAATGAATGAACCAAAACTGGAATGGAAATGTATTTTGTTAGAAACTAGAAGAGTGTAATTGTGGAATTGGTGTTTGGATTGAAGGCCTTAGAGCCAAGTAGTGTATGAATTATGTATTGTGATATATTGTGCTTTATGAGATTTGGATGAGGTTGGTGAATTAATTGTGTGCTTGTAGGACCCTTGTATGGGTGTGGCTAGTTTAGGATGAACTTTGGTGTTGAGATGAGTTTTGGACAATGCTAGAATAGCAACGAAGTTATGGCAAAATTTCGGTAGAAACCGAAGGAGTTTTAAGTGTATATTGAGTAAGTAATGGCCTAGGTTAACTAGGCGTTTATAGGATGGAGTTGGGTTGATTAATAACCTTGGAATGGTATTTGGAGAACTAGAATGAAGTGTGTAAAAATCTGTAGCAAAACAGTATTTTAGTGTGTAGAAATTCTAGGAGGAAGTTAGTGTGCATAACCTTGGAAAGGAAAGGATGGACTTGGGTATAGATAGTGCATTTATCTAGGAATGAATTGGAATGGTCAAATGGGTAAGAACAAAAGGTAGGCTGTCAAGAAAAGTTTAGAAATGCACTAGAGTGCATAAGTGCAAAAATGAGTATTGAAGTTGTAGAAATTGAGCAAGGAATTGAGTAATGATTTGAGGAGGTTTAGGGCATGATTAAGAGTGTTTTGATGTGGTTAAACATGTTAGGAAGCATGTGGAAGGTTAGGGAAGAAATTGGGAGAAGATTGGAGTTGAAACCAAGCCAAAATAAGCATTCTGCCTTCGACCAACCCAGAGGCTGGGTCGGTCGGTGGGTCAGTCGAACTGGGATCGCTTTCTGACTTCGACCTACCCTGGGGTCTGGGTGGGTGGGTCGGTCGGACCCAGACACAAACAAAAAAATTAAATTTTATTAGGCATATATGTATATACTTGTACATATATATGTATGCATATAAATATGTATAAATGAGGCACTAGTGCTAGAAGTAATGAAGAAGTTGTAAAGTTAAGAACACTTGAGTAAACAAAGTATAACGGGACAACGGGGTAAGTACGGGAGTAGTAATTATTAATGTACCGTATGAACATAGTATTAATAATAATGTTTGAAACATTATTAGTGGAACAAGTGTGAACCAAGGAACAAGGGAACACACGGTAAAGCAAGCCCCGGTGAAAGGTATGATTTTCTCATGCCCCGTATGCTAACCGAGCTACGTTGATTTGTGTGCTTGTATGCCGGCTAATCAAGATTATGGCATTAAAACGGTTTATTGCCTTTCATTGTATATCTTGCTGTATGTTGTATGAGCTAACCCTTCTTGATTGATTGTGGGGCTTAACTAAGTGCGTATACCGACTCATAGATGAGTCTTGTTGTTTAGTGACTCGTATTAAGAGTCATGTTGTGAAAAAACGGAAATGTAGAAACACACTAAAACTAATGAACCAGGAAACGCTAATGTAAACCAACGAACTCACTAGAATGTGAGAGAGTGTACGGGACTAGTAACCTCCCGATAACGGTAAGAGAACCGAAATGGATAATAAAAAAACAATAAATGGTGGAAGTATATATAAGTAGCCTCTATTAGAGGAATTGATGATGGTGCAAGACATAAATCTTGAGAGTTGTAACGAATGAAGAGGGATCTCCAAACCCCTTAGAAAATTAGTTTACCCACAATGAGAGAACCCGACTAATGTAAGTAATGTCCCGAACATGAGAGTATTTGATACGTTGGGGAAACCCTTAAATATGAGAATACTAGACGGTGGTAATTCCCTAAGCTAATGGAGGTTATCGAGAGAGATACTTCTAGGCTAATCCATGAGAATGTAAGATACTCCGAGAGAGGAGTGTTGGGAATTTCAGTAGTCCGGTAAAAACAGACATTTGAGTATTTGAGGAGCTAAGTGTATAGCTCCTTTGTATTTGTAGGCCCAGTGGCGAGTCTTGTGTATGACTCTGCCCGGAGGCCAAAAGTAATGAGTATTGAGTAATGCATATTTATGAGTAAAGTAATGAGTATTGAGTAAGAAGGAAGCATAAGTATGTAATGAGTACCGAGCAATGAGTAAGTACGAGTAAGGAAAAGAGTATGGAGTACTGAGTATGTAAGAACAAGTGATGAGTACTGAGTAAGAGTGGGTATTGGTAGTAGTGAGTACCGAGTAAAGCACGAGTAAAGTAATGAGTAAGGTAATGAGCGCAGTGTGAGTAAAGCAACAAGTAAGTAAGATTAAGCTTGGTGTAAGCCTTATGAACCCGAGCAAGGAGAAAGAGAGCATCTGATGAAACCGGATGAACGAATAACTAAATGAACGGTTGACTGACAAATTGTCTTCCTTGGTAGGTATTGAACCTTGTACATGTATGTAAGTATTGATGATTGTATTGTCGTAGTATTAGTATGTGTGTATGCATGCAAAATGAACTCCATGTATATTCGACCCAAAGTAGTTGGTGTACCCCGGTTAGCACGTGGGGTATGCGAATTTCATATGCAGCAATTTTGCTGAGCCCCTAGGGGCACCGTTTTTATTCTTACAGGTATTCGAAGCTGACCACCGTTCGAGAGTGTAGGACGGGGTTGCTATGTAAGCATGGGTAGTTGAGTAACAGGGATCGTATTGTATTGTAATACGAATTTGGAAGCCCAAACTGTATCGGTAATTTAAGGATTGCAGTAGACTCGGTATAGAATTGCATTGGAGTTGTATTTGAATTATGGTTGAGTATGCAATGGGAAGTAATGTATTGTGTATAGTACTTGGTATGTTCAAATTCATCACCGATAGTATGTAGTATTGTAACTCGCCTTGTTAGTCACGTGGGTGACTAACGGCATTGTACACCCGCCGTTGTGTATGTAATATCCGCTGCGAAGGTAAGCATTTGTACAGTAATGACGGTATTAGCGGTAGGGGTGTTACAAAATATATTGATAATATGTCACATATTTATATATTCATATATATAATATTTATATTGCAGGATTCATAATAATAGATATCGATCTGGACGAGTTAGATTTACTTTGTGATGATGATATAATGAAGCAACAGCCACAGGAGCAACCACAGGAGCATCCACTAGAGCAGCCACAGGTGAAATACCCCAAACTTAGATATGGTGTTTAAATGATAAACTAAGTTATAAGGAGGCTGAATAATGCCTTAGAAACATTAAGAAACCATTTTAACCAAAGAAAACATAAGGAAACACCAAAAGAGCAGTCTAAGCAAAAACGTGCTCTAAGCTTGGAGAGACTTGGGTGAGTACCCAAATATTGTTCTAAGACCTTAGTAATATCCTAATGGTCATTTTAAATCAATTAACAAAGAAAACCAAGCTTGAAAACAAGTTAAAACACAAAATGTGCTTTAAGGACTCTTAAAGCACATTTTAGAAAAATTGTCTTGTAAATGGGTTTTGAGTGGCTAAATGTCCATCATTACTCTTTAATTAGCATGTGTACTAATTAGTATCACATTAGGAAGTCTAAATCAATGGGAAATCAAAAATTTCACAATTATGTGCACTAGTTGTGAATAGTAACCAAATAGTGGCTAGATTAGTTTTTAGTCAATTTAGTTTAGTTAGTTGGTCAAACAAGACCATGACTAGCTTAATTAAAGGGGGTGGCCGATTTTTAAGGTGATGATTCACCACTTGATCAAATAACAAAAAGAGAAGAAGAGATAAAGTAAGTAAGGTGACTATTTACTTTTAAAAGAAATCTTACCTTTTAAGCCATCTCTCTCCTCCTCTCTTCATTCTTCATCTTCTCCACCGGTTTTCTTTTGTTCTCTCCATTCTTCCTCACGTAAACAAGCAGCTCCATGCTAGCTTCAACTTCCCTTGCACACATCTTGCTCATTTTAGCTCCAAAACCAAAACTAAATACATATTCTTCTTAGTTAGCTCAAGCTCTCTCTTTCTGTCTTTTCAAAACTTCAAGAGCTTTGATTTGGTGCCAAGCCAAACCACCATTAGAGGAGGAAACTCAAGCTTGGAGACTCCATTGGCTTCTCCATTCTCTTAAGGTAAAGAAAGTGTAAGAAAATCTAGGTTTCCATCACTTTTCTTCATGACCGAAAATACATGCTCATGAGGCTTCATTTTAATGCCTTGTTCTAGCTTGTTTTATACTCTTCAAAGGATTGAGGAGGTCCTTCTTGCTTCATATCCAAGCTTGTCTTGAGAAACCAAGGTAAAACAATCACCTTAATACCTTAAAGCACATTTTGACCTAGGGTTTGTTCCTTAGGGTTAATGTATTATCTAGTACTCATTGGAGTCATTGGAAATTGGTTAGAACATTGGCAAGGAGATATATATTGGTGACCGAGATTGAGCAAAGAAAAACCTAAGGAAGAAAGTTTGTAAAGCTTGTAAAAGAACAAAGTAAATTACTTACCTTAAGGTGTTTTATTGTTTAAAGGAATGGGGTTTAGATATGTGATGAGCTTAGTGTAGAGTTTACATTAGAAAAGAGCTATATATAACCTAGGAGAAACAATGACTATGTTTGAGAACTTGTGACTAAAGAGCCAATGAGAAAAGAGATAGTCAAACAATGTTGAGATGAATTACAAGAAGCATTTTATTTCAATGGGAGCCTTATTGTGTGTATTCGCAGGTTAAAGGCAAATATATGTGGAAATTCAGTGGTTAAGATTATTGTCATTTAAGGGCCTAAGTGCCAAGCATTTAAGTTTATACACTATGTAATGATGTGGTGTAGTTTTGGTGTAAATTGTGTGTTAAGGTGTTGTGATGAGAAGTTGAGTGATATTGGATGTTTGATGGAGAAAAAAAACCAAGTGTTAGGTTGTAACTATATACTAGAGAACCCATGGCAAAATTTAGAGGAGAACCTAAGTGTTTGAGATGTTCCAAGGAGATTTCATGACTAAGGAAGTGCTAGGAAGTTCTAGAGGTTGTCTTGATGAAAAAGGGTGAGATTAAGGTGTTTAAATGGCTTATAATGACTTAGGCATCACTATGAAGGATTTAGGAATCAAAAGAGTGTACTTGGGTATTTAGGACTTAGGTAAATGTTGATAAAAGAAGCTAGGAAACTTGGGTAAGTTAGATGTAAATGAGTGTAAAACTTTTAGATGATTTAGGTAGAAACTAGAGTTTAGAATTTAAGGAAAACGTTGGAAATTGTAAGAGGGATGCAAGTGGTGTATATGGTGTGGTCAAGTTCTTAAGGAGGGAACTTTTGGCTAGTAGAAGTGCTAGGTGAAAGGGATGTTGAAATGTAGGAAAGAAATAAGTGTTAAGTGTTGGTAGTTGTTGTAAGAATTGTGTAAAGGATTGGAATGATCTTTGGAGGTTGTTTTAATGAGTTTGGAGGATGATTTAAGGTGGGTTTAAGGGTCTAAATGATGTTAGAACACATTGGAAGGCTTGAGGAAAAGTTTAGTGAAGATTTGACAATGTTTGGGCATGTTCTGGTGGTGTCTGACCTAGGGGTCCGACCCAAGTTTGGGTCGGACGGCCTCTGTTAGACGCCAGTGAATGGTTCTGGAATGGTCCGACCCAGAGGATTTGGGTCGGACATGGGTCGGATGGGTGTGTTTTAAAGGGCAGTTAAATTTCTGGAATGGTCTGACCCAGAGGACTTGGGTCGGACATGGGTCGGACATATGAGGTTTAGAAGACGGAAAATTTCTGGAATGGTCCGACCCAGTTGGTTGGGTCGGACATGGGTCGAACATGTGGAGTTTTTCAAACCCGAAAGTTACTGGAAGGGTCCTACCCAGATGGTGGGTCGGACGGTGGGTCGGACGACCCTTAACACTTAAAAAAAAACTTAAATTCTAAGAATGTTTAATGGTATTAATGGTACCCCATTTAGAGGGCATTGATGATTAGAAACCTAAGAACCTAAGGGGATTAAGTTAAGTTAAATATAAGTTCATAAGCTTAAGGTTAAGTTGCAAGATTAAGTTATAAGACTTAAGAAGTGTTAGTTGGGGACCACTAAGGGTTAAATAAGATAAATAAGTTAAGCAATGTATAGATACTTAATCATTTAAGTTTGATGGATATTTTAGGACTTGAAAGTTGGGAACCCGAGGAGTATTAAACAACCGGGACGATCGACGGTGAACGGTACAGTCTTTCTTGTGACCTGCTTGCTAACGAGGTGTCCCTCGGCTTGTGTGCTATCTGTTTAATTGCTACGACTAAGACAAGATAAAGCATGCAACCGGTTATACTTATTCTCGTTGTGAATGTGTTTACTTTACACTAACCCACGAGACTTGAGAATGTTGCTAACTAAGTTTAGTACTCACTGGGTTAAGGATAAGAACTAAGTATTGGCGATTGTTGGTTTTTACCCATCAAGGTTTAACTAACACTTGGTAATTAAGACTTTCACTAACCATAACTTGGGGTGGGAGTGAGGAATCCGGAATAGTACCGGCACATGTGTATTGGGGGAGGTCGGTATCTGAATCAGATCCGACTTCCAAATAAGACTTGTCATTAGACTCGTCGCCTAGGGTCAACAAACCGACCCGACCACCCGGGCTACTGTCTGAGGTGGGAGGCACATTAAGGATGGCGTGGGGGGGATCAAGCCTACATCCCCAACAAATTAAGAAAGGTAGCTTATCGTCGGATAGTGCACTGCTACCAGCTAGGGTTAACCAAGCCCCACAAAGATGAGCAACCAATTAAGGGCTAACCAATCTAATAGTGGAGCGGTTAGCAATTATAAGGTTAAGGAGATTGTGGATCTAAGGAGTTAAGAACTAACTCACTTATTAAGGGAACGCCTGAGTCGTTCATTTGCTTATGAGCTATTTATGTTCATTGTGGTTGTTGGTTTATTGCGTTTCATATTATGCTTATTATGCTAATCAACTTCCATGCTATCGACAATTAGTCGTCGTAGCCCCGTTAGCTTGGGGGCCACGGGAGGGTCGTACCAGCATTCGTGCTGACCCCTTTGGGGACTGTTTTTACACTTGCAGGTAAGCGGCCGATGAAGTCACACCACGAGAGTAGGAGCGGGTAGCCCTAGGTGGGACTTTATTTTGAGTACGGGTAGCGCCTTTGCACCCGTCAGTTAGTAGTTGAACATGATCTTGTGAAATACTGTATGGTTTTGGAGAATACTTTAAACTCGGTTGGTGTATGTTTTGTGGATATGTGATTGTAAATATTTAAGTAACGGTATTACTTGTTGGTTAGACCGTAGCAAGGTCCTGGTGATAGTTTATTTCCTCTGCGATGAATTCGATTAAGCGTTAAGTTTAGCGATAACCACGATTGGCTTTGGATGGGGTGTTACAAAAAGTGGTATCAGAGCGTAGTTACGCTCTGATCAAAAAATACCGGACATAAGAAACCACCGAGTTAGGATATAAGTTATGGAATAAGTGATGGGTGAAGGGTGTGAGAAGTTAGAGTGAGTAGAGTCAGATGACCACTAATAAGTATGGATCGTCTTTACCGTCTACGGACGTTATAAATTCGTTAACCGAAACAGTGGTGTATACGAATCTAATGTGAGTTGTGCTTGTTCAGATGGCAGGACGTCCTAGAGGAGGCCGAGGTCGTGGCCAGGGCGATGATGCTTCAGGAATACCGGGAGGGCAGACGATCGCCGAGATCGTGGCTACCGCATTAGGGCACATGGGCTACCACCCTGGTGTGGGTGCACCACCTCCACCGCCACAACCCAGGGAACCAAATTGGGTGAAGAGTCTTGCAGACCTTCGACCCGCACACTTTAAGGGGGAGACCGATCCCGCCAAGCTTGAGGCGTACATCTCCGAGCTGGAGACTGTTGGGATAAAACTACACGTTAATATATATAGATTTATAGCAAACTAATAGGCAAGTGCACCTATTTGGAGTAGTAAAACAAGTGTCGTATCCACAGGGAAATTGTTCAATTATCCTAGTCTTGGTAGTTAATAACAACTGTAAAAAGGGGTTAACCGGAGGCAAGCTTGATTTGTTGTTGGATTAGTACAGAATTAATAAAAACAGTTAAAACAGGTGAATTAAGTGATGTGGATGGAAAAAGGTATCCTAGGATAGCGGGGGAATTACCTAAGTTACTTAAACAGATTTATAACCATGTCTCAATTATTTATTGTCTATTAGAGTTAATAATTGCCAGTTACGAACTCTTAGTAATAGCCTCAGTATTTTCCTGCTCAATCCGGAGTGTAAATACCAAGATTAATTCCTTTGTGGTACTTTGACTATCTCAAAATCATATGTTGATAGTTACCATAAAAATAAAGTTGTTTGTCACGCAAAGCATTTTACAATATTTGCTGAAAGGAATTAAAACAAGTTTAATTAGAGAGATAGATGATAAATACTGATTTACGTAATATTAGAATCAAACCCCCATACTAGGATACAAAAGAAAATTACTCAGACATTAACAGAGATAAGAAGATAGCACAGATAGATTTTGACATTATTTCAGAGAAAGAACGGGTCAGCTCTCGCTCTTACTGCTGCTCTTCTATTTCTTTTGTTACTGCGTGAGTATGGAATGTTGTGGTGTTACGGGAGAAAATGAATGGAAGAGAATGGATGAGTGTGGTGAATGATTTCTTCAGTCTCCCGTCGTACAGGCACAGAGGCACACCCCGTTATGGTTGAAGGTGCTGGGTTTATATAGAGGCAGAGGATGAGGTTGATGATAGAGCTGGAGAGGAGACAGAACTGAGGTTGATTGGAGACAGACGCGTGAGGGAATTAAGGTAGGCGCCTGATGTTGTTGATGAAGCAGTTCGACATGTCTGTAGGTGCCGCAAAGAAGAAGCAACTTGGGGAAGACAGTCGGCGAAGAAGAAAACTGTCGCGTTAATTTCTGGATCTGTGTTGTATTTACACACGTCCGCCCCGTGTCCACGTTTGTGTCCAGCCATTTCTAGGCGGACAGCTTATGTCCACGTTTGTGTCCATGCTTGTTTGGGTGGACACATTACTCACGTCCACGTTTGTGTCCACGCTTGTTTGGGCGGACACAAGCCACGTCCGGGTAAAGTTGGGTGGACACAAGCCACGTCCGGGTAAAGTTGGGCGGACACAATTAGCCATGTCCGGGTAAAGTTAGGCGGACACATTTAGCCTTGTCCTCCCTTAGTTGGGCGGACACAACATGGACGCGAGACTTGTGAACTTTGACTGGCCCTAGATTCTTCATTTAGACTCCGTTCTTCGAGCCGTCTGCGCCTATGCGTTCGTCTCTTCGTGTACTTTGATCCTAGATTGGTTTTTCCTCATGTTTTAACCAATAAATTTGTGAGATAACCAATAAAACATAAACTAGAGGAAAAACATACGATAAGTGAGAAATGAGCAGAAAAGTGCTGATATAATATATGAAATACACCCATAAAACATGCTCATTTTGACACTTATCACACCCCCACACTTACCTTTTGCTTGTCCTCAAGCAAAACCATGTACCCAAGCATGTAGGGAATGCTCAATATTAACAAATACTATTATGAAGGGTAGTATAAAGAAGTCAATAGTACATGATCTTAAACTTTTTAGAGGAGTGTGATCCATCACCTACTGGTGGCATAGGTGTACTCAGGGCAAAAATAAAAATTAGAGTTTCGGGGTATGATCCGGAGTACTTCAATGCTTCTTGATTTAAGGTGACTTTGAGAACTTTTACCATGGCCAACTTCTCTCAAGAATGGGCATTTGAGGAGAAAACAAAAGGAAAAATAGATTTATGCATTTGTTTCACTTTTGCATAAGAGATGAGAAGATAATATGTAGGCATCAAGCCTTTGTATTTTAAGAACACTTAACTCTCTTGTTGGTTACCAATGGTGTCTCGCAAGTCCCTTATTTAATTCTTGTATATATATTTTGGCAGAGAAGCACCCCTTAGCAATCCATAAGAAAGAAGACAGAAAGAACCCCTGAGTAATAAAAATCCAACCATTGCAGATCATTTGGTCACACCACATAAAAATGCTCCTCAAAAGTAATCAAAATTTTAAAATTTTTGTACATTTTATACCATTTATCCCACAATTCATAACAGTATTTATTCGTAAAGAGAACAACCCACATATAAAGGGTCCACGATATTGAATTTGGACAAACGCAAGATAAGCAGAGAGATTAAGCATTTAAGCACAAAATGTCTCCGAAAAGGGCACACTCCCCCACACTTAAATTGAACAATGTCCTCATTGTTCACCAGAAAAAACAAGGGAAAGTTTCAGAAGACCTTTTCGGTAAGTAGATAAAATAGAGAGAACACAAAGCTCGCGAATAATCATTTAAGCATATAAACTCTCCTCTGCATATTTTATTTAAATAAAAGCATAATTAAAGAGACTGGTACTCCCCTGAGATTATTTTTGCTAGCGTTATAGGAGTTCCCCCACACTTGAGCTTCAGCCTCAAGTAGCGTAGCTTGGTTGCGGTGTAGACATGAAGTTGCACCTGCAAAGACACTACAAGCAACCATACTACAAACGGGGTTAAGAGTTAGCAAAAACAAAATTTAAAAGGATCCTAAAAATTAAAAGAGCATAAAAGCATATAAAAGATAAGTTCATCCGGGTTGCCTCCCGGAAAGCTGCCCTTCTTTAACGTCTTTGGCTAGATGCTTTGTTGTTAGATCAAACCTGGCGGGTGATTATGAGGAGGAGATCCAAAGCATGACTCGATGGTATTTTTGAGTGTCCACCGGGATGTATGTTTTATTTTCTTATCCCGCTCTTCATCAGGGATTGGTGGTGGTATCTCTGTAATAGACATGCCGTCTGGAAGGGTGATAAAGAGAAGTGGGGATGATGGTGATTGAGTGTCCCGCACAAACTTGAGATCCTTAGATTTGTTATCTGGAGACCTTCCTGATGCAAACTCCAGTTTTTCATTATAAGCGTGAAGGGTGATTGTCCCCTGGGCTACCCAAATGTGCACATCGGCTGTAACACCTGATAAGTGTCCAAATGAGCATGATTTATAGGTGTATTTCATATTTAATATTAGCACTTTTCTTGCTCATTTCTCCACTTCGGTTGTTTTTCCTCTAGTTTATGTTTTATTGTTTATCTCACAAATTTATTTGTTTAACATGAGGAAAACCAAGCTGGGAGTAAAGTAGACGAAGAGACGAACGCATAGACGCAAACGGCTCAGAAAACGGA
This sequence comes from Limonium bicolor, assembly GCA_023374045.1. Lineage (NCBI taxonomy): Eukaryota > Viridiplantae > Streptophyta > Magnoliopsida > Caryophyllales > Plumbaginaceae > Limonium > Limonium bicolor. The sequence continues at coordinate 116,341,478 of CM041783.1, forward strand.
GTCCAAACGAAGAAGCTAGAGCCGGTCGAAGTTAGAAGAAATTAAGTCACGACCACAAGCTACAACCGAGGCGGACGTGACAGTGGACAACCGCCCCATAAGTGGCGGATGTCACAGGTACAACTGCCCCCAAAGTGGCGGACGTAAGTGTGGGCAACCGCCCAAATAGTGGCGGACGTGAGACACCAGGCTACCACCTGTTGTTGGGCGGTCTTGGAGGCGGACACTAGACAACCGCCTGTTATCTGGCGGTCTTAGAGGCGGACAGCAGCAGTAAATCAGTCGCCCGAGCTTATCTTCTTCGCGTCGACTTCGTCCGTCGACTTGTCTTCGCCGACTTCTACAACTCGTCCACTGTCTGCAATATCCATCTACTCTGCACACGATCTGTCCCCTGCAATAAATGATCAATCAGTCTGCTGTTATCTTTATTTTCTCTTCTTCATTTCTCTATTTAAACCCACGAGCCTTCTGCTAAAAAGAACCATCCACCACCCATACAATCCACGACCACTTCACCACACCTCACGCCATCTCATTTCTCTTCTCCCGCCTTCTCCATTTTATTTATTTTACAGTCCACCAAATCCACCTCTAGCCCTACGTATACAAAATAGCAGAGTGAGCCGGAGTGATTACGGATGATTTCTATTACTCTTGTCTCTGTTTATCTATTTAATATGTTAGGCTAGTTTACGTACGCTCTGGGAATGGTTATTATATGTTTGTATTAATTATGCTATATTTTTACTGGTTTAATTTATATACAGTTTGTTACGCTTAAAGGTTATCTCGCACCTTTTTAATAAATGTCATGAGTTTATTAAACTGCTTTACTAAATCTATTTTGATCAGACCGGTGATAAATAGATAGGTTAATTAAGAAGTAAAACTGGAGGAAACTTGTTATGATTTAATAAGTTAGTATTCAGTTGCAAATGTAATTCCTCAATACTCCTCTGCCGTTCGCAGGCTTTTGCTTGAACCTTGATTAGAACCTTGCATTACAGGTGAATGAGTTCTTATGAGGCTATGACTTAGTCCTTAAGATAATTACAGGAACCTTGCCAAATTATTAAACTAGTAGAGATAGCTTAATTATGCAGATTATATTAACCTGACCCAGAGTTCCATTTTATTTATCTATTAACTTAGTTTATTTTATTCTTTCTTTTTATTTATTTTACAAGTCAATTAATCCCCCCTCTTGTGACACGCTTAGGTACTATTATATTTATATTAGTCCCACGGTTCGACATCCGGTTGCTTACATTTTCACTATACTACTGCGACCGGGATTTGTTTGCAGCCTGACATTTAATTTGAGTTTTAATTTCTTTTCTTTTAATTTTACACCAGTTTAACCACTCAGATTATAACGTCTGCAAAATGGCGCCGTTGCCGGGGACTAGTTTATTCTAGTCCCTAAGCCCCGGATTATTCACTTATTATATTAGAATATTTTGTCTATATTATTTTTGTTTGTTGTTTATATTAATTATCTTTTATATTTTGTTTATATTATTATTATGTTTGTTTCTAATTATTTTATTTCCTAATTTGTTTCAGTAGTTTTGTTTTATATACAAAAACACAAAAAAAAAACACAAAAAAAAAAATGGAAATGGAACAGGTGTACGAGCAAGAGTTTTGCTTTTCACAGTATTTATACTGCTCCGTATGTGGAGGAGCTCATGATTATGAGGATTGTCTCATATTGCAAGAACAACTCTGGTTAGAAGATCAACCAGACTACCTGGAGAAACTCGCTCAACCAGAACAGCAACCAAGGAGCGAAATAGTTCATGAGGTAGAACACCCCACTACGGATGTAAGTTATTCTCTTCCCTCTACAATCGCCTACCGCCAGTTTCCATCGTTCTATGTGCTCTATCCAGAAAATGAGGATATTTATATCCTCGAAAATGAAGAGAAGGAATTGCCATCACCTCCCGCCAATATATCCAAACAAAACGCCACTATCACCTTCAAAGAATTAACTTTCTCTGAAGATGATATCGATCAGCGTTCTTTCTTCGAGCCTCACCTACAAGAGGAGAATGTTTACATCCTCCAATTTGAGGAAGACAAATCATCACCACCGGGTCTTCTGTTAGAACTACGTTCCCGGCAGTACCTCCTCAAACACCAGATTTTGTGGAGTATTAATTTTCTTATTTTATATGCCGAGGTAACGTTTTGTTTTGATCCAGGATAACAAAGCAGGCGTCTAGCCAAAGACGTTAAAAAAGGGCAGCTTCCTAGGAGGCAACCCGGGTGTACTTTTATTTTATTTGCTTTTATGCTCTTTTAATTTTTAGGTTCTCTTTAAATTTTATTTTTGCTAACTTTTAACCCCGTTTTTAGTATGGTTGCTTCTAGTGTCTTATGCAGGTGCACCTCCATGTGGACACCGCAACCAAGCTACGCTACTTGAGGCTGAAGCTCAAGTGTGGGGGAGCTCCTTTAACAGCTAGCAAAAATAATATCAGGGGAGTACCAGTTTCTTAAATTATGCTTTTATTTTAAATAAAAATTGCAGAGGAGCGTTTATGTGCTTAAATGTTTATTTGTGATCTTTGTGTTATCTCTATTTTATCTACTAACCGAAAAGGTCTTCTGAGACCTTCCCTTGTTTTTCTGGTGAACAATGAGGACATTGTTCAATTTAAGTGTGGGGGAGTGTGCCCTTTTCAGTGACATTTTGTGCTTAAATGTTTAATCTCTCTCCTTATCATGCGTTTGTCCAATTCAAATATTATGGACCCTTTATATGTGGGTTGTTCTCTTTAAGAATAAATATTGTTATGAATTGTGGGATAAATGTACAAATTTTAAAATTTTGATTACTTTTGAGGAGCATTTTATATGCGGTGTGACCAAATAATCTGCAAATGGTTGGATTTTATTGCTCAGGGTTTCTTTCTGTCTTCTCTCTTAGGGATTGCTAAGGGGTGCTTTTCTGTTAAAAAAAAAAAGAAAGAAAGAAAAATAAAAATAAGGTACTTGCGAGACACCATTGGTAACCAACAAAAGAGAGTTGAGTGTTCTTAAATACAAAGGCGTTATGCCTACATTTTCTCATCCCTTATGCAAAAGTGAAACAAATGCATGAATCTATTTTTCCTTTTGTTTTTCCCTCAATGCCCATTCTTGAGAGAAGTTGGCCATGGTAAAAGTTCTCGGAGTCACCTAAACAAAAGAAACGTTGAAGTACCGTAGATCATACCCCGGAACTCTATATTTTGTTTTTACCCTGAGCACACCTATGCCACCAGCAGTTAATTTTTCACACTCCTCAGTAAGTTAAAAAGATCATGTTTATCCTACCCTTCATAATAATATTTGTTGGTATTGAGCATTTCCTACTTACTTGGGTACGTAATTTTGCTTGAGGACAAGCAAAAAGATAAGTGTGGGGGTGTGATAAGTGTCCAAATGAGCATGATTTATAGGTGTATTTCATATTTAATATTAGCACTTTTCTTGCTCATTTCTCCACTTCGGTTGTTTTTCCTCTAGTTTATGTTTTATTGTTTATCTCACAATTTATTTGTTTAACATGAGGAAAACCAAGCTGGGAGTAAAGTAGACGAAGAGACGAACGCATAGACGCAAACGGCTCAGAAAACGGAGTCCAAACGAAGAAGCTAGAGCCGGTCGAAGTTAGAAGAAATTAAGTCACGACCACAAGCTACAACCGAGGTGGACGTGACAGTGGACAACCGCCTGTTATCTGGCGGTCTTGGAGGCGGACCTGAGAGGGTGCAACCGCCCCCTAAGTGGCGGACGTCACAGGTACAACCGCCCCCAAAGTGGCGGACGTAAGTGTGGGCAACCGCCCAAATAGTGGCGGACGTGAGACACCAGGCTACCGCCTGTTGTAGGGCGGTCTTGGAGGCGGACACTAGACAACCGCCTGTTATCTGGCGGTCTTGGAGGCGGACAGCAGCAGTAAATCAGTCGCTCGAGCTTATCTTCTTCGCGTCGACTTCGTCCGTCGACTTGTCTTCGCCGACTTCTGCAACTCGTCCACTGTCTGCAATATCCATCTACTCTGCACACGATCTGTCCCCTGCAATAAATGATCAATCAGTCTGTTGTTATCTTTATTTTCTCTTCTTCATTTCTCTATTTAAACCCACGAGCCTTCTGCTAAAAAGAACCATCCACCACCCATACAATCCACGACCACTTCACCACACCTCACGCCATCTCATTTCTCTTCTCCCGCCTTCTCCATTTTATTTATTTTACAGTCCACCAAATCCACCTCTAGCCCTACGTATACAAAATAGCAGAGTGAGCCGGAGTGATTACGGATGATTTCTATTACTCTTGTCTCTGTTTATCTATTTAATATGTTAGGCTAGTTTACGTACGCTTTGGGAATGGTTATTATATGTTTGTATTAATTATGCTATATTTTTACTGGTTTAATTTATATACAGTTTGTTACACTTAAAGGTTATCTCGCACCTTTTTAATAAATGTCATGAGTTTATTAAACTGCTTTACTAAATCTATTTTGATCAGACCGGTGATAAATAGATAGGTTAATTAAGACGTAAAACTGGAGGAAACTTGTTATGATTTAATAAGTTAGTATTCAGTTGCAAATGTAATTCCTCAATACTCCTCTGCCGTTCGCAGGCTTTTGCTTGAACCTTGATTAGAACCTTGCATTACAGGTGAACGAGTTCTTATGAGGCTATGACTTAGTCCTTAAGATAATTACAGGAACCTTGCCAAATTATTAAACCAGTAGAGATAGCTTAATTATGCAGATTATATTAACCTGACCCAGAGTTCCATTTTATTTATCTATTAACTTAGTTTATTTATTCTTTCTTTTTATTTATTTTACAAGTCAATTAATCCCCCCTCTTGTGACACGCTTAGGTACTATTATATTATATTAGTCCCACGGTTCGACATCCGGTTGCTTACATTTTCACTATACTACTGCGACCGGGATTTGTTTGCAGCCCGACGTTTAATTTGAGTTTTAATTTCTTTTCTTTTAATTTTACACCAGTTTAACCACTCAGATTATAACGTCTGCAACACCCCAACCGCTAATCCTTCCATTATCCTCTAATCATTCCCATAATTACCTTACTCGCAGCGGAATACTTACTTACTCCCGACGGGTGATACAACGCCGTCAACCTTCCAAGGTTAACAAGGCTACTACTACTTACCGTTTCGGTCTGACGATTAGAATAAACCAAATACATACTACTTACTTTACAATACCAAATACTTAACTTACATTTGATTACCGAGTATACTGAATATATGAATTACATTCCAAGACTACTTCCCAAAGATGAAGAGTTTATACATCCTCTCCTTACTATCCAATTAAGAATTCTATATCCAAAAAGGTGTACCACATGTTACACCGGCTACTCAAGATGGCCTAGCCGTGTACAACTCGGTACACTATTCCAATGCTACTAACTACCTAAAAAAAAATCACATCCCGTCCTTACCCTACCGTCACGCCTCGCGGGTACCTGTGGAGTAAAAACATTCCCCCTAGGGGGTCAGCTTACGCTGCATATGATAACCGCATACCCCGCGTGTTAGCGAGGGTACGCCAACTAATTGGTCGAGTACATGCGGTTCGTTTCATACATACATACATACATGCTTTATACAATACAATACAATTCATTCCATACACAAGGCATACATACATACAATACATATAAGGAAGACAATTCAAGTCAACCGTTTATACTTACCCATACTCACCGCCTTACAGAGGTACAATTCTCCAATACATACAAGGGTCTTGTTAGCCTCATTACGCACCCGGGTTAATCGGGTGTTCAATACTCTTTTACTCCGGGTCGATGACTTACAGTAGTCAAGACCAATACACATATAATACTTACTTCTTACATACTTTACTTCCAGTTAAGTCGGTATGACCTCCGGGCAGGGATTACTACATCCCACCACCGGGCTTTAGGGTGGCCCACTAATCCAGGATGCTACCCATTCAAGGGAATTGGTCCATGGAAAAGATTATAGCCAGGATTCGGATCCAACCTCTTGTGTTTCCTTATCCTCACGCGTGACCGAAACTATATCGGACTTCTACTCATTCCATTTTACTCATTACTCAAGTCAGGAGTTAGAATGTTAGGAATTAGTAGAAGTCATTACTACTTTTACATACTTCAATACAATACACAAATACTCGTCATATACAAATACACATCATTTGCATTCATTCATTTCATGAATTATACAAACTAATTGTTCAAGAAGATACAACAAGAACAAAATAGTTCAAACACAGTTAAGTGCAATATATGTCCGATTCGTGCATTTATCTTGTTGGTGATCACATAAGCACACAAATCGGGTTAACCAAGTTAGGATACAGGGCATGAAGAAATCATACCGTTCACCGTCGTATTCGTACTACCGGTTCCTTTGGAGCTCAACTATTTGATTCCTATACATACATGAAGTTGTATGATCAATGATCCAACTTACTCTCCCATTAATACTCCTAATGTATACTTACTACTCCTTTACATTCATACTTGGTTATAAAACCATTCTTTTCCTTACTACATCTTAAACCTGCTTCCTTACTCATTTACTTACTTTCTTACCATTACTACCTCATTCATGGTGTATTACTACATACATATGCATATATGTGTATAGGCATATACATATATACATGATTACTATAATCATATAATAAAACATTTTTTTTTTGTTTGACTCGACCGAACTTGCAAGTCCGGTCGCAAGTTCGGTCCAAGTCAGTAGGCTACATCATGCGAAAATTCCAGGGCCGACCGACCTTGCAAGTCCGGTCGCAAGGTCGGTCCATTTCAGTAGCTTGCATTACGGGAATTTTTCTGGCCGACCGAACTTGCAAGTCCGGTCGCAAGTTCGGTCCATTCCAGAAGGTTTCTGACGGGAGAAATTTCTGGTCCGACCGAACTTGCAAGTCCGGTCGCAAGGTCGGTCGATTCCAGAAGGTTTCCCGTCTTTGTAAATCTGGGCTCGACCGAACTTGCAAGTCCGGTCGCAAGTCTGGTCCGGCCCAGTACTTCAGTTTTAAAATCTGTTTTTAGGTGTTTTCTTTACCCATTGCTTCCCCAATCTTTACCAATACTTCCCCACATGATTTAGCACTAATTAAACCCTCTAAATCACCTAGGTTCATCCACCAAACTTACTACTCAATCCTTACATTCACTTACACATTTTTCCTCATTTCATTTCAACCCTTATACTAGTTTGCATTTCACTAATGCTACAGATTTTGCTCTTTCCTCAAATGCTACAGATTTTCACCTAACCTTTATCCTTCATTACTCTCCCAACTAATGCTACTCTTAGCATCTTAAATACATTACTCACATCCTAGTTCCATTCCCTTAACATACTCCTTCCCAAATCTGTTTCAAACTACAAAACCACTCATCTTAAACTCTCCAAAATCTGTTCCAAATGTACCTAAGTCCTCAAATTCCTAGATAGAATTTGACATAGTCTCCCCTATATTTTTAACATCCACCACACCTCATTTCAGTTCACATATACTCATTCACACAACCTGTTTACTCAACACATTATGCTCTCATTCCAACATCTCTACAACATAATAAAATCCTGCACACATACACATACTACCCATGGTTTTCCCAAGCTTTTAAACTTCATTTAAAAACTTCAAAACTGTTTCAATACCATTACTCATTATACTACAACATACTTACTACTCATTACTCAATACACCATTCATTTTACTACTCCAAAAACTGTTACAATACTACATACAAAACTAGCTCAAGGTAAAGGTGATTACCTTGTCTCACAAGTTTTTCCTTTCTTTCTTGCCTTCTCCTTCCTTCTTTCCTTCTTCTTTGTTCTTCCTCACACCATACACAATGCTACAACCACCATACCAATACACTCTAACCATTTAGCATTCATTTTTGCACTAACCCTAGAATTTAAATGTTTTAGGGTTTAGAAAAAGAGTATTACCTTCCAACCAATGTGTGGAGTCCTTGTCTAGCAAATGAACAAGATTCCTAGCCCAAATGAGTAGCCAAAATCGGCTGGAATGCAAGGAGTAAAACAAGACTCACTTTGAATTTTCGTTTTCTATATAAGGGCTAGAGAAAGATAGGTTTTCAAGAATATTTTTACCTCAAAATGACTAGGAGGTGAAGGTGCTTCTAATGGTGGTACTCAAGCTTCAAGTGGAGAATACCCATGGAGATGAAAGTGGTCGTTTTCGATTTTTGGAAGGATGAAAATGTTCTCCTTTGCAAGGGGATTCCAATGGTATGGTTTTTATAATTTTTGGACAAAGGATGAAGGCACAACAATGGAGAGAAGGTGAGGTTTGTGGGGGTTTCTTCAAATCTCCATTGTCATCGCAGGAGGAAGAAGGAGAAATAGAGAGAATAGAGAGGAGGGAAAAAACGTGAGAGGAGAAGGGGAAAGTGAGGAGAGAGAGTCCCTTTTCTTTCTTTTTGCTTTTACTTAATTTGTTTGTCTTTTAGCACATAAGAGAGAAATAAAGAGGGTGAGGGAGAGGAGTCCATCAGCTATACAAATGCCCCTCTACAGATTTTTTCTTTTTATTTGCAAAAGTGGACACACTAACTTTGTTTATTTGCATTCTCACCCCACAACTTCCCGGTTGTTACAGTTTTTACTAACCGGTACCCGTTTTCCGGAATTTTCTCGTTTAATTAATTTTATTGGTTCTAAAGCTTCACTAATATTTATTAGTGACTATTTAGTTGACCAAAACTGTTACGAGTCTATTTGACCCGCTTAAAGTCACGTTTTCCCGGTTTCCTCGAAAAACGCGCTTTAAGGTTCGTTTATGCTTTTAACCGATTTTAAAGGTCCGTTTTCTTCGGGATTTGTTCCCTCATATTTATTTAAGTGTAATTAAGCTTTTAAAAATATAATTAGCCTAATTAATCACTGTTTTTAATTACGGGGTATTTCAATCTACCCCCCTTAAGAAACTTTGCCCCCAAAGTTGCTCAAGGTTACGGTTTACCATTTCTACTCACTTGGCAAGCCAATTGCCACAATACATTCTACTACCACCTTACAAGGTGTTCACAATTCTTACACTACCAGCATACACAATTCAGATACCATACATCATACTCAGTTCAATTGCCATACACAATACTCAATCCATACACAATACTCCATTCAAATACCATACACAATACACCATCCAATTCGCACATTCCACAATACATTCACAATACACTTCACAATGTCATTCATGTCATATACCGTACAACACAATGCATTACTCATTACACACATACCATACTCATCGTACAACATACTGAATACTACCAACACTACTTTGTGCCAATGAAATACAATTACACTACATGTGCCAACCAAAATACGATTACAATACATACATACTATGCAATGCTAACCCGAAGCAATGCAAAAGCAAAAGGCTCTACCCCCGTTAAAAGGGGTACGCCCCGTACCCTCCGTGCTATACGGATACTAGACATCTAGTCTACAAAAAGATTTGGGTACTTCGCCTTCATGGCGTCCTCTAATTCCCAAGTTGCTTCCTCGACATCGTGGTTAGACCACAAGACCTTCACCATTCGTACAAATTTATGGCGAGTGTCTCTTGTCTTTGTATCAAGGATTCGTAATGGAGTCTCGACATATCTCATTGTCGGCTCTAGGGATAGAAGTTCGGGTTCTAATACATGAGAGGGATCGGCTATGTATTTCTTGAGTTGTGATACATGAAAGACATCATGAACACGCCCCAATTCTTCAGGCAATGCTAGCCTATAAGCTACGGTTCCAATCCTCTCGGTAATGGTATATGGGCCTACAAATTTCGGGCTCAGTTTGCCCTTCTGGCCAAATCGAAAGACACCCTTCATAGGTGAGACACGCAAGAACACTTGGTCGCCCACGGCGAACTCAAGGTCGCATCGTCGCACATCCGCATAGGATTTCTGTCTATCTTGGGCTGCTTTCATATTTGCTTTGATTTGTTGTACCTTAGCTTGTACTTGTTCCAGATACTCCGGTCCTATGATGACCGATTCGCTTGACTCATCCCAACACAATGGGGTACGGCAAGGTCTACCATACAAAGCTTGGAACGGCGACATCTTAATTGAAGCATGATAGCTATTGTTATACGAAAACTTGATAAGATGAAGCTTCTCAATCCAGCTCCCCTGAAAGTCTAAGGCACATGCCCTAAGCATGTCCTCTAGTGTCTAGATGGTCCTTTCTGTCTGACCGTCGGTCTGTGGGTGGAAGGCGGTGCTAAGCTTCAACTCAGTACCAAGCGCTTCTCGTGTTGCTCTCCAGTATCTCGAAAGAAATCTGGTGTCGCGGTCAGATACAATGGTTTTCGGGACTCCGTGGTGTCGGATGATCTCCTTGTCGAATAGCTCCGCGAGCTTCGCCACCTTCCAGGTGTCCTTCATCGGTATGAATCGGGCAACCTTAGTGAGACGATCGACTACTACCTAGATCATGTTGAGTCCTCCCCTAGCAGGTGGGAGTCCAACAACAAAATCCATAGAGATATCGTGGAATTTCCACTCCGGAATGGGCATGGATTGCACCATTCCTCCCGGTCTTCGTTTCTCAAACTTCACCTTCTGGCATGTGAGACACCTCAGAACATATTCAGTCACGTCGGATTTCATTCCTGACCACCAGAAGTATCACTTCATGTCTTTGTACATTTTAGAGGCTCCCGGATGGACATGCAATGTCGAACAGTGTGACTCTCGCAGAATGTGATCCCTTAGCTCAGCATTGCTTCGGGGGATGCATAATCTTCCATTCAATCGGATCAGACCATCTTCATGCAATTTGAAGTCGTACTTTTGGTTCTCGAAGGTACCATCTATGATTTTCTGTCTGATCTCTGTGAAGTAAGGGTCGCTCAACTGAGTGTCTCGCACCTCGTCAACCAAGCTAGAAGAAGCGAGTAGCGAATGGAGCGAGTGTGCTCGACGACTCAGGGCGTCGGCTACAACGTTTGCCTTCCCTTCTTTATACTGGAGGTTGATGTCATAATCTGATAGAAACTCCATCCACCTCCTCTGTCTTAGATTCAGTTCTTTCTGGGTAAATACATGCTGCAAACTTTTGTGGTCGGAGTAAATGGTGATGCTTACCCCATAGAGATAGTGTCACCATATCTTCAAGGGGAAGACAATGGCTCCTAACTATAGGTCATGTGTCGGGTAATTCTCCTCATGCTTTTTCAGCTGGCGGGAGGCATAAGCTACTACCTTGTCATGCTGCATGAGTACGCTTCCCATGCCCTTACCCGATGCATCACAATACACCTCAAATCCCTCTGTGCCCTCTGGAAGTGTGAGAATTGGCGCCGACATCAATGAGTCTTTTAGTCTTTGGAAGGATACCTCGCACTCGCTTGTCCAAACAAACGGTGCATCTTTCTTCATCAATGACGTCATAGGCTTAGCGACTTTTGAGAAGTCCATTACAAACCTCCGGTAATAACCGGCTAAACCAAGAAAGCTCCGGATGTCGGTAACAGTCTTAGGTCTAGGCCATGATCACACTGCTTCGATTTTGGATGGATCTACTGAAATACCCGCGCTTGAGATGACATGACTGAGGAATGATACCTGATTTAGCCAAAACTCGCATTTGAAGAACTTCGCATACAGCTGGTTCTCGCGTAGTGTCTCAAGTACTTTCCTCAAGTGGTTTTCATGCTCTTCTGGTGACTTCGAATACACAAGGATGTCGTCGATGAATACTACTACTGAAGTGTCCAGCTGATCACTGAATAACCGATTCATTAGGTCCATGAACTTGGCTGGTGCGTTAGACAAACCGAATGGCATCACTGTGAATTTGTAGTGGCCATATCTTGTTCGGAATGCTGTTTTCTCAATGTCTTGCTCTTTGATAGCAATTTGGTGATATCCGGATCGGAGATCAATCTTAGAAAAGACCGAAGCTCCCTTCAACTGATCGAACAGGTCGTCGATGCGTGGCAATGGATATTTGTTCTTTACTGTGACCACATTCAATTCGCGGTAGTCGATGCAGAGGCGGAGACTACCGTCCTTCTTCTTCACGAAGAGGGCCGGTGCTCCCAGGGTGATACGCTCGGGCGTATAAACCCTTTGTTGAGAAGATCACGTAGTTGCTCTTTGAGTTCTGTCATTTCTGCTGGTGCCATACGGTATGGTGCCCTAGCAATGGGACCAGTACCCGATACGAGGTCAATTTCAAACTCTACTGCTCTCTGTGGTGGCATACCAGGTAGCTCTTTTAGAAATACATCAGGGAATTCTGAGACTACGGTCACATCATCACTGAATTCTTGATCTCTCTCCAGATCTTGCACATGGCATAAATACACTTCATGTCCTTTTCTGAGCTCCCGGTACATTGCCATAGCGGAGATGACTGTAGTTGAAGGCTCTCTCGGTCTCTGGCGGTATGAAACAGTGACCCCAGATGGACTCTTGAGTAGCAATTAGTGCTCGGCGCATAGGATTCTCCCCTTGTGCTGCTCCAACCAGTTCATTCCAATTATTAAGTCGAATCCCAATCTGTTGAATTCAATGAAGGAAATGGGAAAAGCTTCACCTTTGATTTGAATGGTGGCGGTGTGGTAGTACTTAGTGCATTTTACTCGCTCCTTCGACGGGAGAGTAACCAAGAAATTTGGTAGCGCATCTGCGTCTAGCCCCAACCTTGTAGCGAAAGATGGCGATACAAAGGTGTGAGAGGTGCCGGAGTCGAATAATACTGAGGCTTTGATGCCGTTTACCGGGAATGCTCCCGTTAGGATGGTGCCGCTTTTGCCGGCTTGTTCTTCGGTGAGGATGCTCAGGTTACCTTCGGTACCGAGTCCACAACCTATTGATTCATGAGATTATAAGTAAAGATGGTGGAACGCAAGTGGAATTTAATAACCAACACTGCTTTTATTGAATAACCAACCATCATACATGTTGTGTCTCTAATACACGTTACTACTGGATTACATGCTACTACAAGATTAATACTTTCTAAAGGTAAGGTTCAGGCGTCCTGGTTTCATGTGTGTGGCATTGACTATTGCCGGTGGTGCCATATTCAACTTGATCTTCTGGATCCCGTGATACAGCAACCTTGATTCTCCACCCATGATTAGGACATCTCCTGATCTCAATACCAGTTTCTCTGCGAGGTCCACACGCTTCTGCTTGCTATACAAAAATACGGCGTCATCACCAATGGACCAAGACACTACGGGCACTCCTAGTTCAAGAGATTCCGTTGTCTCGTCCTTGTCTTGGTGTAAGCCAAGATGTCCTTCTTTCTCATAGAAGTTGACGATACAGAGGTCTGCTTCAAGTGCAGGGATTGGTTCATCTTCACATTGTTGTGCGATTTCTACAACTTGTGTGACAAGCGTTTGGAATTCCGGGGGTATTGATGGAGGTGTGGCTCCGTCTCCTGTTCGCGTGGTTTGGTATGTCTTGGTATAAGGGTTCCAATCCTTTCCCAAGCACATCATCTTCAGCTTCATCGTTGCTCCACCGGGGAATTCGGGTGTATAAAATCCTCCTGGACCCATTCCTAACTCGTTGCATCGTCGGATGATTGAGACTTGTGCTTCGGGTGTCAGGTATCCTTTTAATAAGATCATACCTGGGCGGATGACCTGACACTGTTCGTTGTTGAAGTGGTGATTGGCGATGTCGGTCTCTTCATGAGGTGAGTTCGAAGGTATTGGGTAACAGATAAGGAATCTCCCTAAGGTGGTAAATTTCATCTAATGTGAGTTCTAGGCTCACTAGTTTATTTCATGCTCAATACATACTTCAATTTTACTTACTCATGCTTAAATTCATACTTCGGATACTTACGCACTCATACATTACTCATACAGGTACTTTACTACTTTAGTCATGCTCTTCAAGGATTAAAGGTTTAGTTATTACCTGGGCCGGACTTAGTCCCGGTCCCATCACGGTCAATGATGTGTAAGGCCGGCTGCCTCTGCGGTGCGCCCTTCTGCGGACCCCGGGATCCCTGTCCCTGTGAGGTATGCTGGGCATGAGCATCGCCAGATGCAACCTCCTTGCCTTCACGCTGCTTGTAGCCCTGATAGTTGCCCTTGGGCTTAGAGTTCTCTGGGCATGCATTAGCACGGTGCCCCGGCTTCTGGCAAGTGTAGCAGCGGATCTCCCTTCCTTGGCAATCTGTGCCGGGATGATCCTTGTTGCAGTTTCGGCATATGTAGCTGCGGCCATCAGATTGGTTCTTGCCTTGGCCAAATCCAGAACCTATAGCTTCCAAGTTAGCAAGGTTCGGTATACTTACAATACTCTATATACATACCTGTTCACAAGTGTTCTAATTTGGTTTCGGGTTCTTACCCTTGTAGGGCTGAGACCTCAGTGGCTTCGTTGCCACTGGTGCGGTGTAGGCAATCTGTAGCGGTTCAGCTGCCTTGCCCTTCTCAGTATGGGCTCCGCCGTTTCCTAAAGTGTTCTTGTGGTGGGAATGCTTCCCCTTCTTCTTCTTCCAAGGTCTGGCTTGGTTTTGGTCGTCGGAGGTGTTACCCTTGCCGCTCACCTTGCGCTTCAGCGCTTGCTCCTCATCTCTCAGCTGGCAGGTGATCTCAACTCGAGATGCAGCGTGGTAACACTCCTTAATTACTTAGGCATTAGGTTACACTTACATACGGGAATACTAATTCACATTACTCATAGCTTTTAAGGGTACAACGATGTTTACCTGAAGGGAGGTAAACCGTGTGAAGCCCATGCCATACCGGAGTCGATGGCTCAATCCGGCGTAGAAGCGGTTGACCAGGACTTGGCCGGTATACCCAAGGTCGGGTAGAAGTCTGAGAAGAGAGGTGAAGGTGCGGTAATATTCATCAACCGTCATCTTCTCGGTCATTTTCAGGGCATCGAGCTCAAGCCTTTTCTTGGTCTTGACATGCTCGGGGTAATACTTAGATCGGAGGAGAGAGGTGAATGCTTCCCATCCGAATGCAGGGTCGGCTACGTGCTCGGCCTTAACGAGCTTCCACCTGTCCATAGCCGCGTCTTTGAGGTAATACGCAGCTATCCTCACTCGAACTCCAGCGGGAGTCTCAAGCGTCTCGAATGCCGTCTCCATCTCGGAGAGGTAAGCCTCGAGCTTGGCGGGGTCGCTCTCGCCTCTAAAGCATGGAGGTCGAAGGTCGGCGACGGCCTTTACCCAATTCGTTTCTCGGGGTTGAGGTGGGTCGGGCTGCTGCTGTTGCTGCTGCTGAGTTTGTTGTGTTTGTTGTACAGCAGTGATTACTTGCGGTAGCATCTGTGCTACCGTGGCGGCGACGATCTCGGCTATCGTCTGCGCGCCCGGTCCTTCGTTGCCCCCTCCTCTGGGACGACCTGGACCTCGTCCTGACATCTGAACAAGTGTGGATTACATTAGATGTCATGATACTATGACCTCATGGTCTTGATTCAAACAATGGTATCGTCCTTGCAGACGTTAAGGGTATCCGTTGTTAACAACGGTGGTTCCTAGTTAGGTTTCTAAGTATCCGTCTTAGGACGGTTGAAATCCTAACTCGGTAATCACTACACTTAGGATTCTAATCATCAGAGCGAGACTTCGCTCTGATGCCACTTTTTGTAACACCCCAACCGCTAATCCTTCCATTATCCTCTAATCATTCCCATAATTACCTTACTCGCAGCGGAATACTTACTTACTCCTGGCGGGTGATACAACGCCGTCAACCTTCCAAGGTTAACAAGGCTACTACTACTTACCGTTTCGGTCTGACGATTAGAATAAACCAAATACATACTACTTACTTTACAATACCAAATACTTAACTTACATTTGATTACCGAGTATACTTAATATATGAATTACATTCCAAGAATACTTCCCAAAGATGAAGAGTTTATACATCCTCTCCTTACTATCGAATTAAGAATTCAATATCCAAAAAGGTGTACCACATGTTACACCGGCTACTCAAGATGGCCTAGCCGTGTACAACTCGGTACACTATTCCAATACTACTAACTACCTCAAAAAGAATCACATCCCGTCCTTACCCTACCATCATGCCTCGCGGGTACCTGTGGAGTAAAAACATTCCCCCTAGGGGGTCAGCTTACGCTGCATATGATAACCGCATACCCCGCGTGCTAGCGAGGGTACGCCAACTAATTGGTCGAGTACATGTGGTTCGTTTCATTCATACATACAACATGCTTTATACAATACAACAATACATACATTCCATACACAAGGCATACATACATACAATACATAAGGAAGACAATTCAAGTCAACCGTTTATACTTACCCATACTCACCGCATTACGGAGATACAATTCTCCAATACATACAAGGTCTTGTTAGCCTCATTACACACCCGGGTTAATCGGGTGTTCAATACTCTTTTACTCCGGGTCAATGACTTACAATAGTCAAGACCAATACACATACAATACTTACTTCTTACATACTTTACTTCCAGTTAAGTCGGTATGACCTCCGGGCAGGGATTACTACATCCCACCACCGGGCTTTAGGGTGGCCCACTAATCCAGGATGCTACCCATTCAAGGGAATTGGTCCATGGAAAAGATTATAGCCAGGATTCGGATCCAACCTCTTGTGTTTCCTTATCCTCACGCGTGGCCGAAACTATATCGGACTTCTACTCATTCCATTTTACTCATTACTCAAGTTAGGAGTTAGAATGTTAGGAATTAGTAGAAGTCATACTACTTTCCATACTCAATACAATACACAATACTCTCATAACATACACATCATTCATTCATTCATTTCATGAATTATACAAACTAATTGTTCAAGAAGATACAACAAGAACAAATAGTTCAAACACAGTTAAGTGCAATATAAGTCCGATTCGTGCATTTATCTTGTTGGTGATCACATAAGCACACAAATCGGGGTAACCAAGTTAGGATACAGGGCATGAAGAAATCATACCGTTCACCGTCGTATTCGTACTACCGGTTCCTTTGGAGCTCAACTATTTGATTCCTATACATACATGAAGTTGTATGATCAATGATCCAACTTACTCTCCCATTAATACTCCTAATGTATACTTACTACTCCTTTACATTCATACTTGGTTATAAAACCATTCTTTTCCTACTACTCTTAAACTTGCTTCCTTACTCATTTACTTACTTTCTTACCATTACTACTCATTATGGTGTATTACTACATACATATGCATATATGTGTATAGGCATATACATATATACATGATTACTATAATCATATAATAAAACATTTTTTTTTTACTCGACCGAACTTGCAAGTCCAGTCGCAAGTTCGGTCCAAGTCAGTAGGCTACATCGTGCGAAAATGCCAGGGCCGACCAACCTTGCAAGTCCGGTCCCAAGGTCGGTCCATTCCAGTAAGTTTCCTTCATGAGAATTTTAGCCCGACCGACCTTGCAAGTCCGGTCGCAAGGTTGGTCCATTCCAGTAGCTTGCATTATGGGAATTTTTCTGGCCGACCGAACTTGCAAGTCCGGTCGCAAGTTCGGTCCATTCCAGAAGGTTTCTGACGGGAGAAATTTCTGGTCCGACCGAACTTGCAAGTCCGGTCGCAAGGTCGGTCGATTCCAGAAGGTTTCCGTCTTTGTAAATCTGGGCTCGACCGAACTTGCAAGTCCGGTCGCAAGTCGGTCCGGCCCAGTACTTCAGTTTTAAAATCTGTTTTTGGGTGTTTTCTTTACCCATTGCTTCCCCAATCTTTACCAATACTTCCCCACATGATTTAGCACTAATTAAACCCTAAATCACCTTGGTTCATCCACCAAACTTACTACTCAATCCTTACATTCACTTACACATTTTTCCTCATTTCATTTCAACCTTATACTAGTTCATTTCACTAATGCTACAGATTTTGCTTTTCCTCAAATGCTATAGATTTTCAACCTAACCTTTATCCTCATTACTCTCACAACTAATGCTACTCTTAGCATCTTAAATACATTACTCACATCCTAGTTCCATTCCCTTAACATACTCCTTCCAAATCTGTTTCAAACTACAAAACCACTCATTTTAAACTCTCCAAAATCTGTTCCAAATGTACCTAAGTCCTCAAATTCCTAGATAGAATTTGACATAGTCTCCCCTATATTTTTAACATCCACCACACCTCATTTCAGTTCACATATATCTCATTCCACAACCTGTTTACTCAACATTATGCTCTCATTCCAACATCTCTACAACACAATAAAATCCTGCACACATACACATACTACCCATGGTTTTCCCAAGCTTTTAAACTTCATTTAAAAACTTCAAAACTGTTTCAATACCATTACTCATTATACTACAACATACTTACTACTCATTACTCAATACACCATTCATTTTACTACTCCAAAAACTGTTACAATACTACATACAAAACTAGCTCAAGGTAAAGGTGATTACCTTGTCTCACTAGTTTTTCCTTTCTTTCTTGCCTTCTCCTTCCTTCTTTCCTTCTTCTTTGTTCTTCCTCACACCATACACAATGCTACAACCACCATACCAATACACTCTAACCATTTAGCATTCATTTTTGCACTAACCCTAGAATTTAAATGTTTTAGGGTTTAGAAAAAGAGTATTACCTTCCAACCAATGTGTGGAGTCCTTGTCTAGCAAATGAACAAGATTCCTAGCCCAAATGAGTAGCCAAAATCGGCTGGAATGCAAGGAGTAAAACAAGACTCACTTTGAATTTTCGTTTTGTATATAAGGGCTAGAAAAAGATAGGTTTTCAAGAATATTTTTACCTCAAAATGACAAGGAGGTGAAGGTGCTTCTAATGGTGGTACTCAAGCTTCAAATGGAGAATACCCATGGAGATGAAAGTGGTCATTTTCGATTTTTGGAAGGATGAAAATGTTCTCCTTTGCAAGGGGATTCCAATGGTATGGTTTTTATAATTTTTGGACAAAGGATGAAGGCACAACAATGGTGAGAAAGTGAGGTTTGTAGGGGTTTCTTCAAATCTCCATTGTCATCACAGGAGGAAGAAGGATAAATAGAGGGAATAGAGAGGAGGGAAAAAACGTGAGAGGAGGAGGGGAAAGTGAGGAGAGAGAGTCCCTTTTCTTTTCTTTTTGCTTTTACTTAATTTGTTTGTCTTTTAGCACATAAGAGAGAAATAAAGAGAGTGGGGGAGAGGAGTCCATCGGCTATACACATGCCCCTCTACAGATTTTTGCTTTTTATTTGCAAAAGTGGACACACTAACTTTGTTTATTTGCATTCTCACCCCACAACTTCCCGGTTGTTACAGTTTTTACTAACCGGTACCCGTTTTCCGGAATTTTCTCGTTTGATTAATTTTATTGGTTCTAAAGCTTCACTAATATTTATTAGTGACTATTTAGTTGACCAAAACTGTTACGAGTCTATTTGACCCGCTTAAAGTCACGTTTTCCCGGTTTCCTCGAAAAACCCGCTTTAAGGTTCGTTTATGCTTTTAACCGATTTTAAAGGTCCGTTTTCTTTGGGATTTGTTCCCTCATATTTATTTAAGTGTAATTAAGATTTTAAAAATATAATTAGCCTAATTAATCACTGTTTTTAATTACGGGGTATTTCAATCTACCCCCCTTAAGAAACTTTGCCCTCAAAGTTGCTCAAGGTTACGGTGTACCATTTCTACTCACTTGGTAAGCCAATTGCCACAATACATTCTACTACCACCTTACAAGGTGTTCACAATTCTTACACTACCAGCATACACAATTCAAATACCATACATCATACTCAGTTCAATTGCCATACACAATACTCAATCCATACACAATACTCCATTCAAATACCATACACAATACACCATCCAATTCGCACATTCCACAATACATTCACAATACACTTCACAATGTCATTCGTGTCATATACCGTACAACACAACGCATTACTCATTACACACATACCATACTCATCGTACTACATACAGAATACTACCAGCACTACTTTGTGCCAATAAAATACAATTACACTACATGTGCCAACCAAAATACGATTACAATACATACATACTATGCAATGCTAACCCGAAGCAAAGCAAAAGCAAAAGGCTCTACCCCCCTTAAAAGGGGTACGCCCCGTACCCTCTGTGCTATACGGATACTAGACATCTAGTCTACAAATAGATTTGGGTACTTCACCTTCATGGCGTCCTCTAATTCCCAAGTTGCTTCCTCAACATCGTGGTTAGACCATAAGACCTTCACCATTCGTATAGATTTATGGCGAGTGTCTCTTGTCTTTGTATCAAGGATTCATAATGGAGTCTCGACATATCTCATTGTCGGCTCTAGGGATAGATGTTCGGGTTCTAATACATGAGAGGGATCGGCTATGTATTTCTTGAGTTGTGATACATGAAAGACTTCATGAACACACCCCAATTCTTCAGGCAATGCTAGCCTATAAGCTACGGTTCCAATCCTCTCGGTAATGCTATACGAGCCTACAAATTTCGGGCTCAGTTTGCCCTTCTGGCCAAATCGAAAGACGCCCTTCATAGATGAGACACGCAAGAACACTTGGTCGCCCACGGCGAACTCAAGGTCTCGTCGTCGCACATCTGCATAGGATTTCTGTCTATCTTGGGATGCTTTCATATTTGCTCGGATTTGTTGTACCTCAGCTTGTACTTGTTCCAGATACTCCGGTCCTATGATGACCGATTCGCTTGACTCATCCCAACACAACGGGGTACGGCAAGGTCAACCATACAAAGCTTGGAACGGTGACATCTTAATCGAAGCATGATAGCTATTGTCATACGAAAACTCGATAAGATGAAGCTTCTCAATCCAGCTCCCTTGAAAGTCTAAGGCACATGCCCTAAGCATGTCCTCTAGTGTCTGGATGGTCCTTTCTGTCTGACCGTCGGTCTGTGGGTGGAAGGCGGTGCTAAGCTTCAACTCAGTACCAAGCACTTCCCGTGTTGCTCTCCAGTATCTCGAAAGAAATCTAGTGTCGCGGTCAGATACAATGGTTTTCGGGACTCCGTGGTGTCGGATGATCTCCTTGTCGAATAGCTCCGCGAGCTTCGCCACCTTCCAGGTGTCCTTCATCGGTATGAATCGGGCAACCTTGTTGAGACGATCGACTACTACCCAGATCATGTTGAGTCCTCCCCTAGCAGGTGGGAGTCCAACAACAAAATCCATAGAGATATCGTGGAATTTCCACTCCGGAATGGGCATGGATTGCACCATGCCTCCCGGTCTTCGGTGCTCAAACTTCACCTTATGGCATGTGAGACACCTCAGAACATATTCTGTCACGTCGGATTTCATTCCTGACCACCAGAAGTATCTCTTCATGTCTTTGTACATTTTAGAGGCTCCCGGATGGACATGCAATGTCGAACAGTGTGACTCTCGCAGAATGCGATCCCTTAGCTCAGCATTGCTTCGGGGGACGCATAATCTTCCATTCAATCGGATCAGCCCATCTCCATGCAATTTGAAGTCGTACTTTCGGTTCTCAAAGGTACCATCTGTGATTTTCTGTCTGATCTCTGTGAAGTAAGGGTCGCTCAACTGAGCGTCTCGCACCTCGTCAACCAAGCTAGAAGAAGCGAGTAGCGAATGGAGCGAGTGTGCTCGACGACTCAGGGCGTCGGCTACAACGTTTGCCTTCCCTTCTTTATTCTGGAGGTTGATGTCGTAATCTGATAGAAACTCCATCCACCTCCTCTGTCTTAGATTCAGTTCTTTCTGGGTAAATACATACTGCAAACTTTTGTGGTCGGAGTAGATGGTGATGCTTACCCCATAGAGATAGTGTCGCCATATCTTCAAGGCGAAGACAATGGCTCCTAACTCTAGGTCATGTGTCGGGTAATTCTCCTCATGCTTTTTCAGCTGGCGGGAGGCATAAGCTACTACCTTGCCATGCTGCATGAGTACGCATCCCATGCCCTTACCCGATGCATCACAATACACCTCAAATCCCTCTGTGCCCTCTAGAAGTGTGAGAATTGGCACCGACGTCAATGAGGCTTTTAGTCTCTGGAAGGATACCTCGCACTCGCTTGTCCAAACAAACGGTGCATCTTCCTTTCGATCTCGTCCACTGTCTGGTATTGCTCGTCATGGTTTCGAGAAGGTTCATCCCTTCTTGAGGAGATTTCATCATGAAACTTCCTCCTACAGAGGAATTTACGAGTAGTCGATTTCCATCATCCAGGCCATTGAAGAATGATAGGCAAAGGGATTGATCGTCGAGACCATGGTGGGAACACTTCATCAGCATATCTTTGAATCTGTCCCATGCGTCGTATAACGTTTCTACTGGTTCTTGACAGAATGTGTTGATCTCACCGATCAATTGCCTTGTTCTACTGGTTGGGTAGTATTTGGCAAGGAATTTCTAGGCCATTTGCAACCATGTATGGATTGATTGGGAGGGAAGACTTCGGTACCACCTGTTTGCTGAATCCGACAACGAGTGAGGAAATAGTTGTAGACGGATTCTTTCTTTGACGTTGCCAGTTTGACCAAAGGAATTGCAGAAGTCTAGGAAGAGACTCAGATGATTTGGGGCTTCATCTGGATTCGCTCCACTAAATTTGCCTAGATCCCGAACTGCGGTGATGTAGTGGGTTTTGAAAGCCCATCGTCCGGCTTCTTGCGGTGTTAGTTCGGGGAGAACTATAGCTGATGCTCTTCCTTCGGTATCCGGTTGGTGGTTGTCAGAGAGAGCACGGTGTTTTGGTTGATTTGGTTGATCTGGTTGATTTTCATGGTTCGTTTCTTCTATAATTTTGTTATTAGCCATGTCTTGATTTCTCAAGTTTCTTCGTGTGTTAAATAAAGTGCGCTCGGGTTCGGGTCTCGGACTGATAGGTGGAGAACCTCGGGTTCGAGTATTTAGCATGCACAGAAGATAACTTGTGGTAAACTGTGAAATTAATTAGTTAATAGGGAAAGAAAAGCAAAGATATTGGTTAAGTTGATTTAATTTAACAACAATTATATATATGTTTTTTTTTATTATTTTTTTATGGTTATTAATTTTTATGACAAGAGTAAAAAGAAACGAAAATAAGTGAACAAAAAAAGAACTGAAATAAATGCAGTTAAGTAAATAATAAAATTAAAATAAAGAAAAAGGACAGAATTAAATTGCGGGAATTTAAATGACAGAAATTATAAGTTAGTAGTTAGTAGACAGAAATTATAAGTTAGTAGTTAGATTACAGAATTTAAATGACAGAAAATTAAATGACAGAAAATTAAATGACAGAAAATTAAATGTTAGGAGTTAATTTACTGGAAATTTAAAGGACAATGGAAATTAAATGACTGAAAAATAAATGACAATAAAATAAAGAGCAGAAATTAAATGTCCGAAGTTAGATGTCCGAAGTTAGATGTTAGAAATTAAACAAACAACAAAATAATATAAACAAAATATTACAGTATAGCAAGTGAACTACCGGAAACTAGGGAAATTGATGGAATCAATCTCCCCGGCAACGACGCCAAAAACTTGTTGGGATAAAACTACACGTTAATATATATAGATTTATAGCAAACTAATAGGCAAGTGCACCTATTCAGAGTGGTAAAACAAGTGTCGTATCCACAGGGAAATTGTTCAATTATCCTAGTCTTGGTAGTTAATAAAAACTGTAAAAAGGGGTTTAGACGGAGGCAAGCTTGATTTGTTGTTGGATTAGTACAGAAATAATAAAAACAGTAAAAACAGGTGAATTAAGTGATGTGGATGGAAAAAGGTATCCTAGGATAGCGGGGGAATTGCCTAAATTACTTAAACAGATTTATAACCATGTCTCAATTATTTATTGTCTATTAGAGTTAATAATTGTGAGTTACGAACTCTTAGTAATAGCCTCAGTATTTTCCTGCTCAATCCGGAGTGTAAATACCAAGATTAATTCCTTTGTGGTACTTTGACTATCTCAAAATCATATGTTGATAGTTACCATAAAAATGCAGTTGTTTGTCACGCAAAGCATTTTACAATATTTGCTGAAAGGAATTAAAACAAGTTTGATTAGAGAGACAGGTGATAAATACTGATTTACGTAATATTAGAATCAAACCCCCATCCTAGGATACAATAGAAAATTACTCAGACATTAACGGAGATAAGAAGATAGCACAGATAGATTTTGACATTATTTCAGAGAAATAACGGGTCTGCTCTCGCTCTTACTGCTGCTCTTCTATTTCTTTTGTTACCGCGTGAGTATGGAATGTTGTGGTGTTACGGGAGAAAATGAATGGAAGAGAATGGATGAGTGTGGTGAATGATTTCTTCAGTCTCCCGTCGTACAGGCACAGAGGCACACCCCGTTATGGTTGAAGGTGCTGGGTTTATATAGAGGCAGAGGATGAGGTTGATGATAGAGCTGGAGAGGAGACAGAACTGAGGTTGATTGGAGACAGACGCGTGAGGGAATTAAGTAGGCGCCTGATGTTGTTGATGAAGCAGTTCGACATGTCTGTAGGCGCCGCAAAGAAGAAGCAACTTGGGGAAGACAGTCGGCGAAGAAGAAAACTGTCGCGTTAATTTCTGGATCTGCGTTGCATTTACACACGTCTGCCCCGTGTCCACGTTTGTGTCCAGCCATTTCTAGGTGGACAGCTTATGTCCACGTTTGTGTCCACGCTTGTTTGGGCAGACACATTACTCACGTCCACGTTTGTGTCCACGCTTGTTTGGGCGGACACAAGCCACGTCCGGGTAAAGTTGGGCGGACACAAGCCACGTCCGGGTAAAGTTGGGCGGACACAATTAGCCATGCCCGGGTAAAGTTAGGCGGACACATTTAGCCTTGTCCTCCCTTAGTTGGGCAGACACAGCCATGTCCTCCCTTAGTTGGGCGGACACAACATGGACGCGAGACTTGCGAACTTTGACTGGCCCTAGATTCTTCGTTTGGACTCCGTTTTTCGAGCCGTTTGCGCCTATGCGTTCGTCTCTTCGTGTACTTTGCTCCTAGCTTGGATTTTCCTCATGTTTTAACCAATAAATTTGTGAGATAACCAATAAAACATAAACTAGAGGAAAAACATACGATAAGTGAGAAATGAGCAGAAAAGTGCTGATATAATATATGAAATACACCCATAAAACATACTCATTTAGACACTTATCAGAGACCACCTTTGAGACCCTTGATGTCCCTGCTGGGATCAAGGTGCGACTGGCTGCTTTCTATCTGAAGGGGGCGGCAGGCGATTAGTGGAAGCTGGTGAGGGCCGAGCATGTGGCCAATCCAGAGTTCGGCTGTGAGCAGTACACCGCCTTGCTACGAGAAGAGTACTACCCCACCCATGTCCAGACGAAGAAGCGCTTGCAGTTGGATGCGCTTAAGCAGACCAACAACATGACGGTGGACGAGTATTACACAGAATTCACCGCCTTGCTCCGTCTTCTACCAGGTCTTGGGTATTTAGACCAGATACTGGTGGACCGCTTCTATGACGGGCTTAGCCACCGACTCCGCTACGGCATGGGGCCGACGAGTTATACTACCTTGCAAGTAATAAGAATGAGTAAGATATAATTAAGTGAATAAGATTTAGTTTGTGAGAAATAAGAGGAACTAATACCTTGGGAAGCAGGAGTGCTATCATGCCGTTGCTAAGGTTGAGATAACCGTCCAGCTGAGGGACGAGGACAATGCCAAGAGAAAGAGTGCTGGAAAGAGTGCAGAGTACCAAGGGCAAGGTGGGTACAAGAAACAGAAGTACCAGCCTCAAGCCCAAAAGAACCAGAACCAAAAAGGAAAGGAGGAAAAGGAGAAGGCTACTGATGAGCCACTGAAACTGACTTATGCTTATGCTGCTAAGCCCCTGCGCTCCAGGGTGCCAAAGAGTAAGGAAATACATTTTGAGTAAATAAGAATGGTTGACAACATTGAGACACAAACACTGATGCGATGCTTAATCAGGTACTGAGACTGGTAAGGAAACCGGAGGTGGCTACCAACGGCACTACTATTGCCAGAGGTGCAAGGGGGACCACCCCGGAGTTGACTGCAGGGGGAATAAGGTGGAGTGTAACTTTTGGGGAGTACTCGGGCACCGGGCATATGAGTGCTATGGGAACCCGGAGAGTAAGAACTACAGACCTAGTTTTAAGATTAAGGCCAAGACCGATCAGGGATCTGGATCCGACGGTCAGAGGAGGGGGCAGCAAGCTGCAGACAAGAATCCACTGGTGACCCAGAAGCCGGGACCCACACTACACTTGGTGGACCGGGACGATGAGCCTGAACCCTCATCGAGGCCAGGTACCACTATAACCACTTAGTAATAAAAATGAGATGAGATTAGAACTTAAGTAAGATATAACCTACTACCACTTTAGGAAGCTTCAACATCTGCTATCCAATACCATTTACACCTAACCCGGAGCACACCGACATCAAAACCATAGACTTTCCAACCGAACAATGTCAGGTTATCCGCCCAGGTATGATCTTATTAAGGGGATACCTGACACCCGAAGCGCAAATAACCATCATCAGGAAATGCAGTCAACTAGGAATGAGACCGGGAGGTTTTTATACACCGGAGTACCCAGGGGGAGCAAGTATGAAGTTAAAAATGATGAGCTTGGGCAAGGATTGGAATCCGTATGCCAAGAATTACCAAACCACGAGGATGCAAGATGGAGTCTTACCACCGGGAATACCCGAAGAGTTCCATCCAGTTATTACACAAGTCATGGAAATCGCTCAGCAGTTGGAAGCTGAACCGATTCCAGACATTCAGGCAGACATTTGCATTGTGAACTTCTATGAGAAGGATGGGCGACTTGGACTACACCAGGATAAGGACGAGACAACGGAGTCTCTCCAAAGAGGGATACCCGTAGTATCTTGGTCCATTGGGGATGATGCAGAGTTTTTATACGGCGAGCAGAAGCGTGCGGACCGTGCGAATAAGTTGGTACTTAAGTCTGGAGATGTATTAGTTATGGGAGGAGAATCAAGAATGTTATACCATGGGATTAAGAGAATCAAGTTGAATACATCACCGTCGGCAGTAATCAATACGACGCATATGAGACCTGGGAGATTAAACCTAACCTTTAGACAATATTAGTCATGTAATGTAAGAATGAGATGAGGAATGAGATGTAAGATTGAAGCACATGTTGTAAACAGGATGGTTATGAATAAAATAACAGTGTTGTTCATATAAATTGTTACGACTCTTGTTATACCATCAATACTCATGAAGCTTGTGAACACAATTAGGTCATGGACTCGGTACAGAAGGTGCGTTAAGCATACTTACAGAGGCACAAGGCGACGCCAGCGGCACTATCCTCACCGGCACCTTTCTGATTAATGGGATTGAGGCATCAGTTCTCTTCGACTCAGGGGCCTTGCATACCTTTGTCTCGGCATCATTCACGAGCAGGTTGGGGCTAGACGCTGAAGAGCTACCCGACTTCACGGTTACACTCCCGTCTAAGGAGAAGGTTCGTTGCACTTGCTACTACCGAGGAGCCATTGTCAGAATTAAGGGGAAAGACTTTCCAGTGAGTTTTATTGAGTTCAGTGAGCTAGGATTTGATGTTATCTTCGGGATGAACTGGTTGGAGCGGCACAAGGGTCGTATCCTCTGCGTCGAGCATAGACTGCTGCTTAGGAGTCCGTCAAGGGTAACAATATCATACCGCCAGAGGCCTAGAGAGCCTTCTACTAAGATCATCACCGCCATGGCAATGTATAAGGAATTGAGAAGAAAGGGAGAAGTGTACCTCTGCAATGTACAGGACATAGAGAGAGACCCTGAGTTCGACCCCGACTTACCGGTAGTGTCGGAGTTTCCCGACCTATTTCCACGGGAACTGCCCGGCATGCCACCCACTCGGGAGGTAGAGTTCACCATTGAGCTGCTACCTGGTACCGGACCTATAGCCAAGGCACCATACCGCATGGCTCCGGCAGAAATGACTGAGTTAAAGGAACAACTGAAGGACTTGTTGGATAAAGGATTTATAAGACCAAGTGTGTCACCATGGGGAGCGCCAGTCCTCTTCGTGAAGAAGAAGGATGGTAGTTTCCGCCTCTGCATCGACTATAGAGAGCTGAATGCAGTGACAGTGAAGAATAAGTACCCACTACCCCGCATCGACGATCTATTCGATCAGTTGAAGGGAGCATCTGTGTTCTCCAAGATTGATCTCAGATCAGGGTATCATCAGATAGCCATTAAGGAGGGAGACATTGAGAAGACGGCATTCCGAACACGATACAGCCACTATGAGTTTACAGTGATGCCGTTCGGTTTGTCGAACGCACCGGCGAAGTTTATGGATCTGATGAACCGCTTGTTCCGGGAGCAGCTGGACAAGTCGGTTGTGGTGTTTATTGATGACATTTTGATATACTCGAAATCTAAGGTTGAACATGAGGAACATCTGAGGAGAGTATTGGAAATATTAAGGGAGAACCAGCTATATTGAAATACCACGACCTTAAATATGGTGATTAAAATTATCCCAATCCGTATTTAAGAGCCTAATAACGCTTAAGTAATATTGGGGAGGAAAAAAAATCGTAAAGAAATAAAGAAACGCTTAAAAGCGGAAAACGCTAAATAAGCATTAAATAACCATAGGAGGTATGAGACCTAGGGTAGCATAATATATGGATTCTAAAGGCTTAACAAGGCCTAAATATTATATGGGAACGACTCCCGAAGAAAACGGATCCAAATAATGTATTAAAACGCTAATAGAGCGTTAACGCATGTTTTTCGAGAAAACCCGAAAACGTGATTTTAAGTGGTCAAACGAACCCGTAAAAAAATTATAATTCATTAAATAAATATTATTAAGCATTTATGGAAGCTTAATAACCAATTAAAATAATTAAGCGAGAGAATTCCGGAAAACGAGCCCGGTTAGTGAATAGTACCTAAACCTGGTAAAATAACGAGCGTTTTCTGTAAAAGACGAAAACGCTCCAACTAGTGTAACTGTAGGGGGGCCGGTTTTTAATGGGTTAAATTAACCCCTCTCACACACATGTAACTAGCTAAGTAAATAAGAGAGCAAAAGCAAAAAGTAATAAAGTAGAAACTACTTTATTATTCCCTTCCCTCTCACCTCACTCTCATATTTCACTCACTTCTCTCTTTCCTCTTCCCCCTCCACTGATTTCTCTCTCTTCTCTCCCTCTGTTGGGCAATTTTGGAGAGCTTCAAGAAGCTCCAATGGAAACTCTCACTTCTCTCCCATGCCCTACCTCCATTTGAGCTCGAATCACAAAAATAATTACATATTTGTAATCCCCTCATCATTCTCTACACTTCTCTCTTTTCAAAATCCAAAAATGAGCAACTTCATCTACATGGGTCTTCCCCATTTGAAGTGAAAAGCACACCATTATGGAGCTTGGAGTCTCCTCTTTCCAACAAGGTAAAAATCTCCATGAAAGACCTCACTTTTCTCCATCTCCTTAGTATGGCCGATTTTTGTCTCTCTCTCTTACCTTGTTTTCCTCTAGTTTTAGGGTTTTGCTTCAACCATCCAATGGTGATGAGAACACCTTCTTGAACCAAGGGCTAAAATCCCTCCTAAGACACTCCAAAGGTAAACCCTAGAAATATTGTTCTAAACATTTTTATGAACTAGCATTAATTAAGGGGTTAGTATGTTAATTACACGTATTTTGTGTGCTTTGGGTGATGGGAATGGAGTTTGGCAACTCCATTCCCAATGTGGCCGATTTGGGCAAGGAAGAAAGGAAGAAGACAATTGAAAATGGAATGAAGGAAGTATAAGCTCAAGGTAAGAGCTCCTTCCTAATGTTAAATTCTATTGCATTAGAGTAATGGGAATGGGTAAAATATTTAAAGAACCCAAAACCTTGTACTAGTATTGAGAATTGTGAAGTTTGAGTATTTAAGAGCAAGTATTTGAATTGTAGGCTTTGGAGCCAAATGTGATGTGTATGTGTATTGGCATTGTGGATTGAGAAAGTGTTGAGGAATTTATATTTGTATGTGTGCTGGTAGAACCCTTGTGGTTTGGCTAGAATAGGGATGAATTGATGCGAAAGGAGATGTGTGGATAAGTAAGAAAAGTAGATGAACTATGGCAAAATTTTGGTAGGAATATGTACATGTGAATGACTTGGTGAATGGGAAACCAAGTGTGTATTGGGAGATAGTATAGATGTTATGACCATGAATGGTGGTAGTGGTATGTGATTAGGAGAGTATAAAATCTGTAGCAAGAAGTATTGGATTTCATCGGAGGAACTAGGAAGAATTAGAGTACAAGACCTAGTAGGTGGATGTTGGACTTGGGTATAGATGTGTAATTGCTTGGAAATGTATTTGGGGTGCTAATGATGGTACTGGTAGAGGAGTCTTGAGTTAAGAGGTTGGGACAAAAATCTGTAGCATTGAAGGATGAAAACTGTTGTAAGTGTGGAAAGGAAATGAGGAAATTGTGTAATTGATTGATGGATTTAGCAAGGGACTTGGTGGATGAACTAAGGGGTATTAGGAGGTTTATTAGTGTTAAAAACATGTGGGATTAAGTTGTAGGAACAATGTGGAAGTAATGGGTAAGAAGAGGGACTGAAAACAAAATAAAAGCAATTCTGGGCCGGACCGACCTTGGGACCGGACTTGCAAGGGTCGGTCGAGCCCAGATTTACAAAGACGGAACCTTCTGGAATGGACCAACCTTGGGACCGGACATGCAAGGTCGTCGGTTGGCCCCGAAGAATTTCCCGTAATGTAACCTACTGGAATGGACCGACCTTGCGACCGGACTTGCAATGGTCGGTCGCACTCAAAATTTTTTCCGTCTTGTAACTTTCTGAATGGACCGACCTTGCGAACCGGACTTGCAAGGTCGGTCGGGCTAAAAATTTTCCGTCCGTAACTCACTGAATGGACCGACCTTGGGAACCGGACCTTGCAAGGTCGTCGGCCCTAAATTTTCCAGCGCATTTCCCTACTACTTCGACGACCCTGGGACCGGACTTGGGTAAGGTCGGTCGAGTCAGACAAAAAAAGTGTAATTAAATTAATTAATCATATATATAATCTAATGTATGTGTAATACCCCATATACATATGTACACACATGTAAGTATATACCAAGGTTAAGTAAGGAAATAAACTTAAAGAAAGTAAACAATGTGTAGTATAGAACTTCATAGACTTAGTAAGTATGAGTTAGAAGCTTTAGAGTGATCGAGTTAAGTTAATTCTAGTTAGATTAATCACTCGATTATATGTGTACTATAGGACTTGATTTGTGAACACCGAGGAACGTCGGATACAGTACAACGGTGAACGGTATGATTTCCTTCATGCCCTGTATCCTAATCTGGTTACCCCGATTTGTGTGCTTATTTAATCTTATCACTAAAAGATAAATGCACGAATCGGACTATATTGCACTTACTTGTGATTGTTTACATTGTTCTTGATATTCGTCTTGAACAATAGTTTGTATAACTCATAAAATATATGAATGATGATGAACTGTATTCGAATCTTGTATTGTACTTAAGTATTGTATTGTATTTCATACGAATGGGTATTGAGCAATGTATTTGTGTATGTGGCTTGAGTGAATGACTTCTACTAACTCCTAACCACCTAACTTCTAACAAAAGTACTAAGTAAATTGGAATGAGTAGAAGTCCGATATAGCTTCGGCCACACGTGAGGATGAGGAGACACAAGAGGTTGGATCTGATTTCTGGTTCTTAAACTGGTCCACGGCCCAAATCCCTTAAATGGGTAGCATCCTGGATTGGTGAGCCAAGTAAATCCCGGTGGTGGGACCGAGTAGTTCCCCGGGCCGGAGGTCCCGACGACTTAACATGAGTAAGAGTAAGTAAGTAAGTAAGTATGTATGAGTATGAGTATGTATGTGTAAGTACTGTGGAATGAGTAAAAGAGTAATCTCCACCCGATTAACCCGGGTGGACCAACATGAGCTAACAAGGACATGTATTGTGTATGTATTGCGTATGTATTGTATATGTATTGTGTACTGCGTATCTCGGAAAGGTAAGGATGTATCTGACGGCTTGTATGGTTACCCTGTATGTATTGAAGTGTGTGTAATGACGTGTATGTAAGTATTCCTTGAGTAATGTATTGTAAGGTTATGCATAAGAGCATGTATGCATGTATGTATGGATAAAATGAACCGCATGTATTCGACCAAGTGGTCGGCGTACCCTCACTAGTACGCGGGGTATGCGGTTATCATGCTCAGCGAAAGCTGACCCCCTCGGGGGAACGTTTTTAGTGTGCAGGTACCCGAAGCGGTTTGGTCAAGGTAAGAGACCGGTGGCACACCCTTTTAATCAGGAAGCAAGTAGTTGTGAGGAATGGGTAGTGGGTAGACTCCTAGTGGGTATGTGTTAGTTTGGAGGAGGTAACATTCTTGTATAAGGATCGTAGTAAACTCGGTTATGTATTTTGTATTGTAAGGTTATGACGGAGTAAAGCGTTGAATGGAACATTGTAGTATTCGATTGATGAATGGAGTATATGATGCAAATGTGTAGTACTCGGGATTCCGGTCCATCAGACCGATGCGGTATGTAAAAGTAGTAGCCTTGGTAGTCACGTGGGTGACTAACGGCGTTGTATCACCCACTGTATGTAAGTATGTATCCGCTGCATGACTCTGAAAGCACGAGGAGATGGACGGTAATGATTGTATTAATGGTAGGGATGTTACAAAAACTGGTTTCAGAGACAAGTATCGCTCTGATGACTGGAAGTACCGAGTTTAGGAAATACCGAGTTAGGATTTAGAAGCTTAGGGCTAAGGGCTGAGTGTTAGCATTTGAGAGATGCTAGTTAGGAACTACCGGTGAGTACCGGATACCTACAACACCAGACCCGCCCTCCACAAACCCCTTGTATGATTTTCGAAAAGACGCCAGGGAGAAGAAAAGCCTTCTCATACTCGGGGAAAACCCGATATGGCAGTTGCGAAGCAGTCACACAGTAAACAAGAACCGACATATGGTAGATTCCAAGAATTGGGAGTCCCGGGGATGGACCCCGGTTGAACAACAATGGCCCGCACTAATAGCGGTTGGATGAGCCACTCCAATCACAAGGAGGCTGTAACTTACAACAGCATGGGGCGACGTGCTCAGCAGTCGCGAAACCTAGCTAACCAACCAACAACGGAAAGGAAGCACTAACCGCGTAACGGAATGAAAAGGGAGCAGCAATGGGGCCCGAGACACAAGTCTACAGATAGTAATACTTGAATAATACCACCAACGGTATGCTGGCTGACTAAGGGCATAGTCGGAAGCGGTTAACTCCAAAACTACGACGCCAAAAGGTTACAATACCTGGCCGACATAGCTTACACAGCTACAAGGATATCCACGGGATATGAACTGATAGGACTACAAGGGTAGTGCCTAAACAAGCTAAGGCTCAATAACCACGGTAAACCAGTGGGAACGAGCAACGAGGGAAAACATAAAACTAAATAAATGGGGATTCCTAAGGATTGGAGAAGTACCCCGACCAAGATAACCATGGCAAGACCCATGAGAAGCTACTTAAAAGGATCGAGTATCCCATTCCTAAATCAATAAGGTCAAGGGAAGAGTCAATAAGACTATCAAACACAAACAGAAACCATACCAAGATTGGTATAGGATTACCCAAAAACCACCAATACCACGCACTTGCCACGGCAAGTGCAGTAAGGACAGAGATACGTAAAGGAACTCTAACACGCCACAGGTACCTAGTAATGTACCGTGACTACGATGAAGCAATTACAGGATCACAAATCCTGACACTGAAAGAATGGAACCTTGGAAAGGCCTAACGGCCCGACCACTGAATTTAGAACATACCAGTTAGCGAGAAGCTAGACTTGGTCAAGACCTCAAACATGGGTATGCCATGAGGGACTTCTTTTAACGCCGAACCATAATTTTAAAACCCAAAATTTTTCTTTCAAAACCACAACCTTTCTTTAAAACCTTGGATTTTTAAACCAAACCAACAGCATTACGGTTAGTATCATGGAATGATACAAGAGGAGTTGACAATAGAATACTTCACCTAGGCGTGTGACGAACACTACGAGTGTACCCAATCACGGGATGTGGGACAACTGCACTCCGAAGGAGCTTGCGGGCCTGACATATAGTTGGGTAAGTGGTAACGTATCAACAAGGTACCCCACGTATGTATACGTGTAGTGTGCGACACACGGGAAGTAGTCAACTCCGTTCTACGGACCATGAGTGAGTTCAAATCAGAACAGCTAGACACCTCAGACGATCAAGTATAAAGGAACTCAGAGAATCCATCTGAAGATGAGGAATAAGAACTAGGAAGTGCAAAGAGCACATACTAGTAAGTATAGACATTGGCTATGTCTCAAATAATCCAAGCAATTACCTGACAGCTGGATGGAATACCCAGCCTAAACACAGTAAGGCGAATGCCTAACGTGAACCTAACAACGCTCAATAAACTGGGCGGAGTTCCCAAGAACAACCCCAAGATTACCACGAGTGTAATCCATCATGGAAGGGGATATCAAACCTGGTCTTAAGCACTAGGAGCAAGTGTAAACAGTCTACCCAAGAATGGGAGACGTTATAACCCAAAAGGGACAACTCAAGTACGATACCACAAGACGGTACAGTGGACAACATATCATAAACATTGGCCGGATGTAACGGCATAATTTAACAACACCCAGGAGCAATCCTTGAGGGTGACTGGATTAACAACAGTCAAACAAAGCGTCAAGATAAGAATACAGGAGCTGGAGCGAACACTCGGTTAAGACACCGAAGGGATTTCACTTGACAGGAAATACCTTAGACTACAAAAGGCACTGACCAACACCAGGTTCCCTACGAGTCTCCTATGAACGGAAGCGTGATGCCACGACTTACCATGGAGCCCGATAATATCTCCAACCTATGACGGTATACATGGAGTGGAAACACGTATAAGCAGCTTGCAAAGAGCATAGCTTGCAGCAATACGGCTCAGAAGCCGTAAACCAAATACGTTATATGAACTTAAACGGTTGCAAAACCTGCACCAGTTGTTAGTAAGACTTGCAAGAGGTATTGCCTCATACGACAAGAAATCAACAACTGGACCATCAATTCAAACCCAACTTTATGAGTGGCTTGGACTGATGGCTATCTCAATGTCACTGTCACTAGAGCATCACCCTAGTATACAGTAGACAAACCCTTAATTTTCCTTCATGCCTTCTGTAGCAATGGTAGCACAGGGGCATAAGAGTCATGATGATGCCAACATTGGCCTAGTCCACACTTGGACACTACGAGAAACCCAAGGGAAGGTACCCCTCGTTAGTCAAAGACCACTAATGTGGTGAAGATGTGAACCCTTAGAAAGGCTTCCATCTATTAAAATAGTAAAGCCTACGCTTGTAGATATTGCCAAGAGGCGATGGAATAAGGAAATGAGATTTCCAAACCATCACGACTTAAGGAGCAAGCATACTCCGTATGCACCCAAGCATGTGGTGAACCGTTGTAAAACACCAACATAATAACCTTGCTATGAGACGTATGAGTGGCGACAAACCCCTCAACAAGAACTTACACCTATCAGTGATAAAATACTCTTCAATTAGAGAACGGGACCAGAAAACCCCTAAAGTTTCTTGGGATGTCCCGGTGATATGCATACAAGTGAAACTGCACAGCTAGAGCCTATAACCAATGCTCAGCACTATGGAGACAATAATTGTCAAAAACAACCAATGTGTGTGCACACTACACACCATGAATGACCAACGCTCAAGAGAGCTAGTAACCCGATAAACCACTTCATCCTTGGTCAACGAAGTTAGTTGGCAAACTATATCATGAATGAGGAAATAATGTGAGGTAAGCTAACCTACACATGAAACCTAAATAGAAATAAAACATCCCCACAAGGGGAAGATAATAGTATTACGGTATACTTCGACAACCGTCATACATACGAACTAGGAACCGCCTAGTGTAATCACACCATAAGGAAATGGTGCTGATGACAATAGCAATAAGTAAAGAGGAACTAACACAGTAACAGGAACAACAAAAACAATGTTGTACAATGAGTAAGAATACGGCGCGTAACAGGCGACCGCTATGAGGAAGTAACAGATAATAACATGGAGTATAAGTATGAAATGACATGAAGAATAAGTATGGAAAACAGTCAGAAATATTCTTTCCTATCACATAAGTGACCTACTGTCAAGCGTTTACGCCTTGCACTCTGTATGACTGAGTGTTTTGGTATGGCACTTGTGCAGCTAATGATCTAATGGGATGGCTAGGGATATGGAAAATGTAAATCGTAGTAAACCCTTCTTCTCACCAACAAACATGGCATAAGCCAGCTAAGAAAGCTTAGCAATAGACCGTGCAGCCTGAGGCCAAAGAAACACGAAGAGTGTGAAACACACTTACAATCACAAGATGTGAATTCCGTTGGAATAAAGGTGAAAGGAGACATAACAAAGTCACAAGGACCGACGCATAGAAAATGCAGGGTCATACAAGTAAAGGACACTTGTACTGAACCAGAAGACCTGGTATAATTCAGAAGCTATTGGCAACAGAGGAAGCACTACAACTGAATAGTGACTTAACCTCGCCCGACAATAAGTCGGAGGAACTTAATGAGTAATCGTGGAAGCACAAATAGCATGTACAGTAGATTACTAGAGAGCTGGTTATTAATCTTAAACTCATTGAGTTCAAACATGGTAAAAGAATACCGCATTTGTTTAGTAAACCTTATTCCCATAATAGACGGATAAGAAGGTGATGTATAGCACATTAAGGATAACAAGAAGGGTGAATAACTCGAGTTATTAGGGTCCCACAACAGAAGCTAGTGGGCCCTAGCTAGGAGATAATATACCTAGTAAGTATAGCAAAATGGCTATTAATGCCTTGAAGCCTAATAGGCTAGAACCGAATTAATGATGAGTTAAATAAACTCATATAGAAATCCTGGGTGCAAAGACTAAACCATTGGTATGGTTAAGACCCCTTTGACCAGAGCATATTGTATAGTATACCGTAGTGAAGCTAAACGCTTCAGTTTGCCTAGACTGATTAAACCAATGTTTAATAATAATAACATATGGTAGATTACGTGGGCGTAATCCCTTTTAAGGGGGGTAGAGCGAAAACTGCATAATGTGAATTTTATAAATAAAACACATAAACCATAATGTGTATGGCACAAATGAGAATCGAATTGATGATTGATACTATGTTAAATAAACATAAGTATTCATTCATATTGCAATTATGGTAATTAGGCATGAGAGATGCAAATACCATGGGATGGATATACCTACCCTGTAACACCAGGTAAGAGTATTAATAAAAGAAAAGTAATGAGTAGTGGACGGAGCTCCACAAGTATTGTAGTCGTTGAAGAAGTGGTACGAAACGATTGAGAGTAGTAGAGGAATGTAGCCCATGAGTAGTGTAAGTTATGGGAAGTAAATTAAGGATGACTAAATTTCATAAGTATGGTAATCCCTAGTTAGAATAATTGAAATGATGGAGAGTAATGGAGGGAAGTAGTGAAGGTTGAAGAAATGAGCATTTAGGTATTGAACCATGGAGTAAAGCATTCGGGAAGTAGAGTGAGGATGATTGATGGATTGATTCCATCCTTTGGAGATGTATGAATTCGTATCACAACTAGAAAGGGTAAAAAGATAGAAAATGACAACAATTAAATTAATTGTTTGTTTGAAACTGATGTGGGAAGTCGAACTTGATCTTGATCAGATCGGGGAAAACCGAACACAAATTGGGGTGGAAAGATCATTCAACACTGATGCTGATCACATCAGGGTCGAATGATTCTTGAAGCTCCCCTCAAGTGGTCACAAGAATCACACATAGGATAGAAGTAATGAATATAAATTGAAATTTGGAGTTGTATGCTTTAGAAAGATTTCTAATTAGCTGTAGGAAGGAATTTCCTTAGCCTGGAGATGAAGGATTTGTGGGAAGCTTGTACCGGAGAAGATAGTAGTGTAGCATGTTGTAGTATTCCAAGGGCAGCAGGACATAAAGGAGTCCTGTGTCTAGATGACCTGAGCTCCTGCGGATTGTATGTGTATTGCATTGCTTTGGGGATAGCTTTGCATTGTATGTAGGTATAAATTTTGCAATGAGGAACCGGATGGTTGATAGTAATATGGATTGGAGTAATTATGGTGCATTGGTATGAGATGGAAAGGAGAAACCTTGAGTAATGGATTTGGGAATTGTAAGGAGAAAGAAGGTATGGCCTTGGTATTAGACATATAAGAATGAGTAAGCATTGTAAACCTATAACCTCGAACAACTTTGAGGACAAAGTTCTTAAGGGGGTAGATTGAAATACCCCGACCTTAAATATGGTGATTAAAATTATCCTAATCCGTATTTAAGAGCCTAATAACGCTTAAGTAATATTGGGGAGGAAAAAAAAATCCTAAAGAAATAAAGAAACGCTTAAAAGCGGAAAATGCTAAATAAGCGTTAAATAACTATAGGAGGTATGAGACCTAGGGTAGCGTAATATATGGATTATAAAGGCTTACCAAGGACTATATATTATATAGGAACGACTCCCGAAGAAAACGGATCCAAATAATGTATTAAAACGCTAATAGAGTGTTAATGCACGTTTTTCGAGAAAACCCGAAAACATGATTTTAAGTGGTCAAACGAACCCGTAAAAAAATTATAAGTCATTAAATAAATATTATTAAGCATTTATGGAAGCTTAATAACCAATAAAAATAATTAAGCGAGAAAATTCCGGAAAACGAGCCCGGTTAGTGAATAGTACCTAAACCGGGTAAAATAACGAGCGTTTTCTGTAAAAGACGAAAACGCTCCAACTTGTGTAACAGTAGGGGGCGGTTTTTAATGGGTTAAATTAACCCCTCTCACACACATGTAACTACCTAAGTAAATAAGAGAGTAAAAGCAAAAAGTAATAAAGTAGAAACTACTTTATTCCCTTCCCTCTCACCTCACTCTCACATTTCACTCACTTCTCTCTTTCCTCTTCCCCCTCCACCGATTTCTCTCTCTTCTCTCCCTCTGTTGGGCGATTTTGGAGAGCTTCAAGAAGCTCCAATGGAAACTCTCACTTCTCTCCCATGCTCTACCTCCATTTGAGCTCCAATCACAAAAATAATTACATATTTGTAATCCCCTCATCATCCTCTACACTTCTCTCTTTTCAAAATCCGAAAATGAGCAACTTCATCTACATGGGTCTTCCCCATTTGAAGAGAAAAGCACACCATTATGGAGCTTGGAGTCTCCTCTTTCTAACAAAGTAAAAATCTCCATGAAAGACCTCACTTTTCTCCATCTCCTTAGTATGGCCGATTTTTGTCTCTCTCTCTTACCTTGTTTTCCTCTTGTTTTGGGGTTTTGCTTCAACCCTCCAATGGTGATGAGAACACCTTCTTGAACCAAGGGCTAAAATCCCTCCTAAGACACTCCAAAGGTAAACCCTAGAAATCTTGTTCTAAACATTTTTATGAACTAGCATTAATTAAGGGGTAAGTATGTTAATTACACATATTTTGTGTGCTTTGGGTGATGGGAATGGAGTTTGGCAACTCCATTCCCAATGTGGCCGATTTGGGCAAGGAAGAAAGGAAGAAGAGAATTGAATAGGGATGAAGGAAGTATAAGCTCAAGGTAAGAGCTCCTTCCTAATGTTAAATTCTATTGCATTAGAGTAATGGGAATGGGTAAAATATTTAAAGAACCCAAAACCTTGTACTAGTATTGAGAATTGTGAAGTTCGAGTATTAAAGAGCAAGTATTTGAATTGTAGGCTTTGGAGCCAAATGTGATGTGTATGTGTATTGGCATTGTGGATTGAGAAAGTATTGAGGAATTTATATTTGTATGTGTGCTGGTAGAACCCTTGTGGTTTGGCTAGAATAGGGATGAATTGATGCGAAAGGAGATGTGTGGATAAGTAAGAAAAGTAGATGAACTATGGCAAAATTTTGGTAGGAATATGTACATGTGTGGATGACTTGGTGAATGGGAGCACCAAGGTGTGTATTGGGAGATAGTAGAGATGTTAATGACCATGGAATGGTGGTAGTGGTATGTGATTAGGAGAGTATAAAATCTGTAGCAAGAAGTATTGGATTTCATCGGAGGAACTAGGAAGAATTAGAGTACAAGACCTAGTAGGGTGCATGTTGGACTTGGGTATAGATGTGTAATTGCTTGGAAATGTATTTGGGGTGCTAATGATGGTACTAGTAGTAGGAGTATTGAGTGTAAGAGGTTGGGACAAAAATCTGTAGCATTGAAGGATGTAAACTGTTGTAAGTGTGGAAAGGAAATGAGGAAATTGAGTAAGTTGATTGATGGATTTAGCAAGGGACTTGGTGGATGAACTAAGGGGTATTAGGAGGTTTAATTAGTGTTAAAACATGTGGGATTAAGTGTAGGAACAATGGGGAAGTAATGGGTAAGAAGAGGGACTGAAAACAGAAATAAAAATGCAATTACTGGGCCGGACCGGACTTGCAAGGTCGGTCGAGCCCAGATTTACAAAGGACGGAAACCTTCTGGAATGGACCGACCTTGGGACCGGACATGCAAGGTCGGTCGGCCCGAAGAATTTCCCGTAATGTAACCTACTGGAATGGACCGACCTTGCGACCGGACTTGCAAGGTCGGTCGACTCAAAATTTTTCCGTCTTGTAACTTTCTGGAATGGACCGACCTTGCGACCGGACTTGCAAGGTCGGTCGGGCTAAAAATTTTCCGTCCATAACTCACTGGAATGGACCGACCTTGGGACCGGACTTGCAAGGTCGGTCGGCCCTGAAATTTTCCAGCGCATTTCCCTACTGACTTCGACCGACCCTGGGACCGGACTTGGGTAAGGTCGGTCGAGTCAGACAAAAAAAAGTGTAATTAAATTAATTAATCATATATATATATATATATGTATGTGTATACCCACATATACATATGTACACACATGTAAGTATACCAAGGTTAAGTAAGGAAATAAACTTGAAGAAAGTAAACAGTGTGTAAGTATAAGAACTTCAAAGACTTAGTAAGTATGAGTTAGGAAGCGTGAGAGTGATCGAGTTAAGTTAATGATAGTTAGATTAATCACTCGATTATATGTGTACTATAGGACTTGATTTGTGAACACCGGAGGAACGTCGGATACAAGTACAACGGTGAACGGTATGATTTCTTCATGCCTTGTATCCTAATCTGGTTACCCCGATTTGTGTGCTTATTTGATCACCTAATAAGATAAATGCACGAATCGGACTATATTGCACTTACTTGTGCTTGTTTACATTGTTCTTGATATTCGTCTTGAACAATAGTTTGTATAATTCATGAAATATATGAATGATGATGAACTGTATTCGAATCTTGTATTGTACTTAAGTATTGTATTGTATTTCGTACGAATGGGTATTGAGCAATGTATTTGTGTATGTGGCTTGAGTGAATGACTTCTACTAATTCCTAACCACCTAACTTCTAACAAAAGTACTAAGTAAATTGGAATGAGTAGAAGTCCGATATAGCTTCGGCCACGCGTGAGGATGAGGAGACACAAGAGGTTGGATCCGATTTCTGGTTCTTAAACTGGTCCACGGCCCAAATCCCTTAAATGGGTAGCATCCTGGATTGGTGAGCCAAGTAAATCCCGGTGGTGGGACCGAGTAGTTCCCCGGGCCGGAGGTCCCGACGACTTAACATGAGTAAGAGTAAGTAAGTAAGTAAGTATGTATGAGTATGAGTATGTATGTGTACTGTGGAATGAGTAAAAGAGTAATCTCCACCCGATTAACCCGGGTGGACCAACATGAGCTAACAAGGACATGTATTGTGTATGTATTGCGTATGTATTGTATATGTATTGTGTACTGCGTATCTCGGAAAGGTAAGGATGTATCTGACGGCTTGTATGGTTACCCTGTATGTATTGAAGTGTGTGTAATGACGTGTATGTAAGTATTCCTTGAGTAATGTATTGTGTAATTGTTATAAGAGCATGTAGCAGGTATGTATGGATAAAATGAACCGCATGTATTCGACCAAGTGGTCGGCGTACCCTCACTAGTACGAGGGGTATGCGGTTATCATGCTCAGCGAAAGCTGACCCCCTCGGGGGAACGTTTTTAGTGTGCAGGTACCCGAAGCGGTTTGGTCAAGGTAAGAGACCGGTGGCACACCCTTTTATTCAGGAAGCAAGTAGTTGTGAGGAATGGGTAGTGGGTAGACTCCTAGTGGGTATGTGTGAGTTTGGAGGAGGTAACATTCTTGTATAAGGATCGTAGTAAACTCGGTTATGTATTTTGTATTGTAAGGTTATGACGGAGTAAAGCGTTGAATGGAACATTGTAGTATTCGATTGATGAATGGAGTATATGATGCAAATGTGTAGTACTCGGGATTCCGGTCCATCAGACGATGCGGTATGTAAAAGTAGTAGCCTTGGTAGTCACGTGGGTGACTAACGGCGTTGTATCACCCACTGTATGTAAGTATATATCCGTTGCATGACTCTGAAAGCACGAGGAGATGGACGGTAATGATTGTATTAATGGTAGGGATGTTACATATATGCTAAGTTCTCCAAATGTGTGTTTTGGCTTGACCAGGTCTCTTTCCTAGGTCATGTCATCTCAGATGCTGGGATCTCAGTGGATCCAGCAAAGATTGATGCCGTACGTACTTGGCCAAGGCCGAAGACTGTTACCGACATCCGGAGCTTTCTCGGTCTGGCAGGTTACTACAGGAGGTTTGTTAGGGATTTCAGCAAGGTCGCGAAGCCGATGACTAATCTGATGAAGAAAGATGCACCGTTCTTGTGGATGACTGACTGTGAGAAATCATTTCAGAGTTTGAAGGACTCACTGACCACTGCACCGGTTCTGACCATTCCAGACGGTACAGAAGGCTTTGAGGTTTATTGTGATGCATCCAGTAGAGGGCTGGGTTGCGTGCTCATGCAACATGGTAAGGTGGTGGCATATGCCTCACGCCAGTTGAAGAAACA
This sequence comes from Limonium bicolor, assembly GCA_023374045.1. Classification (NCBI taxonomy): domain Eukaryota; kingdom Viridiplantae; phylum Streptophyta; class Magnoliopsida; order Caryophyllales; family Plumbaginaceae; genus Limonium; species Limonium bicolor. The sequence goes on from CM041783.1 coordinate 116,384,685, forward strand.
TGAGGAGAACTACCCCACACATGATTTGGAGCTGGGAGTTGTAGTCTTCGCTTTGAAGATATGGCGCCACTACTTATACGGGGTTAGTGTGGGAATCTACACCGATCATAAGAGTTTGAGATACATATTCACTCAGAAGGAGTTGAATCTTCGACAGAGGAGATGGTTAGAGTTTCTGAAAGACTATGACATTGACCTCCAGTACAAAGAGGGAAAGGCCAATGTTGTAGCAGACGCCCTGAGCCGTCGAGCACACTCACTCCATTTGCTAGTTTCTTTCTCCAGCTTGGTTGATGAGGTGCGAGAGGCTCAGAGGTCAGATGAGTACATGAGAGAGGTCAAGAAGAAGCTGACAGATGGTACCTTTGAGAGTCAGAAATACGACTTCAGACTTCATGATGATGATCTGATCAGACTAAAGGGCCGGTTATGCATACCACGGGGCAACACGGATCTGAAAGACCGTATACTTAGGGAATCACACTGTTCTTCAGTTTCCATCCACCCGGAGCCTCTAAGATGTATAAAGACATGAAGAGATACTTCTGGTGGTCGGGGATGAAGACAGATGTTACCGAGTTCGTCTTGAGGTGTCTCACATGCCAGAAGGTAAAATTCGAGCACCGACGACCGGGCGGAATGGTACAATCGATGCCAGTTCCGGAATGGAAGTTCCATGATATCCCCATGGACTTTGTAGTTGGACTTCCACCTGCTAGGGGAGGTCTCAACATGATATGGGTGGTGGTGGATCGCCTTACCGAAGTAGCCCGATTCATACCGATGAAGGATACTTGGAAGGTGACCAAATTAGCTGAGTTGTTTGAGAAAGAAATCATGAGACATCACGGGGATACCGAAGACCATAGTGTCAGATAGAGATACCAGATTCCATTCGAGGTACTGGAGAGCTACTAGAGAAGCGTTGGGTACAGAACTGAAGTTGAGTACCGCGTTCCATCCTCAGACAGATGGTCAGACTGAGCGTACTATTCAGACACTCGAGGACATGCTGAGAGCATGTGCCTTAGACTTCCATGGCAGTTGGATTGACAGACTACATCTGATTGAATTTTCATACAACAACAGCTATCATGATTCGATCAAGATGGCACCTTTTCAAGCGTTGTACGGTAGACCATGTCGTACACCGCTCTGCTGGGATGAGTCGAGTGAGATGGTCATTATAGGACCAGAGTACTTAGAGCAAGTTAAGGCTGAAGTTCAGCAAATCAGGGAGAGCATGAAAGCTGCTCAGGATAGGCAGAAGTCGTATGCTGATGTTCGACGACGGGACTTGGAGTTCGCAGTGGGCGACCAGGTATTTCTGTGAGTTTCACCGATGAAGGGTGTATTCAGGTTTGGGCAGAAGGGCAAATTAAGCCCGAAGTTTGTTGGTCCTTATGAGATTACGGAGCAGGTGAGCCCGGTTGCTTACAGGTTGAATTTACCTGCTGAGCTGGGTAAAGTGCATGATGTTTTTCATGTTTCACAGCTAAAGAAATACATGCACCACCCCTCCCATGTGTTAGAACCTGAGAAGTTGACTTTAGAACCAAATATGAGATCCGTGGAGACTCCTCAGAGAATCTTGGACAGAAGACTAGGGACACTCGCCACAAGTCAGTGCGACTGGTGAAGGTTCTCTGGTCTAACCAGGATGTCGAAGAGGCCACGTGGGAATTAGAGGATAAGATGAGGGCGAAGTACCCATCTTTGTTTACTGACTAGATCATCCGTATAGGGTACGGGGCGTACCCTTTTTAAGGGGGGTAGAGCTTCCTCGCTTTTGAGTTAGGAAACAAACTTGTTGTCGTTTGTTTGGTTGTTTAAGATGTGAATTTGTGTAAGTTGCTACACTTTGGTGTTAAGTTGAGTTATGTATAATACTTATGTATTGTATTTGAGATTGACCTTTGAGTCTTGAGATGTGTGAATGTGAATATAAGATGTGGTGTTAAGATTAAGAGAATTGAGTACCGTGAATGGTTAAGTACATATGTGAACTTTGAGGACAAAGTTCTTTTAAGGGGGTAGATTGAAATACCCCAAACTTAGATATGGTGTTTAAATGATAAACTTTGTTATAAGGAGGCTGAATAATGCCTTAGATACATTAAGAAACCATTTTAACCAAGAAAACATAAGGAAACACCAAAAGAGCAGTTTAAGCAAAAACGTGCTCTAAGCTTGGAGAGACTTGGGTGAGTACCCAAATATTGTTCTAAGACCTTAGTAATATCCTAATGGTCATTTTAAATCAATTAACAAAGAAAACCAAGCTTGAAAACAAGTTAAAACACTAAATGTGCTTTAAGGACTCTTAAAGCACATTTTTGAAAAATTGTCTTGTAAATGGGTTTTGAGTGGCTAAATGTCCATCATTACTCTTTAATTAGCATGTGTACTAATTAGTATCACATTAGGAAGTCTAAATCAATTGGAAATCAAAAATTTCACAATTATGTGCACTAGTTTGTGAATAGTAACCAAATAGTGCCTAGATTAGTTTTTAGTCAATTTAGTTTAGTTAGTTGCTCAAACAAGACCATGACTAGCTTAATTAAAGGGAGTGGCCGATTTTTAAGGTGATGATTCACCACTTGATCAAATAACAAAAGAGAAGAAGAGATAAAGTAAGTAAGGTGACTATTTACTTTTAAAAGAAATCTTACCTTTTAAGCCATCTATCTCCTCCTCTCTTCATTCTTCATCTTCTCCACCGGTTTCTTTTGTTCTCTCCCTTCTTCCTCACGTAAACAAGCAGCTCCATGCTAGCTTCAACTTCCCTTGCACACATCTTGCTCATTTAGCTCCAAAACCAAAACTAAATACATATTCTTCTTAGTTAGCTCAAGCTCTCTCTTTCTATCTTTTCAAAACATCAAGAGCTTTGATTTGGTGCCAAGCCAAACCACCATTAGAGGAGGAAACTCAAGCTTGGAGACTCCATTGGCTTCTCCATTCTGTTAAGGTAAAGAAAGTGTAAGAAAATCTAGGTTTCCATCACTTTTCTTCATGACCGAAAATACATGCTCATGAGGCTTCATTTTAATGCCTTGTTCTAGCTTTTTTTCTACTCTCAAAGGATTGAGGAGGTCCTTCTTGCTTCATATCCAATCTTGTCTTGAGAAACCAAGGTAAAACAATCACCTTAATACCTTAAAGCACATTTTGACCTAGGGTTTGTTCCTTAGGGTTAATGTATTATCTAGTACTCATTGGAGTCATTGGAAATTGGTTAGAACATTGGCAAGGAGATATATATTGGTGACCAAGATTGAGCAAAGAAAAACCTAGGGAAGAAAGTTTGTAAAGCTTGTAAAAGAACAAGGTAAATTACTTACCTTAAGGTGTTTTATTGTTTAAGGGAATGGGATTTAGATATGTGATGAGCTTAGTGTAGAGTTTACATTAGAAAAGGGCTATATATAACCTAGGAGAAATAATGACTATGTTTGAGAACTTGTGACTAAAGAGCCAATGAGAAAAGAGATACTCAAACAATGTTGAGATGAATTACAAGAAGCATTTTATTTCAATGGGAGCCTTGTTGTGTGTATTCGCAGGTTAAAGGCAAATATATGTGGAAATTCAGTGGTTAAGATTATTGTCATTTAAGGGCCTAAGTGCCAAGCATTTAAGTTTATACACTATGTAATGATGTGGTGTAGTTTTGGTGTAAATTGTGTGTTAAGGTGTTGTGATGAGAAGTTGAGTGATATTGGATGTTTGATGGAGAAAAAAAAACCAGGTGTAGGTTGTAACTATATACTAGAGAACCCATGGCAAAATTTAGAGGAGAACCTAAGTGTTTGAGATGTTCTAAGGAGATTTCATGACTAAGGAAGTGCTAGGAAGTTCTAGAGGTTGTCTTGATGAAAAAGGGTGAGATTAAGGTGTTTAAATGGCTTATAATGACTTAGGCATCACTATGAAGGATTTAGGAATCAAAAGAGTGTACTTGGGTATTTAGGACTTAGGTAAATGTTGATAAAAGAAGCTAGGAAACTTGGGTAAGTTAGATGTAAATGAGTGTAAAACTTTTAGATGATTTAGGTAGAAACTAGAGTTTAGAATTTAAGGAAAACCTTGGAAATTGTAAGAGGGATGCAAGTGGTGTATATGGTGTGGTCAAGTTCTTAAGGAGGCAACTTTTGGCTAGTAGAAGTGCTAGGTGAAAGGGATGTTGAAATGTAGGAAAGAAATAAGTGTTAAGTGTTGGTAGTTGTTGTAAGAATTGTGTAAAGGATTGGAATGATCTTTGGAGGTTGTTTTAATGAGTTTGGAGGATGATTTAAGGTGGGTTTAAGGGTCTAAATGATGTTAGAACACATTGGAAGGCTTGAGGAAAAGTTTAGTGAAGATTTGACAATGTATGGGCATGTTCTGGTGGCGTCCGACCCTGCGGTCCGACCCAAGCTTGGGTCGGACGGCCTCTGTTAGACGCCAGTGAATGGTTCTGGAATGGTCCGACCCAGAGGATTTGGGTCGGACATGGGACGGACGGGTGTGTTTTAAAGGGCGGTTAAATTTCGGGAATGGTCCGATGAAATACCCCTAAATTATGGACTTATAAATCTTGGGTCGGACGGCCTCTGTTAGACGCCAGTGAATGGTTCTGGAATGGTCGACCCAGGATTTGGGTCGGACATGGGACGGACGGGGTGTTTTAAAGGACGGACGGGTGTGTTTAGAAATTTTCCCAAGATTATGGACTTATAAATCTTATTATTAAATTCATAATACTATATAATAACTCACACTAACCCTAACTCATCCTAAATCAACCGAAAATTTGATCCAAAGTAGCCACCCTGCAAAACCGTAACTGCAGTTTCCAGTTTTTCCCTTCGAATCAGGTAACTTCGTCTAGCCATAACTTCTTCATTTCTCATCCAAATTTCATGTTCTTTAGCTCGTTTTAAAGAGCTCTAATCCCTCTACAACTTTTATGTTAATGACCAAATCTAATTCTCAATCATATGGAAGATATAGGCGTCTAAAGTTCCGACCCTGATCTGGTCGCGTTTTGCCCAGAATTTTTCCAGAAACGAGAAAGTAAACTCGTAACTTTCGGGTTTGATTTCTTCTTGTGTGTTGTGAGTTAGAGTGAGTTCTTGTTATCAATACGTAGATCTAAGTTTGCTCTTTCCAATGAGCCTTACTCATAGCCTAACTCGTTTTGTACTGCTAGTTATAGATCTTCGAAGTTGGCACCACGAACTGCTCAAAGTTTATATTTTTCCAGTTTTTCCGATTTCGTTTTCACTCAATTCGCACAACTCCGGTAAGTTTCCGATCAATTGCTCCGTTATTGTCATTCATAGTCATGTTACCGCCTCAATCCATGTTCCAATTTGATCAATTACGCTCTAGATTGAGGGAATTAGGGAGAATTGAATTCGGAAACCGTTTAGAACCCTAACATTCGAACTAAACTCGAATTCCATCGTATAGTGCATTATAATTGGAGAAACTGGTATCAATAGAACCGAAATTCGATTTCGAATCCATAGAAACAAGAATCACTCGATTTCGTTCTGTAGATTAGGAGATATCGGTGATTTAGTACTCGATTTGGTTAGTATGTTCGCTGATGAACTAGGAGTACAGGGGCCGTCCGATCTCGCTTTAAAAGATTGGACGGCCGAGATTAGATCGTGCTATTAAATAATTAGTATAAGTTTATAAAATTCCAGTAAATAGTCCTAACTTGTTTAATTAATTTAAATACCTTCCCGAATGTATTTTGACTTGAAATTTTAACCATAGATTACTTATTTAATCTAGTTTATTTTGATGTAAATATTATGGTTTTGGAGTTTTTAAACGTAAGTTATGATTTTTGCAAGTAACGGGTTTTCTGGAATTATTTGGCTAAATTTAAAAGATATTTTTATGAAATAAAAATTTTATAATATGTCTTAAATTTTATAGTTACTGTATATTAAATTTGGGAATTTTTGGGCAATGGTAAAAGGTTTTAAAAATTGTGTTTATGAGTTTTTCATAAGAATAACCAATAATATAAGGTTTTTAATGTAACCAAAAATTAAAGTATGGTTTGTTAATTAACTTTTAAGTTGGGGAAAATAAGGGAAACTAGATTAACATTTTATAACAGTAAGTTTATAAGTGTTTTGGTATTGGCTTTTAAGAGAAGTGAAATTATTTACATATATGTATATATACTTATTTAGTAGAAACTTATATAAATTAAGGAATTTAATTATCCTACATTTTATTTACTATATTATATGGGAGTTAATATTTTTAATTAAACTAAGGAATAAATATATATTTTTTACGCGTTTATAACAGGGAACTAAGTAGTAACTTAAAGTAAAACAAGGAATTTATTTAATTAACACTTATAATAACTAAATGCTATAAGAGCTAGTACCCTGTGATATGGTATAAGAAATACTTAACGAAACATACTTGGAATACAGTTAAGGTTGTATTAATAAGATAGTTTAAATATGATAAGTTACATAGGGAATGTCTTAGTAGATTTCTAGTACGGGTACACTTATATATATTAAATAAATAAAGGAAATACTTTATTTAATGAATCATAGGTCGGTTGTAGTTATGCCTAAAAGTTATTAAACATAATTAAATACAATAAACTACATAAATAATGTTTTGAACAAATCCTAGTATATATAATATATACACATTTAACATAAATAAAATTAGATACCTTGTAGGAAATATACTACGAAGGAATTAATAAGTTAAACTAAACCTATACATAATACTATTAAAAGAATATTATATGAGCTAGTATTGAATTGTGGTTATGAAATTGAGCTTAAAGGGTTATCTTGGATTTCTAAGATTTATATAAACCATATTAGAATACATGTGTAATATTATTTGTCAAAGACCATAATGTAAATCTATAATTTGGTTAGGTAATTAATAAGTTGGGACTTAGGAATATTTGTAATTAGATTTTACACAAATAGAACTTACTATATAATTAATGATAAATGTAATACTTTTACATCTAAATGTTCTTAATATATAAAAAATAATAAAATAAATAAAATACTTTTACATCTAAATGTGAGGTGGATTAGTAAGTCTAGATTTAATCATTTCTTAACATTTATGGTATTGGAATATAACTTAATGTTTTAAGATAAAATCATTAAAAGGGTTATGATATAAAACTATATTAAACTATGATTTGGAAATTTATCTAAATAATAATCCTTAAGTTTCTTGGCATTAGATAAGCCATATGAAATACATTTATAACATTTATTACCAATACTTAGGATGTGAGTTTACAATTAAGTGAGGTATGTAGTAGTTAGAATTTATAGAAGGTTTATAAATAGGAATTTGATACTTAAAACCTTTGAACCTTTTATTAGATAAAACTAAGTTACATCAGATATTATATTGATATACTTTACGGTAATGGGAATTAATGATAGGTTATTTGAATATAAAATATGAGAATTTTCATATAACTAACAATTTCGCTTACGAACCAGAATTTAATTCTTTGATAAATTCTACTCTATGTAGATATATTGTCCATCCTAAATACAATAAAGGGAATTAATATTAAGTTATTCCTTTGAAACCTTAGGCTTTGTAAAACAATTTATAACGTATTTAAGGCTTAAGTTTATTGAAGTTTAGTACAAAAGGATTATACATAGTCTATAGAGTGTTTATGTGTAAAAATAAAACATTTAGGAGATTAAAGGTAAGTAAGGATACATAAAAGGTTATATTTAAACACCTTATTATATAGGTAATAATTAAGCAAATAATGTACCTTGTGAATACTAAATGTAAGAGTTCGATAAGTCTAAGTTAACTATAATATAGTTGTTTCAATATGAGAGGTAATTCAACATCTTATGACAAGATTATTAGACGGTTATAGTAGGAAGTCATTCTGAACTAAGGATATGGTAATTGAGTTTAGTGGCTCAATTAAGTTATAATAAAATGTATCCACAACATTATGTTTCCAATGTACAAGATGTTGATCTTAATTAAGTTAAGGGAAAGACTTAATCATAATGGGTTGTCTAGTAGATATTGTTTAAATACATAATCTTTACATTGTGAGATAATATTATAGTATTCTGAGACGAGTCCATCATAGGTCATAATACAATGTTTATTCTAAATTAAGAATAAAGGTATTGAGCTTAAGATTATTATTGAATTCTTAGATTTAATTATATAATATAAACACATTTATGTTATAAAGGTCTCAAAAGTCTTGAATGTGAGGATTGTGGTTAAATATGAATTAAGTGGATAGGAGTGGACAGTTAGCAGGTGTTAATAAAATACATTCCTTGATCCTACAACCTTGGGCTATACAACGTTCTCAGATAACTCAAAGATTATACATAACATTTAAGTGAGGGCTTAAAAGACAAGGGAGACTTTGGAATAAGAGTAAGGAGTTTATTTAAGCTTAACATAGGCTACAAGTGATTGATGATAGACTACCTTTAATATTCTTCAGAGTACTGTTGATTGTTTGCGCAAGTTGACTAGAACTGCTACAGCGTTACCCAGGTACGATTTCTCGTACTCAGCTTGTTGTGTTTTGGACTCTATGGAATGTTTTGTAAGATTTCTCGTACTCCGATATTTTTGCTGATTGACTTGTGGAATGTTTTGGAAAACGCTAAATGACTTTAAGAGGAATTTCTAAAAAGGAAATGGTTGTGTGACTAACCCAGCTTGTGTGACTAACTGAGCCTTGGATGTGAAACTCACTTGGGTATTGGTTCCTTCTATTTGGTTGTTCCATTAGACATTGACTGCTTAGGGTTTACGCTTCTGCACTCTGTAGGACTGAGTGTTTTGGTATTACTCTGGGTAGTTGGTGATCTAGTGGGAATTTGGAAAAAGGTCAATCTTGGAAATTCTTCTTTTGACTCTGGATATCATTTCATCCATGAGCTGGATCTTGATGTTTCGACGTGCGCGCGTCTTCAATGGTAACAGTGAGGGGCTGTATATCCCCTGTCCCAGAAAGGGACGTGATAGACAGTGAGGGGCTGTATATCCCCTGTCCTTAGTGGACGTGATAGACAGTGAGGGGCTGTATATCCCCTGTCCTTAGTGGACGTGATAGACAGTGAGGGGTTGTATATCCCCTGTCCTTAGTGGACATGATAGACAGTGAGGGGCTGTATATCCCCTGTCCTTAGTGGACGTGATAAACAGTGAGGCGTTGTATATCCCCTGTCCAAAAAGGACGTGATTGGCGGTGGGGGCCATCTCTCCCAGTTGAAACTATTCCACTCTTGAGTTCTTGGTTCTTGGATCTGTTTTATCATTCCTAGTCCTTTGTGACTATCTGAGTTTTTCTACTCCTGATGGGAATTGGGTTTAACTAGGGAAATGGATGTTCACTAACACATGATGTGATTTTGCTTCTCTAACTTTACCTTTTTCTATCATTTATCTTTATCCTTAACTTGTTATCTTTGGCTTGATGATTTTTAAGTGCCTTGTTTCCCTGCTTTACTTTCTAGAGTTTATTTCAAGTTACTGTTTATTTTGAAGAGTTATGTTTAAAAGATTGTTTTGGAGAATTATACCAGTTCCATTCCAGGGAACTGACTCACCCCTCCCGGGGTGGGCTGCTTGGTTTCATCTTGCAGGTATAAATTGATTTACAGGTGGCCACAAAGAGCATGAGTGATTGGGATGGGATTAGGCTTATGGAGAGTGAATGTACTTTATTATTGTTATGTTAATGTTAAGTTTTCTCGAAGTCCAGACCGTAACTTAGTTAATTGTAATGGTTGTAATTGGTGAGGTTGGTACCGGGTGTTTGGAGCCCGATGGTTTGTAGCACCTTTAGTTTATTTTCCGCTGTTGTTTTATTATTATAGGGGTGTTACATCCGACCCAGAGGACTTGGGTCGAACATGGGTCGGACATATGAGGTTTAGAAGACGGAAAATTTCTGGAATGGTCTGACCCAGTTGGTTGGGTCGGACATGGGTCAGACATGTGGAGTTTTTCAAACCCGAAAGTTACTGGAAGGGTCCGACCCAGATGGTGGGTCGGACGGTGGGTCGGACGACCCTTAACACTTAAAAAAAACTTAAATTCTAAGAATGTTTAATGGTATTAATGGTACCCCATTTAGAGGGCATTGATGATTAGAAACCTTAGAACCAAAGGGGATTAAGTTAAGTTAAATATAAGTTCATAAGCTTAAGGTTAAGTTGCAAGATTAAGTTATAAGACTTAAGAAGTGTTAGTTGGGGACCACTAAGGGTTAAATAAGATAAATAAGTTAAGCAATGTATAGATACTTAATCATTTAAGTTGGATGGATATTTTAGGACTTGAAAGTTGGGAACCCGAGGAGTATTAAACAACCGGGACGATCGACGGTGAACGGTACAGTCTTTCTTGTGACCTGCTTGCTAACGAGGTGTCCCTCGGCTTGTGTGCTATCTGTTTAATTACTACGACTAAGACAAGATAAAGCATGCAACCGGTTATACTTATTCTCGTTGTGAATGTGTTTACTTTACACTAACCCACGAGACTTGAGAATGTTGCTAACTAAGTTTAGTACTCACTGGGTTAAGGATAAGAACTAAGTATTGGCGATTGTTGGTTTTTACCCATCAAGGTTTAACTAACACTTGGTAATTAAGACTTTCACTAACCATAACTTGGGGTGGGAGTGAGGAATCCGGAATGGTACCGACACATGTGTATTGGGGGAGGTCGGTATCTGAATCAGATCCGACTTCCAAATAAGACTTGTCATTAGACTCGTCGCCTAGGGTCAACAAACCGACCCGACCACCCGGGCTACTGTCTGAGGTGGGATGCACATTAAGGATGGCGTGGGGGGATCAAGCCTACATCCCCAACAAATTAAGAAAGGTAGCTTATCGTCGGATAGTGCACTGCTACCGGCTAGGGTTAACCAAGCCCTACAAAGATGAGCAACCAATTAAGGGCTAACCAATCTAAAAGTGGAGCGGTTGGAAATTATAAGGTTAAGGAGATTGTGGATCTAAGGAGTTAAGAACTAACTCACTTATTAAGGGAACGCCTGAGTCGTTCATTTGCTTCTGAGCTATTTATGTTCATTGTGGTTGTTGGTTTATTGCGTTTCATATTATGCTTATTATGCTAATCAACTTCCATGCTATCGACAATTAGTCGTCGTAGCCCCGTTAGCTTGGGGGCCACGAGAGGGTCGTACCAGCATTTGTGCTGACCCCCTTTGGGGGCTGTTTTTACACTTGCAGGTAAGCGGCCGATGAAGTCACACCACGTGAGTAGGAGCGGGTAGCCCTAGGTGGGACTTTATTTTGAGTACGGGTAGCGCCTGTGCACCCGTCAGTTAGTAGTTGAACATGATCTTGTGAAATACTGTATGGTTTTGGAGAATACTTTAAACTCGGTTGGTGTATGTTTTGTGGATATGTGATTGTAAATATTTAAGTAACGGTATTACTTGTTGGTTAGACCGTAGCAAGGTCCTGGTGATAGTTTATTTCCGCTGCGACGAATTCTATTAAGCGTTAAGTTTAGCGATAACCAAGATTGGCTTTGGATGGGGTGTTACAACAGGAGCAGCCACAAGAGCAGCCACAGGAGCAGCCACAACAGACACAAACAAAATCAGCAACAATAAAACGAAAGGGTAGGGGACCTGTTATACCCAAAATTTTGACCCCTCTGGTTAGGGTCTGTAAGGCTTTGGTGTTGTGAGAGGCACTTCAATCAAATAATGGGGGATTTCGGCTCGATCGGCGCATTCCGGGAAATGGGAAGCAGTTTCGTCATCGTCAGGGGCGTTTTCGTGACTTTTAAGGCTCCTAAAACCTTCTATAGGCTTTCTCTCTCCTCCAAAAGATGCTCAAATCAGCTTGAAATGTTTTGAAATTTTAACCCATGATAGAGGATGACATTTTAAGCATAATGACATTGGAATTTTGATTTTTCGAATTTCCAATAGTTTTCTAGCAATTTTCGATTGAATCTGACGAGAAATTCAATTTAAAAATATTCCAACATTTAAAAAATTCGATTCGACTTCAGAAAAATCATAATTGCCATCCTTGACACGTGGATAAAATTTTACATCAAAATACTTTTGGAAAGTCACTTAATTAAAATGCCAAAAAATCTTACTTTTACTAGATTTTCTTTATCTTTAAGAAAGTCTATATAAAGGGATAGATCTTTTGATAAAATCACAATCTCTCAAGCACTCAGAACCCTAGGCAGTCAAAACTCTTCTTCATAGCCAGCCTCCCACGTTTTTGCACCTTCAAGCACCAAAACAATACCGAAATCTCACCAAAATCAATGCTGAAACACATTTTTCAATTCACATCACATCCACAATCATCAAAACACCTCAAACCAGCACCAAAACGTGAAGAACATCACCAATTCTCAAAGGTCAGACAAAGCTCAGTTTGAATCCAATTCGGGAAACGGCTTCAACGGAGCATCGAAAGATTCCCGACGTGAAGAATCTCATTGACACAGAAGGTAAAACAGGTTGAGACCCCCTTCTTTTGATTCACTACGACTTCATTGGTCTTCTGTTAAATTTTGAGTGCAAACTAACCTTTCATAGCTTGTGAGTTGCTGTTGTTTAAGCTTTTGTCCAATTACTTGTTCGTTAAGTTTCGCATTAAACTCGATTTCAAATTGAAGACTTTTAAGCACTAACGTCTTGTACATCTTTCAGGCTACAAGCACATAAATTTTGAGCTAAAAAACACCGTCGGGAACCATCAAAAACCCACTGTCCGTGGGTGGTCTGTGACCTCGGACACATGGTTCGGGACCACGGACGGGTTGTCCGTGACCACTGACACCCACGGACGGTGGCGAGATTTCTTATTTTTCAATTTTCAAATTTTAAGGTTTCTGTCAATACATGTCCAGGCCCACGGACACCCTGTCCGTGGCCCGGACTTTTCAAGTTTGCGTTTTTATTTTAGTTCTAACTTCGTAATCATTTAATTCAATTGGGGTCGTGGTCTCGCACATTAGGTCCGTGCCCACGGAAGTAATTAAATTTAACCTAAGTTTGCCTTCAAAACCCTAGTTTAGGTATTTTCAGATTTCACCTTAATTTTCTGTCAAAAAATGTTAAAAATACAAAAAAATCAGAAGCGCGCACTTAGGTTAAAAAACGACTCGTAATAAGTCGTAATTAAACTAAGTAGAGGAAAAACGACTTCTAGGGGTAATGAAAGTAATTGAACCCTAAATAAGTCGTATACCAAGCCCCCGAACCCGAACTCTCTTTTCCTAATTTGGTCTATTTTAAAATTAGGTGGCGACTCATAATAGGTTCCAGTGAGCTAGCTTAGATTTTAATAATTATTGTTATATGACATAGTTATTAATCTTAGGATATAAGTGGACCTAAAACCTTATTAGATCCTAATCAACTTAATCAACATAGGGTAGGGTTTAAAAATCGAGGATCACATACTGGCGACTCTACTGGGACAACTTCTTATTTTTAACCTGTTTAATTTTAAGAAGGAGGGCTTAACTCGAAAAATGTTTATTTATGGCTTTATTACATTGTTTGTTTACTTTTGTGCGCAATTTAAATTTCTGCACCTTTGCATCATGTGAGAGCGAGGGTCCACATAAACCGATTTCACCCCGGGACCGTTTGAGGGTCCCCTGCCAGGGACTCACACCTTTTAGGTGATGTGAATAAGTGGGGGAAAAATAGGAGGGTGTCGTCTAACCACACCCCTTAATACCTGGGCTTTAGCCCCAAGCATTTTCCTTGCAGTACCCTTACCTAGCCCATTGTTTGGTCAGTCAAAGACCCGACCGTAGACGCACACCTTCAGGTGATGTGAAAAAGTGGGGAAGCCCAAAGAGAATAGCGTGCAAGCCCTATTCCTTTGTGGTAACCTGGGCCCGCGCCCCAAGCACCTCTTCGGATCGATCTGTACCCGTTGGACTGAGTCATTTTGTGAGGACGTTTGCATTAACTCCCTATGTAAGACTTCTGTGTATATGTTTTCCTGGGCCTCAGGCCCAATATCTGTATTAGTCCTTCAGCCTTTCTAGTCCAAATGAAACACTTAAAGGTTTCTGTGGCCTGAATGCTTTTACCTCCACAAGCCAAGAATTTCCGGCCCACCCGATCTGAACAATCAGAAAAGAGCCTCATAATTAGAACATAAGGGTCCCAAGGGGAAAACCTTTCCATGTCATTGAAGGCCCGTGTCCTAATGGTTTGTACTTTATGTTCCAAAACAGAAAGAAGGCGAGATTTCAGAAAGGTGCTGGGATAGAAGTTCTGGACGTTTGACTCGACTGCCTACTCCCCCTCTTCCATCATTCTAGCCTGAAGTAGACTCTAGCTCATCTAACATGTCAGTTCATGTTCATGATGATATCCCTCAGGAGGATCGGTGAGCAGGGGGAAAACCAGAACACTTTTGTTGAATAGCTCATGAAATTTTTTTATTTGAAAACACCAGGAGGCAATCCAGGCACTCGAGAATAAGTATGTGGACACAATCACTAAAGTGGAGGATAAGCTGGCCGCGTTGGAAATGGCAGCTCAAAGTGGGACCACCAAGATTCCGATGGCGAGCAAGATCAAATAGCCGACCTGGTACAAAAACATCAAGCTGCCATTGAAGCCTTGGAGGCACGGCATGCGGCAGCAATAGTTGAGCTCCATGAGAAGATTGGATCTTTGGAGGCGGCAAGACAGGAAAGACCATGCAAGGATTTGTCAACCCTTTATACGGCATGGACAATATCTCCTTGGAGGGACATGCCACCCGAGTTGGGTACGGAGGTGGTGGTGCTCCGGGAACCAGTTAGCTGCTGACGTTCAGAGGGTTCTAAGGCACATCGAGCGCATGGAAAAGGCCGGTAAACCTGCTGGTTTTGATTATCTCTCCATGGGATCCTATCCGGACTTCGAGCTACCCGCGAAGCTGAAGCTCCCCACCTTGGCTCTCTACAAGGGCTCGACCGATCCCCAAATCCATTTGTCAATGTTTGATCAAGAGATGTCCAACCTGAGGTTCAATGATATGCTAAAGACTAAGGTTTTTGCCTGATACCTAGATGAGATTCCGCAACGATGGTACCTAACTCAAAGAATGAACACCAAGACATACGAGGAGGTATGTGAAGCTTTCCTGACTCACTTTGAGTATGCTAAAAATCTTAAAATTGGAAATCAACCGGTCTGACCTCGCCAGCACGCGCCAAACGGGAAGTGAGTCCATGTCTGACTTTATAAAGCGGTGGAGGAGGAAGGCAGCAGGCATGCCTACAAGGATGGATGAGCAGGAACAAATTCGCATGATCGTTGAGAATAGGCAGAAACAGTACAACGATGAGCTAAAGTATATGTACTTTCCAAGCTTTGATATGCTTATGGGCCACGTAGGTGTGTAAAGGAGAAGATCCACAAAGGAGACCTAAAGCTTGGATATCCTCGGGGATCCAGAAATAGTTCGAAGTTCCCAAAACCTGAACCAGAAAAGCTTCCTACCCAACCACAACATACGCACAGAGCACACCGCAGAGGTACGCAGGGCAGTACGAGGTGAATGCAGTCTAACAACCAAGGGAACAAGGGAGGAGCTATCGGGCGGTACCACCTCCAAGACCAGATTTCAATCAGTGAGAATTCACGTGCCTTTGGGTCAGGCTCTGAAGAAACTCCAGGAGCAGAACATTTTATAGCGTCTTCCACCCCGGCCAGGAGTCACCCGTTTAGGCAAGAGTCCAAATCAGTTCTGTCACTACCATCAGTTACCAGGTCATGACACCGATCAATGCAGGGCCTTACAGCATAAGGTCCAAGACCTGATTGACCAGGGACTTCAGTTCTCGGAGCGCGGGAATATCTTCGGGAATCCCATGCCAGAACGCCTCTAGGAATCTTTGTTATTTTTCTTTTCCCTTTAGTTGTTTTGCGTAGCTCTTTTCTTTTTCCTTTAATTACCTTTCTTTCTTTAGCTAGTTCAATTGTCTTGGTACTCAATGTCACTGTTGTTTCTTTTGGTTTCAATAAAATTCCTTTTTGTTCATGTTTTAATGTTTATACATCCATTCATGTGCCAAAAAAAAGAAAAAAGAGAAAGAGAAGAAGGAAACTCTCACTCATGAAGCGTGTCTGTAAGCATCAAAAAGCAAAACCTTGTCTTTCATGATCCTCTTGTACTAAACCACCTTCCCATCCTTACAGCCACCACACATATCAGATCACTTCATCATTTTTGCCAGACACATAAAAAAAAAACAACAAAATTGCTGCCACCAATGAGCAAAAATGGGTCATTCAACGATCACCTACACAACTCACCATTACACACACAATCATCCACACAAATAACCTGGGTATTCAAAAGGCTTGTCAAAAAAACCCCACACAATACTGGGGGCAATTGAGTTAGGAAACAATAAGTTTATTTATTTTGTTTAAATGTGCAGACAAGTCTCTGAGTGTACATTCACAGAGGTTATTGAGTGGTAAAACCAAGAGAGAAATGAGCGCGTCATTCTTACACACTTGTAACACCCCAACCGTTAATCCTATGCTTACCGTCTAATCGTCCTGTTAATTCTATGAGTTCGCAGCGGAAGAATACTACTTACTTACTACGGCGGGTGAAACAATGCCGCTAACCGCCCATACGGCTAGCAAGGCTACTAATACTTACAGTGACGGTCTGATGGCCAATAGATACCGAGCTACTAAAACAACCTCACCAATTACAAATACATTCACTACCAAAGGATTACCGAGTATTCGAAGTGCATTCATTACAACCTTCCAAGTTTCCCAAAAGAATGAGTATCTACCAACTACTCATCTATACCAATCGATCCCTTCACAATATCCCAAAAAGGTGTACCCCATGGTACACCGGCTATTCAAAAATCTAAGCCATGTACTACTCAGTACACCGATCTCAAATTCATTGTTTACATACAAAAAGAAGACAAGAAATTAAACTAAGTCTTCATCGGCTCACCCTTCTCTTGCACCTGCATTTATATTAAAAATGGTGCCCCAAGGGGCTCAGCAATTTGCTGCGCATAAACTCCGCATATACCGATTGCTAGCAAGGGTACGCCGACTAATTGGCGACCGCTAAACATGCTTGTTCATTACTCATACATACATGCTTTACATACAATCATACATACATTACAATACATCATTCACTTCAAGGCAACAATACAATAGGTTCACAACACTTACCTTCACAAGGTTAGCCAGATTGTGCATCCGGGTTAATCGGAATGCATATTACTCTTTTACTCATTCACCATACTTACTTATACTTACACTTACTTACTTTCCTTTACTTACTTACTCATTCTTACTTTCTTACTTATACTCAAGTTAAGTCGTCGGGACCTCCGGCCTTGGGGACTACTCCGTCCCACATCCGGGATTTACTTGACTCACTAATCCGGGATGCTACCCACTTAAGGGATTTGGGCCGCGGACCAGTTTAAGAGTCAGGAATGGAGCCAACCTCTCGTGACTCCGCATCCTCACGCGTGGCCGAAACTATATCGGACTTCTACTCATTCCAATTTATTTACCAATTTAAGTTAGGAGTTAGCTTGTTAGGAACAAGTTAGAAGTCCAATAATAAATAGTAATAATCGGTCACAGTACAATACAACATACATACACACATTCATATCATCCATACGTTTCATGAATTATACAAACTAAGATTAAGAAAAATATACATCATACAACACTACATATTCACAAGTAAGCATATTAACTCCGATTCGTGCATTTATCTTTATTGGTGATCAATTAGCACACAACACACAAATCAGAGTAGCCATGATAGCATTCGGGGCATGAGGAATTCATACCGTTCACCGTCGTACGTAATTCCAAACGTCCTTCGATGTCACAAACCAAGTCCTATTACATACATACAATTGAATGATTAATTTAACTATCATTATTAACTCATACTTACTATGTCCTTATACTTCTTACATTTGCTCTTTACTTACTTACTTTTACTTTACTTTTTCCTTTACTTAGGTTTTTCCTTACTTAACTTTGGCATGCTTTCATACATGTACATGTATATATATGTATGGGTATACATATACATATATATATACAATTACTATTTAAATTAAAATATATTTTTTTTTTTTTTTTGTCAGGACCGGACTTGCGACCGACCCTGGGCAAGTCCGGTCCATTCCAGTAAGTTTCTTCGGGAAAATTTTGGTCCGACCGGACTTGCATGTCCGGTCGCAAGCCCGGTCGATTCCAGTAACATTCTGCCGGGAAATTTTCTGCTCGACCGGACTTGCAAGTCCGGTCGCAAGTCCGGTCGATTCCAGTAGCATACCGAGGGAAAAATTTTCTGCTCGACCGGACTTGCAAGTCCGGTCGCAAGTCCGGTCGATTCCAGTAGCTTTCTGACGGGAAAATTTTCTGCTCGACCGGACTTGCATGTCCGGTCGCAAGTCCGGTCGATTCCAGTAGCTTTCCCCGTCTTTGTAAATCTGGGCACGACCGGACTTGCAAGTCCGGTCGCAAGTCCGGTCCGGCCCAGTATTTGCATTTTAATTTCTGTTTTCAATCCTCTCTTTCACCCATTACTTCCCCATTGTTCCTACACTTATTCCCACATGTGATAACACTAATTAACCTCCTAATACACCTTAGTTCATCCATTAACTCCCTACACATTTCTAACTCATTCACTCACATAATTTTCCAAGTTTCACTCAACACTCAAACTAGTTTCTTCTCTAGTTACACTATGCTACAGATTTTAAACACTCACTCTTCTCCTCTACATCTCCCTCTTCTAATGACAATTCTAACACCCATCTAAATACATAACTCAACTCCTCTATCAAAACTAACCCTCCATCTATTTTCCTTAATCAAAATCTGTACAAACACTTCTTCATTCTCCTAGTTCAAATTCACTAAGTGTTCTAATCCTAGGTAAATTTTGCCATAGCCTCCCTTGTAATTTTATACACTCTCCACATTGTTGCACTCACATCACTAACCAATTCACCTGTTTTCAACAATCAAAATACACAAGCTCCCATTATAATACCAATACTAAAACACTCATAAAAATTCCTGCACTCAACTCCACATTCCCAATCTGTTTTACAAGTTTTAAAAGTGTTCTTTAAGGTTTAAAACCTTGTTTTCTCTTTACACATTACACTACTACCACATTGCCATTTTCATTACCAAATTCAAACTTATAAAAATCTGTTACATACATATATACTCAAGACTACACAATGAGAGTTCTCACCTTGTTTCCCTTCTAGGTTCTTTCTTCTTCTTTCTTTTCCTTCCTTCTCTCTCTCGGTTTTGGTACTTCAATCCACTAACACTACAACCATTCACATACATATTCAATACAACATACTAACCCTAACCATTCCTTAAAGCTTAAATGTACATTTTAGGGTTTAGGAATTTATATTACCTTCCACTAGAGCAAGTGCTGTTTGGAGTGGCTCAACAACAAAATTCCAACTCCACCAAAATGCCAAAATCGGCTAGATACACAAGAGAACCAACAAGGGTTTTAGCTTAAATTCGTTTTGCCCATGAGACAAGAAAACGAAGGAGTTTTAAAGAGATTTTTACCTCCAAAGAACAAGGAGACCAAGGTGGCTCTAATGGTGGTGTTGAAGCTTCAAATGGGATATACCCACAAAATCGAAAGTTGGTGTTTTCGGATTTTGAAAGGATGAAAGTGTAGCTCTCGAGGAGAGGATTACAATGGTGGTGTTTTTATAATTTTTGGGGAAGTTTCAAGCACTTAACAAGATGAGAGAAGGAGAGGTTTGTGTTGTTTCTCTTAAGCCTCCATGGAAATCGTGAGGTTGAAGAAGGAAAGAAAAGAGAGAGTGGGGGAAGGCATTCACGTGAGAGAGGGAGTTGTGAGGGTAGGAGAGAGAATTGTGAGAGTGTGGGTAGTAATGTAGTTACTTTTGCCTTTTTAATGTTTTGTTGTTAGTGAGTAAAAGGAGTAGAGTGGGTATGTGTGTGTGAGTAAGAAAAATCGGACACACACATAGGGAATGGGGGGTTTAAAAATTCTTTTTACATTATTGGACACATAAGTTTGTGTTATTTTATTTCTACCCCACAACTTCCCGTTTTTGACAGTTTTTACTAATCTCTCGTTTTATTGATTTTATTGGTCCTAAAGCTTCACTAATATTTATTAATGATTATTTAGTTGACCAAAACTGTTACGAGTCTATTTGACCCGCTTAAAGACGCGTTTTCCCGGTTACCTCGAAAAACGTGTTTAAGGTTCGTTAGTGATTTTAATCCATTTTAAGGATCCGTTTTCTTCGGGATTTGTTCCCTAATAATTATTTATACTTAATTAAGCTTCTAAATTACTTATTAGCCTAATTAATCACTATTTTTAAATACGGGGTATTTCAATCTACCCCCCTTAAGAAACTTTGCCCTCAAAGTTGCTCAAGGTTAATAGTTTCATTATTCTACTCATTAGGCAACCCAATTGTCCTAATGTGTCTTACTACACCTATGAGGTGTTTACTTCATTCACATTGTAAGCATACACAATTCAAGTACGGTACACAATTCACAATTCACGTACACAATGCATCATTCTCATTCATACCATACCACAATACACAATACATACATCATTACCATTCACAATACACATTACACCATACATTGCACATACACATCATTCACTACACATTACACATACGTACACATCCATACCAAGTTCACTTGCACTACATGTGCCATACAAAATGCAATGCTTACCCCGAAGCAATGCAAAAGCAAAAGGGCTCTACCCCCCTTAAAAGGGGTACGACCCGTACCCGTATATTATATCCTAGACTATCTAGTCTATGAATAACTGTGGATACTTAGCCTTCATGGCATCTTCCAACTCCCATGTCGCTTCCTCGACATCATGGTTTGACCATAGGACCTTCACCATTCGAATAGACTTATGGCGAGTGTCTCTGGTCTTCCTATCAAGGATTCTCACTGGGGTTTCGACATATCTCATGTTTGGCTCAATGGAAAAGTGCTCGGGCTCCAACACATGAGAAGGATCAGCCATATACTTCTTGAGTTGTGACACATGAAATACATCATGGACACGTCCCAAGTCCTCAGGTAATGCCAACCTGTAGGCTACTGAACCAACTCTTTCGGTGATAGTGTACGGCCCTACAAACTTCGGGCTTAGCTTGCCCTTCTGACCAAAACGGAAGACACCCTTCATAGGTGAAACACGCAAGAACACTTGGTCGCCCACGGCGAACTCAAGGTCGCGTCGTCTCACATCCGCATAGGATTTCTGTCTATCTTGGGCTGCCTTCATATTGGCTCTAATCTGTTGTACTTCGGCTTGCACTTGCTCAAGGTATTCCGGTCCTATTATGACCGCTTCACTTGACTCATCCCAACACAAGGGTGTACGGCAAGGTCTACCGTATAGAGCTTGGAAAGGCGACATCTTAATCGAGGCGTGATAACTATTATTATACGAGAACTCGATAAGATGAAGCTTATCTAACCAACTCCCCTGAAAGTCTAAGGCACATGCCCGAAGCATGTCCTCCAGTGTCTGGATGGTCCTTTCTGTCTGACCGTCGGTCTGAGGATGGAAGGCGGTACTCAGCTTCAATTCTGTACCCAACGCTTCCCTTGTAGCTCTCCAGTATCTCGAAAGAAATCTGGTGTCGCGGTCAGATACTATGTTTTAGGGACTCCGTGATGTCTGATAATCTCCTTATCGAAAGCTCTGCGAGCTTTACTACCTTCCAGGTGTCCTTCATCGGTATGAATCGGGCAACCTTGGTAAGGCGATCAACTACAACCCAGATCATGTTGAGTCCTCCCCTAGCAGGTGGGAGTCCTACAACAAAATCCATGGAGATATCATGAAATTTCCATCCGGAACTGGCATCGATTGAACCATTCCGCCCGGTCTACGATGTTCAAATTTCACCTTCTGACATGTTAAGCATCTCAATACAAATTCTGTCACATCTGACTTCATCCCAGACCACCAGAAGTACCTCTTCATGTCTTTGTACATCTTGGAGGCTCCCGGATGGACTGATAATGTAGAACTATGTGACTCTCGCAGGATGCGATCCCTTAGCTCTGCATTGCTTCGGGGGACGCATAGCCTGCCATTCAACCGAATCAAACCATCTTCGTGTAGTTTGAAGTCATACTTTTTCTTCTCAAATGTACCATTTTCGATCTTTTGTCTGATTTCGGTTAGGTAAGGGTCGCTCGACTGAGCATCTCGCACCTCGTCAACCAAGCTAGAAGAAGCGAGTAGCGAATGGAGCGAGTGTGCTCGACGGCTCAGGGCGTCGGCTACCACATTAGCCTTCCCTTCCTTATACTGCAGATTGATGTCGTAGTCTGAGAGAAACTCCATCCATCTTCTCTGTCTCAAGTTGAGTTCTTTCTGAGTGAATACATACTGTAAGCTCTTATGATCGGAGTAGATGGTGATGCTTACCCCATAGAGATAGTGTCGCCATATCTTCAAGGCGAAGACAATGGCTCCTAACTCTAGGTCATGTTCGGGTAATTCTCCTCATGCTTTTTCAGCTGGCGGGAGGCATAAGCTACAACCTTGCCATGCTGCATGAGTACGCATCCCATTCCTTTGCCTGACGCATCACAGTACACCTCAAATCCCTCTGTGCCCTCTGGAAGAGTAAGGACGGGCGCTGAGGTCAATGAGTCTTTCAGCTTCTGAAATGATAGCTCGCACTCGTCTGTCCATACAAACGGTGCATCCTTCTTCATCAATGTAGTCATGGGCTTGGCGACTTTCGAGAAGTCCCTTACAAATCTCCGGTAGTAACCGGCTAGACCAAGAAAGCTCCTAATGTCGGTAACAGTCTTGGGTCTAGGCCATGATCGTACAGCTTCTATCTTAGAAGGGTCAACTGAGATACCTGCGCTCGAGATGACATGTCCAAGGAATGATACCTGATCAAGCCAAAACTCGCATTTGGAGAACTTCGCATACAGCTGGTTCTCGCGCAGTGTCTCTAGCACTTTCCTCAAATGGATTTCATGTTCCTCTGGTGATTTAGAGTATACAAGGATGTCGTCGATGAAGACAACAACCGAAGTGTCTAACTGTTCACTGAATAGTCGATTCATAAGGTCCATGAATTTTGCCGGTGCGTTTGACAAACCGAATGGCATCACTGTGAATTCGTAGTGGCCATATCTGGTACGGAATGCCGTTTTCTCGATGTCTTGCTCTTTGATTGCAATCTGATGATACCCAGAACGGAGGTCAATCTTGGAAAAGACCGATGCTCCTTTCAACTGGTCAAATAGGTCGTCGATGCGTGGCAATGGGTATTTGTTTTTGACTGTGACCGCATTCAGCTCGCGGTAGTCAATACAAAGGCGGAGACTACCGTCCTTCTTCTTCACGAAGAGGACGGTGCTCCCCAGGGTGATACGCTCGGGCGTATAAACCCTTTGTCTAGAAGATCTCTCAATTGTTCTTTCAGTTCGGTCATCTCTGCTGGTGCCATGCGGTACGGTGCCCTAGCAATGGGACCGGTACCTGGCAATAGATCAATTTCGAATTCAACTGCTCTCGGTGGTGGCATGCCGGGTAGCTCCTTAGGGAATACATCTGGGAATTCGGATACAATGGGTACGTCGTCACTGAACTCTGGATCTCTTTCCAGGTCTTGTACATAACATAAGTACACTTCTTGGCCCTTTCTGAGCTCCCGGTACATAGCCATAGCAGATATAAGTGTGGTCGAAGGCTCTCTCGGTCTCTGGCGGTAAGATACAGTAACCCCAGAAGGACTCTTGAGCAGCAACCGATGCTCGGCGCAGAGGATTCTACCCTTGTGCCGCTCCAACCAATTCATTCCAATGATTAAGTCGAATCCCAATCCATTGAATTCGATGAAGGAAATGGGAAACGCTTCCTTTTTAATTTCGATGGTGGCTGATTGGTATATTTGGTACACTTTACTCGCTCCTTCGATGGGAGAGTAACCATGAAGTTTGGTATCTCATCCGCATCTAGCTTCAACCTCTTCACGAAAGATGGTGATACGAAGGTGTGAGAGGCGCCGGAGTCGAATAACACATTGGCATCAATGCCATTTACTGGGAAGGTTCCCGTTAGAATGGTGCCGCTTCTGCCGGCTTGTGCTTCGGTGAGGATGCTCAGGTTACCTTCGGTACCGAGTCCACAACCTATTGGATTCACAATTGGATAAGTATTGATGGTGGACACAAGTGGAATTAAATCAACACTGCTCTTTATTGATAAACCAACCATCATACATCGTGTCTCTAATACACGTTACTAAATATTACATGATACTAGGAATTCAATATTTTCTAAAGGTAAGGTTCAGGCGTCCTGGTTTCATGTGTGTGGCATTGATTATTGCCGGCGGTGCCGTATTCAACTTGATCTTGTTGATCCCGTGATACAGCATCCGTGAGTTTCCACCCATGATGAGGACATCTCCTGATCTCAATACCAATTTCTCTGCGAGGTCCACACGCTTCTGCTCGCTATACAGGAATATGGCGTCATCACCAATGGACCAAGACACTACGGGCACTCCTTGTTCAAGAGATTCCGCTGTCTCGTCCTTGTCTTGGTGTAACCCAAGTCGTCCTTCTTTCTCATAGAAGTTGACTATACAAAGGTCCGCTTCAAGTGCGGGGATTGGTTCAGGTTCACATTGCTGTGCAAGTTCTACTGCTTGAGTGATGAGGGTCTGAAACTCTGGTGGTATTGTCGGTGGCGTCGCTCCGTCTTGTGTTCGTGTCTCCTGGTATGTCTTGGTATAAGGATTCCAGTCCTTTCCCAAGCACATCATCTTCAACTTCATCTTCGCTCCACGGGGAATTCGGGTGTGTAAAATCCACCTTGACCCGTTCCTAGCTCGTTGCATCGTCGAATGATTGAGATTTGCGCTTCGGGTGTCAGGTATCCCCATAAGATCATACCTGGGCGGATGACCTGACACTGTTTGTTGGTGTAGTCGTTGTTGGTGACGTCGATCTCCTCTTGATTCGAGGTTACCGGTATTGGGTAACAGATACTAAAGCTTCCTATGGGTACAATTTGCATCTACGGTGAGTACTAGTTTTAACTACTTCATTTCATGCTCAATACATACTTCAATTCATTCATTTACTCATGCATTCACTCATACTATTACTCTAATACTTAGACATGCTTCTCAAGGATTCAAGGTTTAGATAATTACCTGGGCCGGATTTCGAACCGGGCCCATCGCGGTCAATCACATGCAGAACAGGCTGCCTCTGAGGTGCGCCTCTCTGAGGGCCCCGGGATCCCTGTCCCTGAGGTGCCTGCTGGGCCGGTGCATCGCCGGATGCCACCTCCTTGCCCTCTCTCTGCTTATAGCTCTGGAAGTTTCCTTTGGGCTTTCCATTCTCCGGGCATCGATTAGCAGTGTGCCCCAACTTCTGACAGTTGTAACACTTAATGTCTCTCCCAAAACAATCTTTACCAGGGTGGTCCTGGTTGCACTTCCTGCACACATAGGTGCGGCCATCTGTGAAGGTTTTGGCGGCTCCGGAGCTAGAACCTGAGGTTAGAGGGTTAGCACATGTGTGCGTGGGTATACTAGAAATGATACTTATACGAATACAAATTGGAAGTAGAATTTACCCTTAGGAGGGTGTGATCTCAGCGGCTTAGCTGCCACCGGTGCAGAATAACCAAGCTGAAGAAGCTCAGCCGGTTTGCCCTGCTCAGCATGGGCACTGCTCTCACTTGGGGACTTCTTCTGAGAAAAGAAGTTCCCTTTCTTCTTCTTCCAGCTTTTACCCTGGTTCTGCTCCTCGGTGCTGGTGTTTTTGTTGTTAGCCTTGCGCTTCAGCGCGGTTTCCTCATCCCTTAACTGGCAAGTGATCTCAACGCGGGAGGCCGCGTGATAACACTCCTGAAGTTTCAGGTATTAGCCGGGATGATGTTTAAGAAAGAATAAGGAAAGGATCAAGGAATTCAAGGAATTTTAAGAAATTGAGTCGATACTAGGGTTAACTGATATTTACCTGAAGGGAGGTAAATCTGGTATAGCCCATACCGTACCGGAGGCGATGGCTCAGACCGCCATAGAAGCGATCGACCAACACCTGACCGGTGTATCCAAGATCAGGGAGGAGACGGAGAATGGAGGTGAAGGTGCGATAGTACTCATCCACAGACATCTTGTCTGTCATCTTTAAGGCGTCAAGTTCAAGCCTCTTCTTGGTCTTGACATGTCCGGATAGTACTTAGATCGAAGAAGTGAGGCGAAGGAATCCCAATCGAATGTGGGGTCGCTGACATGCTCTTGCTTGACCAGCTTCCACCAATCCATTGCAGCATCCTTTAAGTAGTAGGCAGCAACTCTGACTCGAACTCCAGCAGGAGCTTCGAGTGTTTCAAAAGCAGTCTCCATCTCGGAGATGTATGCTTCTAGCTTAGCCGGATCACTCTCGCCCCTAAAGCAAGGAGGGCGGAGTTCCGCTACAGCTTTTACCCAGTTAGCTTCTCTGGGTGGAGGGGGAGGGATTGGTCCCGCCTGAGTTTGGTTCTGCTGTGTTTGTTGTACAGCTTGGATTACTTGGGGTAGCATCTGTGCTACCGTGGCGGCAACGATCTCTGCAATCGTCTGCGCGCCCGTTCTCCTGAGGCTTCGCCTCTAGTTCGGCCTCGGCCTCTTCCTGACATCTGAATGTTTAACAGTTACATTAGGCTCCGCAAGAATGACTCAAAGGTCTTGGAATTAAAACATGGTATCGCTCATATGAACGTTAAGGGTATCCGTTGTTAATAACGGTAGCTCCTAGTTAGGTTTCTAGATATCCGTCTTAAGACGGTTGAAATCCTAACTCGGTAATCTCCTATGCTCGGTAATTTAGGACATCAGAGCGACACTTCGCTCTGATACCACTTTTTGTAACACCCCAACCGTTAATCCTATGCTTACCGTCTAATCGTCCTGTTAATTCTATGAGTTCGCAGCGGAAGAATACTACTTACTTACTACGGCGGGTGAAACAATGCCGCTAACCGCCCATACGGCTAGCAAGGCTACTAATACTTACAGTGACGGTCTGATGGCCAATAGATACCGAGCTACTAAAACAACCTCACCAATTACAAATACATTCACTACCAAAGGATTACCGAGTATTCGAAGTGCATTCATTACAACCTTCCAAGTTTCCCAAAAGAATGAGTATCTACCAACTACTCATCTATACCAATCGATCCCTTCACAATATCCCAAAAAGGTGTACCCCATGGTACACCGGCTATTCAAAAATCTAAGCCATGTACTACTCAGTACACCGATCTCAAATTCATTGTTTACATACAAAAAGAAGACAAGAAATTAAACTAAGTCTTCATCGGCTTCACCCTTCTCTTGCACCTGCATTTATATTAAAAATGGTGCCCCAAGGGGCTCAGCAATTTGCTGCGCATAAACTCCGCATATACCGATTGCTAGCAAGGGTACGCCGACTAATTGGCGACCGCTAAACATGCTTGTTCATTACTCATACATACATGCTTTACATACAATCATACATACATTACAATACATCATTCACTTCAAGGCAACAATACAATAGGGTTCACAACACTTACCTTCACAAGGTTAGCCAGATTGTGCATCCGGGTTAATCGGAATGCATATTACTCTTTTACTCATTCACCATACTTACTTATACTTACACTTACTTACTTTCCTTTACTTACTTACTCATTCTTACTTTCTTACTTATACTCAAGTTAAGTCGTCGGGACCTCCGGCCTTGGGGACTACTCCGTCCCACATCCGGGATTTACTTGACTCACTAATCCGGGATGCTACCCACTTAAGGGATTTGGGCCGCGGACCAGTTTAAGAGTCAGGAATTGGAGCCAACCTCTCGTGACTCCGCATCCTCACGCGTGGCCGAAACTATATCGGACTTCTACTCATTCCAATTTATTTACCAATTTAAGTTAGGAGTTAGCTTGTTAGGAACAAGTTAGAAGTCCAATAATAAATAGTAATAATCGGTCACAGTACAATACAACATACATACACACATTCATATCATCCATACGTTTCATGAATTATACAAACTAAGATTTAAGAAAATATACATCATACAACACTACATATTCACAAGTAAGCATATTAACTCCGATTCGTGCATTTATCTTTATTGGTGATCAATTAGCACACAACACACAAATCAGAGTAGCCATGATAGCATTCGGGGCATGAGGAATTCATACCGTTCACCGTCGTACGTAATTCCAACGTCCTTCGATGTCACAAACCAAGTCCTATTACATACATACAATTGAATGATTAATTTAACTATCATTAATTAACTCATACTTACTATGTCCTTATACTTCTTACATTTGCTCTTTACTTACTTACTTTTCCTTTACTTAGGTTTTACTTCCTTACTTAACTTTGGCATGCTTTCATACATGTACATGTATATATATGTATGGGTATACATATACATATATATATACAATTACTATTTAAATTAAAATATTTTTTTTTTTTTTTGTCAGGACCGGACTTGCGACCGACCCTGGGCAAGTCCGTCCTTCCTTTCCAGTAAGTTTCTTCGGGAAAATTTTTGGTCCGACCGGACTTGCATGTCCGTCGCAAGCCCGGTCGATTCCAGTAACATTCTGCCGGGAAATTTCTGCTCGACCGGACTTGCAAGTCCGGTCGCAAGTCCGGTCGATTCCAGTAGCATACCGAGGGGAAAAATTTTTCTGCTCGACCGGACTTGCAAGTCCGGTCGCAAGTCCGGTCGATTCCAGTAGCTTTCTGACGGGAAAATTTTCTGCTCGACCGGACTTGCATGTCCGGTCGCAAGTCCGGTCGATTCCAGTAGCTTTCCCGTCTTTGTAAATCTGGGCACGACCGGACTTGCAAGTCCGGTCGCAAGTCCGGTCCGGCCCAGTATTTGCATTTTAATTTCTGTTTTCAATCCTCTCTTTCACCCATTACTTCCCATTGTTCCTACACTTATTCCCACATGTGATAACACTAATTACACCTCCTAATACACCTTAGTTCATCCATTAACTCCCTACACATTTCTACACTCATTCACTCACATAATTTTCCAAGTTTCACTCAACACTCAAACTAGTTTCTTCTCTAGTTACACTATGCTACAGATTTTAAACACTCACTCTTCTCCTCTACATCTCCCTCTTCTAATGACAATTCTAACACCTCTAATGCATCTAGAAACATTAGCTATCCCTCTCAACTACCCTCTATTTCTAATCAAAATCTGTTACACTCTTCATTCTCCTAGTTCAAATTCACTAAGTTTCTAACTAAGTTCTACTTTATTACAGTTTCAATGTTCATACTCTCCCGCATATTATATTAATCACATTCATGCATACACATCACACACCAATCAATTCCATTCCATCTACAACAAAAATCAAAATTACAATCACATTAATCACAAAAATCAAAGTTACAAAAAGCATACATCCAACTATTACATAAAATATGTTTAAAAGTTTTAAATGTTCAAAAACACATTAGTATTATATACTATTTTGCCATACCTTATTACACTACCACATTTCCACATCACTAACCAATTACTGCAACTACATTATTCTACCAATATTCATATCTACTCAAACATCTGTTTAACAGTTAAAATGTAAGGTTTAAAACCTTGTTTTCTCTTTACACATTACACTACTACCACATTGCCATTTTCATTACCAAATTCAAACTTATAAAAATCTGTTACATACATATATACTCAAGACTACACAATGAGAGTTCTCACCTTGTTTTCCCTTCTAGGTTTCTTTCTTCTTCTTTCTTTCTTCCTTCCTCTCTCTCTCTCTCGGTTTTGGTACTTCAATCCACTAACACTACAACCATTCACATACATATCTCAATACAACATACTAACCCTAACCATTCCTTAAAGCTTAAATGTACATTTTAGGGTTTAGGAATTTATATTACCTTCCACTAGAGCAAGTGCTGTTTGGAGTGGCTCAACAACAAAATTCCAACTCCACCAAAATGCCAAAATCGGCTAGATACACAAGAGAACCAACAAGGGTTTTAGCTTAAATTCGTTTTGCCCATGAGACAAGAAAAACGAAGGAGTTTTAAAGAGATTTTTACCTCCAAAGAACAAGGAGACCAAGGTGGCTCTAATGGTGGTGTTGAAGCTTCAAATGGGATATACCCACAAAATCGAAAGTTGGTGTTTTCGGATTTTGAAAGGATGAAAGTGTAGCTCTCGAGGAGAGGATTACAATGGTGGTGTTTTTATAATTTTTGGGGAAGTTTCAAGCACTTAACAAGATGAGAGAAGGAGAGGTTTGTGTTGTTTCTCTTAAGCCTCCATGGAAATCGTGAGGTTGAAGAAGGAAAGAAAGAGAGAGTGGGGGAAGGCATTCACGTGAGAGAGGGAGTTGTGAGGGTAGGAGAGGAATTGTGAGAGTGTGGGTAGTAATGTAGTTACTTTTGCCTTTTAATGTTTTTGTTTGTTAGTGAGTAAAAGGAGTAGAGTGGGTGTGTGAGTAAGAAAAATCGGACACACATAGGGAATGGGGGTTTTAAAAATTCTTTTTACATTATTGGACACATAAGTTTGTGTTATTTATATTTCTACCCCACAACTTCCCGTTTTTGACAGTTTTTACTAATCTCTCGTTTTATTGATTTTATTGGTCCTAAAGCTTCACTAATATTTATTAATGATTATTTAGTTGACCAAAACTGTTACGAGTCTATTTGACCCGCTTAAAGACGCGTTTTCCCGGTTACCTCGAAAAACGTGTTTTAAGGTTCGTTAGTGATTTTAATCCATTTTAAGGATCCGTTTTCTTCGGGATTTGTTCCCTAATAATTATTTATACTTAATTAAGCTTCTAAATTACTTATTAGCCTAATTAATCACTATTTTTAAATACGGGGTATTTCACGACTCCAGAGAGATCACATTCAAAGGTAAGGTAAATGGCATAACTCCGACCGAAGGAGATAATTTGTAAAATTATGCTTAAACCTATGAAAAGTAACAAAGAACGAATACACAACTATTAGGGATGACGAATCTCCTAGGTACAGCACCACACAGCCAAAAGCTTGTGAACCCTGACATTACACCCTAGGCACCCCCGCTAAGCTTTTTGTATACGTTCCTTTTTACAACACTATAAACTCCACAAATAAGCCAGCCAATGATGAGTAACCAACCTGGTGACCAAAGGAAGCAGGGAGCCCGACTTCCGAACAGAAACTTCACAAGTCCAATGAAGTGAAACTGCTACCAGCATGAAGAAATGATCCGTAAATGGTTCCATTGTGACACAGGATCCAATGAGCTAACATCAAAACAGCTTTCAAAGTTCAAAACCGGGAAACACAAGAACCCCGAAGGAAAAGAGATTCAAAGAGAGGATAATCTAAAAAGCCTCGAAGAAATCCAAAATTGGAAGAAAGAGAGAAGGTGCAAGGAACACCCAAAAGGTCCGAAGCGAAGTCATCACGAAGTAGCCAAACGACTCCAAAACAAAGAAGGCAAGTCGGAAAGAAGGTGCAAGTTGTAGCTTTGGTCACCCTTATAGCTCCACATATCCTAAACATTCCTCCATCGTCCCATTGTCTTTCATCACACCCCATAGCCACGTTATAAGCTTAAAAGATTTCCAACTTAGTAGTTGTGTATCCAATCACGTGAAAGTAACAGGTTGAACGCGTAAATTAACAAATGTCAAATTCAATGGTTGAGATGTTTTGTTCAAAAGGAGGGCACGAGTGCAAACGTTAAACACTTTGATCGGAGGATAGAAAGCACGACATCAAGATAAACCCTGACCTTGTGAGAGTAAGACTTGTTTTTTTGCGCTATTAATCGAAGAAAATACTGGGGGCAATCGATCGGAAAGATCGATTGCCATAAAATCCTAAAAAACTCAAATCGCCTTAAGGAAAAATACTAGGGGCAATTGTTGGTCCCAACAATTACAACAACGACACCGATAGAGGCCCAAAAACCCGAAACCCAAAGGTTCAAACCTCTCTCATATCACTCAGGCCCGTCCTAAGCCCTACCTCCACTTCAAATTTCCTCAGGCCCGTCCTAAGCCCTACCTCCACATTCAAACATCCACAGGCCCGTCTTGAGCCCTACCTCCACATTCAAACATCCACAGGCCCGTCCTAAGCCCTACCTCCACATTCAAACATCGACAGGCCCGTCCTAAGCCCTACCTCCACAGGCCCGTCCTAAGCCCTACCTCCACTTCAAATTTCCACAGGCCCGTCTTAAACCCTATCATCTCCAGGTTTGACCTAAACCCTAATCCTTCTACATTTAGACCCATCATACATTTTACTCACTTTCACTTAGATACTACCTTTAGGCTCGTCATAAGACCTAGTTCCTACCTTTAGGCTCGTCATAAGACCTAGATCCTACCTTTAGGCTCGTCATAAGACCTAGATCCAACCTTTAGGCTCGTTATAAGACCTAGATTCTACCTTTAGGCTCGTCATAAGACCTAGATCCTACCTTTAGGCTCGTCATAAGACCTAGATCCAACCTTTAGGCTCGTCATAAGACCAAGATCCAACCTTTAGGCTCGTCATAAGACCTAGATCCCACCTTTAGGCTCATCATAAGACCTAGATCCAACCTTTAGGCTCGTCATAAGACCTAGAACCATCCTTTAGGCTCGTCAAAAGACCTAGTTACATTTGAATATCCTTGCATCATCAGCATCATTAGCATCATCAGCATCATTAGCATTATCAATATCATCAGCATCACCAGCATCATCAACATCATCAGCATCATCAGCATCATCAGTATCATCAATATCATCAACATCATTAGCATTTCAACATCCTTGCATTTGCATACCACCAGTTTTCCCTTTTTAGGTTTTCAACGCCTTAGAATCACTTGACATTATCTCATTTTAACTTTTTAGGTTGTCAACGCCTTAGAATCGCTTGACATTACTCCATTTCACTTTACTTATAGGTAGTCAGCACCTCAGAATAGCTCGACGCGACTTGTTAGTCTCCAAGGACACGCAGGGTCTGTTCATGATTCAAAATTTTGGGGCATCA
The DNA here is from genome assembly GCA_023374045.1 of Limonium bicolor. Taxonomy (NCBI): domain Eukaryota; kingdom Viridiplantae; phylum Streptophyta; class Magnoliopsida; order Caryophyllales; family Plumbaginaceae; genus Limonium; species Limonium bicolor. The sequence goes on from CM041783.1 coordinate 116,417,922, forward strand.
CTCAAGCATCAACCAGACTTTTCATATTCATTACAAAGTTTAGTTGACAGGGGACAGTCTGTTATACCGAAAATTTTGACCCCGCTGGTTAGGGTCTGTAAGACTTTGGTGTAGTGAGAGGCACTTCAATCAAGTAATGAGGGATTCCGGCTCGATCGGCACATTCTGGGACATGGGAAGCAGTTTCGTCATCGTTAGGGGCATTTTCGTGATTTTTAAGGCTCCCACGACCTCCTATAGGCTTTTTCTCTCCTCCAAAAGATGCTCAAATCAGCTTGAAATGTTTTGAAATTTTAACCCATGATAGAGGATGACATTTTAAGCATAATGACATTGGAATTTTGATTTTTCGAATTTCCAATAGTTTTCTAGCAATTTTCGATTGAATCTAACGAGAAATTGAATTTAAAAATATTCCAACATTTAAAAAATTCGATTCCACTTCAGAAAAATCATAATTGCCATCCTTGACACGTGGCTAAAATTTAACAGTAAAATACCTTTGGAAAGTCACTTAATTAAAATGCCAAAAAATCTTACTTTTACTAGATTTTCTTTATCTTTAAGAAAGTCTATATAAAGGGATAGATCTTTTGATAAAATCACAATATCCCAAGCACTCAGAACCCTAGGCAGTCAAAACTCTTCTCCATAGCCAGCCTCCCACGTTTTTGCACCTTCAAGCACCAAAACAATACCGAAATCTCACCAAAATCAACACCGAAACACATTTTTCAATTCCCATCACATCCACAATCATCAAAACACCTTCAAACCACCATCAAAACGTGAAGAACATCACCAATTCTCCAAGGTCAGAAGCTCAGTTCGAATCCAATTCGGAATCGGCTTCAACGGAGCACCGAAAGATTCCCGATGTGAAGAATCTCATTGACACAGAAGGTAAAACAGGTTGGGACCTCCTTCTTTTGATTCACTACAACTTCATTGGTCTTCTATTAAATTTTGAGTGCAAACTAACCTTTCATAGCTTGTGAGTTGCTGTTTGTTTAAGCTTCTGTCCAATTACTTGTTCGTTAAGTTTCGCATTAAATTCGATTTCAAATTGAATACTTTTAAGCACTAACGTCTTGTATATCTTTTAGGCTCCACGCACATAAATTTTGAGCTAAAAACATTGTCAGGAACCATCAAAACCCACTGTCCATGGGTGGTCCGTGACCTCGGCCCCATGGTCCGGGACCACGGACGGGTTGTCCATGACCACGGACACCCACAGTCGGTGGTGGGATTTCTTATTTTTCAATTTTTCAAATTTTAGCGTTTCTGTCAATACATGTCCAGGCCCACGGACACCCTGTCCGTGGCCCCGGACTTTTCAAGTTTGCGTTTTTATTTTAGTTCTGTTTTCGTAATCATTTATTTCAATTGGGGTCGTGGTCTCGGACATTAGGTCCGTGCCCACGGACATAATTAAAATTTGACCTAATTCTGTCTCCGAAACCCTAGTGTAGGTATTTTCATATTTCACTTTAATTTTCTGTCAAAAAATGTTAAAAATACAAAAAAAAACAGAAGCGCGCACTTAGGTTAAAAAATGACTCGTAATAAGTCGTAATTAAACTATGTAGAGGAAAAACAACTTCTAGGGGTAATGAAAGTAATTGAACCCTAAATAAGTCGTATACCAAGCCCCCGAACCCGAACTCCCCTTTCCTAATTTGGTCTAGGTTAAAATTAGGTGGCGACTCATAATATGTTCCAGTGAGCTAGCTTAGGTTTTAATATTTATTGTCATATGAAATAGTTATTAATCTTAGGATATAAGTGGACCTAAACCCCGATTAGATCCTAATCAACTTAATCAACATAGGGTAGGGTTTAAAAATCGAGGCTCACAGACTGGCGACTCTGCTGGGGACAACTTCTTATTTTTAGCCTGTTTAATTTTAAGAAAGAGGTCTTAACTCGAAAAATGTTTATTTATGGTTTTATTACATTGTTTGTTTACTTTTGTGCACAATTTAAATTTCGGCACCTTTGCATCATGTGAGAGCGAGGGTCCACATAAACCGATTTCACCCCGGGACCCGTTTGAGGGTCCCCTGTTAGGGACTCACACCTTTTAGGTGATGTGAATAAGTGGGGGAATAGAGGAGGGTGTCGTCTAACCACACTCCCTTAATACCTAGGCTTTTGCCCCAAGCATTTTCCTGGCAGTACCCTTACCTAGCCTATTGTTTGGATAGTCAAAGACCCGACCGTAGACGCACACCTTCAGGTGATGTGAAAAAAGTGGGGAAGCCCAAAGAGAATAGCGTGCAAGCCCTATTCCTTTGTGGTAACCTGGGCCCGCGTCCCAAGCACCTCTCCGAATCGATCTATACCCGTTGGACTGAGTCATTTTGTGAGGACGTTTGTATTAAGTCCCTATGCAAGACTTTTGTGTATATGTTTTTCCTGGGCCTCAGGCCCAATATCTGTATCAGTCCTTCAGCCTTTTCTAGTCCAAATGAAACACTTAAAGGTTTCAGTGGCCTGAATGCTTTTTCCTCCACAAGCCAAGAATTTCCGGCCCACCCGATCTAAACAATCAGAAAAGAGCCTCATAATTAGAACATAAGGGTCCCCAGGGGAAAACCTTTCCATGTCATTGAAGGCCCATGTCCTAATGGTTTGTACTTTATGTTCTAAAACAGAAAGTAGGCAAGATTTCAGAAAGGTGCTGGGACAGAAGTTCTGGATGTTTGACTCGATTGCATACTCCCCCTCTTCCATCATTCTAGCCTGAAGTAGACTCTAGCTCTTCCGACATGTCAGTTCATGTTCATGATGATATCCCTCAGGAGGATCAGCGAGCAGGGGGGAAAACCGGAACACTTCTGTTGAAGAGCTCATGAAATTTTTTTATTTGAAACACTAGGAGGCAATCCATGCACTCGAGAATAAGTATGTGGACACAATCACTAAGCTGCAGGATAAGCTGGCCACGTTGGAAATGGCAGCTCAGAGTGGGACCACTAGGATTCTGATGGGGGAGCAAGATCAAATAGCCGGCCTGGTACGGAAACATCAAGCTGCCATTGAAGACTTGGAGGCACGGCATGCGGCAGCAACAGTTGAGCTCCATGAGAAGATTGGATCTTTGGAGGTGGCAAGACATGAAAGAACACTGCAAGGATTTGTCAACTCTTTATACGGCATGGACAATATCTCCTTGGAGGGACATGACACCCAAGTTGGGTACAGAGGTGGTGCTCCCGGGAACCAGTTAGCCGCTGAAGTTTAGAGGGCTCTAAGGCACATCGAGTGCATGGAAAAGGCCGGTAAACTTGCTGGTTATGATTATCTCTCCATGGGATCCTATCCGGCCGTCGAGCTACCCGCGAAGCTGAAGCTCCCCACCTTGGCTCTCTACAAGGGCTCGACCGATTCCCAAATCCATTTGGCAATGTTTAATCGAGAGATGTCCATCCTGAGGCTCAATGATATGCAAAAGGCTAAGGTTTTTGCCCGATACCTAGATGAGATTCCTCAACGATGGTACCTAAATCAAAGAATGAACACCAAGACATACGAGGAGGTATGTGAAGCTTTCCTGACTCACTTTGAGTATGCTAAAAATTTGGAAATCACCCGGTCTGACCTCGCTAGCACACGCCAAACGGGAAGTGAGTCCATGTCAGACTTTATAAAGCGGTGGAGGAGGAAGACAGCAGGCATGCCTACAAGGATGGATGAGCATGAACAAATTCGCATGATCGTTGAGAACATGCAGAAACAGTATAACGATGAGCTAAAGTATATGTACTTTCCAAGCTTTAATATGCTCATGGGCCAGGTAGGTGTGTTAGAGGAGAAGATCCACAATGGAGACCTAAAGCTCGGATATCCTCGGGGATCCGGAAATAATTTAAAGTTCCCAAAACATGAACCAGCAAAAGCTTCCTACCCAACCGTAGCTTGCGCACAGAGCACACCGCAGAGGTACGCAAGGCAGTACGAGGTGAATGCAGTCTAACAGCCAAGGGAACAAGGGAGGATGTAACACCCCTAAAACCGGCCTAAGAGTTAAGGGTATTACACGCCGCGTATTACTACCAATAACGCAAGGCTCTAAAACATTCAAAAGAAATAAAGGCCCAAAACGGAGTTTCCATAAACATTATAAACCAGAGTATTCAAATACAGCAGAAGTAACACAAAATCCCAAATACATGTTCCAAACAGAAACAGAAGTCAATACAATGTAAGGCCTGAAGGCTACAACGTCATAAATACTAGTCTGAATGAACAACAAGCTAAACACGGTAGCTCTAGATACTTAAAATGATCCTCGCTGATCAATCTGCAAAAATGCTAAAGGTAGGGGGGTGAGCACACAACTATGCCCAGTAAGCAACGACCGTCATCAGTAAGGTCACTCAAAACAATTGAAATCAGAAGAGGAGAAGATAAACATTATATCCACAATTCTCAAACAGTCAGAAGTTTTCAGAAGCAGTAACGGAGACAGAGGGGAACACAAGGGTTCCCAATATAGAAGCAATTAGAGTTCACAAACAGATAGGGACACAGTACAATGCACACACTCAGAAGGGGTCTAAGACCCATAGACCATAACAGGTCTCTCGGCAACGCAGAAATGGCTCGAAAGAGCCAAAGGGTTCGTCAACCCCACAGAACAGAAAGGCAGTGACCCACACTCAGAACGACGTCTACATGGTATACCACGGAATAGCTCGACCCAGCCATTCACAGCTCAGAAATAGAGTAAAGTGTCCCAAAACAGAAGGTTTGCAAAACAGAAGCAACGTTGCATGAAACCATGCCAAAACACTTATAATACAGTAGTAGAGACTTAGAGGAGTCCAACACCACAAACGGCTCTCAAATCAGAGTTCAGACGGGGAAGTTATGTAGAAAACAGAGCAGTGTCCGAACTTGTGTCTAGACGTCGAAGTTCGGACGCAAGTCGAGACTCAGAAACCAGAATAGCCAAATGTCCGAACTTGTGTCTGGACATCAATGTTCGGACACAAGTCGATTTGAAATCAGACAGAACATTTCAGAATGTCCGAACATCATTGTTCGGACTGATGTTCGGACGGGTTTACGGGAAAACTTACGCGGAAGGTCCGACCTTGTGTCCGAACATCAATGTTCGGACACAGGTCGAACTAAAATCAGAGGAGAATCTAAGGGTGTGTCCGAACATCAAAGCTCGGACAGATGTTCGGACATACCCCGAACTGTGAAAATCAGAAAGGCAAAACACACTGTCCGAACTTCAAAGCTCGGACGGAAGTTCGGACAGTGCGAAAACTGCAGATTTCAGAAGACGAACAGAGCAGAAAAACAACACAATTCGACACCACAAATCGCCAGTTCAGAACACACGCCAAATCAGTCATAAATACAGGAGACCATGGGGGTTTATCCATTCCAAAATGCAATCAAACACAACACAAACAGAAACGCATCCAAATCAGACAATAAGACCTTGCAAACTCCATGGCTGAACTTCCAAACCGAATCGAGTAACCACCTACCTCAATTCGGAGTGCTAAAATCCACCGAGTGCAGCAGCCACAACACCGAACAGTCGCTCGATCAAACAACACCAATCATTTACTGAATTCCCATAAACAACGATCCAAAATCAGAACAAGAAAGAAACCTAGAACTTGAAAACCCAAACTGCAACACTCTGCATCACAAACCTGAAATCAAGACCAGACAAAATACTGCAGTAGAATCCCAATCCGAATGCGGCCGACGGCACCTGATTCGTACACAATCAGAACCCCCAATAAGAAAACAGAAGAAAAATGAAGTAGACAATGAACACCCAAATTCTGCAATTCAAACCTGATGACGGAGGAAGGACCACACCGCAACGGAAACCTTCAATCTGGTTGCAGCAGTAATGTTCACAGTTCCAGCAGAGGGAGAATTAGAGAGAGAGAAAGGAAGAGGGGAAAAACTGTCGCTCAGCACCACGATTGAGACGCTCCTCACGAACTGACGTGAATGAATTGATCGGGAATTAGAAGTGATTAAGAGGGAAATAAATAAGTAATTCCTTTACTTATTATCAAATAATCTGTTTACCTTAATTAGCAGGGGTAATGGCCTCCTCGCCCTTGGCAATTAAAAAAATACCACCGGTGTCCTAACTGATAGCATATAATTAATCCAACTTAGGATAACATTGTAGCAGATATAATATAAGGTATTAATTGTGGGTTATAACATCACCTCCCCCTTAAAAGAATTTCGTCCTCGAAATTGACTCACCTTACTGCTCGAATAGGGAGGGAAACTTGGCATGTAGCTCATCCTCGAGCTCCCAAGTCGCTTCACGTTCTGACTGATCAGACCATTGAACCTTAACCATAGGCATGGTCTTACTACGGAGCTGACGAACATCTTTAGCCAAAATACGGGTAGGCACCGCCTCATAACTGAAATCCTCTCTCAACTGAAGCTGACTATGGTCGATTACATGAGATGGATCATGCAGGTACTTCCTCAACATCGAAACATGAAAAACACTGTGGACAGCAGACAAGGATGGAGGCAACGCCATACGGTAAGCCACAGGGCCAATCCTCTCTAGAATCTCAAAAGGTCCTACAAACCTCGGGCTAAGCTTTCCACGCTTCCCAAACCGGACTATGCCTCTGACCGGCGACACTCGTAGATAGACGTGATCACCAACATCAAACTCAAGCGGCCTGCGCCTCTGGTCTGCATAACACTTCTGTCTACTCTGGGCAGCAAGCAAACACTCCCGAATCATCCGAATCTTCTCTACTGCACCCTGCACCAACTCAGGTCCAACCAAGACCCTCTCCTTCAGGTCATCCCAACAGATGGGAGACCTGCACCTCCTACCGTACAACGCCTCAAACGGAGCCATACCAATGCTCGCCTGAAAGCTATTGTTGTAGGCAAACTCGATCAGAGTCACATGCTGATCCCAACTACCTCCAAAATCCAGGACACATGCGCGAAGCATGTCCTCCAGGACCTGATTAGTCCTCTCTGTCTGCCCATCCGACTGTGGATGGTAAGCTGAACTGAAAGCCAAATTCGTACCCAGGGCCTTATGCAGACTGCACCAAAATCTAGACACGAAATGAGGATCACGATCAGACACAATAGAAGCAGGCACCCCGTGAAGCCTCACTATCTCATCGAGATACAGACGAGCCAAACGCTCCAAACTGAAAGTCTTCTTCATAGGCAGAAAATGAGCGGAGTTCATCAGACGATCAACTATCACCCATACGGCATCACAGCCCGAAGAAGTCTTGGGCAAACCCATGACAAAATCCATCCCCACACTCTCCCACTTCCACTCAAGAATGGAAAGGGGCTGAAGCAAACCTGCTGGCCTCTGGTGCTCAGCCTTCAATTGCTGACAGGTTTGGCACTTCGAAACAAACTCAGAGATGTCACGCTTCATCCCAAACAACCAGAACGACTCCCTGAGGTCTCGATACATCTTCACCCCTCCAGGGTGAACTGAGTATGGCGCTCCATGAGCCTCCTGAAGGATCTCCCTACGCAGAACTGCATCGTCGGGCACACACACTCGGCCTCTGAAACGCAGACAACCATCACTGGAGACACTGAAGTCTGAATTCAGCTCTGAAGGCAGCCCCTCTCTGATTCGACACAAAGCTACATCTGCCTCCTGACTAACCCGGATCCTGTCGACCAACGAAGATTGAACCTGAAGCGCTGCTATCACACTGGCACTGGCTGGTCTGACTACCCAGACACCCATACGCTGAAGCTCTAAGGCGGACCTCTGAACTCCTATCAAAGCACCCGCTACACCCGGAGCACCTCTCCGACTCAAAGCGTCTGCCACAACATTCGCTCTACCCGGGTGGTAGAGGATCTCCAAATCGTAGTCATGAAGTAGCTCCAACCACCTCCTCTGTCTCAAGTTCAGCTCCTTCTGAGTGAACAGGTACTTGAGACTCTTGTGGTCCGTGTAAACCTTACACGACGCCCCATACAGATAATGCCTCCAAATCTTCAATGCGAAAACCATAGCTGCCAACTCCAGATCGTGGGTAGGGTAGTTCTTCTCATAAGGCTTAAGTTGTCGAGAGCCATAAGCCACTACCTTACCCTGCTGCATCAAAACACAACCTAGTCCCTTATGGGACGCATCACAGAAGACCTCAAATCCCTCGGTCCCAGATGGCAGAGTCAGAATCGGTGCTGTCGTCAACCTCTTCTTAACCTCCTGGAAGCTCTACTCGCAAGCCTCGCTCCACTCGTACTTGATCTCCTTCCTCAACAGACGGGTCAGTGGGGATACAATCTTAGAGAACCCCTCAACGAACTTCCTGTAATACGCAGCTAACCCAAGGAAACTGCGGATCTCAACAACATTCGTGGGCCTCGTCCACTCCATCACTGCTCTAATCTTCTCTGGGTCTACTGAGATACTGTCCTTCGAGACCACATGTCCCAAGAACACTACATGGTCGAGCCAAAAGTCACACTTCTTCAGCTTAGCATACAGCTCCCGATCCTTCAACGTCTGCAGAACAATCCTCAAATGCTCCTCGTGCTCCTCTGCACTCTTGGAATACACCAAGATGTCATCTATGAAGACCACTACAAACTGATCCAGATAGGGTTTGAAAACCCGGTTCATCATATCTATGAAGACTGAGGGGGCATTAGTCAAACCAAACGGCATGACCAGGAACTCGTAATGACCATAACGAGCCCTAAAAGCGGACTTAGGGACATCTTCGGCCTTAATCCTCAACTGATGGTAGCCTGAACGAAGATCTATCTTTGAGAACACTGTGGCGCCCGCTAACTGGTCAAACAAATCATCGATGCGCGGAAGGGGATAGCGATTCTTGATGGTCACCTTGTTCAGCTCTCTATAATTGATGCACAATCTGAAGGTCCCATCCTTCTTCTTCACAAATAGAACTGGCGCTCCCCAAGGCGAAACGCTAGGGCGAATGAAGCCCTTATCTAGCAACTCCTGAAGATGAACCTTCAGCTCCTTCAACTCCGCCGGACTCATACGGTAAGGGGCCCTAGAGATGGGCTGAGTCTCTGGCTCTAAGTCAATCGTGAACTCCACCTCCCTCACTGGTGGAAGTCCGGGCACATCATCCTGGAAGACCTCAGGAAACTCTCTGACGATCGGGATGCTCTCCAAGCTAGAGCCCTCACGCACCTCTGGCAGATAACACAAGAACCCCTGGCAGCCCTTCCTCAAGAAGCTGGCTGCCTGCATCGCAGACACAATCATAGGCGCACACGGGACTGCATTCCCAGCAAAGACAAAACGGCTCCCACCTGGCAATTCAAACACTACTCTCCTCGCTGCACAGTCTATATGGGCATGGTGCTCTGCCAGCCAATCCATGCCCAAGATCACATCAAAACAGGTCATCCGCATCGGGATGAGGTCAGCATAAAAGGTCTTATCCCGAACTACTATGGGACAGGCCTTACACACAGAATCAAGAATGCAAGGAGCAATCCCACCCAAAGGACTACTCACACATAAATCTACTTCACTAGGCACAGCAGTCAATTCAAGTCTACCCAACAAATCACAACAGATAAAGGAGTTCGTAGCTCCAGAGTCAAACAGACAAATACATCCTGAGAATGGATCTGGAGGATACCTGAGACGACGCGATCACCAGCACAATCACGCTCTACCACCAGCATTCTCGGGACTGAGTCTGAGGCTTCTTCTGGTCGGACCTTGCCCCTAAATCTGAACCGGTACCTCTATCTCCTGAGCCTCTACCGGATGCCTGAGGGCACTGAGCAATCCGGTGCTCCATCGACCCACACTTGAAGCAGGCACCAGTCTTCTTGTAGCACTCCCTACCAGGATGGGAGTGACCACAAGATCCATACTTCGCCCCAGCTGATGAAGATGAAGAAGCTCCCCGTGATCTCCATATGACTGCTTCTTCTAAGGAGCAGCCTCCTTCTTCTGAGGCTCTTCAGCACGCCTCTTCCCCTTGTGGTCCTTGCCAGCCTGTCTACCCCTGATGTCGGCCTCTACCAGCAGAGCGACATCTGCCACGTCTCTGAAGGTCCGGTGACGAAGGGGTGTCACCGCGGACCTGATATCCGGCCTCAGCCCACTCTCGAACTTACGGGCCTTCCTATGTCATCTGGCTCTGGGGCATACTTCGGGAGCGTCACAAATCTCCTTACGTACTCCTCGACTGTCATATCTCTCCCCTGGCGCAGCCGGTTATACTCGTTGATCTCCTGATCCTTGTAGACATCCGGAAAGAACTGCTTGTTGAACTCCAAGCAGAACTGATCCCAGGTCCAAGGCTGGGGATGCCTACCCATCACCATGCGCCACCACTCCTTCGCCTCCCCCTTAAAGAGGAACATGGCGAAATCCACCTTCTGATCATCCTCCGACCCCATCACTCTCAGCAGGTCCTCGACCTCGGTAATCCAGTGGCTCGCCTCCTGAGGATCACCACAGCCGTCGAAGGAAGGCGGCTTTAGCTTCATGAACTCCTAGAGGGCTCTAACTCGGCCTCCCACAGCTTCGCCCCTACCGGGCCTGCTCCTCTACCAGCTCCCCCAGCAGCTGCAGCCATAGTCTGCATCAGCTGAGTCACAAACTGCTGCACTGCCTCTGCAGCCTCTCCCTGAGGGGTCACTGGTGTCCTACGAGGAGGCATTCTGAGATACACAAATCCAAAACTTGTCAGAACTGACTCACACTTCAACAACTGTCACAACTGAACCTCACACAGGCAAACACAACCACAGACCCTAAAGAAAGCCAAACCTGGCTCTGATACCACTAAATGTAAGACCCCTAAAACCGGCCTAAGAGTTAAGGGTATTACACGCCGCGTATTACTACCAATAACGCAAGGCTCTAAAACATTCAAAAGCAATAAAGGCCCAAAATGGAGTTTCCATAAACATTAAAAACCAGAGTATTCAAATACAGCAGAAGTAACACAAAATCCCAAATACATGTTCCAAACAGAAACAGAAGTCAAAACAGTGTAAGGCCCGAAGGCTACAACGTCATAAATACTAGTCTGAATGAACAACAAGCTAAACACTGTAGCTCTAGATACTTAAAATGATCCTCGCTGATCAATCTGCAAAAATGTTAAAGGTAGGGGGTGAGCACACAACTATGCCCAGTAAGCAGCGACCGTCATCAGTAAGGTCGCTCAAAACAATTGAAATCAGAAGGGGAGAAGATAAACATTATATCCACAATTCTCAAACAGTCAGAAGTTTTCAGAAGCAGTAACGGAGACAGAGGGGAACACAAGGGTTCCCAATACAGAAGCAATTAGAGTTCACAAACAGATAGGGACACAGTACAATGCACACACTCAGAAGGGGTCGAAGACCCATAGACCATAACAGGTCTCTTGGCAGCGCAGAAATGGCTCGAAAGAGCCAAAGGGTTTGTCAACCCCACAGAATAGAAAGGGAATGACCCACACTCAGAACGACGTCTACATGGTATACCACGGAATAGCTCGACCCAACCATTCACGGCTCAGAAACAGAGTAAAGTGTCCCAAAACAGAAGGTTTGCAAAACAGAAGCAACCTTGCATGAAACCATGCCAAAACACTTATAATACAGTAGTAGAGACTTAGAGGAGTCCAACGCCTCAAACGGCGCTCAAATCAGAGTTCAGATGGGGAAGTTATGCAGAAAACAGAGCAGTGTCTGAACTTGTGTCCAGGCGTCGAAGTTCGGACGCAAGTCGAGACTCAGAAACCAGAATAGTCAAATGTCCGAACTTGTGTCCGGACATCAATGTTCGGACACAAGTCGATTTGAAATCAGACAGAACATTTCAGAATGTCCGAACATCATTGTTCGGACTGATGTTCGGACGGGTTTACGGGAAAACTTACGCGGAAGGTCCGACCTTGTGTCCGGACATCAATGTTCGGACACAGGTCGAACTAAAATCAGAGGAGAATCTAAGGGTGTATCCGAACATCAAAGCTCGGACAGATGTTCGGACATACCCCGAACTTTGAAAATCAGAAAGGCAAAACACACTGTCCGAACTTCAAAGCTCGGACGGAAGTTCGGACAGTGCGAAAACTACAGATTTCAGAAGACGAACAGAGCAGAAAAACAACGCAATTCGACACCACGAATCGCCAGTTCAGAACACACACCAAATCAGTCATAAATGCAGGAGACCAATGGGGTTTAGCCATTCCAAAACGCAATCAAACTCAACACAAACAGACACACACAAATCAGACAATTAGACCTTGCAAACCCCATGGCTGAACTTCCAAACCGAATCGAGTAACCACCTACCTCAATTCGGAGTGCAGAAATCCACCGAGTGCAGCAGCCACAACACCGAACAGTCGCTCGATCAGAACACCAATCAGTTACTGAATTCCCACAAACAACGATCCAAAATCAGAACAAGAAAGAAACCTAGAACTTGAAAACCCAAACTGCAACACTCTGCATCACAAACCTGAAATCAAGACCAGACGAAATACTGCAGTAGAATCCCAATCCGAATGCGGCCGACGGCAACTGATTCGAACACAATCAGAACCCCCAATCAGAAACAGAAGAAAAACGAAGTAGACAACAAAGACCCAAATTCTGCAAATTCAAAACTGATGACGGAGGAAGGACCACACCGCAACGGAAACCTTCAATCTGGTTGCAGCAGTAATGTTCACAGTTCCAGCAGAGGGGAATTAGAGAGAAAGGAAGAGGGGAAAAACTATCGCTCAACACCACGATTGAGACGCTCCTCACGAACTGACGTGAATGAATTGATCGGGAATTAGAAGTGATTAAGAAGGAAATAAATAAGTATTCCTTTACTTATTATGAATAATCTGTTTACCTTAATTAGCAGGGGGAATGACCTCCTCGCCCTTGGCAATTAAAAGAATACCACCGGTGTCCTAACTGATAGCATATAATTAATCCAACTTAGGATAACATTGTAGCAGATATAATATAAGGTATTAATTGTGGGTTATAACAGAGGAGCTATCGGGCGGTACCACCTCCAAGACCGGATTTCAATCAGCGAGAATTCATAGATATCGGTCGGCCTTTGGGTCAGGCTTTGAAGAAACTCCTAGAGCAGAACATTATATAGCCTCTTACACCCCGGCCAGGAGTCACCCGTTTAGGCAAGAGTCCAAATCAGTTCTGTCACTACCATCAGTTACCAGATCATGACACCGATCATTGCAGGGCCTTGCAGCATAAGATCCAAGACCTGATTGACCAGAGACTTCAGTTCTCGGAGCGCGGGAATATCTTCGGGAATCCCATGCCAGAACACCACTAGGAATCTTTGTTATTTTTCTTTGCCCTTCAGTTGTTTTGCGTAGCTCTTTTCTTTTTCCTTTAATTACCTTTCTTTCTTTAGCTAGTTCAATTGTCTTGGTACTTAATGTCACTGTTGTTCCTGTTGGTTATCAATAAAATTCCTTCCTTGTTCATGTTTTAATGTTTATACATCCATTCATGTGCCCAAAAAAAAGAAAGAAAAGAAGAAGGAAAACTCTCACTCATGAAGCATGTCTGTAAGCATCAAAAAGCAAAACCTTTGTCTTTCATGGATCCTCTTGTACAAAACCACCTTCCCATCCATACAGCCACCACACATATCACATCACTTCATCATTTTTGCTAGACACATAAAAAAAACCCACAAAATTGCTGCCACCAAAGAGCAAAAATTGGTCATGCAGCGATCACCTCATCACCACTCACCATTACACACACAACCATCCACCACAAATAACCTGGGTATTCAAAAGGCTTGTCAAAAAACCCCACACAATACTGGGGGCAATCTGAGTTTGGAAACGATAATGTTTTATTTTTGTTTAAATGTGCAAACAAGTCTCTGAGTGTACACTTCACGAGAGCGTCTTGAGTGGTAAAACCAAGAGAGAACGAGCGTGTCATTCTTACACCACTACAGAGAGATCACATTCAAAGGTAAGGTAAATGGCATAACTCCGACCGAAGGAGATAATTTGTAAAATTATGCTTAAACCTATGAAAAGTAACAAAGAATGAATACACAACTATTAGGGATGACGAAGCACCTAGGTACAGCACCACACAGCCAAAAGCTTGTGAACCCTGACATTACACCCTAGGCACCCCCGCTAAGCTTTTTGTATACGTTCCTTTTTACAACACTACAAACTCCACAAATAAGCCAGCCAATGATGAGTAACCAACCCGGTGACCAAAGGAAGCAGGGAGCCCGACTTCTGAACAACAACTTCACAAGTCCAAAGAAGCGAAACTGCTACTAGCATGACGAAATGATCCGTAAATGGTCCTAAAGTGACACAGGATCTAAATGAGCTAACATCAAAAACAGCTCTCAAAGTTCAAAACCGGGAAACACAAGAACCCAGAAGGAAAAGAGATTGAAAGAGAGGCAAATCTGAAAAGCCTAGAAGAAATCCAAAGTTGGAAGAAAGAGAGAAGGTGCAAGGAACACCAAAAAGGTCCCAAGCGATGTCATCACGAAGTAGCCAAACAACTCCAAAACAAAGAAGGAATGTCTGAAAGAAGGTGCAAGTTGCAGCTTTGGTCACCCTTATAGCTCCACATATCCTAAACATTCCTCCATCGTCCCATTGTCTTTCTATAACACCCCTAATCCTAAACCTACAATAATAGCGCAAGTCATAGCATAATAAATAATAGTTCACAACGGAAAATAAATCTATCTAATGTTGGTGTTACACGCCGTTACTCACCCTTGTGAGTAACAAGGCATCCATACTCCATCCATCAACTTCAACTCCTCACCGCTGTGATGAACAGATACTGAGCACTCTTAATATTACAAACCAAATCCAAACTGAGCAACTAAACCAAATACAACAATCTCCTTAATACAATACATAATAAAACTAAAAGAGTTCTTTATTAAAACCCATCAGCTACCCTGTGCCACGCACTCCGCCTTGTGTCTTCTTCAATAACCTGAAATGTTTTGCCCATTGAAGGGCTCAGCAATCGAAATGCTGGTATGCTAAATGTAGTCCTAAGTCATCTAGATTCCATAAGTTGTTTTAGCCATCTTGATATTAGATTCATTACATGATAATCCATTTTACAACAATAGTAATAACTGTAATGTTAATTAAACACACAATAGTTCGCCTGTCAATATCATCACAATAACAAACAACAACCAGATAGTCACACACCAATAAGCCATATCAATAATCAAACAAGATATGCGTATTAATTAACTGTACTTGTTAGTAGGTCACATGACCCTTATCCTTTTAAACCAACCACTTAAACTTTTCCAATTAAATTCCACCTCAGGCGTCATGTTAAGACAACCTTTATTAACTTATTAATGGACAGTAGTCCCCTGGGTTCCAATGGAACCGTTACCAGCTGACCTTATGGCCCTGGATAATCATTTGACCGATCCGGTCAAACCTGTGCACCAACGGTAGTGCCCTCCGCCATCGTCGAATGTGGACAATGGATTCCCTTGAGTGACTCCCCATAGAAGTCCCTCGTAGTGATCACGATGTGCAACCAGAAAGTCAAAACAGTCTTGATTCCTCTCTTTATAAGTTAGCCCTTTAGTCAGTGATACAATAACCAATCCTTGAGTTAAGACTATTACAGTTGACCATCAGTTAGGTTCAAAAATACCTAAAGGTCAGTTAGTCTTGTTCCAGTTTAGATGTATAAACTTCCAGTCATAAGACGTTCGCGTAAAGTAAAACGCAGTGGTATTGAGCAATATGGTATACAAGATAATATACATAAATCACAGATATCGCTCTTAGCAATTAAACACACAACGTCTGGACCTTAGGAAAATCCTTAGGACATTCAGACCACACAATTAACATACCGTTCACCGTGTAACTTGCTAGCTTGACAGTTCACGCTTTAACAGTTTCTCCGCGTACGCTATTATATTTACATGCAATACCGGGTAACGTTAATACAACTATTCACTAAGTATTTACAGTACTGTCACTATAGAACTAATACTCGTAGTATACTAACCCCGTATGTTCTTTATTTCTCCCTGTTATTTAACAGTGGTTCGAGGTAGTTTAATAGTCTGTTATTTAATGTAGTAGCTACATGTGACAATGAATTTCCATTGTATTGTATATTTCTATTTCTTTAATTATATACTCGTAATTGTTCCCACTTATTCTTTGTTATACAACTTGGTTATTTTTATTATAACCACTTTTATTTTACAAACTTTACATTATACTTCATAATATACCATAATACATTATTTACTTAGTTTTACTTCCTTCCTTTATTAAATTACAAAACGAACGTTATAGATTTGGTAATCATATAATGGACACATTAACTTTTATAAATTACCAAATAACCACATATATCTTTTTGGTAATTACAATTTAAATATACCTACTTTTATAATTCACTATATAACCTTATAATTCTCAGTTTTTATACTATTTTTCCCATAATTACATTTTAACCCCAAAAACATTATATAAGTTACATATTAACTCATAAACTATAGTTTTAACATTTAATTTTCTTAAATACAGAAATGACCCTTATAATTTCTCATATTACATTTCCGCCCCATAACCAATTCGGTTTTACGTATTAATTTTTATAAATTACATTTTCACCCCATAACTTTTATAAACTTAATATTTTATGTCATAAATCATTTCAACCCAAAGTTTTTGGTCAACACTTTGACCAAGACTTAATTTCATAATTAATACTTTAATATACCCATAAAATCATTAGTAATTCGGCTTGCACCCTATATTTTCCATAAATTATAAAATAGCCCCAAAACTTTATAAATTGTTATTTTAACACTTACACATTTGTTTAAATTTACCAAAATTCATAATATTAATTCCTACCTTATATTATATCATAATTATGCCAAGACCACCATTTATTCTCGGCAATTATTTTTAATACTCCAAACTTTTCAAACATTTTAGCCACATAAATTAATAAACTAGACATTTAAATACTTGTAGCTATTTTTAATATTCCCAAAATTTATAATATAATCTAATATACTTATATACTTCAAAAATCACCAAATAACCCATTAGTCAAACCAAACGGCATGACCAGGAACTCGTAATGACCATAACGAGCCCTAAAAGCAGACTTAGGGACATCTTCGGCCTTAATCCTCAACTGATGGTAGCCTGAACGAAGATCTATCTTTGAGAACATTGTGGCGCCCGCTAACTGGTCAAACAAATCATCGATGCGCGGAAGGGGATAGCGATTCTTGATGGTCACCTTGTTCAGCTCTCTATAATTGATGCACAATCTGAAGGTCCCATCCTTCTTCTTCACAAATAGAACTGGCGCTCCCCAAGGCGAAACGCTAGGGCGAATGAAGCCCTTATCTAGCAACTCCTGAAGATGAACCTTCAGCTCCTTCAACTCCGCCGGACTCATACGGTAAGGGGCCCTAGAGATGGGCTGAGTCTCTGGCTCTAAGTCAATCGTGAACTCCACCTCCCTCACTGGTGGAAGTCCGGGCAGATCATCCTGGAAGACCTCAGGAAACTCTCTGACGATCGGGATGCTCTCCAAGCTAGAGCCCTCACGCACCTCTGGCAGATAACACAAGAACCCCTGGCAGCCCTTCCTCAAGAAGCTGGCTGCCTGCATCGCAGACACAATCATAGGCGCACACGGGACTGCATTCCCAGCAAAGACAAAACGGCTCCCACCTGGCAATTCAAACACTACTCTCCTCGCTGCACAGTCTATATGGGCATGGTGCTCTGCCAGCCAATCCATGCCCAAGATCACATCAAAACAGGTCATCCGCATCGGGATGAGGTCAGCATAAAAGGTCTTATCCCGAACTACTATGGGACAGGCCTTACACACAGAATCAAGAATGCAAGGAGCAATCCCACCCAAAGGACTACTCACACATAAATCTACTTCACTAGGCACAGCAGTCAATTCAAGTCTACCCAACAAATCACAACAGATAAAGGAGTTCGTAGCTCCAGAGTCAAACAGACAAAATACATCCTGAGAATGGATCTGGAGGATACCTGAGACGACGCGATCACCAGCACAATCACGCTCTACCACCATAGCATACACTCGGGCCTGAGTCTGAGGCTTCTTCTGGTCGGACCTTGCCCCTAAATCTGAACCGGTACCTCTATCTCCTGAGCCTCTACCGGATGCCTGAGGGCACTGAGCAATCCGGTGCTCCATCGACCCACACTTGAAGCAGGCACCAGTCTTCTTGTAGCACTCCCTACCAGGATGGGAGTGACCACAAGATCCATACTTCGCCCCAGCTGATGAAGATGAAGAAGCTCCCCGGTGATCTCCATATGACTGCTTCTTCTAAGGAGCAGCCTCCTTCTTCTGAGGCTCTTCAGCACGCCTCTTCCCCTTGTGGTCCTTGCCAGCCTGTCTACCCCTGATGTCGGCCTCTACCAGCAGAGCGACATCTGCCACGTCTCTGAAGGTCCGGTGACGAAGGGGTGTCACCGCGGACCTGATATCCGGCCTCAGCCCACTCTCGAACTTACGGGCCTTCCTATGTCATCTGGCTCTGGGGCATACTTCGGGAGCGTCACAAATCTCCTTACGTACTCCTCGACTGTCATATCTCTCCCCTGGCGCAGCCGGTTATACTCGTTGATCTCCTGATCCTTGTAGACATCCGGAAAGAACTGCTTGTTGAACTCCAAGCAGAACTGATCCCAGGTCCAAGGCTGGGGATGCCTACCCATCACCATGCGCCACCACTCCTTCGCCTCCCCCTTAAAGAGGAACATGGTGAAATCCACCTCTTGATCATCCTCCGACCCCATCACTCTCAGCAGGTCCTCGACCTCGGTAATCCAGTGGCTCGCCTCCTGAGGATCACCACAGCCGTCGAAGGAAGGCGGCTTTAGCTTCATGAACTCCTAGAGGGCTCTAACTCGGCCTCCCACAGCTTTCGCCCCTACCGGGCCTGCTCCTCTACCAGATCCCCCAGCAGCTGCAGCCATAGTCTACATCAGCTGAGTCACAAACTGCTGCACTGCCTCTGCAGCCTCTCCCTGAGGGGTCACTGGTGTCCTACGAGGAGGCATTCTGAGATACACAAATCCAAAACTTGTCAGAACTGACTCACACTTCAACAACTGTCACAACTGAACCTCACACAGGCAAACACAACCACAGACCCTAAAGAAAGCCAAACCTGGCTCTGATACCACTAAATGTAAGACCCCTAAAACCGGCCTAAGAGTTAAGGGTATTACACGCCGCGTATTACTACCAATAACGCAAGGCTGTAAAACATTCAAAAGCAATAAAGGCCCAAAATGGAGTTTCCATAAACATTAAAAACCAGAGTATTCAAATACAGCAGAAGTAACACAAAATCCCAAATACATGTTCCAAACAGAAACAGAAGTCAAAACAGTGTAAGGCCCGAAGGCTACAACGTCATAAATACTAGTCTGAATGAACAACAAGCTAAACACTGTAGCTCTAGATACTTAAAATGATCCTCGCTGATCAATCTGCAAAAATGTTAAAGGTAGGGGGTGAGCACACAACTATGCCCAGTAAGCAGCGACCGTCATCAGTAAGGTCGCTCAAAACAATTGAAATCAGAAGGGGAGAAGATAAACATTATATCCACAATTCTCAAACAGTCAGAAGTTTTCAGAAGCAGTAACGGAGACAGAGGGGAACACAAGGGTTCCCAATACAGAAGCAATTAGAGTTCACAAACAGATAGGGACACAGTACAATGCACACACTCAGAAGGGGTCGAAGACCCATAGACCATAACAGGTCTCTTGGCAACGCAGAAATGGCTCGAAAGAGCCAAAGGGTTTGTCAACCCCACAGAATAGAAAGGGAATGACCCACACTCAGAATGACGTCTACATGGTATACCACGGAATAGCTCGACCAAACCATTCACGGCTCAGAAACAGAGTAAAGTGTCCCAAAACAGAAGGTTTGCAAAACAGAAGCAACCTTGCATGAAACCATGCCAAAACACTTATAATACAGTAGTAGAGACTTAGAGGAGTCCAACGCCTCAAACGGCGCTCAAATCAGAGTTCAGATGGGGAAGTTATGCAGAAAACAGAGCAGTGTCTGAACTTGTGTCCAGACGTCGAAGTTCGGACGCAAGTCGAGACTCAGAAACCAGAATAGTCAAATGTCCGAACTTGTGTCCGGACATCAATGTTTGGACACAAGTCGATTTGAAATCAGACAGAACATTTCAGAATGTCCGAACATCATTGTTCGGACTGATGTTCGGACGGGTTTACGGGAAAACTTACGCGGAAGGTCCGACCTTGTGTCCGGACATCAATGTTCGGACACAGGTCGAACTAAAATCAGAGGAGAATCTAAGGGTGTATCCGAACATCAAAGCTCGGACAGATGTTCGGACATACCCCGAACTTTGAAAATCAGAAAGGCAAAACACACTGTCCGAACTTCAAAGCTCGGACGGAAGTTCGGACAGTGCGAAAACTACAGATTTCAGAAGACGAACAGAGCAGAAAAACAACGCAATTCGACACCACGAATCGCCAGTTCAGAACACACACCAAATCAGTCATAAATGCAGGAGACCAATGGGGTTTAGCCATTCCAAAACGCAATCAAACTCAACACAAACAGACACACATCCAAATCAGACAATTAGACCTTGCAAACCCCATGGCTGAACTTCCAAACCGAATCGAGTAACCACCTACCTCAATTCGGAGTGCAGAAATCCACCGAGTGCAGCAGCCACAACACCGAACAGTCGCTCGATCAGACAACACCAATCAGTTACTGAATTCCCACAAACAACGATCCAAAATCAGAACAAGAAAGAAACCTAGAACTTGAAAACCCAAACTGCAACACTCTGCATCACAAACCTGAAATCAAGACCAGACGAAATACTGCAGTAGAATCCCAATCCGAATGCGGCCGACGGCAACTGATTCGAACACAATCAGAACCCCCAATCAGAAAACAGAAGAAAAACGAAGTAGACAACAAAGACCCAAATTCTGCAATTCAAACCTGATGACGGAGGAAGGACCACACCGCAACGGAAACCTTCAATCTGGTTGCAGCAGTAATGTTCACAGTTCCAGCAGAGGGGGAATTAGAGAGAGAAAGGAAGAGGGGAAAAACTATCGCTCAACACCACGATTGAGACGCTCCTCACGAACTGACGTGAATGAATTGATCGGGAATTAGAAGTGATTAAGAAGGAAATAAATAAGTAATTCCTTTACTTATTATGAAATAATCTGTTTACCTTAGATAGCAGGGGTAATGACCTCCTCGCCCTTGGCAATTAAAAGAATACCACCGGTGTCCTAACTGATAGCATATAATTAATCCAACTTAGGATAACATTGTAGCAGATATAATATAAGGTATTAATTGTGGGTTATAACAGAGGAGCTATCGGGCGGTACCACCTCCAAGACCGGATTTCAATCAACGAGAATTCATAGATATCGGTCGGCCTTTGGGTCAGGCTTTGAAGAAACTCCTAGAGCAGAACATTATATAGCCTCTTACACCCCGGCCAGGAGTCACCCGTTTAGGCAAGAGTCCAAATCAGTTCTGTCACTACCATCAGTTACCAGATCATGACACCGATCATTGCAGGGCCTTGCAGCATAAGATCCAAGACCTGATTGACCAGAGACTTCAGTTCTCGGAGCGCGGGAATATCTTCGGGAATCCCATGCCAGAACACCACTAGGAATCTTTGTTATTTTTCTTTGCCCTTCAGTTGTTTTGCGTAGCTCTTTCTTTTTCCTTTAATTACCTTTCTTTAGCTAGTTCAATTGTCTTGGTACTTAATGTCACTGTTGTTCCTGTTGGTTATCAATAAAATTCCTTCCTTGTTCATGTTTTAATGTTTATACATCCATTCATGTGCCCAAAAAAAAGAAAGAAAAGAAGAAGGAAAACTCTCACTCATGGAGCATGTCTGTAAGCATCAAAAAGCAAAACCTTTGTCTTTCATGGATCCTCTTGTACAAAACCACCTTCCCATCCATACAGCCACCACATATATCACATCACTTCATCATTTTTGCTAGACACATAAAAAAAACCCACAAAATTGCTGCCACCAAAGAGCAAAAATTGGTCATGCAGCGATCACCTCATCACCACTCACCATTACACACACAACCATCCACCACAAATAACCTGGGTATTCAAAAGGCTTGTCAAAAAACCCCACACAATACTGGGGGCAATCTGAGTTTGGAAACGATAATGTTCATTTATTTTGTTTAAATGTGCAAACAAGTCTCTGAGTGTACACTTCACGAGAGCGTCTTGAGTGGTAAAACCAAGAGAGAACGAGCGTGTCATTCTTACACCACTACAGAGAGATCACATTCAAAGGTAAGGTAAATGGCATAACTCCGACCGAAGGAGATAATTTGTAAAATTATGCTTAAACCTATGAAAAGTAACAAAGAATGAATACACAACTATTAGGGATGACGAAGCACCTAGGTACAGCACCACACAGCCAAAAGCTTGTGAACCCTGACATTACACCCTAGGCACCCCCGCTAAGCTTTTTGTATACGTTCCTTTTTACAACACTACAAACTCCACAAATAAGCCAGCCAATGATGAGTAACCAACCCGGTGACCAAAGGAAGCAGGGAGCCCGACTTCTGAACAACAACTTCACAAGTCCAAAGAAGCGAAACTGCTACTAGCATGACGAAATGATCCGTAAATGGTCCTAAAGTGACACAGGATCTAAATGAGCTAACATCAAAAACAGCTCTCAAAGTTCAAAACCGGGAAACACAAGAACCCAGAAGGAAAAGAGATTGAAAGAGAGGCAAATCTGAAAAGCCTAGAAGAAATCCAAAGTTGGAAGAAAGAGAGAAGGTGCAAGGAACACCAAAAAGGTCCCAAGCGATGTCATCACGAAGTAGCCAAACAACTCCAAAACAAAGAAGGAATGTCTGAAAGAAGGTGCAAGTTGCAGCTTTGGTCACCCTTATAGCTCCACATATCCTAAACATTCCTCCATCGTCCCATTGTCTTTCTATAACACCCCTAATCCTAAACCTACAATAATAGCGCAAGTCATAGCATAATAATAATAGTTCACAACGGAAAATAAATCTATCTAATGTTGGTGTTACACGCCGTTACTCACCCTTGTGAGTAACAAGGCATCCATACTCCATCCATCAACTTCAACTCCTCACCGCTGTGATGAACAGATACTGAGCACTCTTAATATTACAAACCAAATCCAAACTGAGCAACTAAACCAAATACAACAATCTCCTTAATACAATACATAATAAAACTAAAAGAGTTCTTTATTAAAACCCATCAGCTACCCTGTGCCACGCACTCCGCCTTGTGTCTTCTTCAATAACCTGAAATGTTTTGCCCATTGAAGGGCTCAGCAATCGAAATGCTGGTATGCTAAATGTAGTCCTAAGTCATCTAGATTCCATAAGTTGTTTTAGCCATCTTGATATTAGATTCATTACATGATAATCCATTTTACAACAATAGTAATAACTGTAATGTTAATTAAACACACAATAGTTCACCTGTCAATATCATCACAATAACAAACAACAACCAGATAGTCACACACCAAT
Organism: Limonium bicolor; assembly: GCA_023374045.1. Taxonomy (NCBI): domain Eukaryota; kingdom Viridiplantae; phylum Streptophyta; class Magnoliopsida; order Caryophyllales; family Plumbaginaceae; genus Limonium; species Limonium bicolor. Next base: position 116,441,597 of record CM041783.1, read on the forward strand.
AAGCCATATCAATAATCAAACAAGATATGCGTATTAATTAACTGTACTTGTTAGTAGGTCACATGACCCTTATCCTTTTAAACCAACCACTTAAACTTTTCCAATTAAATTCCACCTCAGGCGTCATGTTAAGACAACCTTTATTAACTTATTAATGGACAGTAGTCCCCTGGGTTCCAATGGAACCGTTACCAGCTGACCTTATGGCCCTGGATAATCATTTGACCGATCCGGTCAAACCTGTGCACCAACGGTAGTGCCCTCCGCCATCGTCGAATGTGGACAATGGATTCCCTTGAGTGACTCCCCATAGAAGTCCCTCGTAGTGATCACGATGTGCAACCAGAAAGTCAAAACAGTCTTGATTCCTCTCTTTATAAGTTAGCCCTTTAGTCAGTGATACAATAACCAATCCTTGAGTTAAGACTATTACAGTTGACCATCAGTTAGGTTCAAAAATACCTAAAGGTCAGTTAGTCTTGTTCCAGTTTAGATGTATAAACTTCCAGTCATAAGACGTTCGCGTAAAGTAAAACGCAGTGGTATTGAGCAATATGGTATACAAGATAATATACATAAATCACAGATATCGCTCTTAGCAATTAAACACACAACGTCTGGACCTTAGGAAAATCCTTAGGACATTCAGACCACACAATTAACATACCGTTCACCGTGTAACTTGCTAGCTTGACAGTTCACGCTTTAACAGTTTCTCCGCGTACGCTATTATATTTACATGCAATACCGGGTAACGTTAATACAACTATTCACTAAGTATTTACAGTACTGTCACTATAGAACTAATACTCGTAGTATACTAACCCCGTATGTTCTTTATTTCTCCCTGTTATTTAACAGTGGTTCGAGGTAGTTTAATAGTCTGTTATTTAATGTAGTAGCTACATGTGACAATGAATTTCCATTGTATTGTATATTTCTATTTCTTTAATTATATACTCGTAATTGTTCCCACTTATTCTTTATGTTATACAACTTGGTTATTTTTATTATAACCACTTTTATTTTACAAACTTTACATTATACTTCATAATATACCATAATACATTATATTACTTAGTTTTACTTCCTTCCTTTATTAAATTACAAAACGAACGTTATAGATTTGGTAATCATATAATGGACACATTAACTTTTATAAATTACCAAATAACCACATATATCTTTTTGGTAATTACAATTTAAATATACCTACTTTTATAATTCACTATATAACCTTATAATTCTCAGTTTTTATACTATTTTTCCCATAATTACATTTTAACCCCAAAAACATTATATAAGTTACATATTAACTCATAAACTATAGTTTTAACATTTAATTTTCTTAAATACAGAAATGACCCTTATAATTTCTCATATTACATTTCCGCCCCATAACCAATTCGGTTTTACGTATTAATTTTTATAAATTACATTTTCACCCCATAACTTTTATAAACTTAATATTTTATGTCATAAATCATTTCAACCCAAAGTTTTTGGTCAACACTTTGACCAAGACTTAATTTCATAATTAATACTTTAATATACCCATAAAATCATTAGTAATTCGGCTTGCACCCTATATTTTCCATAAATTATAAAATAGCCCCAAAACTTTATAAATTGTTATTTTAACACTTACACATTTGTTTAAATTTACCAAAATTCATAATATTAATTCCTACCTTATATTATATCATAATTATGCCAAGACCACCATTTATTCTCAGCAATTATTTTTAATACTCCAAACTTTTCAAACATTTTAGCCACATAAATTAATAAACTAGACATTTAAATACTTGTAGCTATTTTTAATATTCCCAAAATTTATAATATAATCTAATATACTTATATACTTCAAAAATCACCAAATAACCCATTTCATTCCCGGCTTTAACATATATTTACTATGTAGTTTTAAAACTTGATTTACACTTTATAATAAGTATATATAAATGTATATAAGCCATATAACACTTCTAAAAATTATGCTAATGACTTAGAATGATTATAAACTCAAAATAGAACATTTAATCCTTAGATATTTCGGCCTAGATATATATATGTATCATAAATTAATTTTGTGACACAAATTTATACCTTAAGGTAATAATCTTACCTTATATGTTATAAATTATTTTCTTGACATTATAACCCAATATTTTCGGCCTAATATTACTAAGGCTTATACATAATTTTTATACCAAAGTTTGAAGCTTAAATCAAACTTAAACTTAATAAACCTTAATTATAGAAACTTACTCCTTAAATCAAGATAATTCTTGTACTTGATTTTTCCTTGAATTCCAAGCTCCTTGAAATAACCCAAATCTTGATATGTTGTTTAAACATTACACTATGGTATTTTAAGGCTAAAAAGTGCCTTATAAACATTAGTGAACAATTTAAAACATGGTAAAAACAATAAAGTACCATAAACACAGTCTGAGCAAAAACATGCTCTAAGCTTGGAGTGAACTTGGTTAGGACCCAAAGAGCCTTCCAAGACTTAATAATATTCAATTATGATTTAATAAGGCTAAATAATTCCTTAGGGAACGTTGGTGGACATTTAAACCAAACAAAACACAAGAAAACACCTTAAAGTCAATTTAAGCAAATACTTGCTCTAGACTTGGTGTAACCTTGTATAATACCTAAAGGTCATTCTTAGACCTTATAAACATGCTAATGAACATGTTAAAACAATTACTAAAGAAAACCAAGCTTGAAAACAAGCTAAAACACAAAATGTGCTTTAAGGAGCCTTAAAGCACATTTTTGAAAAATTGTCTTGTAAATGAGTTTTGAGTGGCTAAATGACCATCATAACTCTTTAATCAACATGTGTACTACTTAGTATCACATTCGGAAGTTTAAATCAATTGGAAATCAAAAATTTCACAAATATGTGCCTTAGTTTGTGAATAGTAACAAAAATAAGCTAGTTTACAATATAAGTCAATATAAGTTGTCTTGTTCACTAGTAGAAAAATGGTCTATCGCAGCGCACCTACTGCAGCGGTTGTAAAAACAACCGCTGAGATAGGCCGTTTTTAAAAATCCCGCTGTGGGCGTTGGTTTTGAACCCTTTAGTATTGAGCTTAAGGCCTCAAGGTTTGATTTGCAATTAAAATTATTAAACCGAAATTATAAAATTAAAGCTTAATAATTATAACTGGTCCACACAAACCTAATAGAGTCGCCACCTAAGTTTTAACCTTTTTAAACTTGGAAAGGAAATGTCATTATGATTTTTAGAGTTATGGGTCCGGGGGCTTGATATGAAATTTATAAGGGTTCAAATACCCTTAGAAATAACTTTTCCTCTAATATTACAAACTCTAAGGCTAAACTGACAACGATGTTATCCTTCTTTTAATTATAAAGTTGTTTAATGCACGTGGGTGCCTAATCCCTTTGATTTCCTTACTAAATCATTATATAATTAAACATGCAACCGATGGCAAATTAAATGCCTACTAAAATAAGCCGACATGGACAAAGTTATGAATAAATTAAATAATTAATTCAAGAAAGGAAAATCAAAAGAAAACGTACCTTAATCTAGCTTCTCATGGCAGTTCAAATCGGACAAATTTCGCCCAGCCCCATGAACATTAATTTCAGTCCCCTTTCTCAGACTCCTATTCCTGGTCATCATTAAACTAGCCTAACCATTTTTCTCGTAATCTTCGTTCACCTATGGCCATCGATGATGATAAAGATATTGTGAAACTGGGTTGGTGGTGACTACGATCTGGCGATGGCTTGAGACCATGATGTCGGCAAGTTTTGGGTGACCAAGATCTTCAGTGTGTGTATATGGCCGTGCGTTGTTTCCTCCTTTGTAGTAGCGTCACATCGGCCAAAGTGTTTGAATATTGACTAGAAATTATTTGAAGTGAATGCAGTGGCCGTGGTAGAGTATTGCGGCAAAGGCAGAGTTGGGAGCAACCACTGTATAATGGTGTATGTTCTGGGTATCTCCCCCGTGAAGGCAATAACTGATTGACGGTGCAGTTGATAGCGCATATGCTCAAGGAATACGGTGCAAAGTTTGCTCCTCCCTTGTTTGCTATGATCTCCCACGCAGAGAATGATGTGCAGTGGGCGGTGACAAGCTTCTCCGCTCGTCTAGGCAATGAACATGGAATTTTAAAATGCTATATGGCTCGTTGATGGCTTCTTGTCGACAACAGGAATATGTGGCAGGGAGCAATGCTGCAAGACTATGATGGCCGAAGAAACGGGGGACCAGATGGCAGGAGTGAAGGACGAGGCCAATTGTCTCATCTAGCCATTGGTAGTCGCTGAAGGCGTGATGACTACACACACGCGCAATCACCCAGATATGATGATTGATGAAGAGGAACTTTCCAACTGCAAAAGAAAACCAGCTCTTCGTTTGCTTGTATATAAAAGGAATGTGACAGATGTAGGACTGGGGCGGTGAAGGTGACTGTGGATGACAGTGGTTGAGACGATGGTAAACAAGATATCTTTGCGTTGTGTATGAACATTCATCCCCCCTTATAACAAGAGTATGCAGTGATTATATAGTGGAAAGAGTGGAGAGATAGATCAATAAAAGAGGCTCGAGAATCTTAGCAACTTAACAAATTTCTGAATTTTAAAAAATAAACAAGCTAGTTAACAGGAAGTGAGAGATAAGATTGTAAAGAAAAATAAAAACGTATTTAAAAGAAAACCTAAAAAAAACTAAACTATAAATGAGTAAAAATTTCAAAGTTACTTAACAAAAAATGAGGGAATTTCGAAAAACATTGTTTTGTTAACAAAATAAACTACTAGTAAAATAGAAATGATTTTTGTTTTTTTTTGTATTTGAATTAAGAGAATAAAAAGGTATAAGGATAACAATAAGAATTATCTAGAAAAAAGAAATGGATACTCAATGCGAATACAATTTTTGTTTGTTTTTTTATTAAAGCACGTTTCAAAAGATTTTTTTTTGTGTTTTGGATTTTTTTTGAAAGAAAATAAACTATCAATGAAAATAGAAAGAAACATTTTTTTTTGCTTTTTAACAAATAGAATCTAATTTTGAAAATTATAAATAAAAGAAGAAAAGAAAGAGAAGGATTAAGTAGAAAACAAAAACTTCAAAATATGCTTATCATTAAATAGACTCGAACCATTGACCTCTTGTATCTCCTCCCTCTTCTCTACCCTTATGCCAATATAATTTCATGTCAAACATACCACCTATCTCAGTTTTCATGCTATCATTGATCATATATGAACCTTATCCCCTCAAAGACCTAGAAACACCCCTTTTCGCTCAAATGGGGTAAAAAATTTGGGTATAACAGATTGCCCCCCGTCAACTTGATTTTGGAATGTCAATGAAATATCAAGTTGACGCTTGATAATACCCAAAAACTTTACAAACCTTGTCCCACCTTGCTCATCCCTTTTCCTGTGTTCAAAGGTGTTGACTACCTTGAAAAGATGTTTGAGCTTACCGAGCTATTCGAAGGCACTGGAAACCTGAATAAAAAAACATGTCATTATACCAAGGCATTTCTAGGGGCCTGGACCTACCCAAGTGAGAAAATACAAGCAAAGCATAGTGTATCCAGGTGCTTCTAGAGAACCGGAACCCATCCTCTTATATGCAAAATATGTTAGTGATTCGATGCTTTTGATAACCAAAACGCATTCGAAATGAAATGCAAGCTGTGTGATGTAATTCGGATGCTTATGGGGACCGAAACCCATTCAAAAATAAAATAACACGAATGCCTCTGGGGACCGAAACCCATTCAAAAATAAAATAACTCATATGCCTCTAGGGACCGAAACCCATTCAAAAAGAAAAAAACTCGGATGCCTCTAGGGACCGAAACCCGTTCTAAATGCTCCATGTTGGTTTTAAAAGGGGGTAACAATTTATGTCTTGAAAGGGATGAGAATCTATATCTCGAAAGGGGTGAGAATCTGTATATCTGAAGAACCTGTATCTTCGGTTGAGAATCTGTATCCCTGAAGAATCTGTATCTTCGGTTGAGAATCTATATCTCGGGATTGAAAATCTATATCTCAGGGTTGAGAATCTATATCTCAGAGTTGAGAATCTATATCTCGAAGTTGAGAATCTATATCTCGGAGTTGAGAATCTATATCTCGGAGTTAAGAATTAATATCTCAGGGTTGAGAATGTATATCTCGGAGTTGAGAATCTATATCTCAGAGTTGAGAATCTATATCTCGGGGTTGAGAATCTATATCTCAAAGTTGAGAATCTATATCTCGGGGTTGAGAATCTATGTCTCGGAGTTGAGAATCTATATCTCGGAGTTGAGAATCTATATCTCGGAGTTGAGAATCTATATCTCGGAGTTGAGAATCTATATCTCGGAGTTGAGAATCTATATGTCGGGGTTGAGAATCTATATCTCGGAGTTGAGAATCTATATCTCGGGGTTGAGAATCTATATCTCGGAGTTGAGAATCTATATCTCGGAGTTGAGAATCTCTATCTCGGAGTTGAGAATCTGTATCTCAGGGTTGAGAATCTATATCTCAGGGTTTACTCTACTGGTCTTCAAAGGGGACTTATTGCCTTCGCCCGCCAATAGGTAATTAGGATGAACTTCTGGTTTTCTCAGGAGGACTTATTGCCATCGCCCCGCCAATTGTTATCCAAGAAGTTGACATAGAAATGAGGACTTATTGCCATTGCCCCGCCAACTTGTACACTATGACCAGTATACACCCTGCTTCAATTCAACGGGCAGCATACCTCCACCTATACTCAATCAATCGTATCTTGCTTACTGACTCGGTGCCGGCTATATCAGTCCAGTGCAAGACATAGCAAACAAGTGTACCGTCTCAATATAAAACAAGCTTAGTGACTAAATCAATGTGAAAAATTGAATCAATGTCAATGTTAAAACAAGTTGTCTAACTTCAACGTTAAAACAAGCTCACGGACTCACTGTGAAAACAAGATTACTTATTCAATGTCAAAAGATGAAACATGATTAATGACTCAATGTGCAAATGATTCACATCAATGTTTAAACAAACTGACTGACTTCAATGTCAAAACAAGCTGTGAAAACAATATTACTTATTCAATATCAAAAGATGAAACATGATTAATGACTCCATGTGAAAATGAATCCATGTCAAATGCTAAAACCAACTAACTGACCTCGATGTCAAAACTAGCTCAAAGACTCAAATGTCAAATCAATAAACAAGCGACTTGATGTAAAAATGAAACATACTGACTCGATTTTCAATTGTGTGTGTCATTCATGCATTGACAGATATCCCTTTCAGCAAAGCCTAGAGAAATTTCCATTTTTGTTGTGGATTTCCAGGCTCGAGATTTATTTCCATAGAGCTAAGTATGTTCTTAGGCGTTGTCTTTCAAAAGAATCTAACAACACGAGCATAAGGCTTTTTCGTGGAAATTCTCATTGTGATGACATTTTTCCATTGGAAGTCATGCCGGTATGGTTTTTAGGAATTGTGATTTTGAAAGTGATGGTAATGGCAATCGATTTAAAAATCGATTGCCCCCAGTATTCTCTTGTCAAAAATCTAGATGCTTCTTTCTTTTCTCACAAGGTGAAAGGCATTTTAAAGTGGTGCTTCTCTACCTACACTCAAACTGTTTTCCTATAATCCTCTCTTTTTTTGCACAACCATAATTGCTGATATTGTATTCGGCACTTGTTTAACTTACAACTTCGATCCAGTATTTTCACTTAAATAAGCATAAAATGTCAAGTCAGAAGTCTTTACGGGTTGTAATGTGGTCGGGGGTGCAATGTCAAAGGACCAGGGAGGGATATTTTGGTTTTGTGGAGCTTAAGGATGACCAAAGCTGCGACTTGCACCTTCTCCTGGATTCGCGTTCTGCCCTCATGTGTGAAACAGTCTTGCTACCGTGTGCGGATTTCCCTTTGAGCCTTGGACTTTAATGTTATCCTTACTTTGTTGCCCTTTTTTTTTGGAAACTTGAGGCTTACGGATTCGCCTTTTCATCTTTGGGGTTTTTGTGTTTCCCGTTCTCTTCGATTCGCCTTCGAGGTTCTTGTGTTTCCCGATTTTTGAGGGGCTTGGATTTGAGCTCTTGAATCTTGGGGTTTTACAACCGTTTGCAGATTTTCATCACGTTTGTAGTAGTGCAACTTCTCTTTCTGGACTTGGGGCGTCTTCAACCGAGAGTTGGGCTCTCGCTTCCTTTGGTCACCGGGGTACGTAATCATCATGAGATGGCTTTTTGTGGAGCTTTTTTTTATAAAAAGAATGATGTATATGACAGGCTCAGCGGGGCTACCTAGGGTTCAACTTTAGGATCTCAAGATGTTTGGCCTTGTGGCGATTTTGTCCTAAGTGCTTCTTCATTCTTGACATTTTATGTATTTATTCTCGTTACTTTTCTTGGGTCTTAGTGTAAATCAACAAGTAGCCTCCTTCAATCAGAGCTATGATGTCAAAACCTTACATTTGCAAGTGGCCTCTTCAAGTGTATAAAGATAATACACCAAACTCTCAGTGGTTTTACCTCATTGGACTCTCTTTTATTCTCTTTCAGAAAGATTTATCCAGACATTTGACAAGGAAACTAAAAAAATGCTCATCCTTAGCCGGATTGCCCCCAGTATTATGTTGAAGATCGTAGGGGAATGATTATATAGCACTTGGGCTCATTGACTTTGTAAGTGAGTGTCATCTCAACATGAAGTTACCTAGCTTTCAAAATAAAATTCAAGCCTTGGTGCTCTTTGCTCAGAAAATGATATTTCACACGTCTCTGTTTCAAGGGATATCCATACATAATTGCTGTGAACAACACATAAAGGAATAAAGACCATTTATTTTTATGAACCAAAATGCTTGGACAATGCTAACTAAAGTAGATGAAAAAAAAATCTCAAAAAGAAAATTGAAAAACGAGACAAAAACAAACTATTCCACTTTCAACTTCGCTTTAGACGTTAGGTGTGGAAAATTCAATCTCCCCTTGATCGATGAGGTCTTGAACTCGATCTCAGAGGTCGGCAATCTTCTGTGTCATGACCTGGTAACTGATGGAATTGATAGAATTGATCTAGCAGTTTTCCCATTTGAGTTGTTTCGATGGAAGGAGTGAGAGGTTGTAGTATATCCTGCTCCTGCAGCTTTCTAAGTACTTGGACCATGGGCCGACCTATATCTGTAAATGGTCTTGGTGTTGAGTACTTCCGTGGCCGAGACATGACTTTATGATTCTGGTTCAAGGCTCGAGGTTGTTGGATAACATTTACCTCTGGCTGACTTAGTGCTGGAGTTAATGGCGCACCATTAAACTGCTCCATTTTGTAGAATTTTGCACCCCCAAATGTCTTCGGCTGTCCCAGCTTCAGTTCTCCCTTATGAATCTTCTCTTCTAGGATCCTCACCTGTCCCATCAGCATGTCGAAGTTGGGAAAATAGGTGAAGTTTAGCTGGTCATTGTACTGTTTCTGCATATTTTCCACAATCATCCGGATTTGTTCTTGTTCATCCATCCTTATAGGCATGCCAGCGGCTTTCTTTCTCCACCGTTTGATAAAATCAACATTGATTCATTCCCCGTCTGCCGGGTGCTGGCCAAGTCGGTTCGAGTGATTTCTAGGTTCTTTGCATATTCAAAGTGTTGAAGGAAGGCTTCACACACCTCCTCATAGCTTTTTGTGTTCATCTTTTGGGTTAGATACCAGCGCTGAGGGATCTCATCAAGGTAGCGAGCGAAAACTTTGGCCTTTTGCATGTCGTTTAATCTCACGATGGACATCTCCCGGTCAAACATTGCTAGGTGGATTTGAGGATCTGAGGCACCTTTGTACAGCGCTAGTGTAGGCAACTTTAGCTTCGGAGGTAGGTCAACCTCGGGGTACGACCGCATGGAATAGTAGTCAAGACCGGCTGGCTTACTTGTTTTCTCCATGCGTTCAATCCTTTTCAACACTCTTTTGAGTTCCTCGGCTAATCGGTTATTAGCGGTGATATCTTCAACCTGTTCTTGTGGTTCTGAGCTCCCATCGAGTCTGTTTCGATGTAGTCATTGTTGGGTTCGTACAAGGGATTGAGATAGTTCCCGTGGGTCCGTTTTGGGCACGAGGCGCCATTTGGAGGGTGTGAACCTTGTTCCTCAGCTCATCTATGGTAGTAACATATTTGGACTCCAGGGCATCAATGGAGGCCTTGTGTCTAAGCTCCATTGCAGCCAACATGGATTCTAAGTTAGCTTGATTGCCTTCTCCGGTCGTATTGCCGAGAGTGTCAGGATCCGGGTTGGCAACATGTGGTATCTCCTGCCCTGAAGGGGGAGTCATTTCTGATGAAGAGGAGGTGATTGACGATTGACGATGTTGATTGTTGATTTCTTCTATCTTGCTAGCTCCTTCTGCTTCAAAGTGCGAGAGACAAGTTTGAAAAAAAAAGGGTAAATGTTGAGCAGTATGGTGTGATTCTAGAAGAGCCCTAGGAATGGTTAAAGCACATAGCACTTCAATTAAAAGCGTACATGTCCTCACCATGCAGGTACCAGGTATGGGTACATCCGGAGAGTGCTTGGGGCTTTGGGCCCAGGTAGTGAAGGGATGAGGCTTGCACGTCATCCTCCTCATTTCCCCCACCTTTACGCATCACCCTAAGGTGTGTGTCTCAGGACGGGTCACGCCATCATGACGATATTTGGTTTTCAGGTAAGGATACGTTCGGAGAGGTGCTTGGGGCTTTGGGCCCAGGTAGTGAAGGGATGGGGTTTGCACGCCATCCTCCTCATTTCCCCCACTTTTACACATCACCCTACGGTGTGTGTCTCAGAACGGGCCATGTCTAAGCATGACCGATGATTGGTTTATTTGGACTCTCACTCTCGTATGCATAAGATAAAAATGCACAAGCTAATTAAAAGGATAATATCATAAAAAGTAAGCCTTAAAGATTATAAATTCAAGTTAAGCCCTCTATCCTAAGTTTAAAATTTTAAAACTTAGGTGGTGGTCCCCAGCAGAGTCGCCAGTCTGTGGGCGTTGGTTTTGAACCCTTAGTATTGAGCTTAAGGCTTCAAGGTTCGATTTGCAATTAAAATATTAAACCGAAATTATAAAATTAAAGCTTAATATTATAACTGGCCCACACAAACCTAATAGAGTCGCCACCTAAGTTTTAACCTTTAAACTTGGAAAGGAAATGTATGATTTTTAGAGTTATGGGTGGGGGCTTGATATGAAATTTATAAGGGTTCAAATACCCTTAGAAATAACTTTTCCTCTAATATTACAGACTCTAAGGCTAAACTGACAATGATGTTATCCTTCTTTTAATTATAAAGTTGTTTAATGCACGTGGGTGCCTAATCCCTTTGATTTCCTTACCAAATCATTATAATTAAACATGCAACCGATGGCAAATTAAATGCCTACTAAAATAAGCCGACATGGACAAAGTTATGAATAAATTAAATAATTAATTCAAGAAAGGAAAATCAATAAAAGAAAACGTACCTTAATCTAGCTCCTCATGGAGTTCAAATCGGACAAATTTCGCCCAGCCCCATGAACATTAATTTCAGTCCCCTTTCTCAGACTCCTATTCCTGGTCATCATTAAACTAGCCTAACCATTTTTCTCGTAATCTTCGTTCACCTATGGCCATCGATGATGATGATAAAGATATTGTGAAACTGGGTGGGTGGTGACTGCGATCTGGCGATGGCTTGAGACCATGATGTCGGCAAGTTTTAGGTGACCAAGATCTTCAGTGTGTGTATATGGCCGTGCGTTGTTTCCTCCTTTGTAGTAGCGTCACATCGGTCAAAGTGTTTGAATATTGACTAGAAATTATTTGAAGTGAATGCAGTGGCCGTGGTAGAGTATTGCGGCAAAGGTAGAGTTGGGAGCAACCACTGTATAATGGTGTATGTTCTGGGTATCTCCCCCGTGAAGGCAATAACTGATTGACGGTGCAGTTGATTGCAGAGGGTAGCGCATATGCTCAAGGAATACGGTGCAAAGTTTGCTCCTCCCTTGTTTGCTATGATCTCCCACGCAGAGAATGAAGTGCAGTGGGCGGTGACAAGCTTCTCCGCTCGTCTAGGCAATGAACATGGAATTTTAAAATGCTATATGGCTCGTTGATGGCTTCTTGTCGACAACAGGAATATGTGGCAGGGAGCAATGCTGCAAGACTATGATGGCCGAAGAAACGGGGGACCAGATGGCAGGAGTGAAGGACGAGGCCAATTGTCTCATCTAGCCAGTGGTAGTCGCTGAAGGCGTGATGACTACACACACGCGCAATCACCCAAATATGATGATTGATGAAGAGGAACGTTCCAACTGCAAAAGAAAACCAGCTCTTCGTTTGCTCGTATATAAAAGGAATGTGACAGATGTAGGACTGGGGCGGTGAAGGTGACTGTGGATGACAGTGGTTGAGACGATGGTAAACAAGATATCTTTGCGTTGTGTATGAACATTCATCCCCCCTTATAACAAGAGTATGCAGTGATTATATAGTGGAAAGAGTGGAGAGATAGATCAATAAAAGAGGCTCGAGAATCTTAACAACTTAACAAATTTCTGAATTTTAAAAAATAAACAAGCTAGTTAACAGGAAGTGAGAGATAAGATTGTAAAGAAAAATAAAAACGTATTTAAAAGAAAACCTAAAAAAAACTAAACTATAAATGAGTAAAAATTTCAAAGTTACTTAACAAAAAATGAGGGAATTTCGAAAAACATTGTTTTGTTAACAAAATAAACTACTAGTAAAATAGAAATGATTTTGTTTTTTTTTGTATTTGAATTAAGAGAATAAAAAGGGATAAGGATAACAATAAGAATTATCTAGAAAAAAGAAATGGATACTCAATGCGAATACAATTTTTGTTTGTTTTTTTATTAAAGCACGTTTCAAAGATTTTTTTTTGTGTTTTGGATTTTTTTTTAAAGAAAATAAACTATCAATGAAAATAGAAAGAAACATTTTTTTTTGCTTTTTAACAAATAGAATCTAATTTTGAAAATTATAAATAAAAGAAGAAAAGAAAGAGAAGGATTAAGTAGAAAACAAAAACTTTAAAATATGCTTATCATTAAATAGACTCAAACCATTGACCTCTTGTATCTCCTCCTCTTCTCTACTCTTATGCCAATATAATTTCATGTCAAACATACCACCTATCTCATCTCAGTTTTCATGCTATCATTGATCATATATGAACCTTATCCCCTCAAAGACCTAGAAACACCCCTTTTCGCTCAAATGGGGTAAAAATTTGGGTATAACACCCGCACACCTATCTCAGCGGTTGTAAGTAACAACTGCTGCGCTAGGGTCGTTAAAAAAACAACTCTATCGCAGCGGTTCCTACTAAGAACCGCTGAGATAGGTCTTTTTTACAGACCTATCACAGCGGTTCTTATTAGGAACCGCTGCGATAGAGTAGTTTTATTTCCCCAAATCAGCTCCACTTCGTCTTCTCCTCTTCATTCTCTTCTGTAATCTCGCGAGAACGAAGAAGGCGACGGCGATTTCCTCTCGACGCCTGCGACTCCGCCACCACCACCGCCACCTTCTCCTTCCGCGTGCGCCACCATCGTTCGCCGCCGCCGTTGCCGTTGCCATCGCAAGTCGTTCCTGGTCGCAGGCGTCGATCGTCGGTGCTGCGGGAACCCTAGGTTCGAATTCCGATTTGTAACTTCGAAATATGTTAATTATTGTCTTGTTGATTGAATAACTAGTTGTAATATAGTTATTGATTGTTAGTTTAGTTGTGTGTGCATAATTTGAATATAGATAGATTATTGAACAAGTATAAATAGTTGTGCATATAAGGTGTTCGATAAAATGCCTGAGTTGATATTTTTGCTGTTTGTGCCCTCTGCATACAACCCAAAGTTGTAAAAAACGGTACGGGAGTTTAGTTATATAAATATGCGATACAGAAGTACGGATACAGATAAAACAGGGTTAATGATACGGATGATAAATTTAATTATATAAATATAGAACTAGAATTTTAAACATGACTATGAAACTATGAAAGATATTAAAAAATAAAAATTGCAAATCAATATACAATAATGCATATAAACATCTACTATATAAAATAACTTAGTTCAAGTATTATATACCATTTTATAATTTATTTTTTTTCCACACTATAAGTTTTAACTTTTCATTATATAGATGCAATAAACAAGTTTGTAATTCAAAACAAATTTTAATAGATTTATTGTATATGAATTTTGTTACTAAACTAATTAGATCCAAACGTTATACGTTGAATTCATTACATAATGACTACATGATACCAATATCATAAACCATATATAAGTGGTATGTTGACATGAAAAAGTTTGAATTCATATGTATATATGTTGTTAACTATTATAATTTTACATAATTCCTGCAAAAAAAAAAATAGACTATTAATTAAAAAATCCTGAAAAAAACTAGCTTAATATGTTGTTTTAGACAAATTTGAAATGATTAATTCGCTGCTGAAATCAAAGTAATACTGGTATACTGCATAACAAGCAGCACACTAACAATACAAATAAATAAATAGAGCTGAAACAGATGTTAATTAAATGCCTTTAAACTACGAGCAGCTTGTACGGTATTAAAACAATTCATATCTAACAAATTTATAACTTAAATTCATATAACTTGAAATGGTAAATAAAACTACTATGAAAAGAAAAAGAATAACTACAAATCATTTTGTTCTTAATTCTCAAACTATTTAAAAAATTAACTTCAAGTTTCACATTAATAAAGTGGTAAGATCTATCACTTTATAACATCTATGTTCTCCCATTACATTGCAGTATATACGTGCTTAATATGATAATGCTTGTAGTAATGGGTTTCTTACCACCCCTAATATTATTACCTTGCTTCACCGATGTCTGCAGTAATTGGGGTGGTCTTTATGTCTCTTTCTTCCTCATTGCTTCTGTTGTGCAGCATGAGCGGAAAGGTAATAATATCATCTATTTTTTTTCTCTTTTTTATTTTCTTAATATGATAATGCTTATAATAATGGATTTCTTGCCCCCCTAATATTATTTTCTTGCTTCCCCGCTGTCTGCAGTAATTGGGGTGGTCTCTACTTCTTCTTCCTCATTTCTTCTACTGTGGAGTAAGAGTGAAAAGGTAACATCTTCATCTATGTTTTCTCTTTGTTTGTTTAATTAATTATTGCGAAAAAATGGTTGTGGTTAATATTAAGTGATTGTGAATAAGGATGGATGCTGTCAATTGTTGAATTTATTTGTCGTGGTAAATAAGATGTTGGTGAATGCTTAATGATAAGCATGGGATTAACACGATTACGCAAAGGTCATGCCGAATTTTTTCTAGAATCGTATTAGTCTTATTAATTAATTTTATTTGTTATTTGTGTATAACAATCTTTACTTTTCTTTGTCAGGTCTTCTGAATCTGCTATTGGATTTGTACCAGTACTTTCCCAGCCCATCACCAAAGCAGTCTCCTAGCTTCCCCCTCCGTACAACCTTAAAACAAGTAAGTAATTAAACTTTATTTTTTGTTTTAATAATGCAATGATTTGTTGAAGTTAAATTAAATGTGTTAGAATTGTTAGAATAAGGCTAGATTAGTTACGTTGGAACATTAGAGTACTTAGGCTACGTTAGTTAGGTTGTAACCATAGAATAGTGCTGAGTTTGGTTGCAACCGTACATCCAGTAGAAACATGCTCCATATACAAATGCAGACGAAACTGAAAGACAAATCAATCTTAACATTGTTTTGTTTTCACATATAGAATGGAGCGTGACTGGATGTACGGTTATCGAGGGGATCACTATTTTGATGAGAAGCTGAAAGAGTTTCTCAAAGTGGCAGTGCAACACAAGGACAAAACAAAGGCGGACAATATTTCATGTCCTTGTGTTGACTGTGGGGTCGTAAGGAAATATGAAGACATTGAGGAAATTAGATTTCATCTTAAGTCCCGTGGATTCATGTTTAATACCCCGGACCTAATAATGGTGATTAAATTACTCTAATATGATTATTAAAGGCCTAATGGTGCCTAAAGTGTATTGGTAAAGAAAATAAAACCAAAAGAAAAGAGAAAACGCTTGAAAAGCGAAAAACGCTAAAATGCGCGTTAAATGAAAATAAGAGATATATAATCTCGTAAGGGTCGAGATGGATTCCTAAGGCTTAGTTAGGCCTAATTAGTATACGGGAATGATTCCCGAAGAAAACGGATCCAAATAATGGATTAAAACGCTAAATAAGCATAAAAGCACGTTTTTCGAGAAAACCTGAAAACGTGACTTTAAGTGGTTAAACGGACCCGTAAAAATTATAGTTGATTAAATAACTATAAATAAGTATTAATGGAAGCTTAATAACCATTAAAATTAATTAAACGAGAAAATTCCGAAAAAAACGGGCCCGGTGAGTGAATAGTGACGAAACCGGGAGACGAGACGCGTATAATTCGAAAGACGAAAAAAAAATGACCGGGATATTAATTCAAGTGGGCCGGTTTTAATTATAATGTATACACTCATTAATAGCTTGTTAGCTAATTAGTAATAACAAGACAAGTAAATAAATAAAGCAAATAGTAATAAAGTAAAAAGTAACTTAAGTATTTACCTCTCACCTTCTCCTTTCTCATTCTCACGTTTTGCCCAGCTCTCTGAAAACTTCTTCTTCCTCCTCTGGAACTTGCGATTTCAAACAGCTCACAAGCCTCACCTTCTTCCTCCTCTAACTTTCTCATTTCTTCACCGAATCCCACAAAAATACTACCGTTGGATTCGTATCGGCGAGGGCGACGTTTTCCACCCCTCAAAATCTTGATTCCTCCACCTTCACTTCCATGGATGTTGGAGCTTTTGAAGCTTTAAGAGCTGATTTTAACTCTCCTCCACCTCCTTAATGTCTTAAGGTAATAATAAGTAAGAGTTTTGGCCATTTCAAGCTTGTTCTTGTAATTTGGGAAACTTTCCCTCACGTTGAAAATTTCCTCCATTTCAGCCGATTTCACCTTGCTCTTGTGGGGTGTTGGAAACTCTTCCAATTGATTGCCAAGCACTTTTGGACCTTCTAAGGTAATACCAAGGCTAAACATTGAAAACTAACTCCTTAAAGTATTAGGTTATGTGGGGAAAAAATTGAATTGATTTGTTGTTATGTGTGTGGTGGGATATGGTTGTAGCTTGCAATCCATAATCCTTTGTGTGGTGCGGAAAACAAGATGAGAAAGAGGGAATAAAGAAAGAGGAAGAAGAGGGGTGAAAACCGAAATGAACAAGGTAAAGAGCTTACCTTGTGTTGACTTTATTTTCCTTGTGAAACTTATGTGGGTGATGTATAAAAACCTTGAACTTGAGTAGTAATGATACTACAATATTGTTAGTTGAATGAGAATGTTTTAATGTGGTTTAAGTGTGCAAATAAACCTAGGAAACTAAGCTAGTCATATGTGAGAACCATGGGAATTTGATGTGTTATTGGTGCCTAAACAAAACAGGGGTGAAGATTGTGTTTGTGAGTACATCTAGTGTGGTGAAAATGCTTAGGAAAGCAAGTAGGTGCTGTCAAAATTTGCCTAGGAATGGATAAGTTTGGGTGTTTGATTATAAGGAAGAAACTAGGTGGTTTAAGAGGTTTAAGTGGTTGGTTAATGGCTTGAAAACCAAACTAAGAGGAAGAGTGTGTAGTAGTGGAAATAATGTCAATTGAAGTGCTAGGAATGGCATTAGTGGGTGAAGTTTGAATGTTGAGAAGAGAGTGCCCAATCTGTTACAAGAGCTTTGGAAAACAAGAAAACTAGTTATGGAAATATAAGTGGTTTTGAGTAAGAATTTGGGTAAGGGTTTAACCCATGATTTGAAGAGGTTTAGAGCATGTTTAAAGGTGGTTAAACATGTGGAAAACTTGTGGAAAGTTTATGGAAAGATTAAGGGTGGTTTAAGGATTGATTTGGAGTGGAAAAATCAAGTTTGGAGCAGGTTTTAGCAGGGTCCGGGACTTGGTCCTTGGACAAAGTCCCGGACCACACCTAAATTAAGGCCGAGAGTGCAAGTGCTTCTTTGGTCCGGGACTATACTCCAGGACAAGGTCCCGGACCATGTGTAATTTTCACCCGAGAGTTAAGTTCGCAATTGGTCCGGGACTAGGTTAAGGACCAAGTCCCGGACCACCCCCAGAAACCTACAGAGAGTGTTTTAAAGGGTTTAAATGATGGGGGTTTGAAGGTTAATGATGTTATAAGATGTTAAGGCCTTGTTTGGTGACATGTAAAGGCCCTAGGAAGTGCAAGAGAGTGTTAGAAGTGATTGAGAAGTGAGAACTCAAATTAACAAGAGTAAAACTGAGATAACGGGTTAAGTACGAGAGTAGCATTTAATTATGTTCCGTATGATCTTAGTATTAACAATAATGTTTGAAACATTATCAGAGAGTCGTGCGTGACCCGAGCATGGTGAGATGACACGGTAAAAGTAAAAATCCCGGTGAAAGGTATGATTTTCTCATACTCCGCGTGCTAACCGAGTTACGTTGATTTGTGTGTTTGTGTGCCGGCTTAATCAAGATTAAAGCATGAAAATAATCCCTTGTTTGATTATGCATGCCATGTTGTATGTTGAATGAGCTAACATACTTGTATGCCGGTGTGGTCTAACATAGTGAATGGACTGACTCGTGGCGAGTAACGTTTGGCTAGCGACCCATAGACCGGGTCGATGCTTATGGTAACGAAAATGTGCAAACACACAAACTATCCGTTAAATATAACGATAACGCAAACAATGAACTCCCTAGAATGTGAGGAGAAGTACGGGTTGAGTAAATACCCGATAATGGTTAGAAAACCACATTGAAACAATCCACGAAACAAATGAGAGTGGAAAAATAAGGGAACCTCCTTCAAGAGGATTTAAGTTAGTTCGAAGATGTGAACCAGTGAAGAAGGTAAAAGAGACCTGAGGGATTAGTAACTCCCTTGAGACATGGTCGACCTCCTATATGAGGATTTTACCTGGTATATGCAAATAACCGAAAGTATGAGTAAAGTAAATGTGTGGGTAACTCTTAAAACCTAAGATTAACCGAACTAAAGTAATGTTCCCAAGTTTAGAAACATCGAGAGTGATGCTTCTAGACTAATATACATGAATTTATTATAACTCCGAGAGAGGAGTGTATGGGAACGAGAGTAGTCCGAGAGTAGTCGGACCTAAGTAAAAGAGATAGGAACTAAGAGAGAGTTCCGTGAGCTAGTTGAACCTTCCTACCATGCTAGACCCAGAGTAGGGTCGAAACCGGGGAAGTAAGACTATGCTAGAGAGCCATGAGTTTTGGCCTGAGTATGTATTAAGAGTAATGGGCGTGACGTAGGAGACCTGTAGTGTCTCGAGAATCTACAAGAGCTTGAGTATAATTAACCCAAGAGTGTGGGTGAGATAATAAGTATAATTAACCCAAGAGTGTGGGTGAGGTAAAGTGTATAAGTAACCCGAGAAAATGGGTGAGTGTAAAATGAGTAGCCCAAGAGAATGGGTGTGTACAAGAATAAGTAACCCGAGAGAGCGGGTGAGGTATTGAATGAGTAAACAAGGCATAGTGAGGTATAACCCTCAAGGCCTAAGAGTAAGCAGATACAACTAACAACCTTGTTGTTAGTTTGGAATTGTGTTCTGTGATTGGATGTAAATTCCTTGAGCATTACATGTACTTATTGTATTGCTATGATGCATGTTGTTTGACTAATGAACTCCATGTATATCCGACTAAGTAGTCGGCGTACCCCGGTTAGCGCTCGGGGTATGCGAATTTCATATGCAGCGTTAAGCTGAGCCCCTAGGGGCGATGTTTTTATTTTACAGGTACACCGAAGATGTTACCGTTCGAGAATAGGACGGGGTCGGTGGGTTGCATGGGTAGTAGTTATAATTACTTATGTATTGAAGGAAGTGTAAGACCGAATATGTTGTCGGCATCCATTTATTGTAGAATCGGTATAGTAAAGAAATGAGTTGAGTAGTGTATTTGTATCGTGTATTCGGTTGTTCCAGTCCATCAGACCGTTACTGTATGTGAGATAGGCCTGGTTAGCCATAGGGTGGCTGACGGCGTTGTTTCACCCCTCGTTGTAATTAGAGTTCCGCTGCGTGAGTGAGAGTGATTGGTGACAATTTAAGAGGTAATGACGAGCTTAACGGTTGGGGTGTTACAAAAAATGGTATCAGAGCGAAGTATCGCTCTGATGACTGGAATTACCGAGCTTAGGAAATACCGAGTTAGGAATTAGAGACTTAGGGCTAAGGGTTGAGTGATAGCGTGAGAGATGCGCTAGATAGGAACTTTCAGTATGATCTGGATACCTACAATACCATACCCGCCCTCCACAACCCCCGTGTTAAAGCTTGGGTAAGAACGTCAGAGAGACGGGAAACCCGATCTGGCACTTAAATAAATATTTCAATATGAACTAGAAGCTGTCAAGCGGTAAATCCTGAGAACCGGAAACCCCAGAAATGGATCCCGCTGGAACGACAATAACCGTACACAATGGCGGGAGATCGAGACACCCTAATCCAAGGAGACCAGAATTTGTGACAGCTTTGGGCGACATGCTTCGCAGTCGCAAGAACCTAGCTGGCTGAGCAGCAGCAAGAAGCAAGCACTAACCGTGCAACAAGGCGGATTAATGAGAAGCAACAAAAACCGAGACATGTGTCTACGGACCGCCATAGTTAAATAATACCATCAACGGTATACTAACCGACTAAATAACTAGTCAAGAGTAGGTTCACCCACCCTGCCACACCCGAAGAGGTTGCCATACTCAACTGAAATAGCTTAGACAGCTACAAGCATAACTACGGGATATGCCTGAATAGGACTACTAAAGTAGTGCCTAAATGATTTAAACCTCGGTAACCACAGTAAAGAGGTGGGAACGAGCAATGAGGTAGAACACAGAACTAAGAAAATAAGGGTCCCCGAGAAAGGAGAAGCACCCAGATGGATGTCAGTCACGCCAGGATGAACAAGAAGTAGCTCCGACGAGCAGTTATCCAACTAAAGGATCAAAGGAAGAGCTGACAAGGCTACCAAATACAATGTGAACAATACCGTGACCGGTATAAGTTAACCCAAAAACCGCCTGTACCGCGCACTTGCCACGGCAAGTGCAGTAATAACGGGACAGCTAAGAGGAACTTTAACAAGCAATAAGTACTTAGCAAAGTACGAGGATGGCTAAGGAAGCCAATATAGCACCAAAACCCTAAGAATTGTGAAACGAAACCTTGAAAAGGCATAACGGCCTGATCATTGTATAAAGAACATAAAAGTCAGCGAGAAGCTGGACACGGTAAGGAGTTGTTGGCATTGAAATGCCACGAAGATCTTACCTTCAAAACCCCAGTTTTTCTTTCTAGCGCAAAATTTTTCAAAAACCCCCAAAATTTTAAAACCAAACCAGAAAATCACGGTAAGTTATCATAGGACGAATTAAGAGGAGTTGGCGACAGAATACTTCACCTAGGCGTGACCGACACTACAAGTGTAACAAATGAGACATGGAACGACCGCACTCCGAAGGAGCTTGCGGACTGACAGACCAATTATGATTAGTCAGGTAAGTGGTAACGTATCAATAAGATACTCCATGTATGTATACTAGTAGAGTACAGAACACGAGAAGTAGCCCAATCCATACTACGGACAAAAGAGCCAATTCAAAAAAAAAAAAAGACAGTTGGACACCTCGAATGACCGAAGAACTTAAGGAAGCTTACCAAGATAAAGGAGTCTAGAATCCAGTAAGGTGACAGACCTAAGGATATAGCATGGAGAAGTGCGAGAAGCACAGAGTAAGCACAGACATTGGATATGTCTCAGGAAATACCTAATAACTGGAATATATACCAGCGTAAGTAATATGGCAAATTCCTAAAATGATCTTATCGATGTTTGATGAACGGGATAGAATTCCCACAGTATATCTCACTATGAGAATAACGACCCAATTAAGTAGGTAAAGGAAAAGTACTAATACTCTACCCTATAACGGGAGACATTACAACCCTAAACGGAATAGTTCGAGTTATACATAGCCGCAAGGCGAAGTCGCAACTGAACATTAACCATAAGTACAAGCCAGATGTAATGGCATTACTCAGTAACACCCAGGAGCAATCCGAGAAGGGTGCAGGAGTCAACAGTAGTTGAACGAAACATCATGTTGAGAACACAAGTGGTTAAGCAAACACTCGGGTAGAACTCGAAGGGATCCCACGTAACACGGGATACCCTAGATTGCCAGAGGGCATGAACAAATATCAAGTTATTTAAAAGGGCCTTCCATGTATGGAAGTGTCTTGAGACAACCTTATCGAAAAGCCCAATAATACCTCCAAACCATTGAATGGTGTACGGAGAAGAAGAAACTTGTATAAACAGCCCGCATGGAGCATCACTCGAGGAAAGGTGGCTTGTAAGCCGATAGAACCAACTACAACTTGTAGATCCAAACGTAGTAAAACATATGCATAAAGGCATAAAAGTTATTGTGGAGCGTGAACCCCCACCTTAGAGTGGGGGCACCACTTATTATTGTGGAGCCTATGGAGCGGCAATTGCGTGAATCCTCCAGAGAAAGGCTACCATCTAAGTATGTATATGAAAACTGCTAAAGCGGTGTAGTGAAACCTGAGCATGTGTATATTGCCAAGGAATTTATGAACACAAATAGCATGTAGAAAGGCTTTGATAGCAATGGAAGGAAACCGAGAGAGCAATCGGTTGAGAAGTAAACACTGTATGTGTACAGTATGAACTGCAGGGTAAGCAGTGCGCTAGCGCGCAGAGAGATTTAAAGAATAGCGTATATTGTTGAGCCAAGTGAATGGCAAGCCATAGTGTAAATGGCGAGAACACCTGGGCGGAAGCTAAAGTAGTAGCGGATGCCATGAAAATGAGAAGGAACAAGGTACGCAGTAAGCGACCATTGTAAGAGTATATTCGGTTAGTGATATGAAGTTGGTAAGGAAATGTGGTAAAGAACATGATCATTCCTATCTCATGAGAGATTTACTGTCAAGGGTTTACGCTTCTGCACTCTGTATGACTGAGTGTTTTGGTATTGCACTTGTGCGGTAATGATCGAGTGGGAGAGCCAAGAATTGAGAAATGTCAATGAAGCCTGCTGAGTGAGAATCTAGAAAGATAACCGTGCGGCCATTGGCCAAAGATGCACAAAAAAAACGTGGGCAGTAACCCACAGGGCCCAGGATCGATATGTGGAAAAAGGCAGAGTAGTATGAATGAGGAATTCTTGTACAAAAATAAATAAACAAACATGATTCAGAAGTCATTATCAAATGAGGAAGCACTACATGCTAAGTAGCAGCTTGACCTCAACCGACAATAAGTCGGAAAAAGTAGTGAATAACCACAAAGTATACAGAGTATACAAAAATATAGATTTCCAGAGAATTGGAGAGAAAATCTATAACTCATCGAATTCACATACGGTAAGAGATACCAAGCGACGATTGAAATACATTGAGAATACCAAAGAGCGGGTTAAGCTCTAGTTATCAGGTCACGCAATAGAAGCTTGTGGACCGTAACTCAAAGGTTAAGTATACCTAGCAATTGTGAGTAATTGCCTAATCCTAAATGCTTTGAAGCCTTAGAGGCTAGAACCGAACCCGGTTATAAGTGAATTAACCGCATTGAAGTTAAAACACTTCATAATACTTGAATTAGTAAACCAATGTTCAGTGATAACATATGGTTGGTTACGCGGGCGTAACCCCTTTTAAGGGGGGTAGGGCGAGAAACCGCTTAGAGTATGTTTTACGTTTAGTGCGTAAACTACTATGTGCATAGCACAAAAAGAAATTGTTTTGATGTTGGAACTTATGTTACATAAACATATGTACCCATTCATTGTGTAATAATGATTATTGTGCATGAGTGATGCGAGTAACGAGTATGTAATATTTATGAAAAGAGGAGTGAGAGACTCCTAGGGAATGAGAATCCCTATAGTATATGTCTAGTGAGATTAGACATGAGTTATGATGAGTATGAATCGGCATGAAACCGATGTGTAACCTAAGAGGGAGTGAGTTCCCTAGATGATTTTATTTGAGAATGATTGATGGAGTGAGTTCCATCCTTTGGAGTTGTATGTTGTATGTTTTAAGTTGAGTAATAATTTGACTAATGAGGCCACAATTATGGAATGCCTAGGCAAGGTAAGTGAAACAAATTGAGAATAATGGATGACTTAAGTTCCATGATAAAGATAAATTGAAACAGATTGTTTTAAGAATATGACTAGAAAGAGAAAAAGATAGAAAACGGAAATGTTTGTCTATCTGATTGTTTGAAACTGACGTGGGAGGTGGAACTTGGTCTGCTAGCAATCAAGGGAAACCGAACACAAATTGGGGTGGAAGGATAGTTCAACACTGATGCTGATCACATCAGGGTTGGATGATTCTTGAAGCTCCCTATAAGTGGTCACAAGTAATCACGCTAAGAAAAGATACAGCTACCATAAATCTGATTTGGAGTTGTGTGATGTTCTAAAAAGAATTTTCAAACAGATTTTGAAAAAGAATTTTCTTCAAGTATGAAGATGGAAACGGAAACTGGTTTTGAAACCGCTATCACCCGCCGATGGCTGTGGCCTTAAGTCTTGATGACCGGTAGAACGGTGGGCGTGTATTGGTTTTGAAACCATTGCACCGTACGTGCGGCGGTCCTAAGTGACCGGTTGGGGCGGTGTCAGTGTGTGATTTTTCCAAAGGCAGCAGGACGGGGAGAGTACCCTGAGATGTTCCTGTGTTGAGTGAGTCAACCAGAGTGCCTGAGGATATGTATATGTGTAATGTTTTGATCAGAACCGAAGGGACCGTGGGCCAGAGAGAGTAAGTGCCCATTTTTCATGAAACGGCCGTGCACCAGAAAGAGTAAGTGTTCAACGTGACCGGTACCTGAGGGATCAGTAGTAGATTACTCGATATGGATTCGAGGACTGTAGTGCCTTCTTGTCTTCGGACCGATTCCATGGAGAGAGTAAAAGAGTATTTTTGATTGCTATACATGCTGTGATTTGTGTGTAGTATGTGTAGTAATGTGACTGACTTGTGGAGTCTGTAAGGTTATACATGTATTATAACCTTGGCATAGCTGCCCATGAGAGTAACCATTTAGATCCACCAACTTTGAGGACAAAGTTCCTAAGGGGGGTAGATTTTAATACCCCGGACCTAATAATGGTGATTAAATTACTCTAATATGATTATTAAAGGCCTAATGGTGCCTAAAGTGTATTGGTAAAGAAAATAAAACCAAAAGAAAAGAGAAAACGCTTGAAAAGCGAAAAACGCTAAAATGCGCGTTAAATGAAAATAAGATATAATCTCGTAAGGGTCCGATGGATTCCTAAGGCTTAGTTAGGCCTAATTAGTATACGGGAATGATTCCCGAAGAAAACGGATCCAAATAATGGATTAAAACGCTAAATAAGCATAAAAGCACGTTTTTCGAGAAAACCCGAAAACGTGACTTTAAGTGGTTAAACGGACCTGTAAAAATTATAGTTGATTAAATAACTATAAATAAGTATTAATGGAAGCTTAATAACCATTAAAATTAATTAAACGAGAAAATTCCGAAAAAACGGGCCCGGTGAGTGAATAGTGACGAAACCGGAGACGAGACGCGTATAATTCGAAAAGACGAAAAAAATGACCCGGGCTATTAATTCAAGTGGGCCGGTTTTAATTATAATGTATACACTCATTAATAGCTTGTTAGCTAATTAGTAATAACAAGACAAGTAAATAAATAAAGCAAATAGTAATAAAGTAAAAAGTAACTTAAGTATTTACCTCTCACCTTCTCCTTTCTCATTCTCACGTTTTGCCCAGCTCTCTGAAAACTTCTTCTTCCTCCTCTGGAACTTGCGATTTCAAACAGCTCACAAGCCTCACCTTCTTCCTCCTCTAACTTTCTCATTTCTTCACCACCGAATCCCACAAAAATACTACCGTTGGATTCGTATCGGCGAGGGCGACGTTTTCCACCCCTCAAAATCTTGATTCCTCCACCTTCACTTCCATGGATGTTGGAGCTTTTGAAGCTTTAAGAGCTGATTTTAACTCTCCTCCACCTCCTTAATGTCTTAAGGTAATAATAAGTAAGTTTTGGCCATTTCAAGCTTGTTCTTGTAATTTGGGAAACTTTCCCTCACGTTGAAAATTTCCTCCATTTCAGCCGATTTCACCTTGCTCTTGTGGGGTGTTGGAAACTCTTCCAATTGATTGCCAAGCACTCCTTTTGGACCTTCTAAGGTAATACCAAGGCTAAACATTGAAAACTAACTCCTTAAAGTATTAGGTTATGTGGGGAAAAAATTGAATTGATTTGTTGTTATGTGTGTGGTGGGATATGGTTGTAGCTTGCAATCCATAATCCTTTGTGTGGTGCGGAAAACAAGATGAGAAAGAGGGAATAAGAGAAAGAGGAAGAAGAGGGGTGAAAACCGAAATGAACAAGGTAAAGAGCTTACCTTGTGTTGACTTTATTTTCCTTGTGAAACTTATGTGGGTGATGTATAAACAACCTTGAACTTGAGTAGTAATGATACTACAATATTGTTAGTTGAATGAGAATGTTTTAATGTGGTTTAAGTGTGCAAATAAACCTAGGAAACTAAGCTAGTCATATGTGAGAACCATGGGAATTTGATGTGTTATTGGTGCCTAAACAAAACAGGGGTGAAGATTGTGTTTGTGAGTACATCTAGTGTGGTGAAAATGCTTAGGAAAGCAAGTAGGTGCTGTCAAAATTTGCCTAGGAATGGATAAGTTTGGGTGTTTGATTATAAGGAAGAAACTAGGTGGTTTAAGAGGTTTAAGTGGTTGGTTAATGGCTTGAAAACCAAACTAAGAGGAAGAGTGTGTTAGTAGTGGAAATAATGTCAATTGAAGTGCTAGGAATGGCATTAGTGGGTGAAGTTTGAATGTTGAGAAGAGAGTGCCCAATCTGTTACAAGAGCTTTGGAAAACAAGAAAACTAGTTATGGAAATATAAGTGGTTTTGAGTAAGAATTTGGGTAAGGGTTTAACCCATGATTTGAAGAGGTTTAGAGCATGTTTAAAGGTGGTTAAACATGTGGAAAGTTTATGGAAAGATTAAGGGTGGTTTAAGGATTGATTTGGAGTGGAAAATCAAGTTTGGAGCAGGTTTTAGCAGGGTCCGGGACTTGGTCCTTGGACAAAGTCCCGGACCACACCTAAATTAAGGCCGAGAGTGCAAGTGCTTCTTTGGTCCGGGACTATACTCCAGGACAAGGTCCCGGACCATGTGTAATTTTCACCCGAGAGTTAAGTTCGCAATTGGTCCGGGACTTAGGTTAAGGACCAAGTCCCGGACCACCCCCAGAAACCTACAGAGAGTGTTTTAAAGGGTTTAAATGATGGGGGTTTGAAGGTTAATGATGTTATAAGATGTTAAGGCCTTGTTTGGTGACATGTAAAGGCCCTAGGAAGTGCAAGAGAGTGTTAGAAGTGATTGAGAAGTGAGAACTCAAATTAACAAGAGTAAAACTGAGATAACGGGTTAAGTACGAGAGTAGCATTTAATTATGTTCCGTATGATCTTAGTATTAACAATAATGTTTGAAACATTATCAGAGAGTCGTGCGTGACCCGAGCATGGTGAGATGACACGGTAAAAGTAAAAATCCCGGTGAAAGGTATGATTTTCTCATACTCCGCGTGCTAACCGAGTTACGTTGATGTGTTTGTTTGTGTGCCGGCTTAATCAAGATTAAAGCATGAAAATAATCCCTTGTTTGATTATGCATGCCATGTTGTATGTTGAATGAGCTAACATACTTGTATGCCGGTGTGGTCTAACATAGTGAATGGACTGACTCGTGGCGAGTAACGTTTGGCTAGCGACCTATAGACCGGGTCGATGCTTATGGTAACGAAACTGTGCAAACACACAAACTATCCGTTAAAGTCTAACGATAACGCAAACAATGAACTCACTAGAATGTGAGGAGAAGTACGGGTTGAGTAAATACCCGATAATGGTTAGAAAACCACATTGAAACAATCCACGAAACAAATGAGAGTGGAAAAATAAGTGAACCTCCTTCAAGAGGATTTAAGTTAGTTCGAAGATGTGAACCAGTGAAGAAGGTAAAAGAGACCTGAGGGATTAGTAACTCCCTTGAGACATGGTCGACCTCCTATATGAGGATTTTACCTGGTATATGCAAATAACCGAAAGTATGAGTAAAGTAAATGTGTGGGTAACTCTTAAAACCTAAGATTAACCGAACTAAAGTAATGTTCCCAAGTTTAGAAACATCGAGAGTGATGCTTCTAGACTAATATACATGACTTTATTATAACTCCGAGAGAGGAGTGTATGGGAACGAGAGTAGTCCGAGAGTAGTCGGACCTAAGTAAAAGAGATAGGAACTAAGAGAGAGTTCCGTGAGCTAGTTGAACCTTCCCACCATGCTAGACCCAGAGTAGGGTCGAAACCGGGGAAGTAAGACTATGCTAGAGAGCCATGAGTTTTGGCCTGAGTATGTATTAAGAGTAACGAGCGTGACGTAGTAGACCTGTAGTGTCTCGAGAATCTACAAGAGCTTGAGTATAATTAACCCAAGAGTGTGGGTGAGATAATAAGTATAATTAACCCAAGATGTGGGTGAGGTAAAGTGTATAAGTACCCGAGAAAATGGGTGAGTGTAAAATGAGTAGCCCAAGAGAATGGGTGTGTACAAGAATAAGTGTAATACCCCAACCCGAAATCCAATAAACTGAACGGCGATCACTCCCAAATAAAATACAACTGCAGCGGAAATAAATACAACAACCGGGCGGTATTACAATGCCGTTGGCCACCCTTGTGACCAACAAGGCTAAGTCCAAATACAATCCTCAAATGTCACGGTCTGGAATACAGATACAACCCGAGATACTAGGAATCAAACCCAAAAGTACAATACTGAAATAAAACAATTAACTAATAGTAGACTCCCAAGCTTGGTCTACCCCCCTACACTCAGTGTGGTGATCTCCTCAACTTCAGGTACTGAAAAATGGGGGTGCCCCCAAAGGGCTCAGCAAACAATGCTGGTATGGAAAACGTGCAGCCCATCGTCTACCGGGCCACACCAACTACTTTGTCGAACACATGCAGTTCATTTTTATAAAGCTGTAAACAAGCATAGTCTGATAATAACAAGTATCCATACAAGGACAATAATGTCACATAGAACAAGACACAGAAGGTCGAGTTAGCTGAACTGAAATTCTTTACTGATAGTCGGTCCACACAATGGGACTGACCGTTATAACTGAATATCTGAAATAGTGGAGGTATAGTGACCTCGTTATAGAGAAAGGTTGGGTATAAAAACCCCAGGAGATAACGTAGTTAAACCCTGAACTGAATGGCGTGGGAAATAAGAACCCACTAGAGGAATGAAGTCTTCCTCGAACTGAAGGGCATTTGAATCCCGGAAGGAATAGAGTCTTCCTCCCAACTGAATGTTCCGTCGCGACGTAGTAGGAGACGACCTGAGACAGGTACAACTCCCGTAGCATGCATGGCCAGATCCAACTGGGCTCCTCAATCTCGAAGTATATAATTGTTAAGTGTCATATAAAGACGTTAAACAAGAACACAATGTGTATTGTCAATTATCACGTTTAGGATAATGACGTTTGTTATAAACTGAAGTTAGTGAGAGACTTGAGTACAAGTCCTCGGTATACTGAAACGCAGGTATTTAATCCACTGGTATAGTAGTGTTTGTATGCGTGGGACATACACGATGTAGTCAGCAACATTCACGCACATAAAATAATACCACAGTGTGCAAGAGTAAAACAACAGTTTACATTAATTATCTTGGTCGTTATTTCAAACAACAGATAGCACACAAGCCGGTGTAATCCGTTAGAAAACAGGTTGCAAGAATCCCATACCGTTCACCGTAGACTGTACTTGTAAATTCCCGGTCTCAAACAAAGTCCTAGAATAGGATTAACTGAGAGGGTTAATTTATGTTACCCTTATATAATAATTCTATTGGATCTTTTAACAAATTTCTATTGTTATTTCATGTGAGGTTTATTTCTTTTAATCACCTCATGATTTAATGTATAACTTATTTGTTATCCTTTTGATTTATTTATAAATCCTTTAATGCACATATAAGTGTTTATTGCATTTGTTGTTTATTTTATTTGTCTAGGTGACATAACAACTTATAATTTCTTAACTATATTTATATGTCATACATAGACATAAAATTCTTATAGTTTTATTATTCTCCTTTTAACCATAAATAATATTATTGTTTATCTTTTAATTCCTTATAACCATGTAAGCCACAGTTTTAAATTCCATAATTCCTTTAATCAAAATTCTTTCTTCTAAATCCTCCAAATATCCATATAGGACCTATATTTATTCAAATCTAAATTCTTAAACTTGTATTTCGGTTATTTACAAACCAACCACATTAATTCATAAACTTTACACTTAAATTCTAATCTCTTTATATAACATAATTTTAATTCCTCATCTAATTAAATTACAAAACTACCACTAATCTTTTGGACATAACTTATAAATATTATAACTTTCAAGAATTACATCTTAGCCCTCAAAATCTCGGCATATATTTATATACTTTCATAATTGCAATTTAGCCACCAAATCTTATAATCTTTACATAATGTCTTATAAACTATAGTTTTAATTTTATTTCTCCATAAATGCCGATATATATATATAAATTCTTAAATTACCAAACTAACCCCAAGTAATTCGGCTATGTCATTTATTTTTCCTTAATTACAATTTCATCCCAAAACTTTATATTAGTATCTTAATAATTTATAATCTAAAGTCTAAATGTTTATTTCTTCAAAATTTCGAAAGTGAACTCAATGATTCTCTTAATTATCAATTCGCCCACTAAATATTTACAAACTTTCATATCAACTTTTATAAATTACATAATAGCCCAAAACTTTAAAAAGTTATTTTAAGCTTGTTTAGATTATCTAAAATTCTTAAACTTAATTCCTAACCTTATATTATATTATAATTACACCAAATACCCCTTTAGCTCTCGGTTTTCACAATAAGTGCACCAAACTTTGTAAAATTACATTTAAGCCACATAACTTATTTAATTAGTCATTTAAGCTTTAATAAAATATTTTTAACTCACCAAACTTTATGATATAAATTTATATACCTAAGTAGGTCATTAATACCTATTTAACACTTAGGTAATTCGGCCATATTCATTTAGTGACCATATAGTATAAAAGTGGATTTATATGTCCTAATAATTATACATAAATTCATAGGAGTTATATAACTCATGTAAAAATTATTGTAATGTCTTATATTGATTCTTAGCTTAAAATAAAGCATTTTTGCCCTAGACTTTTCGGCCTTAATTAATTTGTAACATAAACAAATTCTATGACACAAAATGTGTCTTAAGGTAAATATTTTCTATATATGTTATAGATTATATTTTTGGCATATAAAACCATATAGTTTCGGTATTATTTAGCCTAGGAGATGTACATAATTTTTGTACAATTTTTAGAAGCTTAACAAAGCTTATAACATAAAGATTTACTTAGTAAACTTACTTCTTAACAAAGGTGGTTAAGTGCTTGAACTTCTTCTTGAATCTCCAAGCTTTCTCCTAGGTAAACTTGATGCTCCTCTTCGGTTTTATGCAAGAGGTGAAGGTGTTTAGGAGTTAGATCTTCAATAAAGATCTTAAGTAGATTTGTAAGTAGTTTTTCAAGAATTTACCTTAAGCTTTTTCCTTATCTTTATCGTCACACCAAAGGTAGATGAAGAACAAACTTTCCTTCATGAAAATGAAGAAGAAAAGAGTCTTAGAAGAAGTAGAACTTGGTTACACATAAAAATGTGCTTTAAGGATTTACAAGCATTAAAACTACCTTAAGATAACCTTGTGAAATACCCCAAACCTTAATATTGTTTAAACACTTAAATATGGTGTATTAAGACAAAAAGAGTCTTAGAAACATTAGTAAACAAATTTAAACAAAAGGAAACACAAAATGTGCTTTAAAGTCAATAGAGCCAAAATGTGCTCTAAGCTTGGGATAAACTTGGTTAAGACCTAATGAACTTACCAAGACCTCATCTATACACTAATGAACATATTAAACCAATTACCAAAGAAAACCAAGCTTGAAAACAAGTCTAAACACAAAATGTGCTTTAAGGAGTCTTAAAGCACATTTTTGAAAAATTGTCTTGTAAATGGGTTTTGAATGGCTAAATGTCCATCATTACTCTTAAATATATATGTGTACTATATAATATCACATTTGGGTGTCTATATTAGTGGGAAATCAAAAATTTCACTTCTATGTGCCTTGTTTTATGAATAGTAACTTTATAAGCTATTTTGTAACATATGTTTGTATAAGTATTTAAATTGACAAACAAAGACTATATTACCCTCCTACTACTATTTGGGGCCGGTTTTTAAGGTTGGTGACACACCACCTTTGTTAGCTTGTTAACAAAATAAGTAAACTACTTAAGTACCCTTTTTACTTTATAAGTATAAATATCTTCATAAAGTAAATTCTATCTCATTCTCTCATTTCCTTTCCTTGCTCACACGGTTTCCCACCTCTCTTCTTCCTTTCTTCTTTGTTGTTCTCACGATAGAACCACTACCACCTGTGAGCCTCGATTTTAAACCCTATCCTATGTTGATTAAAGCTGATTAGGATCTAAACGGGTTTTAGGTCCACTTATAACCTAAGATTAATAACTATGTCATATAACAATAATTATTAAAACCTAAGCTAGCTCACTGGAACCTATTATGAGTCGCCACCTAATTTTAACCTAGATCAAATTAGGAAAGGAGAGTTCGGGTTCGGGGGCTTGATATTCGACTTAATTAGGGTTCAATTACTTTCATTACCCTTCCTAGGTCGTTTTTCCTCTACTTAGTTTATTTACGGCTTATTACGAGTCGTTTTAACCTA
The DNA here is from genome assembly GCA_023374045.1 of Limonium bicolor. Lineage (NCBI taxonomy): Eukaryota > Viridiplantae > Streptophyta > Magnoliopsida > Caryophyllales > Plumbaginaceae > Limonium > Limonium bicolor. Next base: position 116,474,752 of record CM041783.1, read on the forward strand.
AGTGCGCGAGCTTCTGTTTTTTTTTGTTTTTAGCATTTTTTGACAGAGAATAAAGTGAAATAAAAAGCTACCTAAACTAGGGTTTCGGAGGCAGAATTAGGTCAAATTTTGCTTACGTCCGTAGCCACGGACCAAACGTCCGAGACCACGGACCCCAGTTAACCTAAACATACAGAAAAGTCGAAATTAAAAGAAAACAAAATTTGCAAAGTCCGGGGCCACGGACAGGATGTCCGTGGGCCCGGACATTATTAGAAAAACCTAAATTTTGAATTTTTAAAATCCCGCCGCCGTCCGTGGGTGTCCGAGCTTACGGACAGGGAGTCCGGGACCCCACACGACGTCCGTGGGTGCGGACAGCCCTCGGACGGCGGCTTTGGGGCTGTTCCCGAGGTGTTTTCGGCTCAAATTTTATGGGTGTGTAGCCTGAAAGATGTACAAGACGTTAGTGATTGAAAGTTTTCAATTTGAATTCGAATTAAGCACGAAACTTAGCAAACAAGTTATCTGACAGAGGCTTAAATAAACAGCAATACAGAAGCGTACGAAGGTTGTTTGAGCCCAAATTTGAGGCGAGACAGATAATACCGTGGTGAATCAGGGAAGTGGAGTTTCTACCTGTTTTACCTTCGGATTCACAACGTTTCTTCACCGGGATTCGTCGAGGCTCCGTTGATGGCCGACCGAGAGATTCGACCCACTTCTGGTTGTTGATTGTTGATGATGTTCTTCACGTTTGGAGGTGGTTTGGTTGATGTTTGATGATTGTTGATGTGTTAGGAGTTGAAAAGTGTGTTCAGGTGGTGATTTCGAGAGATTTTTGATGTGATTTTGTGCTTGGATGTGTAAAAACGTGAGGGAATGAGGCGGCTAGGTTTTCTGGTTGCTTAGGGTTCTTGAGGTTCTTCTTTGATCATGGGATAAGGTTCCTTATATAGACCTCTTTAAAGATAGAAAAATCCGGTAAAAACCGAGATTTACCGACGTTTTAGCTCAAGGGCTTCCAAAAGGAATTTGATTATGAAATTTCACACATGGGTAAAGGATGATATTTCTGATTTTTCTAAAGTGGAATCGAATTTTTTGGATATTGGAATATTTTTAAATTCAATTTCTCGTCAGATTCAATCAGAAATTGCTAGAAAATTATTGGAAATTCGAAAAATCAAAATTCCAACGCCATTATGCTTAAAATGTCATCCTCTATCTTGGGTAAAAATTTCAAAGCATTTTGAATTGATTTGACCCTTATTTGGAGGAGAGAGAAAGCCTGTAGGGGGCTTAGGAGCCTTAAAAAATTACGAAAATGGTCCTGGAGATGACTAAGCTGTCCCTAGCACTCTGAAATGTGCCGATCGATCTGGGAACCCTCACTACTAGCCTATTAGAAGAGACTCACCTCCGGGGGGTTGAAATTTTGGGTATAACAGATTGCCCCCCGTCAACTAGACTTTGTAATGGAAATGAAAAGGCTAGTTGATGCTTGAGTGATACCCCAAAATTTTGGATCTTAAAAGACCCCTCGTGCAATTGAAAACCAACAAGTTGTGTCGAGCTGTTCTAAGGCGCTGACTACCTATGAGTAAAGTGGAAGGATGTCGAGCGATTCTAAAGCGTCGGCCACCTAAAGGTAAAAAATGAAATAATGTCAGACTATTCTAAGGCGCCGACTACCTATAACGAATGAGATGATGTCAAGCTATTCTAAGGCGTTGACCACCTATAACGAATGAGATGCTGTCGAGCTATTCTAAGGCGCTGACTACCTAAGCTACAAAGCATTGTCGAGCTTTTCTAAGGCGCTGACTACCTAAAGGTAATAATGAGGTAATGTCAGACTATTCTAAGGTGCCGACTACCTATAAGGATGATACGATGTCAAGCTATTCTAAGGCGTTGACTACCTAAAATGATGATATGCTGTCGAGCTATTCTAAGGCGCTGACTACCTAAAGTGAAATGATGTCAAGCTATTCTAAGGCGTTGACTGCCTAGGATGATGATATGCTGTCGAGCTATTCTAAGGCGCTGACTACCTAAAAATGAAATGATGTCAAGCTATTCTAAGGCGTTGACTACCTGAAGATGATGAAAGCTAAATAATGTGTAGATGTAGGGATGCTGATATGCTAGCGATGCTAATGATGCTAATGATATTGATGATGTGATGATGTTGATGATGCTGATGATGCTGATGATGCTCGGATGCTTCTGGGGGACCGAAACCCGTTCCAATGCTCCTGGTTGGTATACTATGGGGACTTATTGCCTCTGCCCACCAACTGGGGTGCTGGGATAACTTCTAGATTACCAAGGGGACTTATTGCCACTGCCCACTAGTTGTTTCTCCCAAGAAGTTGACATGAAGATGGGGACTTATTGCCTCTGCCCCGCCAACTTAGATCACGCTCTACCTCGCACTGAAGATGATACTAGGTCTCGTACCGGTCTCGCACTGGATGATGACGCTCGGTCTCGCTCTGAGAAGATGATGGGTCTCGCACGGAAGATGATACTAGGTCTCGTACTGGTTGAAGATGCTGGATGATGACGCTCGGTCTCGCTCTGAAGAAGATGATGGGTCTCGCACGGAAGATGATACTAGGTCTCGTACTGGTTGAAGATGCTGGATGATGACGCTCGGTCTCGCTCTGAGGAAGATGATGGGTCTCGCACGGAAGATGATACTAGGTCTCGTACTGGTTGAAGATGCTGGGTCTCGCACTGAAGAGGAATCTGCAGGGCCTTGCACCGATTTTGGGTCTCGAACTCAAAATAAGTTAGGAGGATAATGGTCTCGTGCAAATGGTAAAACTGATCACTGGAGTGCCAAACATGGCAATGATGATAAGATGTATGCAATCAAAATATATGAAAGATACTCGTTCAGAACAGGAATTTGTTGGGAAAGGTGCCAAACGTGGCAGTGTTTGAAGAAAATTTTGTTTACTGAAAAGGAAAGTGAAATTATCATTTCCTGACCATAGATTTCGGACTTGCAATTTATCTCCTAGGAGATGAACATGCCATCGGTGGGGTATGGTGTATGATGTAAAGGTAAGGGCTTATGTGGGCCTGTGTAGTTTGATGTGCAGGTAAGGGCTTTTGTGGGCCTGTGGTGGAATGGTGGTGGTGATGTTTGAGCTTTGGGTTCCAATTGGCGTTGTCATAGCAATTGTTGGAACCAACAATTGCCCCCAGTATTTTCCCTTAAGACAATCTGAGCTAGAGTTCATGGCAATCGATCGGAACGATCGATTGCCCCCAGTATTTCCTTTTATTAAACGTGCGAACGAGTCTCGTCCTCACAGGGTCAAGGCTTATGTTTTTACGTGGTGCTTCCTAACCTACACTCGGCGTGTTTGGTGTTTGCACTCGTTCCTCACCCACGGTCACAACTTCTAGACCATTGAATTCGATATTTGATGAATTTACGCATTCGATCTGTTACTTTCACGTGATTAGACACACAACTATCAAGTCGGAAGTCTTTAAAGCTTATAACATGGCCATAGGGTGTGATGAATGACAACAGGATCATGGAGGGATATTTGAGGTATGTGGAGCTTAAATGGGTGACCAAAGCTGCAACTTGTGTCTTCTCTCAGATTCATCTTCCTTGTCTTGAAGTCGTCTAGCTGCTTCATGTCGATGTTGTTTTCGAGCTTCTGGACTTTACACCATTTCTCTTTTTGTCATTTGGATTTCTTCGAGGCACTCGGGATTGCCTTTTTGTTTTATCCTTTCTTGACTTTTCCTTCGGGGTTCTTGTGTTTCCCGGTTTTGAACTTTGAGAGCTGTTTTTGATGTTAGCTCATTTGATCCTGTGTCCCTCTGGGACCATTTGCGGATCGCTTCGCCATGCTGATAGCGGCATTGCTTCACTGGACTGATGAGAATGTTATCTGAGAGTCGGGCTCCTCGCTTCCTTTGGTCACCGGGTCGAACATTCATCATTGGCCGGGTTATTTTGTGGAGTTCATAATATCAAAAGGGGATATATGAAAGGCTCAGCGGGGGTGCCTAGGGTTTAACGTCAGGGTTCGCAAGCTTTTGGCTATGTGGTGTTGTACCTAGGTGCTTCGTCATTCCTGATAGTTGTGTATCCATTCTTTGTTACTTTTCACAGGTCTTAGCGTAAATTTACAAATTATCTCCTTCGGTCGGAGTTATGCCGTTTACCCTACCTTTGAATGTGGACTCACCGGAGTCGTGTAAAAATGACACGCTCGCTCACTCATGGTTTTCCCACTCAAGACACTCTCGTGAGATTTTCACTTGGAAACTCGTTCGCACATTTAGACAAAAGATAAAAGACGACGAACTTAAACTTAGATTGCCCCCAGTTTTGGTTTGGGGTTTGTGACAACAATTCGATAGATGTGGACTTTGAACCTCTTTGTGGGTTATTTGGATATTATGGGGTGAGTTGTGGTGTTTGGTTAGGCATGTTCAAATTTTTAGAAACAAGAGACAAGCCGTTCCATTGCTTAGTCAGAAAATGATTGCTTCGTGATCCTTTTCCTTAAAAAAAACTATTTTGTTTTCCTTCTTTTTTCGATGAATGAAAAATGGTTTGTACAGGAGTTGTGAAAATGGAACTATGATTTTATTTATGAATCATGAAAGGAACGTAAAGATTACAATCAGAGGTGACTGAAAACTAACTAATAAGCTACTAGGAAAATTTGAAGATGCAAGAAAACGATCTGCACACTTAGAAAAATTGGACTCCTTGCTCGAGGAGGTCTTGAATCTTGTGCTTCAATGCTCGGCAATTGTCAGCATAATGGCCAGGCAACTGATGGTAGTGGCAGAATTGATTAAGATGCCTCCCCAAGTGAGTGGTTCCTGGCCGAGGGGCCAGGGGCTGTAGCAGGTTTCTCTTCTGAAGCTCTTCAAACGCCTGACTTGGTGCTCGGCCAATGTTGGTGAACTCCCTTTGCGATGAGTCTCGGCGTGGTAAGGGTATTGTCCTAAGGTTTTGATGCGGAGATCTAGGTCGTTGAACCATATTCACTTCTGGGAAACTGCTTTGAGCGCAAGCTACTGTCTGAAGATAAGCCTTTTCTGGTCCTGGCCTAGATAATTTGGAGCCACTGCCGGAGTTTCTTGAGCACTCGAGCTCCAAGCCTTCCTTATGAATCCTTTCCTCTAGAATACCGACTTGTCCCATCAACATGTCCAAACTCGGAAAGTACATAAATTTTAGCTCATGGTTGTGTTGTTTTCGCATGTTCTCAATTATCATGCGGATTTGCTCCTGCTCGTCCATTCTGGTAGGCATGGCTGCAGCCTTTCTCCTCCAACGCTTGATGAAGTCAGACATGGACTCACCGTCTTTCTGTCGAGTTCCTGCCAGATCGATTCTGGTGACCTCGAGGTTCTTAGCATACTCGAAATGATTTAGGAAAGCCTCGCAAACCTCCTCGTAGGTCTTGGTATTCATCTTCTGAGTGAGATACCAACGCTGAGGAGTCTCGTCTAGATAGCGAGCAAAAACTTTGGCTTTTTGCATGTCGTTGAGCCCCAAGATGGACATTTCCCGGTCGAACATAGCCAAATGAATCTGTGGATCTGAGGAACCCTTGTACAAAGCGAGTGTGGGCATCTTCAGCTTTGGCGGAAGATCAACCTCGGGATACGATGTCATGGAAAGGTAATCGAGGCCAACCGGCTTGCTAGCCTTTTCCATGCGCTCGATCCTTTTCAGAGCCTTCTTGAATTCTGCGGCTAGTTGGTAGTCCGGGACGACTTGCCCTACAAATCCTTGTGCATCCTGGGCCTCAACGGAGTTAACTTCGATGTAGTCGCGCCCGTTCCCAGAGTCGGCTATCTTTCCTGAAATGTTTTCCTGATGACCAATCTCAAGGGAATTGATTTTGCTTTTCAACTCTTCGATGATGGTGACATACTTAGCCTCCATGTCATTAGTGGCGGACCTATGTTTCTGTTCCATGGCGTCCAAGGCAGCCATGTACCTTTGATCTAAGGCTGCAAACCGGGCCTCCATGCTGACTGGGTTTCCTCCTTCTGCCATACTTTGGATTCGGGTTTATCTGTTGGAAAATAACAGTGGACTGAGCTAAAATTCTGGGCCGTGAAGAAGTTCTAGGTAAAAACTTGTTTGGGCCGCAAGAAAAGCATATGAGCTGGAATGATCCCTAGATCACAAATGGGCCTAACTTTCTTTGGGTCAGAGAAGATGGTTGCTAAGCTGACAAAGATTTTACTTGCAGGATTTGTGAGCTATTTCAAGTTCTGGTGGATTTCTTTTTATGGGCCTAGAACTAATTGGATAATTCAAATTGGGCCAGAAGAGAAATCACCTAAGTCTAAGCTTTTGGGCCGAAGCCCGAACGACTCACATGTTAAACCAAACAGGGCCTCTGGGCCGCAAACAAATAGAGTTGCCAATTCGTGTTGGGCTAGGCTGATGTAGGAGAAGTTCCTATCAATCTCTAGGCGGGGTAGTGGGCCGATCATACAAGCAAACAAGGCCCACACAAATTCAACATGTCCTCACTTGACGGTTAAATCAACTTGGGAATGGATCGATCCGGAGAGGTGCTTGGGGCTTGGGCCCAGGTTACCACAAAGGAATAGGGCTTGCACGCTATTCTCTTTGGGCTTCCCCACTTTTTCACATCACTGTTAAGTGTGCGTCTACGGTCGGGTCTTTGAATGACCAAACATTGGGCTTGGTAAGGGTACTGCCAGGAAAACGCTTGGGGCTAAGACCCAGGTATTAAGGGGATGTGGTTAGACGACATCCTCCTCTTTTCCCCCGCTTATTCACATCACCTAAAAGGTGTGAGTCCCAGACAGGGGACCCTCAAACGGGTCCCGGGATGAAATCAGTTTAGGTGGACCCTCGCTCTCATATGATGCAGGGGTGCAAAAATTTAAAGTGCGCACGAAAGTAAACAACAAAGTAACAAAGCCATAAATAAACAATTTTTCAAGTTAAACCCTCTTTCTTAAAATTAAACAAGTTAAAATTAAGAATTTATCCCCAGCAGAGTCGCCAGTCTGTGAGCCTCGATTTTAAACCCTATCCTATGTTGATTAAAGCTGATTAGGATCTAAACGGGTTTTAGGTCCACTTATGACCTAAGATTAATAACTATGTCATATAACAATAATTATTAAAACCTAAGCTAGCTCACTGGAACCTATTATGAGTCGCCACCTAATTTTAACCTAGATCAAATTAGGAAAGGAGAGTTCGGGTTCGGGGGCTTGATATTCGACTTAATTAGGGTTCAATTACTTTCATTACCCTTAGAAGTCGTTTTTCCTCTACTTAGTTTAATTACGGCTTATTACGAGTCGTTTTAACCTAAGTGCGCAAGCTTCTGTTTTTTTGTGTTTTTTAGCATTTTTTGACAGAAAATAAAAGTGAAATTAAAAGCTACCTAAACTAGGGTTTCGGAGGCAGAATTAGGTCAAATTTTGCTTACGTCCGTAGCCACGGACCGAAGGTCCGAGACCACGGACCCCAGTTAACCTAAATATGCAGAAAAGTCGAAATTAAAGGAAAACGAAAATTTGCAAAGTCCGGGGCCACGGACAGGATGTCCGTGGGCCCGGACATCATTAGAAAAACCTAAATTTTGAATTTTTAAAATCCCGCCGCCGTCCGTGGGTGTCCGTGGTCTCGGACAACGCGTCCGAGGTCCCGGACCATAGGTCCGAGGTCACGGACCACCCACGGACAGGGGTTTTCAGAAGGTTCCCGAGGGTGTTTTGAGCTCAAATTTTATGGGTGTGTAGCCTGAAAGATTTACAAGACGTTAGTGATTGAAAATTTTCAATTTGAATTCGAATTAAGCACGAAACTTAGCAAACAAGTTATCTGACAGAGGCTTAAATAAACAGCAATACAGAAGCCTAAACAGGTTGGTTTGAACCCAAACTTTGACAGAGAGTTAACAAGGTCGTGGGGAATCAGAAAAGTGGGATTGTAACCTGTTTTACCTTCGAATTCAAGATGATTCTTCACGTTGGGATTCTTCGGAGGCTCCGATGATGCCGGTTCCGGATTGAATTCGACCCGGGCTTCTGGTTGTTGATTGTTGATGATGTTCTTCACGTTTTGGAGGTGGTTTGGTTGATGTTTGATGATTGTTGATGTGTTAGGAGTTGAAAAGTGTGTTCAGGTGGTGATTTCGAGAGATTTTTGATGTGATTTTGGTGCTTGGATGTGTAAAAACGTGAGGAGAATGAGGCGGCTAGGTTTTCTGGTTGCTTAGGGTTCTTGAGGTTCTTCTTTGATCATGGGATAAGGTTCCTTATATAGACCTCTTTAAAGATAGAAAAATCCGGTAAAAACCGAGATTTACCGACGTTTTAGCTCAAGGGCTTCCAAAAGGAATTTGATTATGAAATTTCACACATGGGTAAAGGATGATATTTCTGATTTTTCTAAAGTGGAATCGAATTTTTTGGATATTGGAATATTTTTAAATTCAATTTCTCGTCAGATTCAATCAGAAATTGCTAGAAAATTACTGGAAATTCGAAAAATCAAAATTCCAACGCCATTATGCTTAAAATGTCATCCTCTATCTTGGGTAAAAATTTCAAAGCATTTTGAATTGATTTGACCCTTATTTGGAGGAGAGAGAAAGCCTGTAGGGGGCTTAGGAGCCTTAAAAAATTACGAAAATGGTCCTGGAGATGACTAAGCTGTCCCTAGCACTCTGAAATGTGCCGATCGATCTGGGAACCCTCACTACTAGCCTATTAGAAGAGACTCACCTCCGGGGGGTTGAAATTTTGGGTATAACAGATTGCCCCCCGTCAACTAGACTTTGTAATGGAAATGAAAAGGCTAGTTGATGCTTGAGTGATACCCCAAAATTTTGGATCTTAAAAGACCCCTCGTGCAATTGAAAACCAACAAGTTGTGTCGAGCTGTTCTAAGGCGCTGACTACCTATGAGTAAAATGGAAGGATGTCGAGCGATTCTAAAGCGTCGGCCACCTAAAGGTAAAAAATGAAATAATGTCAGACTATTCTAAGGCGCCGACTACCTATAACGAATGAGATGATGTCAAGCTATTCTAAGGCGTTGACCACCTATAACGAATGAGATGCTGTCGAGCTATTCTAAGGCGCTGACTACCTAAGCTACAAAGCATTGTCGAGCTTTTCTAAGGCGCTGACTACCTAAAGGTAATAATGAGGTAATGTCAGACTATTCTAAGGTGCCGACTACCTATAAGGATGATACGATGTCAAGCTATTCTAAGGCGTTGACTACCTAAAATGATGATATGCTGTCGAGCTATTCTAAGGCGCTGACTACCTAAAGTGATGAAAATGATGTCAAGCTATTCTAAGGCGTTGACTGCCGGATGATGATATGCTGTCGAGCTATTCTAAGGCGCTGACTACCTAAAAATGAAATGATGTCAAGCTATTCTAAGGCGTTGACTACCTGAAGATGATGAAAGCTAAATAATGTGTAGATGTAGGGATGCTGATATGCTAGCGATGCTAATGATGCTAATGATATTGATGATGTTGATGATGTTGATGATGCTGATGATGCTGATGATGCTCGGATGCTTCTGGGGGACCGAAACCCGTTCCAATGCTCCTGGTTGGTATACTATGGGGACTTATTGCCTCTGCCCACCAACTGGGGTGCTGGGATAACTTCTAGATTACCAAGGGGACTTATTGCCACTGCCCACTGTTGTTTCTCCCAAGAAGTTGACATGAAGATGGGGACTTATTGCCTCTGCCCCGCCAACTTAGATCACGCTCTACCTCGCACTGAAGATGATACTAGGTCTCGTACCGGTCTCGCACTGGATGATGACGCTCGGTCTCGCTCTGAGGAAGATGATGGGTCTCGCACGGAAGATGATACTAGGTCTCGTACTGGTTGAAGATGCTGGATGATGACGCTCGGTCTCGCTCTGAAGAAGATGATGGGTCTCGCACGGAAGATGATACTAGGTCTCGTACTGGTTGAAGATGCTGGATGATGACGCTCGGTCTCGCTCTGAGGAAGATGATGGGTCTCGCACGGAGAGATGATACTAGGTCTCGTACTGGTTGAAGATGCTGGATGATGACTAAGCTGTCCCTAGCACTCTGAAATGTGCCGATCGATCTGGGAACCCTCACTACTAGCCTATTAGAAGAGACTCACCTCCGGGGGGTTGAAATTTTGGGTATAACAAGTACAAAATTACTAATCACCACAGTAAAAAATTTTTTAATTCATATTGACGTTGTACACATGTAATGATGTGTCGCTGTGTTTTTTTTTTCAAAAAATGATATCTGAAAGTAAATTTACCGAAGTAGTTTGTAGTTGATTAGTAGCGAATTTTACTAGTTACTTTTTTGTTGTAATCAATACAGAAATCTTTCTTTTGTAAAAAAAGTGTTGGATTACATTTTTATGTGTTTATATTATTAATTTGACTTAAAATTAATCTGTACTGTGAATAGCAAAATACTTTACTATTTGCAGTATAAATTTTTTTTTCACCAAACTTAGTTGAATAAGTTGGAATGTTGCGGGGAGACACTTTTTTTTTAAATAATAGAGAATTGAATGACCAAATTTCAGTCAATATGATTAAAACAACTAAGTTAAAGAAAAACTAAGTTACAACAACTAATTTATAGAAAAACTAAGTTACAACAACTAAGTTAAAGAAAAACTAAGTTACAACAACTAAGTTAAAGAAAAACTAAGTGACAACAACTAAGTTAAAGAAAAACTAAGTTACAACAACTAAGTTAAAGAAAAACTAAGTTACAACGTTGTTCTAACTATCTAATCTAGATTGTATTTGATGAATCCAAGGTCCAACAGTGTTTGGATTTCTATAAAAAACCACTGCGAATAGACAGGGGGAGTAGGGAGTCATCAACCATGCAGAACCTTACGAAATGACCCTGGGGGCAAATTCCTATATGGATCTCTCCTCTTGGGCTATCACGATCGGTATAATTATCGAGCAGAAGGTATGTGGCACTTGCCATACCCCCCCCCCCCCCAGACAGTAGAGTAGAAAACTACTATCGAAGTGCACTTTGTCGCGATCGCCATCCCCATTTCTGTGGTCATCTATTTCTCTGGAGGTGCTGGCCCTTCCCTATTCCAATGAAGCGCTTTTAACATGTCGTTATACGGTGCTTCGTTAAACATGGTCCTGTATACATGATTCGTCAGTTTTGTATTCTTCATGTGATGGTGCAATGCTTAATGGACATCTTTCCACCTCTCTTCGTTTGAATACAGGTAATCAGCAATCACCCTGAAACCACAATTACCATCTCCACGAACATCAATATACCCAGTGATATATTGATATAGATTGGAAGGGAAATTCTCGTAGTATGGGAAGTTGTTTAGGGGCATGAATTGACTCGGATATGATGATCCTCTATTACGTGATCTTCTATTTGATGGTGCTCCTTCGGACTGGCTCACCCTTGGTCGGTTACGCTCCCAAGACGAAGGTTCCCGTCCGTTTGGTCTTGAGGTCCCGGTAGGTGTGCCAATCCTAAACTGTTCTAATGGTTCTCCTAATTGTCACACCATATCTGGGTGAAGGAAGTTTTGGATTTGACTGTAACATTTGGCCATCAGAGTAGGATCATCTAACTGTGCTACCTCGGAAGATATATCTCGCCATCTATTTTGTTCTGCCTCCTTGTAGGATAGCATATCAATTGTTGATTCATGTTTCTCCCAGCTTAGGGTATGCCAGAAACGATATATATCCCTCTTTGAGCATAGTATACCACTATTCAGCATGTAGTTTAATTTACATGTACAAGGTAATCCATGAGAGGTTACCTTGTCACATCCATAGATTGAGCTGTCCATTTGCATATAATTCGCCCTTCCAAGCTCCTTTACTAGCTCATCTAAGCAAAGGATACTAACCTTCCCGATTAGGTCAGCAATTAGAACCCTCATGTGCTCTCTTCTGTGTTTTGTCCTGGCTGACTTGAAATCCTTTTTTAGCTCCCTGATGCTAGTATTCACATGATCGTTAATCTTTGGAAAGATTACATCCAAAGTGTGTCTAACACTCCTTAATCTCGCCTTTAGAGAAGAATGTGCGCTCTCCACCCTATCAAATGTTTAAGTGTTATAGATCTATAACAATGACTGTATTATCTTAAAAATTACAAGACTAAGAATTGTACCTATTTGTCGTTGTGTTGCCGAAGGGCAACACATTCTTGACCCAAGCCTTCACAAATTTTCCTTGTGTTTCTCCCAGACTGATGCAACATACGTAATGAAACGTGGATAGCTTCGGTATGTATACTTGAAATTTTCAAGCCTCTCGTTGTAGTCCTGCTCTGTGCTCGAGTAGACAACCGAAGTCCACATTCGAACTGCAGCCGCCGCCCTTCCTCTATCACCCATATAAGTCTCGGATTTCCCCTTAGTGTTCCTACTTATGTGCCACCGACATAGAAGATGATGAGATTGAGGAAATACTTGTTCTAAGGCATTCATTAGGGCCAGACCTGTCAGTGAGAAATTTTGAGGTTGTAGTCCGACCGAGGAGTTCCCTTAATTGTTGAAGTGCCCACACATACATGTTCGTTGATTCTGATACAAGAAAGGCGAAGGCAATGCTGAAGTTCTTACCTATACTCATCACTCCAATGAACTGAACCAAAGGCATTTTTGCGATGTTCGTTTTATAGTTAGCATCAATGCCTATGACGTACGGGAAAGCTTGCAGCAGTAATCTAGAGGTAGGTAGGGTGTGCAAAGAAGATGGACCCAAGTTGTGTTCGATCCCCTAAATTGTGAAAGTATGCAGAATCATGTTATCTATCAAATTAATATGAAACCTAAAGGATTACAGTTATTTGAGACATCCTAAGTTGACTTACTTGGTTCTATAGTGTAATCGTAGTAGTAGTTATTTTTGTCTAGCTCACCCAGCAAAGTCTGCACCATAGAACGACCATTTCTCTTTTCAAGTTTTGTTTTTTGTATCCTATTGTATATGTCTTTCCTGGTTGCTGACGTGTCGGGGTTGATTGTTGTGAGCTCTGAATAAATTGAGAAAGTGGCACACCGACTTGGCTTCTCTGATCGATCATAATCTCCTCCTCCTCAGTTAGGCGTTTTCCCACAAAATGACCCTTTGCCCACTCAGCGAGATCATGGTTATGCCATCCGTTACCCACATTCAAGAAACACTCGTAGCTTGTGTAATACCCCTTAATTCTAAAAGGACAACCACATTTCTTTGAACCAGATGATCTGCGCCGGGTGATGACACTAGGTCATGGTGTTCTTCGTGGTTTCCATTACCTCTCGCATGTTATGTGGCAATCTTGGCCCGACCAAGAACTTTGAATTATGGTGTAGATATGGTTGGGATGGCCAACACTATCTACCCAAGCTTTCGCTTCTTCTTTACTCCTAAATGCCTGGTCTGTTTGAAATAAGTAACATGTATCCACTATCATAGGTCGATTATACATCTGTTGCATGTAGTCATCCATCTCTGCATTATGATCTAGAACGCCTTCATCAAATTCATCCAAATCTTCATCAATAGTTGAGTCACTTTCCTGCAATAAGGGCCGAGAAAATGTTAGACGAATGTTGAAATATGAAATATTAGTGTGAATATGATTTACAAAGACAATAAACGAAATACTTACTGGGCTTGATACTGGAACATAATCATGATTGGAATCTGAAGATTGACTCATGTCTAGAGAGCTTGAACAGTTTTACAAAATTATTTTTGGAAGAGAGTCAGGAGATAGAGAGCTTTAAGAATATGTAGAGTGAGTGTGTGAAGATGAAATTGAGGAGACATCCCTTATATAGAGGTTGGTCATGAACTAGCCACAAGGTTACAAGTTCAAAAACGGTAACCTGGTACGTGAACAGTGACCTGGTACGTGTACCTCTTCCTGACAAAAGTAATTACCAACGGTAACTTTGAATTCACTTTGTACCGGAAACGGTAACCTGGTACGTTAATAGTGACCTGGTACGTGTACCTCTTCCTGACAAAAGTAATTACCAACGGTAACTTTGAATTCACTTTGTACCGGAAATGGTAACCTGGTACGTGAACAGTGACCTGGTACGTGTACCTCTTCCTAACAAAAGTAATTACCAATGGTAACTTTGAATTCACTTTGTACCGGATGTAGTAAACGGGTACGTTAACAGTGACCTGGTACGTGTACCTCTTCCTGACAAAAGTAATTACCAACGGTAACTTTGAATTCAATTTGTATTGGATGCAGTAAACTGGTACGTGAACAGTGACCTGGTACGTATACCTCTTCCTGACAAAAGTAATTACCAACGGTAACTTTGAATTCACTTTGTACCGGATGCAGTAAACTGGTACGTTAACAGTGACCTGGTACGTGTACCTCTTCCTGACAAAAGTAATTACCAACGATAACTTTGAATTTACTTTGTACCGGATGCAGTAAACTGGTACGTGAACAGTGACCTGGTACGTGTACCTCTTCCTAACAAAAGTAATTACCAACGTTAACTTTGAATTCACTTTGTACCGGATGCAGTAAAGTGGTACGTTAACAGTGACCTGGTACGTGTACCTCTTCCTGACAAAAGTAATTACCAACGGTAACTTTGAATTCACTTTGTACCGGTTGCAGTAAACTGGTACGTTAATAGTGACCTAGTACGTGTACCTCTTCTTGACAAAAGTAATTACCAACGGTAACTTTGAATTCACTTTGTACCAGATGCAGTAAACTGGTACGTGAACAGTGACCTGGTATGTGTACCTCTTCCTGACAAAAGTAATTACCAACGGTAACTTTGAATTCACTTTGTACCGGATGCAGTAAACTGGTACGTGGACAGTGCCCTGGTACGTGTACCTCTTCCTGGCAAAAGTAATTACCAACGATAACTTTGAATTCACTTTGTACTCAAAACTCAGATCCAATAGCTTCGTGATGTTCTCTTCGTGACGATCATCATCCAGATTGACCATACTTGGAACAGAAAGATGTAGCAAGAACTGTTTCTCCTCATCAGCATATAGCATACCAACATTAATCATACCTTTTGTCCCACCACTCTTTAACTGCCCCCCTACAGCCAGGATTGTAACTATCTTTACTCTAGTTGATGCAAACGACCACATCCTGATCATTAGATCTTTTGCCACAACACTCAACAAACGGCTCCTGCTCCATGTCACTGTTTAAACCTTACTTTTCTCAGTAACCGTTGAACTAGCCGTTGGACATGTCAGTGACCGTTACTCAAATATTATAAAAGAGCGTATTAGTGTCCTAACATACTCATTCCTTACCCTGTGCTCTCAGAATCTGTCTAATTACATCTTGCCTGAACTCTTCATACCTTACGTCCCATTTCGCTTTCAAAATCAAATGGAGTTTCCTTTCTGTTTGCACGTTAATTATGTAGCTACTTTTGGTCGTCATGGAGCACAATTTGATAGAAGAATGGGGCACAGACGCATAGAAGTTACTATGCCATATCCTAGTAATCTCCGTGATCTACAACAACGAGTAATTCGAGCACTACAGTCCCTCCTCGGCAGAATAAACATAACAACAATGGTGTATTTGGAGCTGGAGGGCGACTACGAGTGGACTTTTATTCATGTACGAAATGATACATCAGCTCGCCGGATGATGGAGAATTACGTGGAGTATAATGATTTCATCGCTCATATTCCATTACTTGTTATTTATGATCCTATTGAGCCCGATGATGATGATTTTCAACATCAAGAACCAATTTATGAGATGCGACGTAATGTAATAGCACAGGGAATAGAGAGACAAAGGTCAGGAAATAATTAGGTTATTGGTTATTGAGTAATTGATCTTGCTAGTTCTCGTGCTAGTAACCTTAGGTTTGTAATGAAATGATCCCATATGTTAGTAACCTTTGGGCGTGGAATAAACGTGTTGTGATAATTTTCTGGGACCTTTCTTAGGAATTTCTACTTTTTGATATATTTCATTTCTCGTGACGTATACAATCTTTGGTAGATGATAGATAGTTATTCACTTTCAATTATGTGATGATTCATAGGATTTGAATTCTTGGACCTTTCTTAGGAATTTCTACATTTTGATATATTTCATTTCTTGTGACATATACAATCTTTGGTAGATGCTAGATAGTTATTCACTTTCAATTATGTGATGATTCATTGGATTTGAATTCTTGGACCTTTCTTAGGAATTTCTACATTTTGATATATTTCATTTCTCGTGACATATACAATCTTTGGTAGATGCTAGATAGTTATTCACTTTCAATTATGTGATGATTCATAGGATTTGAATTCTTGGACCTTTCTTAAGAATTTCTACATTTTGATATATTTCATTTCTCGTGACATATACAATCTTTGGTAGATGCTAGATAGTTATTCACTTTCAATTATGTGATGATTCATAGGATTTGAATTCTTGGACCTTTCTTAGGAATTTCTACATTTTGATATATTTCATTTCTCGTGACATATACAATCTTTGGTAGATGCTTGATAGTTATTCGCTTTCAATTATGTGATGATTCATAGGATTTGAATTCTTGGACCTTTCTTAGGAATTTCTACATTTTGATATATTTCATTTCTCGTGACATATACAATCTTTGGTAGATGCTAGATAGTTATTCACTTTCAATTATGTGATGATTCATAGGATTTGAATTCTTGGACCTTTCTTAGGAATTTCTACTTTTTGATATATTTCATTTCTCGTGACATATACAATCTTTGGTAGATGCTAGATAGTTATTCACTTTTAATTATGTGATGATTCATAGGATTTGAATTCTTGGACCTTTCTTAGGAGTTTCTACTTTTTGATATATTTCATTTCTCATGACGTATACAATCTTAGGTAGATGCTAGATAGTTATTCACTTTCAATTATGTGATGATTCATAGGATTTGAATTCTTGGACCTTTCTTAGGAATTTCTACATTTTGATATATTTCATTTCTCGTGACATATACAATCTTTGGTAGATGCTAGATAGTTATTCACTTTCAATTATGTGATGATTCATAGGATTTGAATTCTTGGACCTTTCTTAGAAATTTCTACATTTTGATATATTTCATTTCTCGTGACGTATACTGTAACACCCCTCTCCATAAACACATAATAATCTCTCACATAGCAATAAATAAAACGTCTTACAGCGGAAGATAAATAACAACATTAATACTCACTCGGGTGTCACCTGCCATTACTCGCCCATGCGAGTAACGAAGCATAACTATATCCAACAACCAAAATAAACAAACTGCTAACCGCTGTGATAACGAGATAACTCCTATACATCATACTAAGTCCATAAACCATAAACGTCGACAAGTGAGCATCTACCCAATCCCGAATATACATAACCATACCATAATACAAACCACGGTCTAACATTGTTATACAAATAGAATCCATGTGCGGTAATTAAAGTAATCCCTCACTACCCTGATCCCGCACTTCGGCTTCGACAATGATCAGCAACCTGCACAATGAGTGTAGTCTCAGCGATAAACGCTGAGTATGCCGGGCCTGGACCCTATTGTTCACTTAGTCATTTTAACCATCTTATTATTAGATTGGTTATATGCTTTACCATTTTACAGTTATAATCAATACTGTAATAAACATGCATAAATACATAGCCATCCATCCAAACAGTCATAAATACATATCCATCCATCCAAACAGTCATTACATATTACAAACAACAGTTGTATAATCGAACACATCGAATAAATATAGTACCGTATAAACGCCGTAGCGAACACCATCCTTAGTTAATTTTAATTTGGCCTTAAGGCCCCATCCATCCAAACCATGTTTAATTAGTACCAGTTGGGCGTCATGTTGGGACAACCCGATAACCTCACCAATGGACAGTAGTCCTCCCGTACACACAAAGGTGCTCATTTCGCCAGAGGTCCGGAGGCCCCTGACTATTCACTTTGCCTCGTAAGGCGTCCATATAAAGGTCGTAGCCACCTGACCCACGATCCAAATAGGGCTCGTTGGGTATATACCTGGAGCGGAACCCGATCAGGAACCCCTCAGTGATCACAAATGCGCAACCAAGTAGTTCGTAAACTACCGAGATTCCTCACCTCAACTCATACCATCTCTCTCTCATAATGTTTAAGATATGCTCTTAGTTTTATGGAGAATACAATTTATTAATTAGCTGCCCAATGGGTCTCACGCATACCTAGAAGTAATCTAGGTTATATTCATGTTCGAGATCCATGCTCTAGAGACCGACAATGTCGTGACTCGTTCCTAAGTGTTTTTCTTAAGTTACCATATACTTAATATTAATACTAAGGGTATTATATTAAGTAACCGTCATGTCATCACATTAAACGCATATGTATGATTATATAAGTCGATCTATAGTCGACGTAGTGTTAATCCCGTAGGACGCTCGTGCATAAATAAGTAATGCAGTAACACATAATCACATACACGTATCCACACACACATCACACAAGTTATAACAACCAAATCCGAGCCCAAGGAATTCCTTAGGACAACCCGGATCAAACCCCTTTACATACCGTACACCTTAGACCAAGGATGCGCAGTGTAGACCACTAGCTCGTCAAGCGCCTTCGTCTGAAGTATGATCTAAACGGTAATAAAACTATAAGTCAGTCTCCATGACTAACTAAATCCGGTATTTCCGAATAACAAGTAACCCCGACAGTTCATCCCCGGATTTCTACAGTTAATTGTTACGGGTTCCCCTAAACCAGTCGGCTTGTTACTAAAACTCGTAGGTCGAAATGTTTCGACTGTTAAGTTTAATTCATATATTTCTTTAATCTTATCCATCATTGAACTTAGGTATATAACCTATTGTTGCATGAATGCATGCATTATTTATTATATAGTATTATTTTTCCACCATCCATTATAATACAATGTATATATAATCCACTAATCCTTTAATAATTATATTTGAATTCAAAAACTTATAACATATAGTTTATAAACTATTTTCATATAATAACCTCCACCATTATTATTATATGGTTTCCAACCATAATATATTCATCTTATATACATTATTCTCGCATATGTATATATTACCAATATAGGTAAGTTCCATGAGTTGTAAAACTCTTATATTATATGTTACATTTTTATCATCTTATATGAGATGATAATTCCCATTAATTGTATTATATTATACAACCTATATTAAGATTATTATCCTAATATTATGTAACATCTTTATGTTGTATAATTACAACTCCTAAGGTTTATTCATTATATACCTTAGTTTATAACTCTCATTTATTTATAGTTTGTCACATTATTTAATGTGAATATCCTTACTTATATTAATTCCATTTAAACCAC
Organism: Limonium bicolor; assembly: GCA_023374045.1. Taxonomy (NCBI): domain Eukaryota; kingdom Viridiplantae; phylum Streptophyta; class Magnoliopsida; order Caryophyllales; family Plumbaginaceae; genus Limonium; species Limonium bicolor. Next base: position 116,494,162 of record CM041783.1, read on the forward strand.
ATTAGTACCATATAATTGTTATAACATTTATAACATTGTAGACCATAGTCTAAAATTCATTTTCCAACCTATTTGAATTCGGTGCAGCACTACATCTTCTTTTAATTTCATTTTAACCCCATAACATTATGTAATGTTATACCTATACTAATATATAATATGATATTTTTATTTCTTTTAACTTATAACCTATAGTTTTTATAAAAACTATTTATATTGCCGCATAGGCAACTATATCAAACCTTATTCTTTTCCATAACCCATAGTTTTATTTATATACAAAATCACCCCATAATTTATACCATGTTATATATACCATATAATATAACATTTTTAACTTATAAAATTGTATAACCTATGGTTTACATTTGTAAAATACCGAACAGACCATGTCTGTTTATAAATAAATTTCCAACCCCTTTAACTTTCCAAATTTATAATTTGACCACATATATAATGTTATGTTATATATATCATATATTATAACATTTTAAACCTTAACATAAATATAACCTATGGTTATATGATATTTTAATTTCCGAACAGACCTCAAATATATTCTATATTATTTTTCAACCCACCAACTTTCTATAATCACAATGTGACCCACTTTATAACATATAGTTTTATAATATCATTAAAACTATATATTATACACATATCTTATTAAATACTCTTATATTATTCCAAAAATCACCAAATTCCACCAAAGGGTTATAAATACCATTACTAACCCATATACTTTCGGTATTTTCATTTCCACCCCATTTATTATCCAAAGTGTCACAATGACATAATAAACTATATATTATACATACATAGTTTATTTTAATCCCAAAATCAACCCAATAAATTCCTAAAAATTCCTAATAGCCCATGGGTGTTTATAATACCATTTTACAGCCTTTAGTTTCGGTAATAACATATTTACCCCATATGTTATTAAAAATGTTACAAT